>OY720449.1:17627645-18287645 GCA_963082715.1 Harpalus rubripes
GTGTGTATTTTCTATAAAATTCGTACAGATAGATCCTTGCAAAAGATTCTAAATTTCTTGTATGTACATTACCTTTCGACAGTTGTATGTATTTTATACTAATTCCATACAGAAAGTTTCGAGCAAAAAGATCCTAACACAAATATACTACGAATATGTCAATTGCACTTGATACTGACATCTTTTAATCAGAATTTTCTTAATATAGTAGCTGTTTCTAGCATAGCTGGGTAATTTATGAAATTTAATTTCTTTATAATTTTATAACTCTATATCCATTTAAAATGAAGTATAAAATGCAGTCAAATTGTATAGAGAATACAATGTTCTTTAATATTTATAACATTAAATGTGAAATAATGATATTTAACATCGTTTTTTCAATAAGGATTAGCTTAATCTTTTTAGTGACTCGGGCGGTACATGGGGCCCATGGCGGGAGGTATTGTGTTGGCCAGACCAGATTTTTTAAATTTTTATAAGGTATTTACAACAATTTAATTTTCTTAAAGAACCCTAAACTGTTAAAAATTTGGTATACCCACCTATAAAACAACTGTAAATTTGTATACATACATAAAAAAATAGTAAAGTTTAATGAATTATATTTGTGCCACATTTTCGTATATTAAACAATAATACTGTTTTTACAATATATAATTAAATATAAAATTAGAATAGGTATTAACATCCGCTGTAAAAAAGTTTAATTAATTTTTTAACAACTTCGTTAATATTTTACATTTAATGCCACATTTATTTTTAATGATGTGACATACATATTCAATTATCTACGTATATGTTTAACGACCACACTAAATTAAAAATGCATTTCAAAGCTAGCACATAATCCCTTGAATTGAAATTAGTTCAGTAATACGAACATCCCATTTATATTACAGTACTTTGAATCAATATCACTCGTTAGAATGCAACAACAGTCCGTAATTAGTTTTCACAGAATTTTGAAACCTGGTTCGAAGAAACATTCGCTGTTGTGATTTTCCGGAAATTCAGCGCCGAGTGTGGAACAGCAAACAGCGTTGAATGATGAACATAACTCATAGCTGCAAACAAACTAGTTAGCTAGCCGCGGACGTGGAGATATCATAGTGTAGATTTAGATTGCATCTCTGGCGAAGTCGCGTGCAACATTGTTGCATATCCTTAATAGTCTACATTAAACAATTTGTATGGGAGCTAGGAAGCAGCTGTTGCGGTGCATCTAAAATATAAAAGGATGCAACCGTGTTGCCAACTATAATTAGGAAGTTGGAAGCCATATTTGTCACCGGGATTTTGGTGGCGCGAGTAAAGTAGCAGTTTTGTGATTAAGATGTCCAAGAAACTTTAGAAAAGGAATAATTTAGAAACCAAACATACTAATAAAATTATTTGTACACTTTACTTTTATTAGTAAAATGTAAAATAAAATGGGTTTCCAAAAAAGAAATTCATAAAAAAAATAATCATAGTTTTCTTTCAAAATTTCAGAAGCTAGACATCGCGAAAAAATATGTTAATAAAGGCCCAGAATTATTGGAATAGAGTTATTTTCACTAAACTCTATTTATTTGAGTCAGATAGTAGGCCTATAGTTTTAAGAAAATTAAAAACCGAGCTAGATACAAAAAATTTGTGTGGCACGATAAAACACAACGGTGTAAACGTTATTGTTTGCGACTGTATGTCTGCTGACGGATTGGGGAATTTACATTTTATTAATGAAAATATGAATAAATATGATTATTTATAAATTTTAAAATAGTTATTTATGTAACAAGTGAGTAAAGTATGTCTCTTACGAATTGCATCCAATTTTTTTACATATGCAATAAAAATGAGAAAAAAGTGCATATAGCGTTTCATTTTTTCAATCCGCAGCCTTAAAAAGTACACTTTTTTCACACTTTCATGTACTTATGAAAAAAAGACATATTTCATAAACCCATTTTAATGTAAAAGTGTAACTTGGACGTGGATGTGATTATTTATACTAGCAAGTTAATATCCCAAATATACAACACTTATTGTTAAAGAATGATTGTTCCACAGTATACCGAAACAACTTAAAACACCCCCGCAGTTGCCTGATTTCAACCCTATTGTAACGTTCTTATTTATTTGAGTGAAGTGTAAATATTAGAAAATTATTATTAATTAAAGTTTTATTAAACAATAACTAAATACTAAAAAGGTACTAAATAATAACGATTACTAATATTAAATACTAATTTAAAATCTAATTAAGACTAACTATAATTAACTATATAACACTAACACTATCTATTTAAAGAAATAACACGACTATTTATTTATACGATCGTACTGATTATTTATTTCAACTATTTATGGCACTTTTTATTTATTTAACCAATTAACTGTCCGCCTACCGACTTCCACAGCGTCTATATACTCAACTGATTCAACAGTGTCTGTATATTCAACTGCTCGGACAGAATTCACACTTTTTGCCTCACTATCTGTCTATTTATGTAACTAACAATCTAACTTCGACAGCTTCAATATCACCGACTGTCCGTATGCCACAATTCTTCACCACTACTGCCGAGTATCCACTTCCATTTGCCATTACTGTCCCCGTATACCTAACTTCCCAATATTCTTCAATACTACAGAGTATTCACTTCCTCAGTTATCCCGGTATACCAGTAACTTGCCGACTCGCCGTTACTGTTCTTGTACACTAAAGCTTCCTAATACTCGTCAACATTACCAAGTATTACCAGTTATCCCAAGTCCTCCACTCGACACTATACTGCATACGCTCACCACGATACTGCTGTGCTTCACTAACACTGTATGTGAATGTCTCTATATGTCTCCCCATGTAACTAACTAACTCCCGAGCATAGCTGCGTCCCTTTTATACAGCTGCCATTACCTTCTAGAGAGCTCTACAATGTTCGACCCCATAACAACAACGAACACAAGGTTCAAGCGACGAGTAGTAATTAAACACGTCGCGACTCGCTTGTTTACGTCGCCCGGCTGCTAGCGCGATTACGGCATTGCTATACATATATGCTTGTTCAACGCAGTAGCGGGGCTCACACGTTACACTACTGAGAATTTATGGTCGGAACTAAATAGACGACCCCGCAGAATTACATTTTCCAGTATTTAGCAACTCCGGACGAATCTTATTGAAGAATAGGCAAAAATTCCAGTTTCCATATCATCTAATTTAATAAAACCAATTCCTAGGCTACTGGAAGCTTTAATTAAAGCCAATGGTTACATAACTAAATATAAAAATTAAGTATTGTGTTTTAAATAATTTTATAACTGTAGGTGTACAAACAATTTTATCTCAATTTTTGTATATAATTTTTCAGCACAATTATACAAAATAAACAAAGCATTTTTTAAAACTTAATGACTATCATGTGATTCTAAAATATCGAAAGAAGACTATGATTAACTTTTTAATGAATTTGTTTTTTGAATCCCTTTTTACCTCTCGCTAAGAGAGGTATTGTATTCATGCTAAAAATCGCATATCCAGATTTTAGTGAATAAGCACGTTTTAAGGTCCCTAGAATCCGATTATAACATTTTTACGATGATGTCTGTGTGTGTGTGTGTGTGTGTGTGTGTGTGTGTGTGTGTGTGTGTGTGTGTGTGTGTGTGTGTGTGTGTGTGTGTGTGTGTGGGTGTGGATGTGTGTGTGGATGTTGGATTCACGATAACTCAAATACTATAAGACTTAAGACATTTTTATCTACGGATTCCTCAATCTAACAATAATGGGAAGAGTTGATTAAGTTTTGGTAACAATTGGACAACCGGAAGTAGTAGTTACAAGAAAAAAATCATCTAAATATTATTTATCGAAAATTTATGTAAATACTTATATTAAAGAATGTTAAATTCTTTATTTGATAAATATAAATTCATTATTATATCATCTATAGATTTAGAGATAAAGAAATGCATATAAAATAATTTGATGTAAAAATTCTCAAATCAAACTACTTCAAGACAAGAAATTCAAATGTTTGTAATTGACACATAAATGTCACTGTCAAAAATATTTGTATGCCGCTGTCAAAAATATTTGTACATTATTATGAAGATTATGAAAATAAAAAAAAGTCAACAACGTAAAAGAATATAAGAGGAATTTGCGAAAAAATGACGAATATAAAGAAAAAGAAAATTTCAGGATATTGAATATAAAGAAAATGTATGTATTGTACATAATTTATATTAAAATATCCCACAGATTTTGCAAATATATGTGAGAATTATTTTGTAGTGAGACATAAATATATGTATTTGTAATTAAAAATATTTCTCGTTTTATGCGTACAACCAGGTAAAATGTCTGGCGAGAGGTTATGTGTTGGCCACATCAGATTTTTATTTTACATATTGCTGATTACGTACGTGAGTGATGAACAACAAATTCCCCATTAAAATAAGCAAGAATACTCGCTAATTGAAGACAAAATTGAAAAATGATGCAGTGGAGAGTGCCTAGTTTGGTGTATAATTTTCGTGATAGAAATGGATGAAGATGTAGATGCTCGTGATTAGGTTAGTGAGCGGGTCAGGTTGCATCTGCTTGCACGCCACAGTAACTCAGTTCTGTGTGTGTTTAACCGACATTAAACCGCGCCGTGCGCATTGTTTCGCGTGCGGTTGAAGATGCAAATTGCAATTGATGATGCGCAGCGCCTCCGCCGACGCTACAGCGAAACCTAATGCCGCAAGATAAAAATAGAATTATTATACGCCCAATGCGTGCCGGCGCACACTACATTGTATAATTTTCCTTTTAAATTGTCGCCGTTAGTATAAATTGCTAGATAACAACGCGCAGGAAATCCATTTTAATATCACTACTTCCCCAGCTTCGTTCTACAATCTCTTTATTTGCTGCCATCCGATATTAAACTTCATTTACACTTACACTTTGTATTTTAAATTACTTTCCCAGTTGCAGATTCTTTATAAATCACATTGTGCTCAATAAATCACCAGGCAGATGAACTGCGAGTACTATAAACTGACCCAGAAAAATGTTAAATACACTATACATACGACCAAACTGACATAGTGAAAGCTTTACTGCTTCAAATACCGAAATTCTCGACATGAATGGAAAATATCTGATGTGGCCAGCACATAACCTCTCGCCAGATATTTTACCTGCTTGTACGCATAAAACGAAAAGTATTTTTAAATATAAATACATATACTCATGTCTCACTACAAAATAATTATTTTAATATAAATTATGTACAATAGATACATTTTCTTTATATTCAATATCCTGATTTTTTTTCTACTTTCCTTTACTTTTTCTTTTATTCGTCATTTTTTCGCAAATTCCTTTTATATTCTTTTTTAGGTATATTCTTTTGCGTTGTTGACTTTTTATTTATTTTCATAATCTTCATAATGATGTACAAATATTTTTGACAGTGGCATACAAATATTTTTGACAGTGAATTAAAAATTTTTGAATTTCTTGCCTTGAAGTAGTTTGATCTTAGAATTTTTACATTAAATTATATTATATGCATTTCTTTATCTCTAAATCTATAGAAGATATAATAATGAATTTATATTTATCGCATAAACATTTTAACGTTCTTTAATATAAGTATTTACATAAATTTTCGATAAATAATATTTAGATGATTTTTTCTTGTAACTACTTCCGGTTGTCCAATTGTTACCAAAACTGACTGAATAAGTCTTATAGTATTCGAGAAATCGTGGATCCAACATCCACACACACACACATCCACACACACACACACACACACACACACACACACACACACACACATACGGACATCATCGTAAAAATGTTATAATCGGATTCTAGGGACCTTAAAACGTGCTTATTCACTAAAATCTGGATATGCGATTTTTAGCATGAATCCAATACTTCTCTTAGCGAGAGATAAAAATCTGGTGTGGCCAACACAGTACCTCCCGCCATTACCTGGCAGTTTATTTCTTATAATATAGTCTAATCTAATCCAAGTAACTACCTTTTTTTTAAACCCCTCAACAGGATTAAATCCCAATTACAGAGTGAATGGATCACACACATCCATGCCTTAGTGAGATTCGAACTCGGAGCCCCGAGGGCCCTCATGACATGAGGCCTTGCTCTAACCATTGAGCCACCGGAGCTATAATAAAATAAAGATTAAATATAAAATACCGGGATAGAATAGAATCTACTAATCCAAAAATGAGGATTAGCTTAAACATTTTTGTTAATCTAAATACATATTTACTTATGCTGGAAACTGTATTGAATTTCTTTTCTATTGTTCTATTTACTTTTTTCTTTTTAAAACGTTACTAATATTATTTTGAAATGATTAGTTCTTTTGATAGTGACATTTATCCGTCAGTTACATACATTTGAATAACTGCGTTTTTTTTGTTTAAAGCGTAGGCTCTAGGATCTAAATTATAGATAATTTTATAAATTTATCCATAAAATATATATATATATATATATATATATATATATATATATATATATATATATATATATATATATATATATAAACGTATTAATGCAAATCTGTAGAAAATTTAATGATCTTTAATTTTTATAATAACATTAATCTCGAAAAAATAACATTTAAAGGTATTTTTCGAAGAAAAACTATTTTGAGCTTCTAGTAAAGTGCCATTTCCAGTTATCCGATTTGCACCAAAATCTAATGGGCTCTTTCCATTACAGAAAAAGTTCGAAATACAAGGTTTCAAAATTTTCTGAATGATAGTATTTGAGTTAGAGTGGAGGATCCACACATAAACATACACACAAACATCATTGTGAAAATGTTAAAATTGGATTCTACGGACCTTAAAACGTGGTCATTTACCAAAATCTCAATATGAGATTTTTAGCACGATCCCTATATCTCCCTTACCATGGGTACCGGGAGGTAAAAATGATTACATAATTTTTTTATTACATAGAATTAAAGTGCCCTGACCTAAAGAAGTGAATGTTTTGTTCTTGTAAGTGATCATAAATGTCAACTTAAACATAATATTCATGTATTTCTTTCATGGCAATCTAATTCTATGTTAAAAGAAATTAATAAGTATTCGTTTTTTCCATCCATGACGCTCTTATTATAGCCATATTTTAATCAAATTAATATGAAACAAAAAAAAAATCATTTTGTAAGGGAATAAAAATATTATATCACTGAATTCAGAATTAAATTCTTTAACAAATGAGCAAATAAAAAATATATGATCTCATTTAAAATTTAAAAGTTAGGTTCCCTACTTTGAGAACCAGTGGTCCAAATAATATTTTCTTTAAATTTGTCTTGTGAAATAGAAATTGTTTGCCCATTTAACCGTCTTTGTAACTCTTATACTTCTCGAGATAGCAATGGTTGCTCAATTAAAAAGCCGATTTTGTAACTCATATTTCCAAAGTAAAACATATAATCACATTGTCTTTTCATTTTATAGTAAGCAAGCTAGCAGATTCGTAACAATTTTATTTATTTACATTTTGGGGTATGTCATACCCCAGCACAACAATGCTTTTTTTCACCACACCAAGGAAGGGTTAATCGTTGAGATGATTTATAAGTGATATCATGTTGGTTTTGTACTGGTATAATTTATTCGCAAAGTAATAAATATCGCAGTAGAAGTTGGACGCGTAATTGCAGTTATCGAGAGCATATGATTTACGGTTATGCCAAAAACATTTTATGTTTAAAAGATACAGTGCAGAAAAACGGAGGATTGTAACTCGTTACAATCTTGCAGCGGATTAAACTTTTCTTGAAACCATATGTCCGTGCTATAGATATATTGATTTTGGCGGCCCGCCAGTTACACACTATTTTATATTTCATACCATAAATAATGTCAATGTTGTATTATTACTTCTATATAAAAGCAAAGTGTTTAAAAACCAAAATTCAATTGCATTCCCGGGGCACATCTGATCTGGAAATATATTATGATTCACGAATATAATCCTGTTGAACTCCAGAACCGGAGCTGTAATATCATCTACATTATTGCAGTTATAGTTTTAAATCAGTGAGTTTGACAGCTTATTTCCACGCGGAACTACCAGCCAATCGGTAGATTTATCGATCCTTCAAATTTACTGCAATTGTGTTGCTTTTTTTACTTTCATTTTTCCAATGATGAATATCTCCTAACTTTTACATGTCTGTATTTTCATTGCTCGCATTATCGTATTCCAAAAAACTGTCAGGTTTTATCGATCAACTGCTGCAGATTTGATTCACTTTCATCAGTCTAATGCATTCTTTATTATAATAGGATAATGCAGTTTTGTTCGTATAATCATACAGTTCAAGGCCAAAACTAAAGATGACCTTTAAAGTTTGAATTGATATGGATTTGTATTTATATTAAAGTTATTTATTTTTAATTCTGAAAATCTGAATTTTCAATTTAATTCTTCTAGCAAAGTTTCCGACCATATACGAGCTTGTCAAGCCAAGCCCTGCAAATTTTACTGTTGGTATTGTTCCATATGCCTTGCTTGCTAGGTAGGTTTTACTGTACGCACTGGATTTTTACGAAGCTGTTTTCCATTGTTCCAAAACTAAAGGGTCTCGGTAGAAATTAAGTCTGGACTAGATCAAGACCCTTAAAATGCCGGTTGAACTAATATAACCTGTCATTTGGCCCACTTTCTTAAGTTTTAAGTCTATATTTTATAAAAATTTCTAACAATTTGTGTAGATTTTATAATTTGTTAAAAGTATAAAGGTGCATTCACAAATGAAAATTTATGGTTTTTTTAGGTTACATAAATGTAAGTTTAAATTACCTGAAAATTAGTTCATATGTAGACATCTGTGTACAAGCTTCAAAAACAAGATTAAAATATCGGTAGAGCAGTACTCAAAAAGACACCTGTGCGCCGTGAAACTATCATTCGCTTGGCATTATTGGTTATATTTCAGCAATTAAATTATGACAGTCTCCATGCTCTTTTCGCATTTGTGTAAAAGCCGAATCCACCAAGTCGATACTAAATAAAGATGGGTGTATATATCTATATCATTTCAGACTCGTTCTCATTGGTGAAGTTTGTGACGTCAAACTAAATTATAAACCTAAAGTTTGGATCTTGCAGTATTTAGCTTTAAGGTGCATTCACAAATGAAAATTAGGTTTAGGTTTATAGTTTATACTTTAGATTTAAAGACTTTGGCCGCATATTATGTAATGACTCCACAAACTTCACCAATGAGAACGAGTCTAAAATGATATAGATATATACACCCATCTTTATTTATTATCTACTTGGAGGATTCGGCCTTTTAAACAAATGCGAGAAGAATATAGAGACTGTCATAACTTAATTGCTAAAATATAACCAATAATGCCAAGCGAATGACAGTTTCACGACGCACAGGTGTCTTGTTGAGTACTGCTCTACCGATATTTTAATTTTGCTTTTAAGCATTTACGTAAATGAATTTTCAGATAATTTAAACTTACATTTATGAATGACTTACTTAAACCTAAACAAAAACCATAAACCTAATTTTCATTTGTGAATGCACCATTAGGTTTGTATATGATCAGCCGTAAATTTTTGGACAAGTAACATAAAATTACATATTTTTATTATTTGGTAAATTTGTGTATTCGCGCTATATTGTGAGCTATATCACGTGGCCATTCAGTTGTAACGTGCAAAGAAAAACACGTTTAATTCAGTATTGTGGTAACTCTCAAATTGTTCGTATGTTTAGTTCATATACACAATTCGGTATCTTTGTAACTAAATTTAAAATTGTTCTGGTAACTTTAAAAGCGGCTGTGTTAAAATTCACAATTAGGTACATTTTACCTTAAATTTGAAGGTGCTTTTACATCTCCGAAATCGTTGTTTAGTTAAAATTGTTTTAAACTAAATTTAGAAGTGATCTGGTAACTTTAAAAGCGTATGTATGTTTAAATTTACAATTAGGTACATTTAAACCTGAATTTAAAGGTGCTTTTACGTTCAGTTTAAATTTACAATTCGGTGATTTTAAAACAAATTTTGTTGTGCGAACATATTTTGTGCTTAATGTGTATTTACTTTAAACTCTTATTATACATTGGAACGTTTTGTGTAGCAAGCTGACCAGCCAAGAACCTCGATTTGGAGCTGAGACATCCACCAGAGGAATAAAAGGTTAGTTAAAGATTTTTATGACGATTCTAGCTCACAACTCGCGACTACATTTTGTCGTTATAATAATTGACAAGCTCTTAGCAAAAACAACCTAGTCAATATTTTGAATTTGAGATAATAAAAAAAAACTACATTCTAGCTTCTTTTCTTTTATGGTTTTCTGTAACTTAATTTACCACAGGATTTATAAATATTAGAAAATTATTTACTGTTAAGAAATATATAAATAAAAGTTAATGAATAATTACATAATAAATAGACATTTTTATAGGATGTTCTTGTAGAAATGCTCAATCTTTCAAATGTAATAATGTAAATATTTAATATCTAACCGAACATAGAAATGAAACAAATAAATAAATATTTTTTCCATTTTGCCGTTTAGTAGAAGTTACTTCACTAACTAAGGCTATTAAAATTACCTTGAAAAGAAGATTGTATACAGATGTTTCTCGGATACGGGACACCTCAAATAAAAGTTATAGTAGAGGAAGGAGGACATTCACTTATTGAAGGAAAAAAAATGTATTCAATGGTTCTCAAACTATAACATAAAGTTATATATTTTTTTAAATAGGATAATATAATTTTTGTTAGGCCTATTCGATAGAGTATTTTTTTCTGAATTCAACCATGTAATTATTTTATATCCTTACATTACAAAAATATTGAGAAAAAAGGCAATTGAAATTTAAATTAATTTTACGTTTGTATTTATTTTTCAGTTGGCTATGCACGAACAACAAAAACTGCTATGTGTCAATTTGAATTATTTAGTACATAATTCCTATTCTTGCTATTTGTAAAGTTATTAACAAATATTGGTTTCCTTTTAATTTAATTTAAGTTATTTTTTTATGCATAGCCTACTGAAAACGAACTATAAAAATAAAATTTATTTAAATTTCAATGGTCCTTTTCAATTTAAAGAGATAGAAGATGTACGCAATGGGGATCTGCGCAACTGAGATCTATGGCGTTTATTTCTAAAAAATTTAGATATAAAATGTGAGAATATCTCAGATAACTTTAAAAAATCTTATCGAAATAAGTTACAAAAGCTTTTATTGTAGTTAAAATGTCTAACGACGCAAATTTTCACTGAGAATACAGATATTTTAATGACTGCAATATTTTTGACGTTTCGTTTAACAGCCCAACTGGCAGTTGTTCGCGCCATTTTCTTACTATTTGCAGCGATAGAAAGAGATAGTCGTTAAATTGAAAAGGTCTATTGCATTTTTCTCGATATTTTTGTTATGTATGATATAAAATGCTTACATAATTGAATTCAGAAGAAAATAATCTATCAAATGAGCATACAAAAATATGTAGCATCCTATTTAAAAAAAATATAACTTTAAGTTTTACTTTGAGAACCACCAGTTATTTTTTTTTCCTTTCTTCAGCGAGTGAATGTTCCCCTCGATCTATAACTTGTATTTGAATGATTTTCTTCAGTTCCCAATAGAAAATAATCGAGGTGTCCCGTATCCGAGAAACACCTGTACAGTGGTCACTTATGTACGTTTTGAATTTTGGAATTTATAATAAAAACGAATAAATATATCATTTACTGGCTGTGTCAATATACTTTGTACAAAAATATCGGTAAAAGCGATAATATATTCGTACCATGCGGATGTTAATCGGACGTCACCTCACGTGCACTCATTGTTAGCGTAGAAAGTACACCACAGGGATCACTTTGTGCCATTTAAATTTCGAAATAATTCTGGTGTCGGTCGATATGGAACCCGGGTCCTCAGATTCGCGACCGTGATGACTTCTGTTGAAAATATTTCAAACACGTTGACCCAAGGAATTTCATTTTCAGCTCTTATTCTTGTGGGAAGGTTGTAGACCCTAAACATATTTCAAATAAAAAATAAACAACAGCGTAAACAAACGTATCGGAGCACGTGGTCCGGAAGCTGTTTTTTAGCTCTTGGGTTCTAATTCCCTACGGATGGTTTTTAGCCCTCATATTTCTTGTGTAACACTTAGAAAGCCGGGGCAAGGCCCAGTAAAAAAGCAGGCAGCAAGCGAGCGCGCGGCCTGAATTTTAAGCGCAATGCAACTTGTGCAACCGCCAGATTCCAGATTGATCAGCGGCGACAAACGAACAGAAACAGCCCCTAGTGGCGGACGAAAGCCAGAGGGGAAAAGAGGGAACGCATTTATTATTCTGTTGTGTACACTGGCTGATTCTCAGAACTGGGAATTACTCGAACTTTGTATCTAATCAATTTTGAATTGTTGTTTTAAGATCCCTTAAGCCTACCAACGTCGCTGATTTCAGTCAATATTTCTAAAAAGCTACGGGAACACTTCTTAGACTTACAAACTTCAATCTAATTGCTCATGGATTTTCTGAATTAACTAGGAAAATTGGAAAAGTAAGCACATAAACCAGGAGAATATATTTTTTGATTAATTCCTTGGTGTATGTATTTTGTAGAGAGGGTATTGATAAGTTTTTAACCAAACATAGAAACTAAATTTTTTTCTGTCAAATTCAATTTTTTTACGTCCCGTTGACGTTAATAAGGGAGGTATAGGGATTGTGCTAAAAATCGCATATCGAGATTTTGGTAAATGACCACATTTGAAGGTCCCTAGAATCCAATTTTAACATTTTCACGATGATGTCTGTGTGTATGTGTGGATCCTCCACTCTAACTCAAATACTATCATTCAGAAAATTTTGAAACCTTGTCTTTCGACCTTTTCTGTAATGGAAAGAACCCATTAGATTTTGGTGAAAATCGGATAACCGGAAATGACACTTTACTAGAAGCTCAAAATAGTTTTTCTGGATAAATTTATAAAATTATCTATAATTTAAATCCCAGGGCCTACGCTTTAAACAAATAAAACGCAGTTATTCAAATGTATGTAACTGACATAAATGTCACTATCAAAGAACTAATCATTTCAAAATAATATTAGTAACGTGTTAAAAAGAGAAAAAGTAAATAGAACAATAGAAAAGGAATTCAATACAGTTTCCAGCATAAGTAAATATGTAGGTATGTATTTATATTGATAAAAATTAACGATTCACAGAAATGCTTAAGTTAACCCTCATTTTTGGATTAGTGAATTCTATTCTATCCCGGTATTTAAAATTTAATCTTCATTTTATTATAGCGCCGGTGGCTCAATGGTTAGAGCAACGCCTCATGTTATGAGTGCCCTCGGGGCTCTGGGTTCGAATCCCACTAAGGCATGGATGTGTGTGAATGTGAACCCACTCTGTAATTGGGATTTAATCCTGTTGAGGGGTTTAAAAAAGGTAGTTACTTGGATTAGATTAGACTATATTTTAAGAAATAAACTGTCAAAATTTCAGTAAAATTTGCTAATCCAAAAATAAGAATTAACGTAACCTTTTTTGTGACTCGGGAGGTATTGTGTTGTCCACACCAGATTTTTTCAATATAGACTTCCTTTAAGGGGAATGTATCTCCCTGCCTTTATGTATATGAAGCGCGAAAATTCAAATAAATTGTTCCTGTACTGGAACTATTAACATTTTTTTTAAATTCAACATTAGAAGAACATACTTCTGATATAACTCTGCATTTTAAAAAAAGTATTTTTGAAATCTGTTAGTATTTGACTTTGATATAATGGGGAAATCGTAATTTCTCGTGCTTCCTACATCAAAGTCAAATAATGAATTACAATAAAACTTTCTTTAAATGCAGATTCATATCATTCATCTAATGTTAATTTTTAAAAATGTTAATAGTTCTAGTACAGGAACAACTTATTTCGTTATACAGGGTGTCTGGATTTTGAAGGCCACCATTGGGATCTCGAAAACTGTAAGAGATACGACTTCGCTTAAACGGGACATGTATAGTGCGCCTTTGGAGGGCCATCTTAGATGTGCATTTGTTTTGACAAAAATTCTTATGTTACTAGAAAATGGCGGAAAACTATCATTAATCGAGAAAAATGTTTCTAATTAAAAAGTTAGATATTTTTATTGTCTAGTGATGTACAAAAATAATTTTTCTATCGGTAAAATTTCGAGATATAACATGAACTTACATGGTTTAAATAGAATCCATAATTGGATTTGCTTTATAAAAATGTTTATTTTTCTCTCTTTCGATTGGTATAAGGATTTTTGTGTTTTAAATACTTTTTTAGACCATACCTGGTATACCTACTTATGTGAATTTGAAAATATAGAGATAAATTTAAATTATGAAACAGGGTAGTTATGAAATAAGTTATTTAAGTAAAATAAAATACTATTTTAAAAAATTAATGTAATTACTGACAAAAATGAGAAATTTTATGAACAATCTAAGATTTTACGGGTAAAATAAAATTAAAACACAAAAACTCTTATACCAGATGAAGTTATTAGAAGTTATTTCAAAATGAAAATATCGAACAAATTCCGTTTTCCGCCATTTTCGTGTAACCTATGAGAATTTTAGTCAACACAAAAACTCATCTGAGATCTACAGGTGCACCACATGTCCCATTTAACCGAAGTCGTATCTCTTATAGTTTCGGAGATCCCAATGGTGACCCAAGAAATTCGGATACCTGTATATATAGTAAACAGGGAGAGCCATTTCTCTTAAAGAGAGTCTATATTCAAAAGTAAAACTGACTTCAATTAATAAACATTTTCCATCGATACTCCAACATCTTTAACTCATCCAAAAAGTAGTTGGTGTCTTGCTCTGCAAAATAAACTTTTTCGGAGCAGGTTCGCCCTTCTCAATCCAATTTTTTTGATTGTTGTTTCGTCTCACAAGTATAGTTGTCGATGCAAAAAATCCAGTTTGTTTCACTTAAATCGCTCGACTAGGGAACCATGGCCTTGGATATGTTCAGTCGATTACTTTTTTTTTGTCCAAAGTGAGCAGGCCTAGTACCAACATCCATTCAGATTTATTATGCTCAATTCTTCATGTAATATATCATAAACTCATTCCTTCGATATACCCACAGCCTCTGCTATCTCTCCAACTTTGATTCCACTGTCATCCAGTATCATTTAGTGAACTTTTTCGATGCAATCGGTGGTGGTCGTAGTTGTTGGTTCATTATTAACCAAGCTGGTACGACAACGTCTAAATTCAGCTACCCATCATTTCAGTGTAGCAAATGATACAGCAGAGTCCCCATAAATAGCGTCCAATTTGGCTTTAATTCGCGCTGACGTATTGCCTTTTAAATGCAAGGATTTAATCACGGTACAATTTTTAATTTTATCTACTTTTATAAAAACACTGAATTCGACTGATACAAATTACTCTCAAACAATAACTAAGCGTCCAAAATGGCTGAAATTTTCACAGGTATATTTCAAAGCATAAACAATTGTAGTACCAGAATAATCTAGATGATAAAAAACTTTTCAATACCTCCTTGTAATTGAAATATACTGCCCCAAAGAAACTTATAAAAATGCAACAATTTTAAGACGTGGACCGTTTATGGATACTAAAGATTCTCTATAAAATCTGGAAATGATTTTAAAGTTTACATGCACATTCTATAAAATTTTATTAGAAGATTCCATTTCGTCACCCTATTAAAACGGAAAACACAAATAAAATTGCAATGAACATAACAAAAATTTACGACTTCCATACGTTTAACGGTCAATATGAAGGAAGGTAAAGGTAACGACACGATTTTATTCCAAATCGTAAAGATTCTGTCTCGGATTTGTGGACGGACGGAGCGGTCTGCGACGTTTCTTCAATCATGGACTCGAATAAAATAAATAGCCCCCAGCGGTTTTCAAAACTTACTGAGTTTTGATTGCCGCGTTCAATTTCATTTTATTTCAACTAGCTGTAATCCCAGATAACCATTTGCTGCGTTGTAAAATATAATGTGTATACGTTTTAAAAAAATATGTAATGTAGCGGAAAGAATAGCCGTATGTTTGGGAATCACTGGAGAGTCCTACCAGTGACGGCTTGGGAGAACTTTTAATATGTATTGGCAAGAGACAGAAGGTCCTTATATGCATAAGTTCGAAACGGTTTTGGTTTCTAAAGCAATAGAGCCTTGGAAAACAATTTGTTAGACTGTATGTGAACATTGTTTTAATGTTATACAATTGTTTAATTGTATAATCCTAGAATTTGCAAATTTACGCAAACATGTAAAGGTTAAGGCATCAGATGCCGCTAGAACCATTTGTGTCGTTTACGGAGTCAGAGAACGCCTTTGGAGCGAAAATGGTTTTCTCGTTTCAAGGCATGCCATTTTGGTTTGACGACTTCTTCACTTCCAAAGCACTGAATTTCTTCAGACTTGGAATTAAATATTGGCAGATCGTTGGAAGGCAATTGTAAATTATGGAGGAGAATATATTTGTAATTGTCATTATTTAAAAAAATTAATTTTGATTTCAATAAAAACCCTACGAACTTGTGCATCAACCTGTTATTTTTGAAACCTTTTATTTCTATTCTCTCCTGAGATCAAACCATCTTTCAGTTTACTTCAGTATAGTATACAGTTACTGAGTTTACATGAAGTTTTGAAACCGTCATGTATACAGCGTCAAAACGGTTTTGAGTTATCTCAAACCAAAACTATAATTAATGGGTTTGACTTAAAAGCTAGTTTCAAAACTATTCATGTAAACACTTAAAATTCAGTTTCAATACTGCACATGCGTACAGAACATAATACTTCTGCCGCTTTGTGTTTTAGTGCATAGTGGTACGGAGTATAAAAAATAACTGGAATAATGGCAAAATTTGGAGTGAAGAGGATCTGTCACTTACAGCAGCTAAATGCGCATGCGCCGAAACTCTTTTCAAATCAATTTTTACCTTCCGTTAGGGTATTGTTTTTGGTCAAAAAATTCTATGGTGAGTTTTTAATGAATAAGCACGTATTAGAGTCCCTAGAATACGATTTTACTATTTTTGCGATGATGTCTGTGTGTATGTGTCTGTGACGATTTTTCTCCGATGATAGCTCCAAAACTACAATTCTAAAAATTATAATTCTTTCGTATTTCTCTTTGTTACATCCATATGAAAAGCTGATTAGATTTTGGTTATAATTGGTCGACCGGAAGTACCCTCATTTGAAGTATTTAACAGTTTTTCTTGAAAAAACGCTGTTAAATATCATTTTTTCACATTTAATGTTGCTATAAATATTAAAGAATTTTTAATCTCTAATCGATTTGATTATATTTTATACTTCATATTCAATGTATATTGAGTTAAAAATCTGATGTGGCCAACACATAACCTCTCGCCAGATATTTTACCTGGTTGTACGCATAAAACGAAAAATATTTTTAAATACAAATACATATAGATATTCATGTCTCACTACAAAATAATTCTCACATATATTTGCAATATCTATGGGATATTTTAAAATAAATGATGTACAATACTTACATTTTCTTTATATTCAATATCCTGAAATTTTCTTTTTCTACTTTCCTTTTCTTTTTCTTTATATTCGTCATTTTTTCGCAAATTCCTTTTATATTCTTTTTTACGTATATTCTTTTGCGTTGTTGACTTTTTTTTATTTTCATAATCTTCATAATAATATACAAATATTTTTGACAGAGTCATACAAATATTTTTGACAGTGACATTTATGTGTCAATTACAAACATTTGAATTTCTTGCCTTGTAGTAGTTTGATCTGAGATTTTTTACATCAAATTATTTTATATGCCTTTCTTTATCTCTAAATCTATAGAAGATATAATAATGAATTTATATTTATCGAATAAAGAATTTAACGTTCTTTAATATAAGTATTTACATAAATTTTCGATAAATAATATTTAGACGATTTTTTTCTTGTAACTACTACTTCCGGTTGTCCAATTGTTACCAAAACTGACTGGACTCTTCCCATTATTGTTAGATTGAGGAATCCGTAGTTAAAAATGTCTTAAGTATCATAGTATTTGAGATATAGTGAATCCAACATCCACACACACACACACACACACACACACACACATCCACACACACATCCACACACACATCCGCACACACATCCACACACACATACGGACATCATCGTAAAAATGTTATAATCGGATTCTAGGGACCTTAAAACGTGCTTATTCATTAAAATATGGATATGCGATTTTTAGCATGAATACAATACCTCTCTTAGCGAGAGGTAAAAAATTATAAAGAAATTAAATTTCATAATGCAGCCAGCTGTGCAATAACATTAGAAACAGCTAAAATAATTTAAAAAATTATGTTAGACAGATGTCAATGTCAAGTGCGACCGACATTGTAGGTGTTATAATTTTATTGCAAGTATAGAATCAATGCTGAAACTTTCTGTATGGAATTTGTACAAAATACATAGAATTGAGGGAAGGTAATGTACTGGAAATATAAAATGCTTCGCAAGAAACTGACTGTATGAAATTTGTATAAAATACATAGAACTGACGGAAGGTAATATGCTGGCCATGTCAGATTTTTAAACTTGTTTTGAAAACTGCACGTAATTATTTTCGCGAAATTCTGACTGAAAGCTGAAACCATTTTCAAAACTGCATGTAAACATAGTATCACGTCAGCTTTGAAAGTTTAACTAACATATTTTTGGATAATCAGGTATCCGGATAGTTCCAGAATCAGGTTATTGAGAGTTCTACCGTTGGTGTACTAAAACAAAAGTAATGATGGCCTAAATTTTGTAGAGGCAGCACCCCTGCAGCCTTTTCGTGCTCTCCGCCACTGAATCATCCCTTTTGAGTTCGTCAGCAGAGACAGACAAGCACAGCCACGATCGCCCGTGCCCGTATTCCTATTGTATGGGGACTCCCCGTCTTCCTCTGGTCAATAACGCAGATTTTCTGTCCGGAGCAGCGGGGCCTTTGTGTGTGCAGTTGAACGCACAAAATATGCCCGGAAGGCTGTACATGTGGGATATATGAGTAATTCAACCGCGGCTTGTATTAAACAGAAATTTTATACGCTGTAGGGATAACATGTCTGCCCGCCTGTAAACCTGTTTCGTTTCAAATATATTCGCTACGCTTCGCAATGCTACATCGGCCGGGAATTTATCTACCCGCACGTTCGCTAAATTCGCATAATTATATAAATATATCTACCGGCTATATTGCCTCATTTATATATTTCCAAAACATTATTTATCATCATTAATTCCGCTTTGAACTTTAAAATTGATTTTGGTAATTATTTAAATAAATTCCATCCATAATAATACTCTTTTTCATTAGGTAACAAAAAATGTTAACAATTATAGGTTTTTATTTTTTTAATCCGATAACTGCCTGAGAGGCCCAATTTTAAATTCCATTTAAACGTTTAACTGCCTGAGGCCCAATTTTAAATTCCATTTAAACGTTAAGTATAACTTACATAAAATTATAATAATAATATTTACTTTATTGAGAATGAAAAATCTCAAAGGCGAGGTTCAGCCAAGGCTGTTCTTCCATCTAACCAGCATATTACAAAGAAAAACAAATGTAATCTAACAAAAATATCAAATATATAGACCAATAAACAGATGCAGTATATAAAAGACAAAATTAATTGAAGACAAAAATAAAAACAAATGTTTACAGGTACATTAACTATTAATTACAGGTTATTTGTAAAAGTTTTGTACATGGTTTTTAAGAGTATGATGCACCCCCATGAAAATATGCGAAAAAGTGGTATAGAAATCCGGTCATATCTTTGCAATCACTAAACTTTTGATAAACAAATAAATTGTAGTTCATAAAACAAGAATCAATCTACGTATGATTGGTACTATTTTTTTACTTTTTGTTTTTATTAATTAGTAATTAATTAGTAAACTTGGTGAAATTCGTAATTTTTCGAATCAAAATTTATGAATAATAGACGTAATTTTTTTAAAAAAAATTTCCAATTAGACCTAGATTGATCTTTAATTAACCCAAATTATGTATTATTTTTGGTTTTCATAATGTGATTATTATAATATGAACGGATTCCCGAGACACTAATTCGCTAACTGATACTGTTAAAATGAATCATGCAGTGCTGCCCTCTACACCTTACTGTTCAAATCTTCGAAATTAAGGAAAGATACGAATTTCGGAAAGTTCGTTTTCGTAGACAAGGATAGGTATATACTGGTGGATTTACAGTATTTACACAAACCAACATTCCTTGAATATGGGTGACCGAGGTAGTCCCAGGCCTTAAAAATTCCACTTTCCCTAATTTTTCCAAGAATTCGTAGCGATAGCAGTCATTCAAGAAAGATTGTGCTTCAAAAAGAAAATATTGAAAATTTAACTCCTCTTGTCCTAGGACCTAGGTGAACATAAAAACTGTGCTGATTATTTTTGCACAAGACGGGATACTGATGATGAAAGTGGAATATGTCTATAAAGATGATTTATTTTGGCAACAAATGGAGCTACAATTAAAACATTTTATATGGAACATTTATTAGCTTAGCCCGTTTCACATTTTTTAAAAGTATTTCAAATGAAAGTTTATAATACAATGATAATAATTTGTTGTTATTTTTCAAAATAATTAAATAAAAATATTAGCGCCAGAAATAGTCATCAAAAACAAACCGCCACTTCTGTGTCGTCAAAGTACATATAGCACGTCATGCATAGTCAATATAATTGTCCATCACCTACGTTATTTGTATAAATAAACGTAGGCGATAGTGTGTCACATGTCTAGTTGTATGAACTTTAACACTCCGTGTCAGATCAAGTGACTTTTTCGAAATATTACACAAATTTTAATGGGGCGCGAGCAGACACGTAACTCGAACGACCTTGAACTGCTTGGACTCAGCTGATTTGTGTGCGCTTGTTACTTTGACAAGACCAATGTTTTGACTTATTTTAAATTTGAACTGTTAAGAAGTTATTATTTTTAATTTTATGTGTTTTACTGCCTAAAAATTGTACAATAACATTTTAGCAGTTCAAAATCAAAATAAGTTGAAACATTGGTCTTGTCAAAGTGACACGCGCACACAAATCTGCTGATTCCAAGCATCTCATAGTCGCTAGCGCTCTATAATTAATTGCAAGATGTCAAATATATATATATATATATATATATATATATATATATATATATATATATATATATATATATATATACCGTGTGTCTATTTTAAAGGTGTACATAGGAGATTAACATGGGAAATCAGTTTTTTACAATTGCTGCTCGCCTAATTATTTTAAGCAAAAATACGTCAAATAAAAGTTTTAGGGTATAAAATTGTACATCTAAAACAAAAACCAGAATTTCCTTTACATGCTTTATAATGACATAAATTAAATATGAAAATGTCGAAAATTACGTTAAAAATATCGACAGCCATGAAATTGAACAAAAAATAAATAAATGCTTGACGTTTTATCTGTCACAACGTAAGTTAACTTATTTGACGTTTCTGACAATTTGATTTGAACCCTTGATTTGAACAAATATCGTTAATTATGGCAATAATAGAAGTATAAAATTAATAAATAAATATATCATCACGGCATATTACCCATTGCGGGCTGTGCCAATAATATGAATATATCAAAAATTCAATATTGCATAACAAAATTATGTATGATGCTGTTATGTACTCTCAACACCTTAGTACTACAGAGGGGGTCTACACTTATCATTCCTAACACTCTTTTTTAGAGTAACGCAGATTCTGCTCGTTATATATTCTGATTACGTGGCTCACGTGTATTTTTTGAAGACACATTAGCAGTCTTTTCAAATTTTGTCACGAATTTAGCTCTTCATTCGTATAAATGTTCATTTTTTAATCATTTCAGACAATAAAACTAGAGACAAAATCAAATTGTCAGAAACGTCAAATAAGTTAACTTACGTTGTGACCTGGTTGTGACAGATAAAACGTCAAGCATTTATTTATTTTTTGTTCAATTCCATGGATGTCGATATTTTCAACGTAATTTTTGATATTTTAATATTTAATTTCTGTCCTTACAAAGCATGGAAAGGTAATTCTGTTTATTGATTTAGATGCAGAATTTTATGCTCTAAAACTTTTATTTGACGCATTTTTGTTTAAAATAATTAGGCGAGCAGGAAATTGCAAAAAACTGATATCCCCATGTTAATCTCCTATGTACACCTTTAAGACAGACACACGGTATATATATATATATATATATATATATATATATATATATATATATATATATATATATATATATATATATATATCGTGATATTTTCAAATTTAGCAATTAGAAGGCTTATAAAAATTCTTGCAATAGTCCTATTGTGGATTCGAGGTTGAAAAATAAAAAATAATTAATTATAAATTTTAATTCTTTCTTTGTTATAAATACCATCCTTTCTTTCTCGTATTTCATACTTAACATTTTTGTAAAATAAGAATCATTTTTTAATTCACCCTGAATACTTCAAAACTCTTTTTTTTGTATTTCTGTCGATTAAAATATTTTCTTATGTTATACTTGTATTCATTGGCAATTTTTTTATTCTCTAAATATTATTTATTTTAGATATTTAATAAAACAAAATTATTTAGATATTTACAAATTATTTTAGATACCTATATAATTAAACAAAATATATAAATACCTAATTAAAAACAATTTATATGTATAAACAAATGAAAAAATAAGTTATACGAGTATAATACATAATTATAGAAAAACGATTTCTAGAAGCAGTGAGCTGCGATTCAGTTCTAGTGTTTTAACGAAAATTTCCGAAAAGTGTCGAACTAGTACACGCTCGTTGTGTTGGCGTAATTTTATTGCCCAAGAGCCCCAACTCCTCTTTGCCCGACCCCGCGTAGCACCACTAGCAGTAAGGGTGCATCATACTCTTAAATGTACTATATGACAGAGATTTCCAATCATTTGGAATATTATTGTACAGTGTTGGAGCTAAGTAGGAAAAAAAGTTCTTAAATTTAGTTTTATTGAAAGATGGTACTGTGTACAGGTGTCTCATTTTTAATGTTTTTTTGAGGTATCTCGGGTAATATTATTTATTAATAAAAACCGTTTGCACATTGCAGGGTTAACTTTTCGAGAAAAGTTTAATAGTCACCACAGGAATTTTCGATCTTCTTTTGTTTCTGATATATAACAAGTCTACATTCTTTTGTTTTAAACTTGAATAAGAGATGAATTATTAATTTAATGGGGTGAAAAAATTAAAAATGATTAATAAATAAATGAAAAATTCTATTACTGATCATCATTTGCATATTTCTAATAGTATTTGTTTCAGTTTTACTAATTTTTTCAATTTATTTACTTCAAAAGCATATTAAACCATTTTTTTTTTTGGATTGTGTCAAAGCCAACTGTAACGTCGATAAATAGTAATTTATAACTAACCCGAAAATAATTTATTAGGAATAATTTTGAAAACATAATAGATATAGGTAGAATCAAAATAAACAAATGATGATCTGCAATAAAGTTTTTCATTTGTTTCTTAATAATTTCCAATATTTTAACCTCAATAAATTAATAATTCGTCTTTTATTAATGTTTAAAACAAAAGAATGTAGACTTGTTATATATCATTGAAAAGCTTATAAAATAAGAAAAAAGACGAGACTATTTTCAACATAGGTTCCCATTTAAAAAATCATAAGTTTGTGTTGTATCTTGAGAATTATTAAATTTTCAAAAAATCTAATTATACCATTTTAATCTATCTAAAAAACCGTAAACATTTTGTAAAAACAATTTTCTCTATCATAATAAATAAGGTAGGTATGATATATTTTCAAAATGAGCGAAAAACAAGTTTTTGCCTAGCTCAGAAACAAAAGAAGATCGAAAATTACTGTGGTGACTATTAACCTTTTCTCGAAAAGTTGACCCTGCAATGTGCAAACGGTTTTGCTCTATCATTAATATTACCCGAGGTAACTTAAAAAACATCGAAAATGAGACATCCTGTACAACTCCTTGCCACGTAAATTATAGTAATCATTTTTTAAAACTAGTTAATCGTACAAATATTTAGGACATCTGTAATCAGTGGCGTAACTAAGAGTTCGGGGGCCCGCCCGCAAAAAGGTTTTGGGGCCCGTTTTTAATTGTAGTGTTTATTATGAAGAACTACATGCCACAAGAACTTGTGGAAATTGTGACTAGGCTCACTTTCACCTGAGTTGATATGTTAAGAAGCAAAATAACCAATATTAGAGACCTGAAAATCTAAGATTAGGCACCAAAGTCTTTGTATTTGTGATTGGTCCGTATTTTTTTTAAAATGAAATTGTTGGCACCGTCCTCTGGTGAAAGTTACAGGGAATTGATTCGTACATTTTTGGTATCCTAAATGAAAGAACTTGGATGCGATATTATATGGTATTTGCAAGATGGATCAGTATCATACAGTCTAAATAATAGCAATTTTGTAAAAATCATTCTCTTATCGTTATTTAATCCCACGTTTTGGTAACACACATTGACCGCCAGGTGTCTTGATTTGACAGCCCCAAACTTCTTTTTATGGGATTATTTTAAAACAAAACTCTGGATCAGTTGCAAGAAAATATTTGCCAAGAAATCGAAACTCTACCGGCCGAAATGTGATGGAAAATAAAGAGCTTGATTTTACATATCGGATAAGGGGCCCCTTAGCCAATAATATTTTTGGAAAATGACATTTAAAAAATAAAGGACTAAATTATGTTGCTACAAAAAAATGATTAAATTCAAAATTTCGCAGTAGTAACAAAATTATAAATCATGTAAATTGGGGCCCCTCTAGAGCCGGGGGCCCGTCCGCAATGCGTGCCCTGCGGGCCCGTTAGTTACGCCACTGTCTGTAATTTTTATTTTGTATGTAAGACAAACTCGTTATTAATAAAATTCATACCGGCTGCAGAGCGATATTGGGAGATGTGATCATATTTTCGCACACTATATACATATCTCAAGCAACTGTTCTGAAAAAGATCAATTTTGTATTTATCACCTTTATTGTCACACTACTATCAGTTTGAAGATACGGAGTAGGCTCGCGTTTGCCACGAAGGGATCTTTCATGCCTATATGTTGTTGTTTTTGTATGTTTGCAATTGCAAACTTGTCTCAGCTGTTTTTATATTTTCTTTCTGTAGTAGGAAGCTGAACATAAGTAACACGCTATCATTGCTTATTATGCGATGAAATAATATGCAAGATTGCAGCCCAAAATTTTATTGTTTATTCTGAGGCCAACGTTTCGCTACCACTTACAACTTCATCAGGGAAAATGTTTTACGTCTTAGTCTTTTGCCCTGATGAAGCGAAACGTTGGTCTCAGATTTGTATTCCGTATTAAATTGCTAATGTTTAATGGGGTCTAGCGGCCGCGTGGCTGAGTGTCTGGTCGCGAATCTGGGGAACCGGGTTCGATCCCGACCGCCGCCACATATTTCGAATTTTTAATGGCACAAATTTAACCCCTATAGTGGATTCTTTACGCCAGCAATGAGTGGCCGTGAGGTGACGCCTGGTAAACGCCCGCACGGTACAAATATGTCATGATCATTACTGAAATCTGTATACAAAGCAGATTGGCACACCCAGCAATGTGTAATATGCCGTGATAATATATTTGTTTATTTATTTATTCTCAGTGTCTATCAGATTTATTCGTTTGCAAAAACGGAAATGAAATTTAGACAGCGCCTCCTGTCTCTGGGCCTACAGAAAAACGTATTAAAAAGGACGTACTGAATTCATTTTTCTATTTCATCTAAAACCTTAGAAGATGTAATAACACAGTCATTTTATATTAATAACCCTAAGAACATCACATGAGCCTGAAAGGCCGAACCAGTGGTAAACGTATGCCAGTAATTTCCCGCAAGCATAGGGTTAAACATTGCCATACCTCCTTAGAGTAGGCAAAAATAAAAAGCAGGCTTAATAAGGCTCGGTGGGTATCTCTCTCGGGATATTTTTAACGGCACATTAATAACGTGATTGGTATCACAGTCTCCTGGCTGCGGAGGACATTAGCGTAGTATTTCCGCGTTATTCGTTAAAGAATTCCCGAATAACAAATGGGCCATCGGGGAATAAGTGCTATATAAAAAACTCTTTTTGCTGATTACAGAGCCCTAAATGAAAAATCCGTCTAATCCCGAACGCGTAGCCTGCAAGGGTGATATAATGTTCATATATTATTCTGAGTGGGAAGCCCGCGGCTTCCGGTGGCGACACCGTGTAACCTTTATCTTTTGATTATCCCAGCCATTCTTCAAGTGGTCCCTTTAATAGCCATCTTGTCTCAGTGAATCTTGTACTCGCTCTATATATCAATTATCCCAGGCGCGCTCTTTGTCTTGTATCTGCATCAGGATATTAATTGCCTTCTCAGGCTTTGTACGGAAACTACCCAGACAATATTGACGTAATCCCTGAGCCTTGATGGA
This sequence comes from Harpalus rubripes, assembly GCA_963082715.1. Classification (NCBI taxonomy): domain Eukaryota; kingdom Metazoa; phylum Arthropoda; class Insecta; order Coleoptera; family Carabidae; genus Harpalus; species Harpalus rubripes. Next base: position 17,654,287 of record OY720449.1, read on the forward strand.
ATAAATTCGGAAGGGATGCATTGAGATACACACAGTATCGTCCTCAGTTCTACTTTCTACTTTCTACTTTGTGTCAGATAAGAATGGACCATATGATAACATAAGGTCAGAGGGAGGGGGATTATTGACTCACGGCCGGTTTCGTAATATATATATATATATATATATATATATATATATATATATATATATATATATATATATATATATATATATATATATAAAGTTACTTTAATTTTAAAGTTTGATCTAAAAGTGAAAAAAGCGTTTCATAATTCGACTTTAAGTTAAAGTTGTTAGTTTAAAGTCCTTTAAAGTGGATATTTAAAATGTTTTCTTTAACTTTTTCATCAATAACTTATTGACAATAAGTCCCGTCGAAGATGTTAATATTAAACAAAGAAAGGATTATATTAGCCACGAAATAATAATTGAAATATGTGGAACGAAAAATTATTTTTCTACAAATGTATTAAAAGTGGGCTTTTTAATATTTGTTTTTAGCGTTAAAAATGTCATTTTATGACACCAGTGTTAAAAGTGACAGATCATTGTTACTTTTGACACTAGTGTTAAAAGTGAAAGTCAAAAAATTATTAGAAATACAAATTTTAATTAAAAAATAATGTTTGTAGAAAAAATAGTGTATGATATACGTGTTAAAAGTGATTTTATTTTGTTCGAAGGTTTGCATCACTCCGCTTCGCGTCGTGTTCCAAACTTCCTTCTCACAAAATAAAATGTCACTTTTAACACTTATATCATAAATAACTATTTTATGACAGTTTTAGGTTAAGGAAATTACAATTTTATTTGTATTGGAACAGATAGAAGAAATAATAAAATTAGCAACAAATGAATAAATATTGAGGTTTTTATTAACTTTTTTAGAGGTGGTTTTACATCACATTATATATTTAATAATTCCAATACTAAATCCAATATATTTTATTGCCACCATTTAAAGGCGGATTTATGCTGCCTACTATTTATTTTACTTTTTCTTTTTCTTTTACTTTAAAAAGTTAAATGTGTGTTAATATATATACTGCTTTATGTGCACACTTTTAATTTTACTTTAAGACCTTAAGTTGACCAAAATTCAACTTAAGACCGTTAAAGTAAAAGAATATCACAACTGCGCATGAACTCCACTTCACAAACGTCAGCGTGTTGTGTATTTATTTTTGTGTGTAGGTTTTAGGTTATGCAAACAAAAAATCAGTAAAGAACAAGATTGTATATTATAAGATTTAATTCAAAAATATCCCCACTTATATGATAAAACAGATATTTTATTGAAGGATAAAGTGGCCAAAAAGAATGTTTGGAGAAGTATCTATAGCGTCTGTATTAAATCAAACTGGTTAGTATATTTGGGTCCTACAAAATTTGTGCAAATAAATGTTAAAATATTAACCTAAAAATTGCTTACATTTTCTTTTCATTGAATATTGTAGTTTTCCTTTTATTACATTTCAACACATGTTTGTGTTTATATATTAATTAAATCATGGTGTATTATTCATCAAATGTGAAATTTCCGCCTCTATTTCTTCTAGACTTAAAGTAAAGGAAATATTTATTACGAAACGTACGTCACTTTAAAATATAGTTCAATTTTATCTAAAGTTTACTTTTACGAATTATTATGAAACCGGCCGTTAATGGCAAAACTAGCAGTATTATAATGTATGTCCCATAAGTTTTGGCACAAATTTCTTCAATTCATTTTTGTAAAAAAATGCATTTACGTAAAGTTTTGTAATACTTAATAATTAACTGTTTCATAAGCAACAAAATACTGAACATAAATTAAATAAAGAGAGCCATCTTCTTCCAGAAAGCGCAACTTTTTGCGGACACGTGGTATTAGGTTTTGAACTACATTTAAATCAATTTCTCGGATATTTCTGATTCCTGTATATTCTGCGTTGAAGATCGTCCTCATTTAGGGCTTCCCAAGTTCCATCGTAAACTCGAGATAAAAGAGCTTAAATATCTTCTATGGGATGCGCCTGAGGAAGATTAGGGAATTGGCGTTTCGCAGAACAAATGGTACGTTTTTGTCTTTTTGCCAATTTTGAGTTTGTACTTGCATAGTGACATTACGCACAGTCTGGCTAGAAGATAAAATCGTCCTCAATTGTTCCTTTTTATTGAAATCAACAAATTTTGTTGCACAAATATCTATGTAATGTTGACTATCCAGGACATCACTTTACTCGGTCCACATAAGGCCCGGATACACCCTTTGTGGATATAGCGCACCATACCAACACCTTATCTGCGAATTTGACTCTTTGTTTATTGTTTATATCTGACATTGTTAAGGTGCATTCACAAATGAAAATTAGGTTTATGCTTTTTGTTTAGGTTTAAGTAATTCATTAATAAATGTAAGTTTAAATTACCTGAAAATTAGTTTTGATATGTACAGACATCTGTGTAAATGCTTCAAAAACAAGATTAAAATATCGGTAGAGCAGTATTCAACAAGGCAACTGTGCGCCGTGATGCTGTCATTCGCTTGGCATTATTGGTTATATTTCAGCAGTTATAAGTTATGACAGTCTCCATGTTCTTCTCGTATTTGTTTAAAAAGCCGAATCCACCAACTGGATACTAAATAAAGATGGGTGTATACGAGTATATCTATATCATTTCAGACTCGTTCTCATTGGTGAAGTTTGTGACTTCAAACTGAATCATAAACCCAAAGTTTGGACCTTGCAATGTTTAGCTTTATGATTTGGATTTAGAGACCCTAAATTCTGAAATCTGAATGGAGTCATTACATAATATACAGCCAAAGTCTTTAAATCTAAAGTATAAACCATAAATCTAAACCTAATTTTCATTTGTGAATACACCTTCAGGGACATTTGCAATATTGTCTGTATAAAAACAATCAGTTTCCAAACAAACGGACTTTCAAATTAACTAAACCTGGATATTCGACTCAAGGTAGTTACATTTGTATATAATAATTAATACTTCTTTATTGTATTGTAACTTTGTACATTTATAAATACAAACAACCATACTTTAACCGGGATTCAAACCTGGGACCCTTGGATCGTGCGGCTACACTGCCCACTAAACCACCGGGGTCGGTTACATTTGTAAACTTAACTGAATGCCATTTAAAACAATATACCGTATTCTCGTTGAGACATAAAAGAATGGTTGGTCATGAGTATTCCATTGGCACTTCACCGTACAATACGTACGCGTTGATAGAATTACTCTAAAACATGGACCATTACTCTTTGTTGGCGGGTTAAAAAATGCGATGTTTTTCACGTGGGGTACGTTGGGCTCCCGCTCACGCTCTCGCTCCCGTTCTCAGCCGTGCGCCCAGACGTCGTGCTCATGGCCTAGCTATTGTTCTAGCGCCCGCCGCCAGAGACAGATATACGAGCTAGCTCCGACTTTATACCAGGGAAGCCCATGAGAGCGCCACCTCGACGGGAAATATGACTATAAAGTAATGTTAGCAGATAGTTGTAGGCACTGTCGTATAATATTTCGCTATAAGTGGAGTGTATGTTGCTCGAAGCTGCGCGAAACGCGTTAATATGGATGAATTACGCCGAGAGAAGTTCACACAATAAAAAATTCTACTGCAGATTTTAACAACCGAAATTCTACATTTCTCAAAGTAATCCTTTTGTAACTCTTTCCACAGTAGCTTTAAAAGCTCGTGAGGTGACGCCTGGTAAACGTCATGGACTACATAGATATTTATGTCATCGTGGGGGTCTCGTGATTGTGAATTTGGGGACACAACTTCGATCCCGATGGACGCTAAAATTATTTAGAATTTAAAGTGCGGCAAAAGTTACCCCTGTGGTGCTTTCTCTACGCCCACAATGAGTGCCCTTATTGTAAAGCCAGGAAAATGCCCGCACGGTACGAATATGTCATCAACATTCAAACTGTTGGGCATCCTTAAAAGTACATGTCGTTGTATGTAACTCATATTTACAATATTTAGACTAGGTATGGTTGTTTTTACCAAGTGCTCTCTAATTTGAAACACCGCAATATTTTTTTGTCTTTTTACTTTCCGTCACCTTTTGGTAAGGAAGGTATTGTCTGGTCAAAAAAATCGATGATGAGTTTTTAATCAATATCAAGTTTTAGGGTCCCTAGAATACGATTATACTATTTTGTGTGTGTATGTGTATATTTGTGTATGTATGTGTGTGTGTGTGTGTGTGTGTGTGTGTGTGTGTGTGTGTGTGTGTGTGTGTGTGTGTGTGTGTGTGTGTGTGTGTGTGTGTGTGTGTGTGTGTATGTGTGTGTGTAACAATTTTTTTAAAAGTAAATATTAAATATTAACATTTATATGCGGCCCTAGACATTGTTTTTGGCATCGCGCATAGAAGATTGTATACCGATGCTTAAATGATGCATTCAACGGAGATAGTCGTTCGCTCATTTTTTTTTACCTTCCGTCACCTTTAGGTAACAAAGGTATTGTCTGGTCAAAAACTTTGGTAATGAGTTTTTAATCAATAAGCACGTTTTAGGGTCCCTAGAATACGATTTTACTATTTTTACGATGATGTGTGTGTGTGTGTGTGTGTGTGTCAAAAGTTTGCTATGCAATGACTCTAATACTAAAATTCCAAAAATTATAATTCTTTCGTATTCTTCTTCGTTACATCCATATGAAGAGCTGATTAGATTTTGGTTACAATTGGTCAACCGGAAGTACCTTTATTTGAAGATTTAAACAGTTTTTCTTGGAAAAACTATGGTAAATATAATTTTTTCACATTTAATGTTATTATAAATATTAAAGAATATTTTATTCTCTATACGATTTGACTGTATTTTATACTTAATATTAAACGGATATAGAGTTAAAAAATTATAAAGAAATTAAATTTCATAACGTAGCTATAGCTCTGGAAACAGCTACTATATTGAAAATTCTGATTGAAAGATGTCAGTGCCAAGTGAAATTAAGATAGTGTGTTTGTCTTATAATTTTACTGGAAATATAGGATCTTTTGCTAGAATTTTCTATATGAAATTTGTACAAAATACTTAGAACTGACGGAAGGTAATGCACAAGAAATAGAATCTTTTGCAAGGAACTATCTGTATGAAATTTGTACAAAATACATAGAATTGACGGAAGGTAATTTGCTGGCCACATCAGATTTTTTTGTTGAACTTGCACAATATAAAGTCACAATAAAATTTGTCAAAAAATCACACTATTCCAGGTAGGCTTAACATTAAAAGAATAGCCTTCAAATGTATTTGAATTTTGACAACTTTTAAAATTTATTGAAAATACTAAACAATCACTAAATGAATAAATTTTCTATATTTGCTTTGCATAATAAAAATAATTGAGCATACTTCAACTAAACAAAATAAATAAAATCGAGTGTATATTTTATGTATATTTTTGCAAAAATATAAAATGCTTTCATAATATCGTGTTGTTTGTGAAAATCTATATTCAAAATAAACTTTGTTGATGAAATGAACCGCTTGTGTATATATTTCAATGGTTTTGTTATTCTATAAAATAAACAAGAAAAAAAAATGAATTGAGCTAATCGATGCGTCTGCTCGTCGCGCGGAAAGCTCGCAGAACATGGAGAACGTTTAGCATAAATGGGTTTCGTCTAGATTGAATTTGCTAATAAGCTGCAAGAGGAAAAAATGTATGTAAATCTAGAAAAAATAGCATGTGGGGAGCTTCCTACCCACTTATTTATTGTTATTATTATTTAAATTTTATTCAAATTTATTCAATCTCTCTACAGACTCCGCGTAAACAAATAGGATAACGGACGAGTATAACGGAGTATATCTATTTGAACGTTACATTTATCCCACCTATGCATTATGGATAAACAACACAATAACTGGCTCGGTGCAAGTGCATACATCAATTTTAAATTTTATCATTTAAGATTGCTGATCGTTAGAGGAAAATTTCTCTAATGTTCATGTCGAATTCCTGAAAAATTCAATATATTTATATAGAGCTACGTTAGCGTAATCCTGAACACGCGATAGCGTCGTTTTTGTTCTTCACGTGACCATTATTGAAAGTGTCATTCTTTTGTTTATTTACATGGCCAGAGATTAACGTTTCAGTTTGGAAAGCTTTTGTTTGGTAGCACATATTTTACAAATGCCATTTTCGATAAAACGCCAAATGGGCGCAACGTGAAATCGCTTCGTTTTTACGCATTATTGATAACGCTTTACAAAATACAACACTCACGTACACAAACAAGCAATTGTTTTCTTTTTCCGCTGAATTCAATTATTTATTTTGCCTTCGAATGCAGCATTCACCATCATCATCACAGCACGCATGGTAGTCATAGATTAACTTTGACCGTAAAATTTTGAATTGATTCAAAATTTACCCAGTACGCACTCAATAGTTATTTTTACCGATAGGGTTTCCAAAGCAGTAGGTTTTATTCACAAATTACTGAACACTAAGTGAAGTGAATCACTCGAAATTACGTTTGTTATCTCAAACTTCTTCATCGGAATTATTTACAGTATATTCCGTAACTTAACCATGACTGTGGTTATGGTTTTCTTTTGCTTTACGTGGTCAGATTATGGTTATTGAAAAGTGGTTGTGTGTCGGTAAAGCAGGGAACCACCGCATCATTAGAAATAAGTAACATCTGTCTATTTTATAGTAACGTAAATATTATACATATTAGTATACATTAATAATTATTATATGTTTATACTATTTTATTTATTATTAAAAATTGTGGTCGTTGTGGTCACGAAAAAGTAACCAAAACATTTAGGAACCACATTCCGAAATGCAACATCGATCCTGAAATTATGTTTTGGTTACATTCCGGAACGCTTAACCAGAAACTTGGTCACCGCGGTTAAGTTAATGCATATATTATTCATTCGTTCCTCTTGCGCATATTTATTGTCATTTTACCCGCTATATGTATGTACAATAATTATCATAAGGTTAGCAACACTGCATTTGCATGAAATCATCGTACTGGGATTTTCAAGTGTCAAGAGATGGCGCTGATTGCATTAAACAATGGTACACTTTTTGTTGACATTTGTAAGTGTAGCATTGCTGTCAATTGTGTTTCATTAATTTTCGTATTATTTTCTCATTTAATAGTGTTTTGTATTTATAATTCAAGTATGTATAATAGAGTTTCTGTAGTCATATACTTGTAGTTTCATGTAAATATCAAATGTGTACCACTGTTTAAAGTTCTAATATTCGCCGCTAGTTAGCGTTATTTGAAAATCCCAATAATAGATTACTATAGTACCTATTTCTGAAATTTTAATGTCGTTTTTTGTGCACTTAGTGAAGATTTCAAATAAATCATTTTTACTTCTCGCTAAGAGAGGTATTGAATTCATGCTAAAAATCGCATATCCAGATTTTAGTGAATAAGCACGTTTTAAGGTCCCTAGAATCCGATTATAACATTTTAACGATGATGTCCGTATGTGTGTGTGGATGTGTGTGTGTGTGTGTGTGTGTGTGTGTGTGTGTGTGTGTGGATGTGTGTGTGTGTGGATGTGTGTGTGTGTGCGGATGTTGGATCCACGATTTCTCAAATACTATAAAACTTAATACATTTTTAATTACGGATTCCGCAATCTAACAATAATGGGAAGAGTTGATTAAGTTTTGGTAACAATTGGACAACCGGAAGTAGTAGTTACAACAAAAAAAATCATCTAAATATTATTTATCAAAAATTTATGTAAATACTTATATTAAAGAACGTTAAATTCTTTATTCGATAAATATAAAGTCATTATTATATCTTCTATAGATTTAGAGATAATTAAATGCATATAAAATAATTTGAGTTAAAATCTCAGATCAAACTACTTCAAGGCAAGAAATTCAAATGTTTGTAATTGACACATAAATGTTACTGTCAAAAATATTTGTATGCCACTGTCAAAAATATTTGTACATCATTATGAAGATTATAAAAAATAAAAAAAGTCAACAACGCAAAAGAATACACGTAAAAAAGAATATAAAAGGAATTTGCGAAAAATGATGAATATAAAGAAAAAGAAACGGAAGGTAGAAAAAGAAAATTTTAGGATATTGAATACAAAGAAAATGTATGTATTGTAGATAATTTATATTAAAATATCCCATAGATTTTGCAAATATATGTGAGAATTATTTTGCAGTGAGACATGAATATATGTATTTGTATTTAAAAATATTTTTCGTTTTATGCGTAGGTACAGCCAGGTAAAATATCTGGCGAGAGGTTATGTGCTGGCCACATCAAATTTTTCATATTGTACGATTGTCATTTTGACATAACGCCTTTAACAATTTATTTGCAGGGAATGGTTCTTTCAGGTTAAAAAAACAACTTTCTAATTGTTTTCTTTTTGATGTAGGTTCAATTATTTTATTTTCGCCGAAGCATCATGCTGTTCATATAAATTCTAGATAAAAGATCAAGAAGGAGAAAATAAAGCGAATGATTGGAAAAATGTCGTGATGTAGAAGGGTACTTTGAAGAGCAATAGATACGCGGTCAGACTACAAGTTCGGAACATAGCCGAGGAGCACATCTTACTGCAAACTAAGTGGTACAAGGGACTCTCAGGACCAATTGAACAGTTTAGTTTGGCTCGGGAGACCAGCGCAGCCATGGGGCATAAACGATCAGACGCTGCACCTGACCCTCGGCCATATTGCGCAGCGACAGGCAACTTCGATATTGCTATTGCCAGAGCAGGACACTGTGTCTATTTTGGTCACTTCCACCTATAATATTTATACTAATTATTGATTTTTAAACGGAGAAATAGATACTGCGCAACATAACTACTATAAACTTTATTTACTTCTAAGATGCTGCCAATTTCTTTTACATTCATACATATTTTAGCTTGTCCCTCAGGGAGAATGTTAGTGATCAGATCCAAGATGATGTTAGCGTTCGCATAAGTGAATAATTAATTTGTTGGAGGGTTGCGATAACGAAATGAAAAACGTTGATGCGTAGTTCGTAGCGTTTTTGGTTTCCAGGGCAAGAGTGCCTTGGAAAACAATGTATTACACAGTACCCGGTTGCACAAACGTTCATCAACGCTTTGTTTGGTTAACGGTTCATCAAAACGAACAAATTCAAATCAGTTTACTTGCTCTTATGACATTTAAATCATTGCTGTCAAAAAATCGCGTTGCATTTGTTTGTTTTGATGAACCGCTAACCGAACAATGCGTTGATGAACGTTTCTGCAACCGGGCAAGTATGTTAACTTTGTTTTAATGTCATACTATTGTTTAATTGAATAAAATAAAACGACCATTTCCAACATATCTTTTTATATGATTCATTCTGACAATGCTTTATTTTTCGTCTTAACTGACAGTTAAGTTAAGAGAAATTATAACCAGAAGATGAAAATACCGAACCATAAAATTTACATTAATGCATGTGTCACACAAATTTCTAAGTTAAAAATTAAACAAACAGAACCCTATCAAACTCCAAGCAGCCTCTCTCAGAAACAATATTCAGTATGCCTCCGGATTGAGTTTACAAAAGGAAAAAATCTGATGTGGACACACACGACTTCCTTGTACGCAAGACCAATATGAAGATGAAGTATAGACCCAAGTATAAAATTGCACGTATTTGACGTAATTTGACATTAACATCTATTTTTCTATTTCGGTGTTCTTATGTTTCTATAAAAGCACTGTTTATCACTGAAAACACGACGTTTAAAAAATCTATAAACGTACTGTTTTTGGCGCCTTTCATGTTCTAGAAATGGTAGTCATGCTTTCATAACTGACAGATAACCTTAAAATGGTAAATTGTTTGTGTTGAAATATTATTTCTAATTGTGGATTTTTATCATTTCTATAGGTGATAGGACTAGAAAGAAAGGAAATTTATAGCTATAGCTGTGTTAGTTAAGAAAGAATAAGAATCTGTGAAGTTAAAATTTCAACTAAAAAAATATGAAACAAGAAACAATGCGCTCAGGTTTATTTTGTCAAAATAATTAGAATGGTAAGTTTTATTTATTACAATTTAAATTTATGGTAATGCAATTTTGAATTTAATGTATTGTTATTCGAGGCAGGTTATGAAATGTATGATGCACGTTACTTGAAAATGTTAACACTGTCTACTCAATTTGTGGCGGCTACTAGCAAACAAATATGAAAAGTTGACGTTTTAATCCATGATTTGCAGTTCTACGTTGTGGCGAACTATCGAATATATGCCATCTATGTTTTGTTTTAAAAATTGTAAGAAAAGCTGTTGCCGTTATCTGTGCAACTGAGCAGTGAGTGTTGTAAAAATGGTGGAAAGTAAAAATCTAGAGCAATAAATTGTTCATTAAAGTATTTCATTATTAAAAGAGGTTTATTTATATGTTGTTTTCTCAATAAAAAGGCTTGGTGGTCCACGTAACGTTCTTCAATCCCATATTCAAGTTTTATTTATGATAATAACCAACACGAAACACCGATATGTCAAATCAGGATGGTTCATTAATAACCTTGGAGTTCATTGTATGTATAGGTTTTCCTCTTTCATAATTGTATAATGCTTGATACAATGTTTTAATGTAAACAATCAAACAAAATCACAAGATACACAAACTGTCAAAATGTGAAATTTCAATTTTTACCGGGAAACGCTACCAACATAACTGATAAAAAAACACCAACTCATATTTTTGACAACTCCTTTTTTTAAAATAGAAAAAATAGTATAAAAAACATGTATCATAAGGCCTGTTGACGCACTCGTCCTTTGTAAAACTCGCCTGGCGGCTCGTTTTCCAAACTTGGACTCGTACGTTAACAGATTGCCTTATGATACTTGTGTTTTAATGTACTATATTAGGAGGACGACATACAAAAAAAAAACGTTATAATAAAAGAACCTTGCATTAATTAAAAGTTCTAATAACTGAAACATGCATTTTACCCTTGGAATTTTTTCGTAAAATGAAAAATAAGATTTTTTTCCTTTCGTAAACTCAATCTGGAGACGTACGGTATATTAATGATAATAAATTAAAGTAGTGCATATAATAACATTTTTTTTAATATTGCTGGTGCGTTACGTTTTAAAGACTCGATGAAAAGTTTTAGAAGACAGTAGTAGAAAGAATTTATCTAAGTGTATATTTGTTGATCAAGAAGCAAAAAACGTAATTTAATTGAGAGTGTTTGAGAGTGTTGTTGTAAAAGTTGGTGGTGCTCCTCTCGATGAACTCTTGTGCGAATGTAGTCGGGTGGAAGTTGTTCTGAGCGTCTTGAGCTTCCGGCGCAGCTGCAGGCGTCTTCGCCTCACTATCTCCGTCTTTGTCTCGACTCCTTCTCTTTTCATATTCCGCAAACAATGTTCTGCTCGGGCGTGCATTTAAAACACCTCATGTTTTGCTAATGGGCTTTCCTAATTTACAATTTGTTAACGGCATATCGGAGTCGGAAATGAGACTCATCGATCTCTCGTCGTGACTTCGGCTTTTTCTATTTCGCTTGGGAGGCTCTGTCGCTCGCCTGGCCCCGTAAACTTTGGCTTTTATCTCGCGAACAAGGATTTCCATCAGCTTGTCCATAGAAAAAGAACACGGAGACGCGACCGGTTCGAAGGAGGTGTTTGTTTTTGTGTTGAAGGAAAACTTTTAATTGAAGATTTCCCCTCTACGGCGAGTCACTTTTCAAGTGCCCTGCAGATGTCCGCGAGTGCATCCGCAACTTTTTTCGATAATGAATGAACAAGCAGGTATCGTATTAAGTAGGGTTTCTGCAGGCGATGGCAATGTTTGTTTGAGTTATGTTATGTACAAAGTTTAGAAGTGAACTAATTGTGAAGTTCCCGTAATACAGCTCACGTTCAACTTTTAATGAGTCTTTGATATTGTAATATAAAAGTTTCTGCTCTATGCACCCCATTATTTTATAAACTCTTTTAAATTTTTAATCCACTGGGTAATTATTGTCGAAAATGGCCAACGCTTTATAGTTGGTCTTTATTTTTTCACGGTCATCCACAAAATTAACTCGAGACCTCGGCGATGCGATGAAATATTTAGTGCAGAAAATGGAGTCAATTCTCTTCTGAGCTATTAGATTAATGGAAAAGTTTGTACCGTTTTTATTGAATTAAAATTTATTAATGAAATAAATATATGAACTAACCAAGAATATATTCTTCTCCATTGTGTACGATTGTCTTCCAACGATGGCAGTTTAAACGATTTTCAAGAATATCGGATGATCTTGCTGAACGTAGTGAATCTTTAATGTCAAATGGCCCTTTTTGTAACGAGAGTCCCATTTTCGTGCTGTACTCTCAGGGTTGTGCGTGTACGCGTAAACTATGATAGATTACTTACAAGCGTAAATAATGCGTAAACAATGTAAAGAATGATGTCAAATGAAGACAATGCGTAAACTATGTCAACTTTGTACATATTGCACATGCGCACTAGAGATTTAGCAAAATGCACATGGTTTGTTACTTAATCTGACAGTCCAGTAAGACTTAATGTTTAAAATAGAAGGTAGAAAAGTGAAAAAAATTGTACCAAAGAATTTTTTAAATAAAAATATGATTTTATTCATTAATAGGTGTTTCTGTTTTTAGAATTTTAGATACGAGTGCTTATGATTGGTGTAAGTCACATTTTTACCTCCCGCTACCCTTTTATTAAAATAAATAACAAAAAATGGAACTTTTAGAAAAATATGAAATATTAAAACACAAAATGTCCAATGATATCATTCTGTTAAATGAAAACACAATCTTTCCTGAACCGCATATATTTAAATCTCTGCCGACATTCCAACACAACGCTTCTTCTTCATCTTTACAATAACCTACCACTTCCCCCAAAATATCTACTTCCTCGTCCATTTTCAATCATTATGGTTTCCTTCGTGGGCAGTACCACACGTTATATTTAGAATTCTCCGTTTATCAATGTAATCTTTATACTTTCATTAATTTTTCGGCATCAATATAAGATGTTTTTGTCATTTAAAGTTTTTCGACGATATATATTTTTACTATTTTGACGGTAAGTTTATTTTATTTTACTTATTATTTTCTTTGTTGACACATGCACTTAACTTCTCATAAAAAACAAATGTAGTTAAAATATTTGCCATTTATTTTATAAATTTTACATTAATATTTACTTCAATTTAAATCTAGTAAAGTTGTATAAATATTTATTTATAGACTATATTATTTTATAAAAATTTCAATAGCTCTAACTTAAATATTTATAAATATTTGTTTACAATTTTCACACATTACGTCATATTTCATTTATTTCTAGTTTTATAACTTGTAACACTTTTATAACTTGTAACTATATTTCAATATAACTTGTATATTATATATGTAAAAAATGTTATTAACAAAAATGTAATATATTTTTTAGTGTCGGCCTGATGATGGACGATCGTCCGAAATCGATCGCCACTTAAATAAATAAATAAATAATACATTCTGCATCATCACACAACAGGTGTATTTCATTTGAACCCTTTATCAACATGCAGAACAACCTGGAGAGATTAATCCAATATAAAATAATTATAGTCTACATGCGCATGTAGAAAATATACAAATTTTAATCACGTAAACTTCATTATCTACGCGTGGACAATGACGTATTTTACGCAACATAGATTACAGGCACAACCTTTGCTGTACTTTCCCCAATGGCGTTCTCTGTGTAAACAGCAAAATGGCGTCCAATGCCTTAACTCCTCTTTTACACATGTATAAATTTTTCGATGCGACATTTTTAGTTTTGATTGTCAGTTCAGTCAAAAGGCTCAGAGATGAAAATACCGAACTTTAATCTATGACAACTGTCCAAGAAAAAACCTCCTGCATTTTATAGCTAATCGAACTGAAAGTGAAATCCCTAGTTCAGGTGACAAAGTAGTTCAGATTAAAAAAGAAAATACTAGGAACAAAAATTATGTGTAAAGAAAACAAAAATCCAGTGCATTTAATGAATAGCCCAAATAAATTTATTATTCGTAGTTAGGGCTTCAAAAATCAACTGTATTCGATGTCATGCAAAACAATTTTTTTTAACTATAACAACAAAGATTTAATTGATATATTTCTTTAGTATGTAATCTGAGCCGCTTTCTTTTTATCAAGAAGATCAACTCCGAGTAGCACGCATATACCCTAAATCGTTCTCTTTAAAAAAGGATAAATGATCTTGCACTACCCATATTCTTCGTCCCTGCCCCCGCGAAGCAGCACCTTTGAAACAGGATCAGATAGATCCTGAACTGAGCCCGAATGTCAATGTCACGTCAGTATGACTGACTGCTATGTATTTTGTCTTTTTGTAAGTATTTGATATTAAAATGACATAAATAGAAGAAATTAATTAGTTTGGAACGTTATGTCATGTTTCTTTACAATAAGAAATACATCCATATTTAAATACTGAAAGGTAAAAGAATTTTACCGGTTTCAGGAGATTAAGCCTTTGTTTACATGTACAAAAGTAGGCTGCTAACTAAGTAATAACTGTATCTGTATGGTAATATTATTACCATACTGACTTGTCAACAACGGTCTACAAAATGAAAATAAAATAAAATGAAAGTATAATGCTCTTCATTAATACATACAGATAACGTTAGTGTATCGTTCTAAATATGGTTTACTTTATTCTAAAATAATAAACATAATGAATAAAGCACATAATCTGAATATTTGACATATGTCAAAAAATTGTTATATTAATCACAACAATCTGAAAATAGCAATAACGAGAGAATTTCAAAAAATAATATTTAATAATATTGTCTTCATTTTCTGAAACCGATAAACTATTGAAAAAACCACGGATGTTATGAATCATAACAAGCCTTAGATGTCTTAAAATCCTCGCTCTACGAGCTCGGATTTCAAACCGACATCTGCGGCTGTTATAATATACATAATATTCCTAGGTATGTTAATAGCTATAATATGTCAAAATCAAATCACATATACAACATGCAGACTATAACCATAAGCAAATTCAGCATATTATTATATTATAAATATAATGCTATATATGTATGTTATCTTCTACTTCTTACTTTTAAATAAATATGCTGTTCTTTTTAGGAATAGTTCAGTTCAGTACGAGGTACCATCAGTTCATTTTACCCCGAAAAAGAAAGCGCCTCTGGTAATAAGTTTGGTAATAAATTGGTTTCCTTGGAAATGAATGTTATGACGAATAGGACGTTGTACTCGTATTTCATTACAAATTTCATTGAAAATCTGTTTAACGCGATCACCAATTTTAACAAATTTGTTTACAAAACTATGATTGTGTCTTACGGGCTGTATTAAAGCTCATACAACCCTATATTATTTGATAGATGAAAGAATTTAACATTTCAGTACAACCAAATCAATGTTAAATTGGTAGGGAAATGTAATTCCCTGAATTTGTAGCGTCAGTCACGGCTAGTTACAACAGGTAAAAAATTCAGGTGGCTGGTTAGAGTGGAGGTAGGCAGGCATCGCTTCGCTACATTAGCCTTGCGCTTATCTCTGGCAGTAACAGCAGCAAGCAGTAGGGGCTGAAATTCCCTCTGCGACCCGTTTGACATTCTCGACTGACTGATTTTTAATAATTAAAGTCGAGAGCGACACTTCCCCCGTCACGTGTTGAACAGCCAACAGTGCGGAACACTGTGTGAGGTCACTGCTCAACCTAAAGCCTTTTCACACTGGAGCGGCAACAGAGAAGCAAATTTTTTCTATTACTGCTAACTGCATAACTAACCTCTTTATTTTTTTGTGTTTCTCCCAAAACTTTTCTAAGGTAAACTAAGGTGACAACGGGGTATACCGATGTAACATAACGTAATGGCCGAGGTCCATTAGAATTTAACTGAGGCACACCAGATTCCACTATCTACAAACTTGGAACAGTGTGAAGTCACTACTGAAGCTAAAGCCCTTTCACATTGAAGCTCTGACAGAGGACAGAGAGGTGTTTTTTTAACAACAATGCTAACGAAGTTCTCAAAATCCTTGGATCGTACCACGATCACGGTTTTAACTAAAATGTTGTATTAAGAAATGTAAAATGTCATTATTTAATAATAATAGGTAAATAATATCAAATTTATCAAAATATAATTTTAAAGTAGAATATTGTATTCTAACAAATATTCTTTTAATTGTCCTTTTAACATAAAGGCGAAATTAAATATTGCATTTTGAATTGCCATTTCTTTTAGGTAAAACCGTGATCGTGGTACGAGCTTTTGACAACGGGATTTATTGATGCAACCATTTCCATACATATTTAGGACAGAGCACAAATCCACCCAACCTGAAGTTCATTAGATTCTAATTGAAAAGGTCTAAAATTTTCGTTCATTATTATAAGTATATCTGAAACGCCTCTTTGGGTTTGGAGTATAGCACTCTATTACTGAGTTTACATGCAGTTTTGAAACCTTTTTAAAACGTTTTTAGTTTTGAAAACGCCATGTATACAACGTCAAAACGGTTTTGAATTATCTCAAAACAAAACTAAAATTCATGGGTTGGACTTGAAAACTAGTTTCAAAACTACTCAAGTAAACACTTAAAATTCAGGTTCGATATTGCGCATGCGTACAGAGCATAACGTTTCTGTCGCTTTGTGTTACTAACCTTCAAAGAAACTGGAAGTTGTGAAGTTTTAGTGCGTAGTGATACGAAGTATAAAAAATAATTGGAATAATAGCTAAACGAAGTAATTGGAATGAAGAGGATCTGTCACTTACATTAGCTAAATGCGCATGCGTCGAAACTGATTTCAAATCAATTTTTAAACTTGTTTTGAAAACTGCATGTAAACAGTTTTGCATAATTTTGACTGAAAACTGAAACCATTTTCAAAACTGCATGTAAACGTAGTATATGTCATATCTCCAATCGGTTTCCAAGCGGCTTGTGCAACATGCAAAAATCAAAAGGAGTTTTGCCAGTAGAGTAGGGAGCCTAATGTATAGCATGACTAGCGAATGACAGTTGACGTTTAGATTATGTAATAGATATGGTTTCACTTGCAAACATTTCGCTTTATTTGATTTGAAAGGAAACTGACCCTTATTTATTCAGTTACAGAAGATTAGAATTGTACTCAATACCAGGAGGCATTTAAAATGACCTTAGCAACTGGATTTAGGGATGTATTTAAAAAATTTCATACCGCAAATTGTAGTTCGTTCGTCTCAGGTGTAAGCAACCGTCGAGTCAGAATTACTGTTAGAGGAAATTAAAAATAATTTTATTTTATAGAATTGCTAAACTAAATAGTTTAAAGATCAAAATATTTTATTATAATCAACATAAATGTAAAATGTTTAAAATATTTTCAATGCACCTGTGTTGATATTCAGTTACCCTAGTCGGCCGTCTATTTTCAGCCAGACATACATAGTAATGTATTTTTTGTGCTTTCCTAGTCCAGTATTTAAATGGTTTCATGCAAACATTTCATACCTGCATACTTTACCGAATCCTTTACCTTGCCGGGGGCTCTACCAACTATTGGCTATTCGTATCTCGTCTATAATACAGAATGTTATGAAAGTAATATGCCGATGGTATGATAAAGAGAATTGAAAGAAGTTATACTCCGAAATATATTCTGCAAAATCTGTCAAGTTGTAAAAATTATGGGACTGTAAAGTCCCCCAATTACGAACTAGCTAATAATAAGTAAAAAAAAAACAGTATTTGTTGGTTGTCATAAATGTTACTTTCTCTAATCAAGAACGTACCGACATGCATTTGGTTTACGGAGAAAAGCACGAAAAAAGTCGCCATTAATAAAATGTATTTATCCATGTTCCGCCTCTGACTTTAAACCTTCAAAAATGACAAGTGTTGTTGTTTTTACTCAAACTACTGCGATTTTTAAATAATTCCTTACTCAAATAAATAATTGTTATTGGTTCATCTTGAAGCGGACAATACAATTGCAACAAGTACATTAGAAAGAAAATTATTGTAGATTACGAAACATTGCAACCCTTTTTCTTAAGTGGTAACATATGGCGCATTACTTACATAACACACTGTATAATTAGAGATCCGTTCTTGCAAGATGTCTCCACCAACTCAGCTTTCATAAAGAATACTATCACTTTCGCTTTTAGTTCAAAGTATAATTCGCGCAGCCACTCTTCATTTAAAAGGCGTATTTTAATGAGATATTATGTAGAAACGAAAACATATTTTCTTTTTATATTTTAATTAGAAGCGGAAATCTTTTGACGTAATTTATTTAATTGATGCAAAGTTGTAAGTAAAGAGAAATGTTTTGCTTTGAAAATACAGCAAGAGAATTACTTGGAATTATCACGGAGAAATATAATGTTTCCATTAGCAAATTTGTCGTCGTGTTAGGTACATTTGAAGTTTATTGCTATGAGCGTAAGAATAAAGTGCAGTGCTGCCACCAGATGTGCTGGCAAAGTCGAGAAGCAGAAGCTCCGTAGTGCATGTTTTCTTTGGCTCTAACAAGTATTTTCGTTACATCTCAGATGCTTTTTGACAAACTTAATTAGTGTGGCGAAGTTCGTCCTCTGGCCGTCTACACTGGCGACACAATGGAGTGTTTATCATAGACTAAGTTAAGGCCTTTTCACACGAGAGGACTGGAGTTTTGGCGCAGTCGGCAGGATAGCTCTAGCAGGTCGTTTATTCAACTGTAATAAGCAATGTAAAGTTTACAATGAAAATGCTAGTATGATCTACGATAACGTTTGAATACATTTTACTGAAACAGAATATTTGTACAAACTTTATAAATTTATTATTTAAATTACAAAAATCAACGCATTAATACAACTTTACTCTTATTTATTCTACAGTTTAATAGCACAATATGCAATAATATCTGCAGTTAATCTTAGTTTTTTTTTTAAATCTAGCTAATACATGATGTGACAAATGAACCTTCCTAGTTTTACTATGGCATTGTGATTTTCATAAGAGACGATATTCCTTGGCCCGCGCACTCGCCAGATTTAACAGCGTGCAACTTTTTTCTGTAGTGTAATC
Organism: Harpalus rubripes; assembly: GCA_963082715.1. NCBI lineage: Eukaryota > Metazoa > Arthropoda > Insecta > Coleoptera > Carabidae > Harpalus > Harpalus rubripes. The sequence goes on from OY720449.1 coordinate 17,673,405, forward strand.
TCAAAGCCGAAAAATCTGCAAACCCCAAAGGAGACAATCCATAGATAAATTCACCGTTGTTTGCAACAGTGTTTGGGCAATGAGTGGCACTATTTTCAGAACCACATGAGATAAAACTTCCCATATTGTAAGTTTAGGATGTATTTTTTTTAACTCGGGAATTTATTTTTTATAGGGATGATGAGAATAATTGGAGATGCAGTCGTGGTAAACAGTGTGTATTAAATGGTAATTTAATTATCTTTCCTATGTTTCGATTGCAAATGAATTATTATCAGGGATAGTTAAAGTATTAAAGTACAGTTGAAAAATAAGATCATTACATTACAAAACTAAAAATGTAAGGATGAAAGTGTCGTCAAAAAATATCAGAGGTAATAAAATGCGTGCATACATTAGGAACAACTAAAGATAACTTCATTAGTTACCTTAAGTTGTTTCTGTTGTGTGCACGCATTTTATTATCTCTGATATTTTTTGACGACGTTTTCATCCTTATATTTTTGACTTTGTAATGTAATGATCTTATTTTCCAACTGTACTTTAACTGTACCTGATTATGATTTATTTGGAATCGAAAGGTAGGAAAGTTAATTAAATTACTATTTAATAAACACTGTTTACCATGACTGCATCTCCAATTATTCTCATCATTCCTACAATCATACTAACAGTCAAGCAATACCAATAAAATTTATTTTTTAATTCACCTTCAAAAGTAGGGAGGTTGCTCTGCCGTACCCAGTACAATTAAAAAATTCTTTTTTCGGTTATGTACGAGTAAGTACAGCGTTATAAATTCGAAGTCTTCGATCTTTTTGGCTTTTCCACGATTTTTCTATTTCTGGTTGCACTATTAAGTATTATATAAATCGAAAAATATAGCATCTACATTAGATAATAAATTATAAAAATTACTCGTGTCAATTTTGGTATGTTGTATTTTTACCTTCCGCTACCCTTGGTAAGGGAGGTATAGAGATCGTGCTAAAAATCGCATATCGAGATTTTGGTAAATGAGCACGTTTTAAAGTCTCTAGAATCCAATTTTAACATTTTCACAATGATGTCTGTGTGTGTTTGTGTGTGGATCCTCCACTCTAACTCAAATACTATCATTCTGAAAATTTTCAAATCTTGTATTTCGAACTTTTTCTGTATTGGAAACAGCTCATTAGAATTTGGTGAAAATCGGATAACCGGAAATGGCACTTTACTAGAAGCTGAAAATAGTTTTTCTTCGAAAAATACGTTTAAAGGCCGCCACGCACTTGAGCGACGCGAAGAGCAGTGAAGCGAAGAGAAGTTTTTTCATTCAATGTATACTTATGTGAATAGTCGCCTCGTTGCTCTGCTCTTCGCTGCTCCAAAGTGCGCGTATACACATAATAATACATTGAATGAAAAAACTTCTCTTCGCCGCGCTTCGCTTCGGTCGCTGAAGTGCGCGTTAGCCTTAATGTTATTTTTTCAAGATAAATGTTATAAAAATTAACGGTTATTAAATTTTCTGTAGATTTGCATTAATACTTTTTCTATATATTTTACGGATAAATTTATAAAATTATCTATAATTTAAATGCCAGAGCCTACGCTTTAAACAAACAAAACGCAGTTATTTAAATGTATGTAACTGACAGATAAATGTCATTATCAAAGAAATAATCATTTCAAAATAATATTAGTAACGTTTTAAAAAGGAAAAAGTAAATAGAACAATAGAAAAGGAATTCATTACAGTTTCCAGCATAAGTAAATATGTAGGTACGTATTTAGATTAATAAAAAATAACGATTCGCAAAAATATTTAATCCTCATTTTTGGATTAGTGACCTCTATTCCATCCCAGTATTTAGAATTTAACCATCAATTTAGTATAGTATATTAGTGGCTCAATGGTTATGTCATGAGTGTCCTCGGGGCTCTGGGCATGGATGTGTGTGAATGTGAACCCACTCTGTAATTGGGATTTAATCCTGTCGAGGGGTTTAAAAAAAGGTAGTTACTTGGATTAGATTAGACTATATTTTAAGAAATAAACTGTCAAAATTAGAGTTAAATTCGCTAATCCAAAAAACTTAATCTTTTTTGTGATTTGGGCTGTAAATGGCGGGAGGTATTGTGTTAGCCACACCAGATTTTTAGTTTTAACTATCGGTTAAGTTACCAACAGATTAACCAGAGATGAAAGTACCGGGTATAAATCTTATATTTATTCAATTTCGTCTGCTTTTGTAATACGCCCAGTAAATTTAATTATATTAAACAATTCCGAATTACAAATGAAACTATGAAACTTGACTTTGATAAATACGAGTTTGATATTTGTAAAATAAAAAGTATTAATTATTTGCCATGCTAATTCTGTGCCGAGTTGATGAGTCCTGATAAGGTGTGTAGATGAATAATGCAAAATAAATATTTGAAAAATTCGTGTCCCAATTTCTCGTACCAGTGTTGAATATTTATCATTCATTGTGCAGTTTCATACGCGAGACAAACAGCAAACAGCTCAGAATTTCATTAAGAGTATGTCACAGGTTCCATTATTAGAGACATTTTCATCAGAACTCTATCACCGTATTTATCTTAACAAAATATTTCCCCAGAACAGGAATGAGAAAGCATTCACCATTCACCACGTTCGCATACACCCTCTGAACATATATTTACTTTCTTGGATGGAAAGCAGAGGAACAGTAACTTTTGACAGAGGCGCAAACTTTCACTTCGGAAATAAAATTGCGCCAGTTTGCATGCATAATGTATCATAATGTGTTTACAAAACTGCGACAACCTGTGTTTTCTTCGTTTTTTGTTCTGTTTTATTTTCCTCGTTCGAACATAAGCCATTACTGCAACCACGAAAATGCTCACTGTTTTTCTTTTTCCCTGCAAACACTATTTCAAGTTAAACTGCATATTTTCCATAAATAAGTAAATACAGATATGCACGGGTGGACCACTTTTAAATTTCCGGGATGGTGTGTAGATGTAGTAAATTTGAAGCATAAAGCATCAATTTCATGGTGGCTTCGCTGGCGTGGTTAGCGTGGCTTTGCCGGCGCGACTTAAAATTTGCCTTGCGCGGCGTGACTCGAGTTTGTTATCGCGCTTGCGCTGTGGATTCTACTTGAATTATATAAATGTTATTCGAACTGTCACAAGTGATTTTAATAATATTTTATAAAATAAAATAAATAAATGGAAAAGCAAAGAAGAAGATGACGTTTACTTTTATTGTATCTTTATTAAAAAATACATTTTATGAACCACACAGATTAACTTTTTTTCAGTTTTTCCTTATATCTATGGCGAATATTTTTCCATCATTTCTGATATAGAGCAACTGAAAATTATAAAGTGCGTGCATATAACATATTTATGTTGTAAATCATGTGAATAATTACGTTCGCTATTTGTATCTTTTGCTACTTTTGATACCACAATTCCATCCGTAGTTAAGTATTATTGTAGTTTGGATGCCGCATGTTATACATATAATACAGGCCTATATTCCACAGCACGAATAAATTTTTCTTCAAAGTCTTCTTTGTTCATATTTATAGTGTTATTAAGTTATATCAAGTGTAACCAAAACAGAATGACGCATTAGAACACAATATACGCATGCGCGCCGGCTTCAAAACTTGAAACATTTCCAACTTTCGAGCCGCGCTACCGAATCCACACCGTGACGCGACTTTGTTAAAATCAAGCAATCCTATTGGTTGACTCGCCGAATCCACGCCAGCGAAGCTACCATGAAATTGATGCTTAATACAATCGGAATCGATATGAATTTCACATAGGAAGAAGTGCACTTTTACTACGAGTATCAGTCAAATATACAGGGTGTTATATTGTAATGAACCCAGCAAATATCTTGCTTATTTATTAAGTTGGCAATTTTTTCATATAACATGATTTATACAGGAACATGTAAGCTACATGGATGACGGATGTACATTCCTGATACCACTTCCGGTTTATGAGTAATTAATATCTAGTTTGAAATTTCAAATGGAACATACTATCTTTTTTTACAAATTTGAAAAGTGCATCAAATTTGCTTTGCAATCATGTAAAATAATCCATATGTTACATTATTAAAAATTAAAATGGCGGGCACTTTTTTATACACCTAATTGGAAAGAGAATAGTGAGCCATGACTGTGGCTTGTGTTCCTTATTCTTATTTTCTATATTATTATGACAAAAAAATATTATTTCGTTTAATAATAATTGTTTTAGTTAATTGTTTTATTTCAAGCCACAGTCATGGCTCACTATTCTCTTTCCAATTAGGTGTATAAAAAAGTGCCCGTCATTTTAATTTTTAATAATGTAACATATGGATTATTTTATATGATTGTAAAGCAAATTTGAAGCACTTCTCAAATTTGTAAAAAAATATAGTTTGTTCCATTTGAAATTTCAAACTAGATATTAATTACTCATAAACCGGAAGTGGTATCAGGAATGTACGTCCGTCATCAAGTAGCTTACATGTTCCTGTATAAATCATGTTATATAAAAAAAATTGCCAACTTAATAAATAAGCGAAATATTTGCTGGGTCCATTAAAATATAACACCCTGTATACCTATACATAATTTTTACCACCATTGAGAATAGACAATTACAATTTAACAACTATCTCTTTCTATCTCTGCACATTGTAAGTAAAATGGCGCCTGCAACTGCCAGCTGGGCTATCAAACGAAACATCGAAAATATTACTTGTATTCTCGGTGAAAATTTGCATAGTTTGATATTTTAGTTTCGTTAATCGTATATTACATTACATACCGAGCCGGGAGATTATCCATTACAGCCGAGCGCTGTGTTAGATGACTGAGGTTTACCAAGATCAGCTATGAGCGCGAGGCTGGAATTTACAAATATCCGCGAGGTGTGTATACAATTTTATTCACAATGAATTAGTAATAATTGTTTTAAACATTCATTTTGTTAATATTTGAGTTAGCATAACCTGTTTTGAATATTTACTGTTTTTTTAATCATTATAATTTTACTAGATTATTCTGTACTAAATTATTTGTTAAAAAAAATGTTTTTTTTGTTGTGGACATTATTACAACTTGACTTGTCAAAATGACAAAGACGTTTTATTTGTTGGAAAGTGACATTTAGCTAGCCTAAAAAGAGTACATTCCGCGCGGTTGAATTCCACGAGGTCGAAATCCCACGCGGTCGAAATCCCACGAGTCGAAATCCCACGCGGTCGAAATCCCGCGCTCTAATAAAATTTGTTTAACCTACGTTATTATAACGATCTATGACAATGTTGCTAGGCAATCCCTACATAAACATTTCCAATCCGTCGGTATTTATTATTTCCCACCCTAGAGATTGCCATTAGTTAGAAATGACGTATTTCTCAACTTCTAAAAGGTTAGGAATCGACATATTACTATAATAATTGCGAATAAAAGTATTTTTAGGCGAAGCATTCCGCACTGTCGAATTCCACGCAATCAAAATTCCCGCGCGGACGAAATTCCACGCGGTCGAAATCCCACGCGATCGAAATCCCACCGGTCGAAATGTACCCCCACCACTTTGTCCGTTCTGCAGAAATTCAAATATTTCCACGCCGTCGAATCCTACCCGGTCGAAATGTTACACGATACAAATCCCTCGCTCCCGTACCGCTCTCTTTATCGATCGTATTGCATTGTAACAATCTATGCTTCGTGGTAGTTTCGCGTCAAAGATAATATATTAAAAAAACAAACTATTTAATGAATGAAGCAGGCAAATAATTTACCTATACATTTTAAATAAACATTATAGTTTACTAGTTATTAAATATTATAAAATAATAAATAAAATAAAAATTAAATTTATTTCCAAGTAGACAATTACGTGCAGATATATCAAGTTACCGTTATTGTCAAAATATGCCGAGTGGAAGAAAATATATTTGGAAATAAAAGCAAGATAAGACTTATAATAGACACAGTAATACAAAATTTTATAACTCAAATAAAGAATGAACTGCTTATTCACATGATATGACAGCTAATCTAAAATGGCGGATCAGAAATATCAATAATTTTACCTAAAATGTATAGGTAAATTCTTTTCCTGCTTCATTTATTAAATAGTTTGTTGTAGAAATAATATAATGTTTTAATTTTTTTTAATTTATTATTTTTGACGCGAAACTACCACGAAGCATAGAATGTGAGAATGCAATACGATCGAGAAAGAGAGCGGTACGGGAGCGAGGGATTTATATCGTGTAACATTTCGACCGGGTGGGATCCGACGGAGTGGAAATATTTGAATTTCTGCAGAACGGACAAAGTGGTAGGGGTACATTTCGACCAGTGGGATTTCGACCGCGTGGAATTTCGTCTAAATTATGAAAAAACCAAACGCTATGGATCTTATATGACAAGCACGTAACCATGACTCCCGCCATTTGTTGGCTTACTATTTTCTATCTCTTTAAATTGAAAAGGTCTATTGTTTTTAAGGGATTTCGTTCTCGTCCTAAATCCTACATACAAAATTCCTAAAAGTAACTTTGGGCACTGCCTAAATTCAAAATTCTATTACATTGTGCATACCAATCAACTGGCTTAAATTTTTGTTACTTGAAACATTCCTCGACTAAAAATAGCTTATATAAATAAATAGCTGCATAATAAAATTTTTAGTGGATTAAACATTTTCTGCTAAATAAATATGAGAGTGTATGCGTTTCCATAACAATTGATTTCATATTTTTATTAACTCTTTTCACAGATATTTTAAAACAGTAATATTTATTTAATTGTAGTTTCATACATTCTGCATGAAATTGTTTTTATATGGCTGCCTTTATCGGTTTATTTGTTATAATATTTGATATTAAATGAAATACAAATATTTTTATATAAACACCCTTTGAAATGGCTTGTTTATTTTAATTCCAAAACTAGTTTATCGTTTCAAATAGATTGAAAATAATATCTGTGTTCTTTGCTGGCATATTTTATACGACACACAATAAAGTATCGTATTGCGAGCCATTTACAAAATTATGGTGCAAGTTACGGATTTTATCGCTGTATAAACCCATTATTTAAACAACTTTTCAGGTTTATATTTCAACTATATTACCATACGAAACTCTTTGTTGGAATTTGAATAATTTTTCGTTTAGCCGCTAATGTGTTAAAAACATACTTCAAACAGAACGAATAACACCTTAATTTAAATTGGTCCTTCTAATTTTCTTAATGCGATAAGTATCTTAATATAATACAAGACGTATGTTTTTTTCTATACAAAAAATAAAATTCTGAATTTATGTGCAATGTTTATCTAATGTATATTCTGTTCCTTTTAACCAATTCAGCAGATGGCGTTCACATCAGCGCCAGTTTTAAGTAGCCGAAATTACATTGGGTAAATTTTATTTCTTGTCTTCAATTTCAGCCAATCAGAGAGTTCAAAATCATGCTCTATTCTCTATAATACTGAATTGATATGATGGAATAAGGTATAAATGTGCCTATTGTTTTGTAGTACCTACATTCCGAGAGTTTTTTTTTTAATCAAAAAACATGGGTGTATGTCATTACCATAGTTACATTTAAAATGATTGAAAGCAATGTATAATCTAGTTTAAAAAAAATCAGGTGTGGCCAACACAATACCTCCTGCCATTTACAACCCGAGTCTCAAAAAAATTAAGTTAGTCCTTATTTTTGAATTAGCAAAATTTACTCTAATTTTGACAGTTTATTTCTTAAAATATAGTCTAATCTAATCCAAGTAACTATCTTTTTTTTAACCACTCAACAGGATTAAATCCCAATTACAGAGTGGGTTCACATTCACACACATCCATGCCTTAGTGGGATGCGAACCCAGAGCCCCGAGAGCACTCATGACATGAGGCGTTGCTCTAACCATTGAGTCACCGGAGATATAATAAAATGAAGATTAAATTTTAAATACCGGAATAGAATAGAATTCACTAATCCAACAATGAGGATTAACTTAAACATTTTTGTGAATCGTTAACTTTTATAATCCAAATTCATACCTACATATTTACTTATGCTGGAAACTGTATTGAATTCCTTTTCTATTCTATTTACTATTCTTTTTAAAACGTTACTAATTTTATTTTGAAATGATTAGTTCTTTGATAGTGACAGTTATCTGCCAGTTACATACATGAATAACTGCGTTTTGTTTGTTTAAAGCATAGGATTTGGGATTTAAATTATAGATATTTCTATAAGTTTATCCATAAAATATATAGAAAAAGTATTAATGCAAATCTATAAATTTTTTAATAATATTTATTAATATTTTGAGCTTCTAGTAAAGTGCCATTTCCGGTTATCCGATTTTCACCAAAATCTAATGGGCTCTTTCCATTATAGAAAAAGTTCGAAATACAATGTTTCAAAATTTTCTGAATGATAGTATTTGAGTTAGAGTGGAGGATCCACACGTACCTACATACATTCACACAAACACACACACAAACACACACACACACACGCACGCACGCACGCACGCACGCACGCACGCACGCACGAACGCACGCACGCACGCACGCACACACACACACACACACACACACACACACACACACACACACACACACATACATACATACATGCACACAGACATCATCGTGAAAATGTGAAAATTGGATTCTAGGGACCTTAAAACGTGGTCATTTACCAAAATCTCGATATACGATTTTTAGTACGATCCCTACCCTTGGTAAGGGAGGTAGAAAACTGTACCTAAGGAGTTTTCAAAGTCATCAAAATATCATATTTCAAAATTATGTAAGAGTATAGCAATTGAAGAAAAAGTACAAATCATAACATGGTAAAGTCCAATATGATAAAATAAGTTTCCGATTTATTTGCTGCTACTTTTAATAAGCATTTCAGTTCGTTCAGCAAGTATCACAAAAATCTACAGAGTGATCAAAAATGGCTGAAGTGTGTCGCTCGGTACAATTTTAACATTTTCCGCTTACTTAGTATGACAGCATTACTATTTCCATGGGCGTACCTTTCGAATTTTGTAAGCTGCTTTAAGAATATCCTCAAGAAACGTCTTCCTTATGTTCACCTGAATTAAATATGCTTCAAGAAGAAATCTGTCACGCTCTTCATTAAAAGCCATAATGAAATGAAATTAACGACTTTTCACGAAGGTAACCAAAACAAATATCGAATACATCAACGTACGGCAATGATGCATATATCACATGTGAAATACAGTTTTGATTAATTATGGAATATAATTTTGACATTATTTTTTAACTAAAATGATCACGTGATTTTCAACCATATTTGATTGCTCTGATTTTATTAATTATAGAACTACAAAAAGCGTCAGTGGGCAGTATTAAAATAAAATCAAAACAAGTAAGATAATTATTAATAAGAAACACTTAGTTGAACAGTTAAATAAGAATGACAATACCCATTCGATACAAATAATTTCTGAAATTGACAGATGACAGTTTGATGACTTGACAACTCCCTATAGGGCGCGAGCAGACACGTGACTCGAGGGTCCTTGACGTGCTTAGAATCAGCTGATTTGTGTGCGCATGTCATTTTGACAAGAACAATGTCATGTTGACAAGACCAATGTTTTGACTTATTTTGATTTTTAATTGCTAAAATGTTCTTATTTTTAAGTTCATGTGTTTTACTGCTTAAAAATTATAAAATCTTAACATTTTAGCAATTCAAAATCAAAATAAGTCAAAACATTAGTCTTGTCAAATTGACAATGTTCTTGTCAAAATGACATGCGCACACAAATCAGCTGATCCCAAGCAAGTCAAGGTCGCTCGAGTCACGTGTCTGCTCGCGCCTTATATCCAGTTTTTTTTGTTTAAAAAAAGAAACGCGATAATTCGTTGCTGTCAATTACTGTGGTAATGACACACGCCCATGTTCACTGTTAAAAAAAACTCCCTGTAATATGGCATGGTAATTTCTAGTAGTATTGATATTGATTAAGTCTCATTAATAAATGAAAGAAGGAAGCAGTAATATTTAATTTTGATTGAAATCTATTGCTTAACGACGTTATTAATATAGCGGTCATGGCCACCTGCGTTACAAATTGCTAGGAAAATTACCTTTATAAAAAATGTACAAAGGGAAATTTATGCATTTTTTCAAAGGTGTTAATAAATTTGTGCAATAAATAAATTTGTACCGTACTCTGGAATAATAGAATGAACAAGGTATAAAAAACTTACATAAATTATTTTACACTTTAATAGCTGCGACAATTTACATACAGCGCCATGGAAACGACAAAAAAATAATTTTATATAGTTATTTTAATAATGTACTAACACTTCCGCTAATAAACTTATTAAGATTTAACCTTTTAATAAAAGAGAGCTTGATAAAAAGTTGCGATAAAGCACACAATTTTACTCGCGAGCTTTTATTCAACAAAAACTAATTCCATCTGATATGATTGTCATTAATTCATTACATCGCTTTTAGAACTTTACATTTCCGTATGAATCCACAAAATTCTTTTCAGCGTTTCTTTTGCCTGGGGAATATTCCGTTCTTTGAACACGACCGGCGGTTATGTTACGTCCTACTAATTGGATATTTGAGAATGTTGTATCAGTTGTCTGTAATTGATTTCAGCTGTGCTGTTATCTGATGTACTGATAGGTTCTGTGGTTACAGCTTGATGCACTAATTGCGCACTATGATGGTAGATAATGTAACATTGTGAATTTGCCTTTGTGTTAAATGAATTGCAAACAGATATTGTGGATTCCATTCAGAATTCAATACTGTTTACTCCAGTTTTTTAGATCCACATTTATAATTGGTGACATATGCTAGAATTGAAAGAATTATCAATATAATAGGCTAGCAGATAAAACGAATTATTATCTTCTTTGTCTAAACTCTTTGTTGGGTATTGATTTTTATTAGCTAACGATAATAATACCGGTTATTATACAGGGTGTCAATAATTGATGGCTGGGAGTTTCAATCGATTTTATACAACAAAAAGATAAAAAAAATCTTATGAAAACCTTGTTGAAACACATAAATCTCTTCAAGATTTGCATAAAGTATAGCGGAACGCAGCCACTTTCAAAGTTAATCACTTTGTCGATATATGGTTACCTGGAAGAACTCTATAACTAAAGCCGGAAAGTAATGTTTAAATGGATAACTACAAACTTGACCATCTCTTAAAATTAGGCTATTATGACTTTAGATTTTTATTTTCAAAATCCAAATGCGGCATTGCCTTTTTAACATATGGATGTGGATCAGGGTTATATACTTCATATTTTAAAATGTAGAGTTTACTCAACAAATTTCACCAATCGCTACCCTGTAAATTAAATAGACCCCACCTATTTTCACCCCCAGTCTTGGCTAAGTTTAGGAAAATATTTCAGAATAAATCAGTACTAGGGATCGACCGATATGTTTTTTTTTTGTAGCCGATACCGATATCGGCCTATACCGATATACTCATATCCGATATCGGCCGATACCGATATATCGGCCATAAAATTTTGTCGTAAATTTTTTCCTGCATAAATGAGGTAAAAGTGATTTATAATGATATACTGTTACCGTTACACGCATTAACCATAAATAAATCACAAAAAATGCAGAGCAAATGCAAAAAAGACATTTTTTTTCAAACGTCGTAAAAATGGCATTTTTGTGACTTAATTCACAAGGTAGAAGCTTTATTTATATATATATATATATATATATATATATATATATATATATATATATATATATATATATATATATATATATATATATATATATTTATATTTATTTCTATGGATATTTATTTATTTTAGCTATTTCTACTCCGACGGCGTAGAAATAAAATAAATAAATATCCATAGAAACTGCATAGAATTAGCGAATAAAAAGAAAAGTAGTGCATTTGAAAAAAAATTCAATGTGTCATTCGGAATAAAAGTGTCTTTGTGTGCCTCGCATGCAATTGTTCGACTCGCTTCGCTCGTCGTGCAAACTTCCATTATCGCCACACAAAGTATCACTTTTACTCCTAATAACAAAATATACTATTTTCAATAATATATTTAGCACCACCGCCAAATAATGTTGCTAGTGAACAGCTATTTTCTTCAGCTGGAAATGTTTATGTAAGCGCAATAATTTTGTTACATTACAACTTGCCAAAACTTAACTTTAAATATTAATTTGTTTAACTAAGTGTGTAACTTTACTTCTACATTTTTAATGACTTTTTTTGCTAAATTTTGAATAAGAATAAACTTGATTTGTTTTTTAATTAGTATTTCTGTTTTAATTTCCTTTAAAAAATCCTTAGCAACTGAAATATTAAGCAAATTATATTTTTTTAGGCCGATACCGATATCGGCCAAGAAGACCGATATGGCCGATATACCGATACCGATATCGGTATCGGTCGATCCCTAATCAGTACTCAACAAGTATTCAACAAATATACATACAGTACAGTCATATAGTGAGCAACAGCCACTGACAAAACTTGTGACACATTTTAAACAAATTCACACCAAATAAATCAATCAAGAACCACACCATTTTTTTATTTCATCGAACACTTACAACGAACATTTACAACGTTACACAAAATGAGAGTAATAAATCAGTCCCTCAAAGATATTCCAGTGGCGTGTCAATAATTGTTTGCTAAGGGATAGTCGAAACGACTGTATTCGATAGAGATTGATCTCAATTATTATTTCAAAATTTTGATAAAAAAATTATTTGTAGATAATACAAATACATTAACACATCCCTCTGAAAACTTCTGTCCACGCGTATGATCTCTTCAAAAGTGACTATCGAAACTTTGAGGTCTTCCTATTATTACAGAAGTAAGTTTTGTTCTGGATACACAGCAAGTGGCATTCTATGAGAACCCTAGTAAAGTTATATCTAATTTTTCTGGTAGGTATATTTGCTATATCCAATACTATTCTTGCAAATTTTGATTTATTATTCCAGTTCATATTGAAACGAAGTATAGTATTAAACAGAATAAAGAATAAAACACAAGCATTAAAGATGAAATATATAAAAAACAAAAAAATAAAAGAAGACTTGAAAGAAACTAGGCTGGTTTAATTAAAATGAATAAAAAAAAAGAACATCGCATTTTCTCAATTTTTATAAAAAAATCTGATGTAGCCAGCACATTACATTCCGTCAGTTCTATGTATTTTGCAAATCTAATCAGCTCTGTATAGGGATAAACGAAGAAGAATACGAAAGAATTATAATTTTTGGAATTGTAGTATTAGAGTTATCGCAGGCGAAAATTTTGTCACACACGCAGACACAGACACACATACACACACGCTCACACACACACACACACACTCACACACACACACACACACACACTCACTCACACACTCACACACTCACACACTCACACGCTCACACGCTCACACGCTCACACGCACACACGCACACACGCACACGCACACGCACACGCACACGCACACGCACACGCACACGCACACGCACACGCACACGCACACGCACACGCACACGCACACGCACACGCACACGCACACGCACACGCACACGCATACGCACACATACACATACACACACACATACACACACGCACATACACACACACACACACACACACACACACACATCATCGTAAAAAATAGTGAAATCGTATTCTAGGGACCCTAAAAAAATCACCACCGATTTTTTTTTTTACTAAAGACAATACCTTTCTTACCTAAAGGTGACGGAAGGTAAAAAATAATCTGCTGTGCTAATTTTATACAGATAAATTTTAAAAATGTATAATCAATTATTTTTGTTGATAAATATGTCGAGTAATTCCCATGAATTTTCAAATTGGTGGAAAGTGAGAAAAACAGAAGACAGAAATTCTGTTCTGGAAACTATCTGTCTCCATCTTCGAACGCTTTAAAACTAATACAAAAGCGTTGAAAAATATAAAGCACTCGAAAGAAACAAAAAATTCGAGTAGTTCAAGTGCAGTAAAGCAGACATATGCTGCTCTTCCTTTAAGGACTTTCTAAATCACGTCAATATACGAGTACAGCAGTCACCGCCTACTCCTCACGAAAAACAGCAAAATTCTCCAAGAAAAATGTAAATACTGAAATAAGTGTTTCCGAGGGTTCTAGTGACATTAATCTTCGCCACCAACCAACGCGCATGGTCAAATAGTTTATTTATAAGGAGCTTTTTCAAGGTCTACTGTTTACAGCAGATGGAACCATTAAGATGGTTCTAGCATTATAAGCATTTAGGACAGTTTTAATGAAATTTAAGTATGTTTTTTCACATGTACGCAAATTTTTTAAAAGATTTACCAACCGTGTGCTGAGGTATTTGAAACTAAAATAAAGCAAAAATACATTGGCAATATAGGAATAGACAAGGAACGTTTTTTCGTAGTAACACACATAATACAGGCTGTTCCATTTAAGTGATACACTATTGCTATCTCGAGAAGTATAAGAGATACGAAGTCGGTTAAATTAGCAAACAATTTCTATTTTATAAGACTACTTTAATGAACGAAACAAGATTTTTTTTAGACCACTGGTTCTTAAAATACGGATTGCTACTTTCTTATTTTAAATGGCAACCTATTTTTTTTATTTGCTTATTCGATTCAGTATTTTTTCTGAATTAAACGATGTACATATGTAATATTCTATTATTACAAAATATTTGAGAAAAATGCAAAATTGATCATGTATCATTTTTATTTAAATATGACTATACAAAAAGCGCTATGAAAAAAACAAAAAAATTAATATCCATAACACTCTTTGTATATAGTCATATTTAAATACAAATAATACATTATTAATTTTACATTTTTCTCAAAAATTTTGTAACAATAGAGTATTACATATGGATATCGTTGAATTCAGAAAAAAACACTGAATCGAATAAGCTAATAAAAAAGGTAGGTTCTAACTTAAAATAAGAAAGTTGGGTCCCATATTTTGAGAACCATTAGTTAAGAAAAATTTTGTTTTGTTCATTTTAATAGTTATACAATTTAGAAATTGTTTGCTAATTTAAGGAACTTCGTATCTCTTATATTTCTCGAGATAGCAATAATGCAGCACTTAAATGGAACACTCTGTATACTAGAGATTTATACGAAAAACTACCTGACAGTTCAGGTAACAGTTTATACATGAGTGTAAAAAAAAGGTCGAGTTACCAGCTACTTTTACGGTTATTCTCTTCAAAAAACTGAAAATATGTAATTTTCGATGGAATTTTTGCATTTACGAGACAGTTATATATTTTTCTTAAGTGTATTTTTTATTTTTATAAGATATTTACAATAAATTCATTTTCTTAATAACCCTAAATTATTAAAAAAATAGAATATATATGTTTATGAATTTTTTTAATTTGGAAAACTTATGTATGAGACTGTCATAATAGAACCACTTTCTTCTCCGCCACCAACCAAAGCGCAAGATCAAATAGTTCAGTTATTAATGAGAAGCTTTTTCAAGGCCTACTGTTTACAGCGAATGGAACCATTAAAGATACCTAGTTAAAACAATTTCCAAATTCGCGTAGTTCTGTAATGAAAACATTTTAGCACAATATCTGAAGTTGCCAAGACAGTTATTTGCGTAATGGGCAAGCTTCTGCGAAATTACAACTGTGTTTTTATCACAGCGTGTTTGTAAGGTCATTCTCTTAGTGCTTAGGGAGCCCTTCCTTTTATCTTTATATCAACTTTACTGCTATCTCGAGCATTAGCTGGGCAAAGCTAAATATAATCATTATATCTCACAAAATCGCCATGTACTTTTTTTTAATGAATATTTTATAAACATAATTTGGTATTCTAAATTTAGTCTTAATTACGCTGTCATTAATCTAATTTCATAAATGGGAATCGGTAATGAGTAACTTAATGGCCTAAAACTTTTGTGACGCCACTTCACAGAAAAAGTACAAATTATTTATTTTACATATGGGGGTTCGATTTCAACCGACGGAAAATTTTTTACAGTACAAATGTGACTCATCACGACAACGTTTGGAGCCCGTGAGACAACGCGTGGGAAACACTAACAACGGTATAAATTCTTCGTCATTACTGAATTCTGCAGAAGCAGAATGGTATACCCAGAAATGGGTAATAAGCCGTGATGGTCAATAATATCATCCCAGAAGGATAACCAATGAGAGTTTTACATGAATTGTTTATCAGGATTATGTATAAGTTCGTAGAGTTTTTATTGAACTCGAAATTTATTTATTTTTTAATAAGGAAAATGCCTATATTAACTAATCAAGAATACATTTTCCTTCATTCCTAATATTTTTAATTCCATGTCTGAAGAAATCCGGTAGTTTGGAAATAGTCAAAATAGCAGGCATGAAACGAGAAAACCATTTGCATGCTGTACGTTCCCCAATGGCGTTCTCTCCGTAAAAGGTGCAAATGCTTCTAGCGGCACTCGATGCCTTAATTCCTCTGTTAAAGCCCGTATGTCACAATCCATAATTCTGAACAAAATTATGGACATAATTATACATAGAATTTTATAGACGGTCGCATTCATAAATTTTGATCAAGGATTTTTTCTGTTCACAATGTTCTATTTTTATGGACAGAAAGTGCGCGCGCAATGTGTAATGGCATCTGGCAATTAGCAGTTTCATAATTATTATATTCGTTGATTTTTGTGTTTAATGATAAATAAAATATTATTAAATTATGATTCTTGAGCAAATAGGTAGCAAAACTCATAGAATATTATGAAGAACATCCATGTTCATAGCCAGAATTATGAAACAAATTATGTTCACTGTGGCACACAGAATATTTTTATACACAAAATTCAAATTTGTTCATAAAAATTTGTTCCGAATTCTGTCCATAATTCTATCCAAAATTATAGATCGTGATAAGCGGGCTTTAACATAAAATTATATGTCGGAAATTATTGTTTTTTTTTTCTACTTGACACTTCATTTTCTTTAGACAATAATTTACACAATTTTTGAACAAATTAAACAATAGTATAACATTAAAACAATCAGGGGCGCGCCGTTACAGGATGCGATGTGTGCGTCGCACACGGGCGACACTTGGTCATGGGCGACACGCCGAGCAAAATTGTTTTTTTAATTTAATATGCCCGTTTTTCAAGGCTCACATCGGGATCTCGTGAACTATAAGAGATACGAAGTCGATTAAATTAGGGCAAAGTTGTCCCATTAGTAGACTATTTTAAAGATGTTTTAGTTTTTCCCGAAAAATGCATACAAATGGTTACTGTATAAAACTCCATATGGCGTGATTTAGTACCTCGTTTAGTACTAGAAACGTCGAAGAGACGTGTCTTAACGTTCGGGACCGTTGTTAAAAATTCAAATCCCGACACGAACGCGGGACCGTTGTTGAATAGCTTACTAAGTTGCTTGTATGTTACTCTAAAGAGAACAAGAGTAACCTCACCTAACGCATAATACTTGGCCCGCGTTTTCCAAGCCTGAGTTTGGGCGTTAGGTTGGGTAATGTTGGGGTATATTTAAAGAAATTGCGAAAACCATATCAATTTGAGATCTTAATTTTTTCAACACGGTCCCGCGTTCGGTACTCTTGCCACTTCCTTTTATATTCACAAATAACTTCCAAATATGATATTATATGGAATTTTGGTTTGCACGTCTTTAAGGACCTTTTTTATTTTCCTTCAAACGACACGATGCTCAGATTTTTTATCGCTATTAGATTTCAAGTAATGGGGTCTAATTTATAATTTCCATAGTGGCAAAATTATACCATTGCAAGAGAGTTTATTATAGCTTTCCAACGATGTATCTATCTATCAAGCAGAAAATGCTAGAATTAGTAATTTTATGGGGTAAAAACAATTATTATGGTTTATTTAAAACATATGGTAACTATGAAAAAGAACACAGGCTGTCCAAGTTAACGCGCTCACATAATTGATGCCCCTTTAAAAGACCATTTTAGTGGTGTCGTTGAGAAAAAATCCGTAGGTCACTAGATATAGGTAAAGAAGAAAATTTTGCAGTTTTTTTTTGTGAATACATACTTTCAAAATGTGAAATAGAACTAAATTTTAGATTGCACATTTTTAGGTCACTTTTTCTTTCGAATGGCGATGCTTATTTTTATAACTATTGAATTTAGGGGCGTCAAGATGAGCATTGGCACACAGATGACAAAATGGTACGGCGCGCCCCTGAAAACAACGTTAAATTGTTTTCCAAGGCACTCTTGTCCTAGATAAACTAAAAACGCTACGAACTTAAGCATGAATTCAATATACTTAACTGATGAGTCTTTTATTGGTTTTTGGTTGACTATTACAGTAAATCAACGAAGTTCATTATAGGATGAAATTTACTTTGTTTAAATTATAATACAAAAGTGACCTCTAGTTATAAATAAATAATTTAAAAATATAATACAATAATAATTCAAACAAACCTCTATTGATAATGGGTATTATTAAAACATAATATCAACGATGAGACAATATTTGTTGTCTAAATTTTATAGTGTAAAAGCTATTTGGAAACTGAAACTAGGTTGCTCATATATAAAAGGGACAATAAACAAACATATCTGATAACAATATGAATGGAGAAGCAGAGCAAAAGGGTTGTTTGCGCTCAAAACTCCATTCCGTGCAAGAGATGGAATCGGCGAAGTTCATATACCTCCCCCTACTAGTATCCAGGGCCCACCACGACCCCAGAGACTTGAAACCGTCGTTTATTTATAACTATAACACTGCTGGATTAAAATGATTTATTGTGCCGATTATATGCGCCTATTGGAGACTGAATTTAAGATCGGAATCGTTACAGTTTTTCCCAGTATGAAATATGGAACAACTTGAAAGTTTTATTTGTGTTATACCATCTTTGTAACTGAATTAATGTGGGTTTCGATGATTGATTGAGGTGATTATACTTATACAAGGAGTTATTTGGAATTGTATCAAGAATTCTCTTAGACGAAAGGTAGGCGCTTGGTTGATATTCTCCTTCGATAAGAATCAGGGTACATTTTTTGCCAATAAAGAATTCACCTTTATTAATCATAACTTCAAAGTTCTTTTTTCTTGACTTTAGTTTAAAAACTGATAAAATTAAAACCGTGTAATGATTGTATACCTGCATAAAAAAAGCTTATTACCGATGAAAATTTATGAAGACAGCAGATTATTTGAGAACATTTTATCCTTCATACACAATTACTACGTTTACATGCAGTTTTGAAAATGGTTTCAGTTTTCAGTCAAAATTACGCGAAACTGTTTACATGCAATTTTCAAAACAGGTTTATAGATTGATTTGAAAACAGTTTCGGCGCATGCGCATTTGGCTGATGAAAGTGACAGATCCTTTTCACTCCAAATCCTTCGATTTGCCATTATTCTAATTATATTTTCTACTTTGTACCACTACGCACTAAAACTACACCACTGTCAGTTTATTCATAGGTTAGTAACACCAAGTAACACATAGCGACAGAAACTTTATGCTATGTACGCATGCGCAATATCGAAACTGAATTTTAAGTGTTTACATGACTAGTTTTGAAACTAGTTTCCAAGTCAAACCTAAGAATTTTAGTTTTGGTTTGAGATAATTCAAAACTGTTTTGACACTGTATACATGGCGTTTTCAAAACTACAAACGTTTTGAAAACAGTTTGAAAACTGCATGTAAACTCAGTATATGATAAAAAAGTGGGCAGATGAATTTAAACGGAGGGATATCATTAACGATTATCATCGCAGTGGAAAAACTGTAATTGTTACCAGTGAAGAAAATATCAATTTTATTCTATATATTGTCATGGCAAATCGGTGAACCAAGGTTCGAGAAAAGGCAGAAGCTGTGGACATCTCTTATGAATGGATTCAAAACATTTTGATGAAGGACAAAAATTTCTGCGAGGTTGGTCCACCGGCTTCTGACTGTTGATAGTAAAGTTGTTCGATTTGCTGCTTCATTATGAAGCTAATCGTGATATAGCAAAAGTACAATAGCGAAATCTCGGTGAAACAATGTCTAATAAAGAATTAGAAAAATACTCGCCAAGTTTCACACGATTTCAGCATCAGAATCAATATTTCGGTCATTTTTCAGATGCTGGCCGAGCCCAGTTAGATGGTAGATGGTTCTGAATGTGGTTAGTTACATTGTACTCTACATTGTATGAAGCAGTATATACAGACTGGTGACTTGAACGACGCAGCATAGGGGTTTCAATGGTAAAATCTTAATGTGCAGTTATTTGCTACTCTATTTTAGAACAAAATTGTATTTACGTTTTTACTACTGGAAAAAATACTGCATCCGAATATGCTAATGTTTATAATTTTTCAAATTGCGGAACCGTAAAGTAGTCGAAAAGAATAATAACATTTTTGCAAAAATCATTGATGCCATGGAACAAAAGCGCAAACATCTGTCACTACTTAAAAAAATCTCGCCTAATATCATTGTTGTAATCAGCTATTACATTGTTGTCATCAAAACTACAATACAGGTGTTTTCTATATCCTTGTTCTGAAAATAATTTTAAACGTCAAGAATCATTGACAGATTTTTGCACTTTTGTTTAAAACGAGGAAAATTAAAATATCTTTATTGTAGCTAATGACAACAATCTAATAGTTGTTGATTACAACAATGTAGTTTGACGAGAATCAAATTTAAGATTTCTTTCAGTAGCGACAGATGTTTGCGCTTTTATTTAATTTTTTGTTTCATGGCATCAATGATTTTTGCAAAAATGTTTTTATTGTTTTCGACTATTTTTATGGTTCCGGATATTAAAAAATTATAAACAATAGCATATTCGGATGCAGTATTTTTTTCTGTAACAAAAAATTAAATACAATTTTGCTCTAAAATAATTAGAGGAGCAAATAACTGCACATTAAGATTTTACCATCGAAACCCCTATGTTGCGTCGTCCAAGTCACCACCCTGTATAAGTAGTTAGTCATTGTCTCTGCAAAGAAACAACAGTTATACTACACTGATGAGCTCAAGAGCAAAACGCGTTTTTGTTACTAACTGGGCTCGACCAGGATCTGGAAAATGACCGAGGTTGATTTAGATGTTGAAATCTTGTGAAACACCGAGTGTTTTTCTAATTCTTTACTTTGATATCGATATGTTTATTGTTACCAGTGATAAAATACCTACAGATTCACCGCTATCAGTCTGAATTAAAACAACAGTCGAAGTACAAGAGTTTAACACCTCCCAAAAAGTCATTCAATTCATTTATTTGTATATCAAGTGAAACACTTATTACAAAGATGATTGAGATACATTTACACAATATGTTTAACATTTCAAATGTATAAAAATATATAAGTATTTTATGTATAGAAAACAACAAAATATCGTTATTAAATCTATGATCATATAAAGAAATTAATCCAATGAAAAAACTAGCGTTATGAAGCTGAGCTAATTTATCAAAATACATACCGTTTTTATTAACTATTCATTCAGTACAAAACTTCTCATTCTGAGAGCATTAATGGTATAATATACTATCATATTTATTTTATTATGGTTTAGATCCTTAAAGAAAGACATATAATTATTTTTCGTAATGGGATCTGTTTCCAAAATTTTTTTTAAAGATATGCGTCCCAATATGGTTTATAAAGAGGACAAGCAAAAAAGAAGTGAAATAAGGTTTCTATTTGGTGTTGATTGCATATTGTACATTCCTCACAGGCATTCAATCTATATTTTATTCCATTGTGGTATACTATTAGTCCTGAGGGATTGGCAAGTTTAATCTGAGCAATAATTTTTGTCTTATAAATTGCGATACTGGTGAAATAAACTTCAGTCGCGTAGGTGTCTTTCAAAGATTTAAATGAAGAATTATAAGTTGAATTAACAATCCTATACAAATCATCATTACGCAATTTACTTTCGTATAGTTACTAATAACAGTTCACATAACTTCACAGAAAATAATTGTGATATAACGTGGTTGGGTGGTTGTATCCTAATAGTTACAAAAAATGGTTTCAGTAGCATCTCATTTGAAATTTACTGCAATCTCAGTCTTACACTTTGATTACAAAACATGGTATGAAACTTGCAATGGATTATTAGAGTTTTCTTCAGGCAAAGTTAAGTGATTACATTAAAATCCAATTAATCTAAAATGGCGCCGGGGGATTCACATTTCCTCCACGGTAGACGTCGATCTCGCAATGAAAATGCAAAGGGAACCGAGTTAGAAATCTGTGCAACTCCTGGAAATCCAATTGGCAAATTCCGTGCCGTCACTCGACCGCAAAATAGCTGCTGGCAAGAGCGCCCAATTTCACCTTCATCCATAACTGCGAGGACGGTGTCTCCCACCAGGCGACGCGCAGGATGCTTCAGAGAAAACACATAACATAGATAATTTTTTTCATCACTTTGGTTAATAGCCTGGAGAGGATGAAATTTATCATCTGCTGGTAATGGAAAACGCGAAAAACGGGAACGTATTAATATTCAATGTCGTGCCATACGCCATTCCAGGCGACTGTGAGAATGTGGATTATTTTTCGCCTGATAACCGGCCTATCTTGCTTTGCGTTATGGCGCGGAAATAATTAAACAACTAGATTAGCTATTCTCATTGTGGGAAGTAATTTTTTAAACACAAAAAGCATTCTATGGCCCAAATTCACTCGTTTTTTCAATATTTTCCAAGTAAAGCTACTAGGGAGAGTACCACAGTGGTCGATAATGTATTAACCCTTCCTTAACTAAACGTGTAGATAACAAAATTCACTACTATTTTTATTATTAAGTGTGGGCTTTAAGCGATAGACACTTTTGCTAAACGATATATGCCAATTATTATAACAAGACTTGCAGCGTTTCCATTTACGTATATATATATATATATATATATATATATATATATATATATATATATATATATATATATATATATATATATATTTGTTTAAATTTTTGTTCAATGGCATCAATGATTTTTGCGAAAATGTTATTATTGTTTTCGACTATTTTTACTGTTCCGGAAATTGAAAAATTATAAACAATAGCATATTTGGATGCAGTATGTTTTTCTGTAGCAAAAACCTAAATAGAATTTTGTTCTAAAATAATCGGGAGAGCAAATAACTGCACGCAGCAAAGAGGTTTCAATGGTAAAGTCTTAATGTGCAATTATTTGCCCCCCTAATTATTTTAGAGCAAATTTGTATTTTAGTTTTTCTACAGACAAAAATACTGCATCCGAATATGCTATTGTTTATAATTTTTCAATTTCCGGAACCATAAGAATAGTCGAAAACAATAATATCATTTTTTCAAAAATCATTGATGCCATGGAAAAAAATAAACAAAAGCATAAACATCTGGCACTACTTAAACAAATCTTAATTTTGGTTCTCGTCAAACTACATTGTTGTAATCAACAATTATTACATCTTTGTCATTAACTACAATAAAGATGTTTTCATTTTCCTCATTTTAAACAAGAGCGCAAACATCTGTCATCTGTCAAAGATTCTTAACGTTTAAACTTATTTTCAAAACAAAGATAAAGAAATCACCTTTATTGTAGTGTTGATGACAACAATGTAATAGTTGATTACAACAATGTAGTTTAACAAGAACGAAATTTAAGATTTCTTTGAGTAGTAACAGATGTTTGCGCTTTTGTTCCATGGCATCAATGATTTTTGCAAAAATGTTATTATAGTTTTCAACTATTTTTACGGTTCCGGAAATTGAAAAATTATGATAGCACATTCGGATGCAGTATTTTTTTCTGTAGCAAAAACCTAAATACAATTTTGCTCTAAAATAATTAGGGTACCAAATAACTGCACATTAAGACTTTACCATTGAAACCCCTATGCTGTGTCGATCAAGTCACCCTGTATATATTTGGATTTGCACAATGATAGCATTCTATTGATACCGCAACCATTGTTGTCAGTTGAAAAGGGGAGCATCAGTCTGCGAAAATAGGGTAGTATACCAGATTTTTAGGGTGGGCACCATGGCCACCCTTAGCGCCGCCATGCATACAAATTTATAAGGTATGTATGGAATGCAAAGTAGACTGACTAAACAAAATAATAACTGAAAATACAGATCACAGCCAACTAAAATTCAAGTAGATAATTACTTTTTTAAGAGCCTGTATCTCAAAAATGGGGCGATTCCGCATATAAGTAAAAGTTAGTCCATTGGAAATATCCTACATAGCCTACAAATTTGTAACATGTATTCATTAACAGCCTGTTTAATAAAAAATTTAACAAATTGATTTTTGTATCAATTTTTTTTTCACAATAGACTTTTGTGCGCGCTTCTCTGAAAAAAGTAAAAGGAACATTGGTTATGTAGGTAAAGTTGTGGTTGATACAATTTTCACAATTTCTTATACATCTTTTTGATAGCGTTCTTCTGTTTTTTATCAAATTCCTAAAATATAACATCGGACTTGACCTAAAATCTATTTAAATTTACGTAGGCAGTAGAAGAAATATATCTCAAAATGTCAATTTAGTAAGTTAATCTCCTCTAACATCCCTGCGGTTTCTCTTTGGAAAAATCTGCCCCTGACACCTCTGATGTAGTTCCCTACCCATCCACAGCGCTAGCATCGGCCCAATGACCTCATCTCACTGTATTCTCGCCTCTCGCGCCCGAGCAGGGGCAATCCCATCGCGCCGCGTCTTATCATCGAATTTCACTTCAATTTATCTTAAAACCAGCGCGGGGCCCTACTGCACCCGGGGCTGCGCCACCGCGCTGCATATCACGGTCGTGCACGCTCGGCGAAATTTTCATTTTCCCGAACGCGATACAGAAAGCACGCGGTGCGAAAGTGCTACGAAGATAGCATCCATGATCGGGTAAATATTATGACGCTATTGTAAAGGAGATAGAAATTTTACTGATATGAATTGGAAAGGAATTGTAATTGAAATTTTAAAAAACATCGCGATAGCAACGTTTGAAATTATGTTTGAGGTTAATTGTTTTCAAGATTGCGATTAAAGTAAAAATAACTCTAAGTAAAGAAACGTGTTAATGGGGTATAAAAATAACGCTGTTAAGTTATGATTGATAATGTAGAACACTCACCAACTTTGAAGAAATAAGGCTCACTTACCTATAACAAATAAATACAAATTAGTTTCTTATATTCATACACATGGTAAGTAAAATTTGAAATATTAACTGTCGTGTATACATTAATTAATTCCTTATAAAATCTGCGTCTAATAATACAAAAATTAAACATACATATTTTTTAGAATTAAATTATTATGCCGCGTTTCCACTCAACGTTTTAGTCTTTAATATATAATGATTTTTGCATAATTCATTTATAATAACTGGAGTTTTTTTTTTTTATTAAAAGCGGTTACCTAAAGTTAAATTTTAATGTAATGTAATGGATTTCTCGGTAGTTGTAGGGCGGAGGTTTTATACAAAGGACAAAACTCTCATTGATGTTAATTTTATTTAAATTCCAATATTTCGTGGTTATTTTACCACTTCATCAGGGAAAACTACAACGTACAAAATTTGTTTATTCAACAGAAGAGGTTATTATATTCACAATTTAGAAAAGTACTTACAAATAGTTTTAACTTGATTGAAAATTTACTAACATCGAGAAACATCTCATACTTCACTAAATGCACGTTAATTTTATAAAAATACACATATTATTTTTTTAAAAGCAAATAATTTAATACAAAGTTTTCATGTTCCATGTGCAAATGATAATCGCATTTTATTGAGCATCCCGGTTACTTGCGGTTACGTCAAACGTGTAACCGCGGTATTTGGAATATGGGGCAATTACATGCCAGGTTACTATAGCTATCCTTTTTCACAGTTTTAATATTTTGGCATTTAACCGCTTATTCGTAGTAGTAATTTACATTGCAAGACCGTTACTCAGAACTTTTCCGGCGTGCACGACATCCAAAGGGCGAGCGAAGCGAGCTTGTTATCCGTGCGAGCACGTAAATTTCGGGTAACGGTTGAGCATTGTACAATGTTTTATGATATACTGAATCGTAAATAATTTGAAATAAATAATATTAGAACCTTCAACACTATGCATTAAACTATTTGATCGAAATAGTCTTTGGAAACATATGGCGAAGCGAAATAATGAGTAAATACATCTGTATACATGTTGATGGTTTTAACAGCCCGTAAAATCATTTTTCACCGCTAGAGACATAGGTCTGTAATAAGACGTTTACGATTCAGTATAACGTAAAAGTAAATAAATGAAATCCGTGGCACTTTTTGTCAACGTATTTTGTATTACAATAATATAGTTTAAATAAAATGTGTCACACTACGAATAAGATAAATATTTGACAAATGTCAAATAATTAATTTGTCAAAAACCCCTGTAGTAAAATAACCAGATATATTTTATTCACATCGGTTACCGAGCTTACTGCGCGGTTAACCATAACCCGGTTATCCGAATAAAAATGACTCTTTTTAATGACGAATTCGAGAGACAGCAGACTGCAAAAGAAATATTCCTGATGCCACTGCAAATGCAATCCTTCTTTTTTAATGCCATCTATGTACATAATTTTCTCTAACACTTTTATGGAATTCACACATTCTGTAACTGAAAACTGTTACAGAATGAGTACCATCCATAATACTGTTACAGAATATCAAAGCCCACTACTTTTTAAATTCACCCATTTAAATTACATGGGAAAACGCAATTTTTTTTCAAAATCAAGCCGGCTCGGCATGGCGTTTTGTTTCTTTAATTTTGTCACCTCAACTGCCTTAACTGGCAAATTATAAAAGAAATTATTAAAAAATGTTATTATATCCCTTGTTTTACGCGTTTTGAATCTTTTATATGATAAGTTAAATAAAAATTTATTGCTTTTGTAATATACTAATAATATTTTAATATATTTAGCAAAAATGTAAAGTGATGAGCAAAATATATTTTTTAAATAGTGTTAGATAAATTATAGTCTAAAACTCGTATGGAATAATATTTCCGCCACTCGCGAAACCGTAAACCTCGCCTACGGCTCGGCCTACAAACTTTTCGCTCGCGCAGAATTTATCTATTCCCTACTAATTATAGAATACACTATTCTATATACATAGTGGTCAGTTGCATTGCTTATAGTTATATTTTAACAATTGGTTAAATTGACAATATTGTATTGAAACAGAATGTCAAATGAGTTGTTAAATATTACTGTCAAAATTTTGATACGCAATTTTTTGTTAACCTTAAGACTTTACCTATAAGCGGTATAACTGTCCATAAAGATCAAAAAATTTAAATAATTATAAATAGTCTGACAGTTGGTAGTTCAGATTAGAAAACAGATGACAGATATTATATTCATCTCACAATTTTGATTAGACATTGCGCCTTAAAGCATGGAGTTTGCAAACGCATTGATCTCAGTATATACGCTTTGAACATAGCTGAAAGTGGTAGTAAACGTTTTCATAATGTTACATATTTTTAGACGCATTGCGTTTAGTTATTAAGTGCAGCTCTTACGCATTAGGAGCAACACATAACCTGTCCGAATTTTCGAACAGAAGAACTTCATTATAAAATTTTGTTTTCCCAATATATAATAATACAACCCATTGGATTATACCCATTGTCTTACACCGTATTTAAACGATCATTAATCATATTTACTATCCTATAAATGGAATAAAAAAACTGCTAAGTATGTGTAAATAATGGCAGTGCGTATTTTTCGCAAGATTGATTCTTGCGAGGCGCTGAAAATGAGAGAATAATTGTTTTGTTTTGAGTTAGGTTCGGTTAGTAATATGGCATACATTACACTGCAGTTTAGTGTAGTAGAAAATACATTTTATTGTAGCGGTTGCATGATCAATCAATCAGCCAAGACTTGGTCGAAGATGGCGGTAGCAGTCCTATCAATCATGTTATCGCAGACTCGTAGTCGCCACCTGACGGTCATCGTTTCTTGCCGTTGCCATAGACGTTACCCTTGCCTTGCCTTACCAACCGGCCCGAGCTTTTTATCACACCACTGACACATTAGACCTTTTTCATTCTGTTAGATTTTCTTCTCATGCAATGAAAACAAATAAACACGATACAAAAACTTACTACCTATTTACTGCTTTTTCATTCAAACAAGAAATTCATAACTTGCTTCCATTCAATTAACTAAGTGTAAACAACTAATTGAACGAACAAAAAAGGCAAGTCATAGTTTCATGAGTTTGGTGAACAGTTTTTAAACAATACGAAATATAAGAGTGGGAAAATTTCTCGACTGTAGGGTATATTAAGTGTTAACAAATAATATTCGAAATCTTATTCATACATCATTTATATGTACAAATACATGTTTAAACGAATGTATTTATGTGTATAATTGTTTGTAAAAATCTGTAAGATCATTCAGGGTCATGTCTGGAAACTTTCTTTTTTGAAGACGAATAAAATAAAAAGTATTGGTGATAGACAAAATTTATGTTTGGAAAACGAAAGAACGTAATTGGTTGTTTTAAATCATGCAGTTTTAAGCAAAACATCTTGGAGATGGTGGCTAGGTACCGATGCAACCGATTTCTAAAGCTCGTCTCAAGTTCCAATATTTATAGGCTATTTTCTGCCGAATAAGATTCTTCACCTGAAGCAGAGTTGTAGGACGCTGTTTGTAAACCTCATCGACGCCAACTTTTGGATTTTCGTGTGGGGGCTAAAAGTAGGCAACACAAAATTTACCAACTAAAAACTTTGTGCCTTAAATTTGGTACATAAATAAATAAAATTGTACAAAGATGCAAATTTATCGTATGACTTAAAATATCTGGGAACCTAATTTTTAAAAAATCTTGCCTTTTTTTAATTTACTGCGAACGCAACATAAGACTGATAGAAGATAAATTTCAATTATATGTATGTTGAATATATATATATATATATATATATATATATATATATATATATATATATATATATATATATATATATATAAAATTAATTTCACAGGTTTACAAAATCTACAAAAATCTGATAATTTTATCATTAATTTCCGACAATACTGCAGTTTAAATCTGGCAACACTGGTGGCAGTACTATATTTGCTAGTCCTCACGCGTTACTTATACAGTACTTTAGTTAATACAAAATATAATACTCTCCACGCCAGCAATAAGTGCACGTGTGATGTGACGTCTGGTAAACGTCCGCACCATACAAATATGTCATCATCGTTACAGAAATCTGTGACCAAGCAGATTGGCACACCCATGCAGCAATGGGTTCTATGCCGTGATGACATATTTATTTATTTTACAAGTTGAAAATCTTATAAAATAAATATGTAATAGAATAGATATAAATTGTTGCTTTGTATAAGTAATTGATGTATTAAAAATATTTCAAAATGAGTACTTTTTATTGTCAAAATAATTCGTTTGTGGGGGCAGAACCCCTTCGCTTTTTCCGTGTGGAGGCAGAGCCCCCTCAGATGTTTCCATGTGGGGGGCGCAAGGCCCGAAGCCCCATGCATTCGGCACCAATGGTAAACCTCTACCTTGAGATATAAAAAATCACATGGCGTTAGAGTTATGAGAGCAATGTTCTCCTGGCAGCTCGATTCGAGCTGACATCAAGCCCTATCTAAGACCCTGTGATTTTTATGGAGATATCTCAAAGCAGACGTTTACAAACACCACCCTACAACCCTGCTTCAGCTGAAGAATCCGAACTTGAACCGAAAAAATTTGAAACCGAGTAATAAAATTTGAAATTGATTTCGGGTAGCTTTGGATTCAGAACCGGGAACCGTTTGATTATATATGCAAATACTTGGGTACCTAGATAATTATTCTAAAACCAGAATCAAATCTAATCGGAACTAATATAATAAGGCTATAAAAAAAACGGACAGTCTACGAAAATATAACATTGGTATATAGTTGCAAACTATAAAAAGGATGACATTGTGTTTCTGTCGTGTTGTAGACATGCAAAACAGAATATAGTTAAAAAGTATAAAATGTAATGTTGATAAAATTTGAAAGATTAAAGTGTAATAAAAGCAGGATTTTTATGCAGGACATAAATATGAATTTAATATGAAGCGCATTCCAGTTACAGAACGCGCTAAACAAAACCAAGCAGTAAAGCTAGATCAAATAAAAGTTTTATTAAAACGAACGGCATATTTAAACTTAGCGAGTAAAAAACTCAATTTAGCGTAGTTATTTACCTATTCTCTGTGAACGCATCAGTTACGGTAACCACGTATATGTGGACATAAAGAATATGATATGAGTTTTCCGTCCGAGATAAAATTTTCTCGTAAAACAAACATGACCGCTCATAAAGAAGTAACCACAGTGCATAATGGGATATGCAGTTGTCTGTAATTTCGTATACACGCCAGTAATACTCGTTTTGTTTACGATTCCTTGACTACCATTTTGTTGCTACTCTTCATTGCGACGAGGCAACAATGTTGTTTTTTTCGCTAATGTCTGCTTTACTTGCTTACATTTTTATTAGAAATTTGACAGATAAACAAACGAATAGCATTTCATAAGTAGCTAAATATGTGCAACCAGTGGCGTCGATAGACCATTTCTGAGGGGGCTTGCGCCCTCCTTGTTTAATTTTGCGCTCCCTTTCCGTGTTTTTATTTAAATAAATTATTAAAAATCAATCTGATTTTTTTACTATTTTATTATGCACTTATTTATCTGCAATAAGCAGCGAGACCATTATGTACCTACGACTTTAGCCGAAGAGGAAAGGTTACCGCTGCTCTAAAATATGAAGCGAAAATTCAAATAAATTATTCCTGTATTAGAACTATTAACGCATTAAAAAATTTAACACACGACAAGCATCCTTCCAAAACTAACCTGCATTTTAAAATAAAAATTATTGAAATCTATTAATACTGGACTTTTCTCGTTTTGCCATTAAAATCAAAGTCAAATACTAATAATTTCAATAATATTTTTTTTTATTCATGTTAATATCGGAAGTATGCGTGTCGTGCGTTGAGTTTTTTAAAATGTTAATAGTTCGAAACAATTAATTGTTTTTCGCTTCATATTTTAGTACAGGGGTAACCTTTCCTCTTAAGACAGGTACTATAAGAAATCAAAATGATGCATCATTCAGGCTAGAAAAGAGACGAAATTATTTAAGGCTATCCCATTGCAAGGAAGTAATGAACAAAAAATTCAACAAATAAGGCAAATTTTATAGACTCTAGTTAATAAAAAAATTTATCCTTTTCTCCAGAATTACATAGTAGCTCAAAATGCACATTATTGTTCACTACGTCACAAAATCATGTTATAGAGAGTAGTGCAAAATGTATAATACGCAAAATAACTCCGGAAATTAATAATTGTGATTATTTTGCAATAATAGTAGATGATGATCCTTGGGACATCACTGCAGAAGAACAGATAAGTATTTGTGTTCGCTGCATTACATCTGAAAATCTTCCAAAATAAATATTTTTTTTGTTTTAAACATAAAAAATTTAAATGCAGAATCAGACTGTCAAAAATTATTTCGTTCTGAAAGTGCCCCCTGTTGCGCCCTCCCTGTTAAAAGTACCTAGTGACGCCCCTGTGTGCAACCCTTCAAGATAATCGCTTTTTATTTCAAGTATGAAATTTCTACATAATTTTTTTTTATTCCACTGGTTTTAGGACAAAATTTTGCTCGCCACTATATTTACTAGAGAAAGCCTTAAGGGGGGGGGTCACACGTAAGTAATTACGCGTAACTTTGCCTATTTCATGCAACTTTTTGTGTATAATAAAGAGACTGGTTTCATGCAACTTAAAAATCCCCTAAACACACGTATTTATGTTTTTATGTGAAATTTAAAAATGTGTTCCACCGACAATTCTTTGGATACAAATTTGAAAACGATGATAAATGTAATTAGAAATGTTCCAGATTTTTGGGACATGAACCGTGTAGAAATACGTTACCAACATTAGGTATGTAAATAATCTAAAATATATACTCTGCGCACGTGTGATAACAAGAGTTGGGTATTTTGAAAAGTTTCGTCACATCAATTGCAGATACCTGCGTACGTATGGTACCCCCTTAAGCCAAGCGTGTTCAATAACTTCTGATTACCAATTTGTTCCCTTAAGGTGGATTTATGCAGTCTACTTTTTATTTTACTTTTTCTTTTGTTTTCGCTTTTACTTTTAC
The DNA here is from genome assembly GCA_963082715.1 of Harpalus rubripes. Taxonomy (NCBI): domain Eukaryota; kingdom Metazoa; phylum Arthropoda; class Insecta; order Coleoptera; family Carabidae; genus Harpalus; species Harpalus rubripes. The sequence continues at coordinate 17,705,766 of OY720449.1, forward strand.
TTTAAGTTTGGTACTTTATGCAGCTACTTTGAAGCATTCAATACACATGCACATCCTGTTAAAATGGACAAGAATGTAATAATTTGTGCATACAAAAATATTATTACATAGTAAGTAAATATACTAACCAGTTCATTTTGGCCACTTTATCCTTGAATAAAATATCTGTTTTGTCATATAAGTGGGGATATTTATGAATTAAATCTTATTTTGTTCTTTACTGATTTTTCGTTTGCATAACCTAAAACCTACACACAAAAACAAATACACAACACGCTGACGTTTGTGAAGTGGAGCTCATGCGCAGTTGTGATATTCTTTTACTTTAACGGTCTTAAGTTAAAAGTTGGTCAACTTAAGGTCTTAAAATAAAATTAAAAGTATGCACATAAAGAAGTACATATATTAACACACATTTAACTTTTATAAAGAAAAAGTAAAATAAAAAGTAGGCTGCATAAATCCACCTTTATGTCGGTTGGTTTAACATTTTTTTAGTCAAAAATTTGATAATAATGCGTTGTGCATCGACATTCGGTACTGCTGCTCGTTCATCGCAATAGCTACTAAGTTTTCGGATGTAAAGAAATTCTTCTAAACAGAAGGTAAACTATTCGATACAATACTTAAAAGACACATTTGGGATATTGACAAGCAAAAAACTGACTAGGAGATATATGCCCAGCCTATCTCTGTTAACCATTTGAAAGATTCGAACCGAAATACTAAAGCTTCATGCGTTGTCTACACCGTCAACTAATATGTTGTTAAGAAATATGATCATACATTGCTATTCTGACGTAGGTCCTAAAGCAAAAACTGGGCTATAAATCTTGGAAAGTAAAAGTTTTTTGTTATTATAAACATTTGTAGAGCCGTACAGGAGTAGGGGGAAGACTTGAGAAAAATTGTTCGAGATCGGGTTGTCAAATATTCGAATCCAATCCGTCAACAAATCCACGTCTTTATCTCAGCACCACAACGAGATAAAAAATATCGCGCTGGCGAAGCAGGACGCAGGCAACGTGTACGTTTCCGCGGCAAACAAGGCAAATCCTAACGGCGTGTTCCGCGCGACAGATTGCGAACAAAGTGAATTCCGACGTGTGGCGGCGGCGGAGCGACGTGTTTCAGGTGTAACAGCAGGAGCACCAGCCGAGCCAACGGCGTCGAGCGAAATGCATTATCGAAGACGTAGAAAGGAAACATCTGCGCGCCGATTGTGTGTTTGGTCGCAAACAAGCACAATGCCAGTACCGCCAGCAAGAGATATGTGCCTTCGCCCTATACGCCTATTTGCTTTTCGATTTTGAGAAATCGAATCCAATACCGATAACAAATTTCCACAGCCAGACGTGCTGCCCATTACAGCCAAGAGGATAAACGAAACCGCTTCAAATCGCACCTTTTTAAGCGTCTTTCAAATATAAATACCCTATCACCAATCTCCAAGTAGGTCACAGGAGTTAAAAACCCATCATCCTTCGTTTCGGGGTATAATTTTTCAAAGAATTTCATATTGTGTGGAGATTGGAGTGTTGGAGAGGAAGTACGGTGCAGCTGCATTCATTGGCGCCACTAATGTGTGACGGAGCCAACATTGATGGATGTGCGAATGCGTGAATTTTATTACCAGAGGTTCCGCTCCGCCATAATCAGCGCTGGATATCGAACGCCAGTGACGTTCGCTATATTAATTTTCATTCGCGTTTGGATGCGCAGCCTTTGTGGACGCGGGAGAACGACGTCTGAAAAAAGTTTGTGGATTTTTTGATGTTGTTAACAACGGTCATTCATAACGCGAGCCGCGGGGGAGAAAAATGTGCGCGTCCGACAGAGCAAGCCGCGTCCGTTCCACTTGCTGTATTATCGCCACGCCATTAACTTTCCTCGTACCCACAATTCTCCCCTTCCGCCGCCGCCCTGTTGCAGCACCATGAAAAATTTAAATACTCCTCCTTCCTTACAGATACCACAGTGACACTACGACGGGTGCTGTCTCCCAGGGTTTCATTAATAATTCTCGACTAGCAACTACGAAATTCCTGATATATAACCGAATGGTTTTTGACGTATACGAGGGAGAATAGTATAAGGGCTAGAAAATTATTATTATTAATTAGTTTCGGGCTTTAAGCGCTAATCACTTTTGCCATAGCGTCCTATAAGATCTATTGTAACATTGGCAGTATCTTAGTTTTCTGGAAGCAGTCCTATAGTTCCCATGAAGCCAGATACTGCTTCAGTATTAATTTGCGAGTGAGATACCTTTTACTTAGATGGTTGTCTGCCTACGGCTGCAGCTGGACACACATAAAATGTGTTCCGCGATTTATATGTCCTCTTCGGCAAGTCGACAGATACTGTTATCAGTTATATTAATCTTACATATATAGTATTTCATAAATCATAGACTAGTAAAGATACCTGTAATAATTCTAATGTCCTTTTTGTTGAAAGCTAATAGCTTTGTTCCAGCATGGCATTGCTGATAATTTGTGACTGTCACACTCATGCGCATATGCATTAACAAAATATCTTTCAGTACCGTTCCAATCGTAACACTGACAAGTTTGCAACTACGTATTAGAAATAGATATTAATAAATAAAATAAATCACCACGGCATATTACCCATTGCTGGGTGTGCCAATCCGCTTTGTACGCAGATATCGGTAATGATGATGACATATTTGTACTGTGCGGGCGTTTACCAGGCGTCACCTCACGGGCACTCATTGCTGGCGTGGAGTGCACCATTGGAGTCAATTTTGTGCCATTTAAAATTCGAGATATTTGGCGTCGGTCGGAATCGAACCCGGTTCCCCAGATTCGCGACCAGACACTCAGGCACGCAGCCACGAGACCCCATAGAATTAGATAATATTTTTTTACAACATAGTTCTATTTTATTCTTAGAAAAATGACCGATGAAGACATTGGTTTTTTATTGTTGTTAAATAGTTTACTTACTTTTATGATTAGATCTATTTTGTAAGAAACTTGTTATTTTTTAGCAACGTTGTTATAGCAAATAACCAATAATAATTCCCATCACTGAATAAAACATGAAAATGATAGGGTTTACATTTGTTTATATTGAGTAAAATGTATAGCAACGTTGCTAAGACTTAACTTCTTTGCAAAATAGGAGTGTATATGCAAAAAAGAGGTACTCGCTTTAGTACCGTCACTGTCTCATTCAGCGTTCTAACATTATATATATATATATATATATATATATATATATATATATATATATATATATATATATATATATATATATATATATATATATAAAACAGATACATGTGCAACTTGTCCCAAATTACCGGCTGAAACAAAGCTATTAACTTTTTGGCGTTTGTCGGGTACAGTGCAATGGGTTATATAACCAATGTTTTTCTTCCATTTTATGATTCTTTACAAAAGATAAAAATACCCATATTTTTTAAATCGCTCAATTATTGTTAATTCCGGAGAAAAACAATAATAAAGTTTTGGAGAGGGGACGTGTGACGTCACGTAGAAGAATTATTGCAATATAGAAATAAGAATCTAGCATGTTAAATTACGTTATTATTTTTGGGAGATTTTTCAAATCAAGAAATCAGAAACAAATCAATATTTGTATGAATTTACATTTTTAAAATTCTGTAATTTTCTAATCTAATTTGTATTTATTATTATGCTCTATTTTTATAAGATTATAGTGGTGGGAAGATAAGCGCAGTTTGATGTTGTTTTTTGATTGGATAATAGCTAGATATTATCCAATTAAACAACAAGATCAAACTGTTCTCATCTTCCCACCACTATATTCTAACAAAAAATAGAGTATAGGTTTGTACAACATAATATCACATTCAAAATGTCAATTCATACAAAAGATTTGTTTCTGATTTCTTGATTCCAAAAATTTCCCAAAAAATAACAACGTAATTTTACATGCTAGATTCTAATTTCTATAACATTTTCTCCCCCTCGAAAAAGGTGGCACTTTTTCTCAAATCTTCCATAAGTTTCGTCGTTATTTAAGACATCAGTCATTCGTCGTTTATTGTGTCAATAGGACGTTTCGGACATTAATTTGTCCATCCTCAGCAAAATATTTTAGTTACAATATAATATAATGCTAGTCGAATTAACATACTGAACTACATTTTTACAAATCAGTGCTCGCCCAAAATTCTGTCAAGAATTATTGCAGAATCTACTTGTTTTTAGATTCTGCAGTAATTCTTTCTATTCCTATTTCAAATCTTCCAATTAAGAATACATTTTTAAAATACATAATTTAGTCACTGGACGCCGAATATTGTTTTAACATCCAGTACCCGGGTAATTCCGTCGCTTCCTGGATAACATTTCACTACTACGCGAGGAATATTTTTGTTCGTAATCAGAACATAATCTTCCTCTTTGATTTCTTCGTTCCTTATAAACCATTTATGTTTATTTAATAGTGGTATATACTCTTTTATCCATATTTTCCAGAATTTCTCTATTAAATATTGTGCAATTTTCCATTTTTTCCTTATATCCAAATCATTGCAGCTAAATATTTCTGGAATCGAATCACAATTTGAGCCCTTTAAAAAATGATTTGCTTCAATAAGAACAGTTAAAGGCACTTCTTCACTTAAATTTTTTGTTTTTATACTTTATTTCCTTCAATTCGACAATGGTCATATAGCCCCTTGCAACTGAAATATTCCTAGGATCCAATACGACTTAAGAGTATATTTAGAGCAATATTTTCGCGACCGAATATGATTAATGTTTTGATACATTGACATTTTTACAACTATTCAGAAGTCCGATCATAAGTTTGAAGTAGAGTGTGCCTGGCGACATCAGGATTTAGGAAATTTTTATTGGAAGGTCCGTGGGAATAGCATTAGTAGAGATCCCGAGACGTGTACAGTTTCTCAAAAGGAAAAAAATCAATTTATAGGTAGTAAATAGTAGCGGAACATTTTCGATCGAAGCTAACTCCAGCGTGAACAACAAACACATGAATTTCCCTATCCCATGCTTCTTAAAATTCATATTCATTTTTCTTGACATTATTATTTCATGTTCGACTCCGGAGTCGCTCGGTCCCAAATAGAATTGAAGTACGTGCGGTGCGTGGGAGGTGTCTCCAGGAGGGAGTCTGCGAGGGTCCCCTATACGTGTCCCAGCGGCGAGAGCGCTACATGCAGGGCACGTGTGCTCGTCTCCTCGGCTCACAACGAATCACGACGCTCTGGGGACTATCGATTGTACATGCTAAATGGGAAACTCGGTAGGCGCACTTCCGAACTAGAAAAAACCCAAAACGAAACGAATAACCGCCACAACACCGCAGTGCTCTCTATATTCACGTCTCTCTCGGAAAACACCAGCTCCAACTTTCACATAAAAAACTTTTTATATCTCATTATTCCGAAACTCTGAGATATCGGGGAATTTTTCTACATTGCTGAACTTCGTAAATTCTTTTTCTTTTCTTATGTTTTACTATTCCAAAGGAAGGGATAGTGTTGGTTTAATAGGTAACAAAACTTTTCTATTTGGTTCCTGGCCAATGCCAGCCATGGCCAAATATTTTCCAACAGGCCTCGCGCCTTAGTACACGGCGGATAACTTCTACGAACCCAGGCTCAGGATAGATCGACCGGTTTACATTTTCAACAAATTATAAAACCTACACAAACAGTGCACAAACCATAACAAAAAAATCTGGTGTGGCCAACACAATACCTCCCGCCATTTACAGCCCGAGTCACAAAAAAGATTAAGTTAAACCTTATTTTTGGATTAGCGAATTTTACTCTAATTTTGACAATTTATTTCTTAAAATATGGTCTAAATCTAATCCAAGCAACTATCTTTTTTTAAACCACTTAACAGGATTAAATCCCAATTACAGAGTGGGTTCACATTCACACACATCCATGCCTTAGTGGAATTCAAACCTAGAGCCTCGAGGGCACTCATGACATGAGGCGTTGCTCTAACTATTGAGCCACCGGAGCTATAATAAAATGAAGATTAAATTTTAAATACCGGGATAGAATAAAATTCACTAATCCAAAAATGAGGATTAGCTTAAACATTTTTGTGAATCATTAATTTTTATTAATCCTAATACATACCTACATATTTACTTATGCTGGAAACTGTATTGAATTCCTTTTCTATTGTTCTATTTACTTTTTTCTTTTTAAAACGTTACTAATATTATTTTGAAATGATTAGTTCTTCGATAGTGACATTTATCTGTCAGTTACATACATTTGAATAACTGCGTTTTGTTTGTTTAAAGTGTTGTACCTGAGATTTAAATTATAGATAATTTTATAAAATTATACATAAAATATATAGAAAAAGTATTAATGCAAAATTTAATAATCTTTAATTCTGATAATAACAATTAAATAAGGTGTTTTTCGAACTATTTTGAGCTTCTAGTAAAGTGCCATTTCCGGTTATCCGATTTCCACCAAAATCTAATGGGCTCTTTCCATTACAGAAAAAGTTCGAAATACAAGGTTTTAAATTTTTTTGAATGATAGTATTTGAGTTAGAGTGGAGGATCCACACATACAAACATACACGTAGACATCATCGTGAACTTGTTAAAATTGGATTCTAGGGACTTTGAAACGTGGCCATTTACCAAAATCTTGATATGCGATTTTTAGCACGATCCCTATACCTCCCTTACCAAGGGTAGCGGGAGGTAAAAAACAAACTATTTTGCAGATCAGGCTGAAAACTGTTATTTGTGACTGTAACACTTGAAACTACATGAAAACGAAATATTTCAAGGATATCAAAACCTACACTATATTAGGCCCACAACTTTTCACCTTGCTCTCGTAAATTCAACATTTCGTTAATTTGGGAATAAGCCCCGAAGAGTGTTTGTACTGTTAGTAACCATCGTGGTCGCTTGCGCGCATACCCTCGTGCTTGGTGCGTCATCTCATCACCATAACACTCACATTAGTCTTTGCGTGGAGTACTGCAGATGGTATGGCGTCAAGCCTGGAAGGCGGTCGACGGCTGGCTGCTGGCGGCTGGTGGCACATTAGCGCGCGCCCGTAAATACTACCCGATATTATTTTGCGTTATTGCTACTTGGCCGAGCTCTAATGGTTACTAAACGGACGTAAAACTGATATAAACATCGGGTGCCAACACTCGAATATTACATCTCCAGGCCCGCACTACAAATAATCGTTTGTGGTGAGTATCCGCACTAAGGCCCAAGGCTTCAAGATTTCATCAAGGGATTCGCTTTGGGACCGATTTCTATTATAGTATTGTTTACGCTTTTGATGGGCTACTGCTCAGCTCATTGTTTATACCCAAATACAAACATGAAGATAATAATTAAAGCTTAATTTTTCCATTTTTTATTTAATTTAATAATATGACGATCGTTTCATCCTTTCGGACATCAACAATTAAACCAAGCATTAATTATTACCTTAATATTCTAAAATGTTCCACCAAGTGCCGACTACACACTCCCTTAGAGCCAATGGGTTTGTACTGTTACGTTTTTATTTATTATTTAAACTTCACAGTTTATTAACCCCACATCTGACACCAGTTGTAACGTTTTTATTTATTTATTTGGGTGAAGTGAAAATATTAGACAATTATTATTAATTAAAATATTTGTTTATTAAACTATAACGAAAATGATTATTACTAATATTAAACAATTATTAAAAACTAATTAAGACTAAAAGTATAATTAACTAGATAACACACTATTTATTTATTTATTTAACCAATTAACACTACTATTTATTTTCACGATATTACTATTTTTTTGTTTCGACTATTTATGTCACTTCTTTATTTATATCACGTTCAACTATCCGCCTACCGAACTCCACAGCGTCTATATACTAAACTGACTCAACAGCGTCTGTATATTCAACTGCTGGGACAGAAGTCACACCTTTCACCTCACTGTCTATATATTTGTGTAACTAACTTTCTCCTTCCACAGCCTCAGTATCATTAACTATCCGTATGCCACAATCCTTGAACACCAATGCCGAGTATCCACTCGAACCCGCTGTTAGTGTCCGCTGTTAGAGTCTTTGTATACCTAGCTTCACAATACTCGTCAACATTACCGAGTATTCACTTCCACAGCTATCCCAATTTACCAGTAACTTCCAGACTCGCCGTTACTGTCCTCGTACACTATAGCTTCCCAATACTCGTTAACACTATATACCAATAACTTCCACTCCGCTCGACACTTTACAGCTTACGCTCACTACGATAGTGCTGTGCTTCTCATACTCACTAACACTCTTTGTGAATATCTCTATGTCTCTAAATGTAACTAAGTATGTAACTAACTAACTCCCGAGCATAGCTGCGTCCCTTTTATACAGCTGCCATTACCTTCTAGAAAGCTCTAGAATATTCGACCGCATAATAACAATGAACACAAAAGGTAAATAACTAAACACGTCGCGACTTGTTTGTTTACGTAGCCCGGCTGCTAGCGCGATTGCGTCATCACTATAAATAGACCCTCGCTCATTACTGCGGCGGCGCGGCTGCGACGGCAGTGGCGACAGCGGCGGCGACGGCGGGCGTTCCACGTTACATTATGAATCAGTAATGTTACTCCGACTGTCAGTGTATACGAGCCTAGGTTTATAATAGTTTGGCCGGTTTACATTTTCAATAAACAAATTATAAAAGCTACACAAATGATGAGAAATTTCTACAAATTTATTTCGTCTAGATATATAGATTTTAAACTTACAAAAACTGAATATGTTATTTAAGTATTCCGCCATTTAATATCGGATTACATGGTCTTTATTGGTAATAAAAATTCTATTAGGCATTATATCCACAAGCCCTGTACATTCTTGTATCAAAGTATTGTCGCATATGTCATGCAAGGTATATTTTACTTTACGCCCTGGATTTTTACAAAGTTGTTTTTCATATAATTCCAAAAGTATACAGTCTCGGTAAAAGACAAATCTGGACTAAAAGATGACCCTTTAAATGTCGGTCGAACTATTACCACTCGTTATTTGTCCCACAGTTTTGATAAGTTTTAAGATTATATTTTAAACTGGTCGAAAGAAATTTGTAGAAATTTCTCACCATTTGTTTAGTTTTTATAATTTGTTTGCTGAAAACGTAAATTGGCCAAACTATTATGAACCTGGGCTCATATGCACATATAGAACAGTGATATTGCTTCCAGAAACTGATGGAGAAATGATGTCCAAGTTGTTGTAAGAAAAATCCAAAGAGGAAGGAAAAATGAGGAAGGTTGAAATTTCATTTACACTAAGAGTACCTCGCATCGCGGTGACTCGTTTCGCTGGAAGCTTTCAGTGCCGGATGAAAAATTCAACTCGGAAATTTTAATGAGAATTTTCAATTGGAATTATTAAACGATAGCACGTATACGCGAACGAAGCTGTCCTTTTTCGACGAGAGCAATCGATTCGGAAAAACTCGCTGCTTCATTACGACATCAAATGTTAATTCAAGGTTTTTAGAGCTTGTACGAGTTTGATTTTACTTCGCTGAAAAAAGATCTGCTATTGTTTCGCCAAGTTTTCTTTTTTCTCCTGCTTTCCATTTTACTTCATCACTGCCCTCGTTAAGGGGGAATTTGAAGCTGTAGATTTTATTTCTACGAGAGAGTTTTTCTTTATACCAGTAGTGAACAACTCAGGCTAAACTAAAGTTATAATGATTGCCATTAGATGTTGATACTTGATACTCGTCCAGTAAATTTTTTATAAATAAATAGTTATATTATCACGCCTTACCCCTTTCTGGGTGTGCCCATGTCGATAATGTCTATATATCTGTACCCATAGAGTTATGAAATAATACCTAGAAGCAGATTCAAGCCGTGCGCGGAATGGTCCGCCATCTTGTATTGTGCCATTTCTGATTCGTTGTTTGCTTTTGCTTGCATTGACATGTGCTATTTCGAATTTGTTCCTTAAACTTTAATGTTTAAAAATGTTTTCCGGCCATATTTACTAAATTTTAGTAATAAATATGCCAGTGTAGGTACTCCATATTGCGCTGCAGAACTGGAACAGCACAATATGGCCGAAGCTTCATTCCTCTTCCGTCACTAGGCATCAAGGTCATTTCCTATAAACATGCTTCACGCCCTCATTCCATACTGTATTCTTAACTCATGTCTGTTCCGTTGTGAGCGTTTACCAAGCATCACCTCACGGCCTTTCAAAGCTGTCGTTGAGAGAGCACCACAGGGATCACTTTTATTCTATTTGAAAAGTGAAAATAATTTTCATGTATTAAGTTTGTGGTTAGTCAGAATTTCATAACAAACTAATGAATAACGAACCTAATATAGATCTGAAATAGAAACTGAAGGACCTCAGACTAATGAATAACGAACCTAATATAGATCTGAAATAGAAACTGAAGGACCTTGGTTGGAATCTAATGAACATCGGATCGGATCTAATGACAGTAATTTGACCATGAATTAATTCTGATTGCAAAAAATGCTGCTAAGTTTGATGCTGGTTAGAAAAGAACTTAGGCCGTCCAAATCACAATTAATCATGTAACTTCAACTTTTACAAGAAGACTTACACAAATTATCCCAATGGTGCTCCCTTAATAATTTATTTTTAAATCTTGACAAGTTTTATGTAATGTCATACACCAGAAAAAGTTTACATTTAAATTTCAATTATTCTATTGACAATATTATTTTATCGCGTTGTTCCGTAATTGATGATCTCGGTGTAACTAACGTTTAATAATCACATTGATCGTATATACACATCTGCTATCAAAATGTTAGGTTTCATTATTCGCAATACGCGTTCCTTCCATGACACTTCTTCTATTCTTTCCCTTTACTTTTCTTTTGTACGTTCGAAATTAGAATACTGCTCAACTATATGGAATCCTATTTATGAACATCATCAGGACCGCATTAACAGTCGACAAAGAAAATTCTTAAATTCCTATATTTCAAGAAATTTAAAAGATACCCGGACCCCGCATATCAGTTACAAAGAATTACTTCAACAATTTAACTTCAACACCTTATACGAACGTCGTGAATTTTTTGCTGTTCAACACCTCTGCAAATTCATTCATGGTGAAGTAGATGATCCTAAATGCCTTAGTCTCATTTCTTTTCACACTCCTTTCTTTACTACTCGGACCTCTTATACCTTTTACCTATCTACGCCACGTACAAATATCCGCTTTAAGTTTCCAATTCGCCATATGTGCCATATATACCAATGTAAATTCGCTAATGTTGATGTTTTTCTCCACAAACCAAAGTGCTTCAAAACACTTATCATGAAAGAAATGTAATATAAATTTGTAACTTTTGTACTCTTATTATTTTATAATAGTTGTCTACTTTTCTTGCCACATTATTGGATGTATTTATGTTGGGCAGTGTATAATTAAATAAATAAATAAATAAATAAATAACACTAAAACTATTATGATTACCCCTTAACCTTAAAATTAATTTTAACAAAAACTATATACGTATTTCGAGAACTAAGTTCTCATCATCAGTAGTACAATAAGAGAAAGTTAAACAGAGTAGTCAAGATTACTCAACATGTCAACCATGCCAGAGGTCCTAACAACTCTGAAAAACAAGGGAGAGAACTGGGATTATATAGGGATGGAAATCACAGGTGAATGATTACCTATAAACTAAGATAATTTTCGTCCAATAATAATGAGTCATGAAAATTTAAATCGTCCAATAACATTTAACTTTGTAATAAAATGAAAAATTTGAGTTGTGTATGGGACCGAGATCTGCGTTCATCAAATTATTTTATATTTATTTATTATTAAACTCTCGTATGCATCTAAATATTAATAATATTAATAACGATAGATATTTAGATTTAAATTTTAATGACTCATTATTATTGGACGAAAATTATCTTAGTTTATAGATAATCATTCACCTGTGACTCCCATCCCTATATAATCCCAGTTCTCTCCCTTGTTTTTCAGAGTTGTTAGGACATTTGGTATGGTTGACCTTTTGAGTAATCTTGACTACTCTGTTTAACTTTCACTTATTGTATTACTGATGATGAGAACTTAGTTCTCGAAATACGTATATAGTTTTTGTTAAAATTAATTTTAAGGTTAAGGGGTAATCATAATAGTTTTAGTTAAATTTAACCTTAGACTCCATCTATTATTAATTGTAAATAAATAACACTTCTTAATAGTATTTTGGAACAAGGATCGTAGGAGAAACTTGTGTAATATTTCAAAATTTTCATGTTTCAAGTTAGACTATATCTTGAATACTTTTCATGACAAACTAACCACCAACAAAACTAATATACGAGTAAACCTAAAATAGACACTAAGGGATTTCGGTTAGAATCCAATATACTTCATATCGAATCTAATGCAAAGGTCGCAATCGAACTTCAGTATTACAATTGGCCACCTAAAGGCATAAAGCCAAGCGATAAAAAAAATGTTATCTTGAAAACAATTCATACCCTAGGGCTCTTCTGCGGTAACATGGTAAAATTTTTAATTTCAAAACAACAGGGCTGACATTTCAGATTCGAAAGAGCAAATGTCAAAAAATTTGTATTTGAAATTCGTCTTGAGAAATTTGTATGCATATATACAGTAATACATTATACATTCAAGTAACTTATGCTGAAGACACGATCAGTGCTCCAGTCATCGCTTGGAAATATCCTGGAGATCCTAAGCAGAGTGGAGGGAGATATAAATATCCCCAATCACACAAAGATCTCGCACGCGCTTTGAATCATCTCAGAACGGATTTGTGCCCGAAACAAAGGCAATTTCGACAGCAGCCCTACTAGAGATTCTCACGTCCCGCGCTCTGCTCTTCATCAGTACAAAACATTTCCATTTGTCAACCTTCCGTGAATATGCGTTAGTGGAAGCTCTCACCACCAGTGTCACAACATTGCGATGCTGGCTCACAGAGGGATGTAGGGAATACAATTACTGTACCACGGAAAACATGACAGGCAAATCAGACATTGTTTCTTTCTTTTTGCCTAAGTTCAACAATCTTTTATATTTTTATCGCTGGTTAGTAATATAGCAGCGCGCCAATTTTTGTCACAAATTTCTATGAAAATTTGGGAATTAAAGTGTTGTGTTAAAGATATTCGGCGTTTATCCGATCAACTAGTTATTGTGGTTTTAAAATCGGTAATCAGTGAAACCATTAATTCCAATTAATCTGTCAGTCAGTTATTGCGAATGACCTCATATAGGCAACCATAATTCTTGCTCGGGTAAGAGGCAATTTGCAGTTAGTTAGTTATCTGGTTTCTATGAAAAGTACATTTAACAAAATTTTTAATATTATAACAAAAATATTAATTAAATGGTTCAAATGCATTCTAAACACTGATGTAAAACTAAAATTTAAAAATCTGATGTGGCCAGCACGTTACCTTCCGTCAGTTATATGAGGCATTTACGAAAATTCTACCGGTGAACTGTTGCCGGTAAATATCGGTAAATAGTTGTTTATCAAATTATAGCTACCGGAATCGATATTTTAAGAACGCAAGTGGTAAACAGGGTAGATCCATAACCTATGAAAAATTTGAAACAAATTAGAAATTTGACGTAGTTAACAAACTGAGCAGAGTCCTACTTTGAACACATTTCCACTATTAACGCGCGTGCTTCGCTTTGCATCACTATCTTTTTTGAGATTAGATTCTTCATGAATCCGGTAGCTAGACCTGCTAGATAATGTACAATTTTCGAACACGGTAACTATTTACCACTCGTGTTTTCGAACGCAGTCGGTGGATGCGGTATTTACCGGTAGGATTTTCGTAAATGCCTATATATTTTCTATAAAATCCATACAAAAAGTTCCTTGAAAAAGATTCTAAGTTTCTTGTAAGTACTTTACCTTTCGACATTTGTATGTATTTTATACAAATTTCAAACAGAAAGTTTCGAGCAAAAAGATTCTATATTTCGACACAAATATACTACGAATATGTCAATTGCACTTGACACTGACATCTTTCAATCAGAATTTTCTTAATATAGTAGCTGTTTCTAGCATAGCTGGCTAATTGATGAAATTTAATTTCTTTATAATTTTATAACTCTATATGCATTTAATATGAAGTATAAAATGCAATTAAATCGTATAGAGAATACAATGCTCTTTAATATTTATAATAACATTAAATGTGAAAAAATGATATTTAGCATAGTTTTTTCAAGAAAAACTGTAAAAATCTTCAAATGAGGATACTTCCGGTTGACCAATTCTAACCAAAATCTAATCAGCCCTTCATGTGGATGCGACGAAGAGGAATATGAAAGAATTATAATTTTTGGAGTTGTAGTATTAGAGTTATCGAGGACGAGAATTTTGTTACACACACACACACACACACACACACACACACACACACACACACACACACACACACACACACTCACTCACTCACTCACACACATACACGCATACATACACACATGCACACATACACGCATACATACATACACACACACATACACGCATACACACACACACACACACACACACACTTCATCATCATCATCATCATCATCTTAAAAATAGTAAATTTGTATTCTAGTGACCGTAAAACGTGCTTATTCATTAAAAACTCACCATTGGATTTTTTGACCAAAGACAATACCTTCCTTACCTAAAGGTGACGGAAGGTAAAAACATTTTAAATATCGAGAAACGTAGAACCAAATTCCCTGTGAGTCGTATGTCGACGAGAGACAACGTCGCTTCATGTTAACGGGTATGCTTATCTCTCAGTCGACCTGACAGAAACGTTCTCTCTAAAATAATATACAAGAAAATGTAAGTTCGTTCATGCCTGAGCCCTTTATTATGGTAATTTTTAATTTTAGAAGGGAAATGAGTGAGACGCGGATGAAATTTAAAAAACGCAATCTTTCTGATGCAGGCTACATGAAATTTTAAAACTTTTGGAATGCTGGACCTATCTAAATGTTAAATAAGAAGCGTTTTTTTTTCAGATTCAAACATAAATTGTATTTATACACAAATGAGTTTTACCCACTGGATTACACATGCGAATGTATTCCTCTAATCGGTAGTTTCAATTTTAATGGTCCATTTTACGAGTAATATTATAGGGTCAAGTCAAATAAATTAAGAGTGATTCATTAGCTATAAACTGCAAGTACGTAACCTAGAAATAGAAGTTGAGATAGCTGATGCATTCACGATTCTACTCGAAGTATAAGATTATTTACAAACCACGATTATTTGTCACGATAATTACTTTTTAAAGATTAATTGATGTTTCCTTTATGGACGTTTTTATAGACCGTAGTTTGCATGCCATGTCATTATCTGCTGTCTGGTGTAAGATAGCTCGTTCTATTTGTTAAGAGCCTTCAGAAGTCACATCATTTATTACACTCACAGACATGTAATTGAAGCAAGTTGATTTTAAATCATTGTTGGAGTAATGAAATTCTCCTAAATATAAAACCTAATTCCTGCTTTAATGTCGAATTTAGTTTTTTGGTATAGTCATCAGTAGGGGATCATATAATAGTCCGTACTTCTCATAGCTCATACTCACTCATAATTATGACAAGTCCTACGCATCTCGGGCCATCTCGGAAAAGTTCGATTTACAATGGGAAAATACATATAAAGTAGAAAGATATGTTCAACATTTGGAGAATAGATGTCTCCCTTGTTTCTTAAAAGAAATTTATCTAGCGATCTGTCAGATATTCAAATAATAATAAAATATTTACTAGAATTACAGGATCCAACATAACTAATTTTTGTCCAACATTAAATTCCAACCTCTCCTTCATCCTAGTTAAAACAACGGATAATCTAGTTCTTGCCGTCTCTGAAAAGTTAGGGAAGTTATACGAAGCATCGCCGGTGTAGCTGTTAGGTAAATATAGTGTATTATATATGATGAAAAGTTTCTGAAGTTGTGAAGTTTACTTGATAGTTTTTTTTTGGATTGAAGCTTCATACGTTGTTTTTAATGTTAACAATAAGCAATTAAAGACAACGTATGAAGCTTCAATCCAAAAAAAAAAAAAACTATCATAGTGAAGTATGAAGGGTTGAATGCGATGATCGACTGGTAGCAGAATGGATAAACGGAAAATAATCAGACACGCAGTCTAGTGAAAATTATTTATTTCATGGCCTACGTTTCGACTGTAACTACAGTCTTCTTCAGGGCTAGAAATGGTCAATTATAGAAAAGGGAACCGCATACGAAAATTTTTTTTGCTTGAAAAAAAAAATTCTGACATTGTTGAGAAACACGTTTTCTTTTTAATTTCAATTTTTAGAAAAGTTGTCGAGTTTGTTCTGCGTTCCAGCTAAAATAATTGGCTTGATATATAATTATATAAATATATTCAAATATTATACCTTGTTATCTCCAATGGGTCGTATAGGGGTTTCCTATGTTAGATTTTATAATTGACCATTTCTAGCCCTGAAGAAGACTGTAGTTACAGTCGAAACGAAGGCCAGGAAATAAATAATTTTCATTAAAATACGTGTCTGATTATTTTTCGTTTTTCCATAGTGTATTATACTATACTTAGTTATAATGCTGTTAAATTTGCAAAAATTTCATATCTTTTATCTAGAATGCTTACGGCATTAAATCATTTTTATAATACAGTACGTTTACAACACGCGTACTAAACATTTAGTCCGCATACCAAGTGACGTAACAAGATGGCGTCGAATAGTGTAAACACTATGCTCTGTTCCATTTATGCTATTCATTAGATGGCTCTGGCAACAGCGCAAATCTGAAGTAGCCGAAATTACATTACGTAAACTTGTGTCTTGTCTCTAATTTCAGCCAATCAGAGAGGTCAAAACTATTTCCTATGCTCCGCAATACTGAATGGCTTAAATGGAACAAGGTATATGTACAAAACCTTTGGTACGCCATTGGTACACATTTTTGGTACGATCAAATGGAGATGTACCAGACCTTACTCATGCACGGTGTAAACAGCAAGCGTACCAATGCGATTTTTCTGCTATCTATAACTACTTTTAATTCAATTAAATTGTGTATTAACACTTAGGGAAATTGTGTAAGTTTAGTAATATTTACAATTTTAATAGTGTAACGATGTAGATTACATATATTCACAACTATTTTTCCTTAATTAAGTTATTTTAGGTTAGGGTGACTCTGACAGTTAAATCTACGCAAGCGCGTTTAAATTTTTTAAGTATGTTTGTTTAAATACTGGTGTAAACATACCATACTAAGATAAATTTTAATATACACTTGGTCTGCGTATCAGAATAGTTCGCACGGTGTAAACGTAGTCATAGAATTCATTAAAAGAAACATATTAAATATTTTGTAATTTATTCACAAAACAATTTTAAAATGACGTTCAACAATAGTCATATCACAAAATTTGAGTTGAGTAATGCGGATTTCAAATATTTCTTTGATATAAAAACGAAACGTGTTCGGCTGTCGTCGTTATCGGACTTATGAGAAGGATGACTTATAAGAAGTCTGAGCTATAGTACTCATCAGTAGATATTATATTTCCCTGCAGCCATCATCCATAACTTCGTGAAAGATCGTCTGGAGCGAAGAAACCCGATGTAATCACTAAACCGACGTGGTTGAGACCCTCGGTGTTTCCTTTGATATATTTGAAAACTTTTGCGCCGTGTAAAATATCGTCTTAAGACACAACAAACTGTATCAAAATATAATTAATGGATGCGGGAATATTTATTTTACGATGAATTAGCTGGTCGGGATTAGACAGTGACAACTGGCTATGATTAATACGAGCGCAGTTATTATCTGTTGACTTTGTTCGCGTTATTTGTTTTCTGTTAACTTGAGGCAAATCTAGCGGCGTTTCGTTTCGACGCTGAAGAATGAAGAAAGGCTGCTTGATGCATAGTCCTGTCGCCAGCAGCCAGGGAGACATATGCCGAATGCTGGGCTTTGATATACAGCCTAACCAGCGTCGAACTTTACACTGCATTAGGTTAAAATTACAAGAAAAAAAATCATCACTAAACCAAAATAACATTTATATTGTTTGTACGTAGATTGTATATTCAATCTCTTTGTTATAAAACGCCCAGGCTTTTTTTAAATGATTAGGCGAATTGTAATATAAGTTTTGAATTTGGTTGAGTTTGGTTAATTCCCTAAATATACCGTAACCTAATCTAATGCACAAAGTTAAGCGCAGGTTTTGTAGGTTTGAGTTTTGTGCATTAGATTAGATTACTTTAAGGTATGTTTAAATTACAAGTAAAATATATGTGGCCAGCACATTACCTTCCGTCAGTGACATGAGGTATTTACGAAACTTCTACCGGTGAACTGTTACCGGTAAACAGCTTTTTATCATGTAATAGCTACCAGAATCGATATTTTAAGAACGCAAGTGGTAAACAGGATAGATCCATAACCTATGAAAAAATTTGAAACAGGTTAGAAATTTGACGTAGTTAACAAACTGGGCAGAGTCCTACTTTGAACACATTTCCACTTTTAACGCGCGCGCTTCGCTTTGCATCACTACCTTTCTTTGAGATTAGATTCTTCATGAATCCGGTAGATGGATCTGGTAGATATTGAACAATTTTCGAACACGGTAACTTTTTACACAGTCGGTAGATGCGGTATCTACCGGTAGAATTTTCGTAAATGCGTATGTATTTTATACAAATTCCATACAGAAAGTTTCGAGCAAAAAGATCCTATATTTCGAGCAAAATTATAATACAAATATACTACGAATATGTCAATTGCACTTGACACTGACATCTTTCAATCAGAATTTTCTTAATATAGTAGATGTTTCTACCATAGCTGGCTAATTTATGAAATTTAATTTCTTTATAATTTTATGACACTCTCCATTTAATATAAAGTATAAAATGCAGTAAAATCGTATAGAGAATACAATGTTCTTCAATATTTATAATAACATTAAATGTGAAAAAATTATATTTAACATCGTTTTTTCAAGAAAAACTTAAAATCTTCAAATGCGGGTACTTCCAGTTGACCAATTATAACCAAAATCTAATCAGCTCTTCATATGGATGCAACGAAGAGTATTCTAGGGACCTTCAAACGTGCTTATTCATTAAAAACTCACCACCGAATTTTTTGACCAAAAACAATACCTTCCTTACCTAAAGGTGACGGAAGGTAAAAATTTCCAAATTTTCATTTAACAATAATTCGCCTAGTCATTTTCAAAAAACCTGATTTTACAATGTGTAAAAGATATACCGAGTGTTAAAAGAGGGTAATTTTTTTTTAAGGTATATAGACTGACCAAGCTGAGTAAAAAAGTTTAATCAACAAAATAGACTAAAAAAACCTATAATAGTTATTTATGATACAAGTGTTAAAAGTGACATTTTATTTTGTGAGAAGGAAGTTTGGAACACGACGCAAAGCGGAGTGCTCCAAACCTTCGAACAAAATAAAAATACTTTTAACACGTATATCATACACTATTTTTTCTACAAACACTTTTTTAATTTAAATTTGTATTTCTAATAATTTTTTTCTACAAACACACAAAACATCATAAATAACTATTTGACATTCACTTTTAACACTAGTGTCAAAAGAAACAATGATCTGTCACTTTTAACACTGGTGTCATAAAATGACATTTTTAATGGTAAAAACAAACATTAAAACATTAAAAAGCCCACTTTTAACAGATTTGTAGAAAAAATTTATATGAAACATTTTTCTCAATTTTTAATAGCTGCGAGACTATTTGTAAATTAAATATTGCCCAAGGTCGCACCAACATCGAATTTAGTACAATTATTTATTTTAAAAAAAAAAAACAAACAAACGAATGCTTATCTAAGGTTGCTTCTGAAAGGCAAACAAAAAGGTTTATTTAATCAAAGTCGTAACTTTTATAGATTTCGAGATAGAAGACGCAAACCCCGTAAAAATTCTTTTCACTATCTTAAAACTCGGAAACTATTAAAGATCTGGCCCATGTTGATTAAGCTTTTATTGCTCATTTGGTCAGTACTATGCTTTCCAAAAAATTTTAACACTCTGTTTATATCAGAGATCTACTTGAAATATGTTATTTTAGGGAATACAATGTTATTTTTTATGTTGGGTGTACCAAACTGCTGATAGTCACAGATTTGGGTAAGAACATTATATCTATACCCTCTTTACCGATTGACACGTGAGATAAAAACAGTCCATATTGAAATATGAATAACGTGTTCGTCCTAAATTGTTTTTATTGATTTACTCGTTACAATGTTTTGTAGTACTTTACGGTATAATCCCAGATAAGTAGACCAACATAAATTTTTCATTCATAAAACAAATACAATTCCCCGTGAAATTATATGTTTTCTTACACGAGATTCTGTTTATCAAATTTACACTCAGCATTTTTTCTAAATGGTGAAAATTATGGTAGTTAATAAAATAGGCTGAGAAATTTGTTCCAGTAACATGAACATACGTAATTTTTCAAAGTAATCGCTCTCAGACTCGAAGCATTTTCCACAGTTATCAGCCAAGTTTCAGATTCTATCAGTGTAACTAATTATATGCGCTGCATTTTGAACGCTTCTACCCATAAAGAACGGGATATTAAACTCTGGTTATAGTCTAGATTACCATTTTAGAACAACCCATCAAACGCTATCAAACAACTATTTTCTTTTCATTAAATTCTTGCAGCCAATGAATCAAAAAAGAAATATATGCTTAGAAAGCTTAATTAACCCTTAGAAGGAGAAAGTTTAAGCTCAAGGTGACTTTTAATTTCTGTACTCGAAGGGTGATTCAGAAATCGTGAGGAAGCATATTCCATCTTTTAGGAATCATAAATATTTTCATGATTTTGTTTGCTATATTATTTTGTAGTGCCTACATACATACCAGGGTTGTGCGTCTACACGTAATCTATGATAGATTACTTACATGCGTAAACAATGCGTAAATATTGATGTCAAATGTGGACAATGCGTAGAGAATATAAAATATGTAAACTTTAGATAGCATATGCGTACTAGCGAAATACACCTGATTGTTTTAATTTGACAGTCCAGTGAAAGTCAGTGATTAAAATGGGAGGTACAAAAGCGAACGAAAATTTTAAAAAATAAAATTTTACTTAAACCATGAAAGTCAAATACAAAGCATTATGTGATGTTTGTTTAAAAATGCTATCAAATCCTAGTGCATCTCGATTTGAACCCCAGAGGTAAATATACTAATGGTCTTAAATTAGCCAATAATTTTTTATTCTATTTTTATTATCTAGAATAGTATGTTAGCAACCATGGCGGTAGGAAATATAAAGGAGGGAGTATGATGAAGTGAGTTTTTAGAAGAAGGGAGTGAGGCCAGGTGGGAACGGACGCTTGCATGAAATTGTCATAAGGTGGTGGGGATACCGAGCATATGAGCCAATGAGCTCTTCGCTTGACATGAAATGATCATGTTGGAGTCGGAGGGTAGCTGGCTTCACTTTCCATGCAATAGCCTCCTTTTTATTCCTACCTCCATGTTAGCAACCCAACAGAACTGATTCCCAGTCCAACAACTAGTGTCATCTATTGGTTACAACGTAAAATACTAACTTGCTTTACTATTCAATGAAATGACACCATATACTACTTTCAACGGCTCATTCATTTATACCTTGTAAATTAATTAGTTATAGTGATTTTTATGTCCCTTTTTGCAAGCGCGTAGGTAATATACAAGTTTTAATCACGTAAACAACATCATTGTGTACGCGTAGACAATGGCGTATTTTATATAGTACAGATTACAGGCACAACCCTGCTACATACGAGCCCAGTCTCTAATAGTTGGGTCGGTTTACATTTTCAAAAAACAAATGATAAAACCTAGGTAAATGGTGAGAAATTTTTACTAATTTCTTTCGACTAGTTTAAAATATAGATTCTAAACTTGCAAAAACCAGCGATGTATCTGTAATCTATGTCACGTAAAATACGCCGTTATCTGCGCGTAGATAATGATACAGTTTACGTCATCAAAATTTGTATAATGTTTACGCCCAGTTAGACCATATTTATTTTTCATTTTTTGCGTAAAGAATGACAAAAATATGACTGTTTGTGTGCTTCAGATTCAGAGTATAATTTAAATTTGTTAAAATTCTAGTTTTCTCTACATTCCTCTGTCAAAATAAGTATGAAATTATCTTTCTTTCGTTAAACCTCTATTGCGCATGTGCTACAAAATTTGCTTTCTCTACGCATTGTCTATATTTGTGATCCTCTTTACATTGTTTACGTTTGTAAGTGAACTATCATAAGGAAGATTGCGCGTAGACGCACATCCCTGGAAAAAACTGAATATATTATTCAATTATTCCGCCACAATATTGCGTTACATCGCCTTATTAGTTATAACTGAAACCCGGATTTATATGCAAGAAAAATACGAGGAATAAAATTCAGTGCAATTCCTTGCGGATTGGAACTGGTATGCTTATACTTCAGCGTTCTTCAAATATATGCAAATTTAATTGAAACTGATAAAAATAACGAAAATTTTACAAAATATGAACATATATGCACATTGCAATAAAATATGCAAAAATATAAAAAATATGCATTTTTCATAAAATCCGAGCTTTAGTTTTAATTTTTAATTCTATTAGGCATTACATACCCAAGCCGTTCACGTTCTTCTGTTAAAGTATTGTTCCAAAAATATAGTCTCCGTAGAAGATAAATATGAACTAGAAGATGACCATTTAAATTCCAGCTGAACTATTATCGCCAGTCATTTGGCCCACAGTTTTTGTAAGTTTTAAGTCAGTGGTGGCGCCAGGATGTAAATGTAGGGTGGGCACAATCAAAAAATGATTGGGCACCAGGGGGGGTGGGGTTCGTAATCGGTTATGCAAAGGTAACCAGAAAAAAAGGCGCCGCAGGCACTTTTTTTTCATCCAATGTCAAGTTATTGAACGTTACGTTTTTTCAAAGAATGTGAAGCTGCATGTTTCCCCCCTTTCATGTACAAAAATCAATTGCCAGATCACAGACCATTTTAGAAAAGTGAATAAATTTAACGGATTGTTATCTTACCTGAATAAACTGTCAAAATTGAATATCACCTGCACTTCTACTATTGCAATTATATTTTAACTGACATCCATACTACGTAATCAAAATTTATATTTGAAAAACAAGCAATCAAATATTAGCTGTGCAAAATACATTATTTAATTTTATTCTTAATCTTAAATTATAATATTTTCGTTTGTTTGATTTTGTTTTTTTTATCAAATCATGGGAGGGGTAATTACCCTCTTAATCTCCCCACCCGTGTATACGCGCCTGTTGGGCACCCATTTATTTTAAATAATAAAGATACCTACCTATATAGTTTTGTTCATATACACGCATAAAACGATATAAAGACGTGGGTATCTAAATTTAAATAATTACATATACTGGGTGTTTACTTTTTTATGACTTACAGGTAATATGTACAATAGTGAAATTTTCATATGGCTATAATTTCTGCCCTATTAATTTTATAACAAAAGTGTAAATACAAATAATGTAGTAGGTGGGCACTTCGGTGGGCACAAGACTTTTTAGGGTGGGCACGTGCCCATCCTGCCCCCCCCCCCCCCCCTTAGCGCTGCCACTGTTTTAAGTCTATTTTTAAAGTAGTTGAAAGAATTTTGTAGTAATTTCTTACCATTTGCTTAGGTTTTATTTTGTTAAAATGTAAGCCGGCCGAACTATTCCTGGACTCGTACGCAGTATAGCAATTTCCAGTGTATACGTAAGCGCCGATTTTTTAAGAATAAATGCTGTACAACTATCAACTAATTGTTGACATTTAATCTTCACTAACAGCTGAGAAATTTACTCTTATTTGAGGATGGAGTATATCGTTGAGTCCAGAATGACTCATCATGAAATATGAATTTGGTCTACTGTGCGTTTAGATCCCGTGGATCATCTTCATATTACTCATCTGCCAGGGAATCCCCTTCGCACCTTTGTTGAGCTGACAGTTCGGAATCTCGCGCCGAGGGAATAGTACGGACGAAAGTAAATTTACCCGCAAAGGGTTGGTTGCTATGTACACTGGACCCACAAAAGTTTGCGTTGAAGGATGTTTTTACCAGTCTTGTAATGAGGTTATCTTTTTGTATGTATATTTTAGAATAGCGCTCCTAAAACTTTGATGATGCCATTTGGTTTCATTGCGAAATAATGTCGCCAGGGTCCGCTGGAATTTCACTTGCGTGGAAATAAAATTGTTAGTTTTTTATGCGGTTTGAAATGTCGTAATGATGATACAATTTTTACGAGACTCAAATAATGTACGTACTAAAAAGAAAAAAACAATATCAATTATAGTCTTAATGCAAAAATGAAATGTGAATTGCATTAATTAGCAGAATTTTGCAACAGAATTTGTGTTCAATTACAACAGCCAAATAATGTAAGTTGCAAAAGTTTGACTTCTTCATTACATAGAAACAAATTTTTTATTGAAACATTGACGTAATAGGATAAGAACTCCAGTTTTACAACAATGATAGAGGACCATTATCTTGAATGCGACGCAGTTTTTAATACATTATCTCATTTGTCTCTGGACGATGTTATATCTACTTTCCGGATCGTCAGAAATATCATGTCTGTAACTTTTGTTCGTTTTGGTATTCCCAGCCAGTATTGTATACTTTTCTGCTAAAAATGTCCAAAAGTCTTCAATCAATTGCGCTTGAAATACATTTACAGGGGATTATACTCTGTTTTCTATAAAATTTTGGCTCCTTAATGCTATGCAGCATCTGGAGATTAGATGCTTCTTAAAATTCTAAATTGTATTCGAGCACGTTAAATGAGACTGCTGATTCGATTTGGGGACAAAAGTTCCACTTTTTCATAAATTAATACATACTACACCTTCTTCACATTCCCTTAAAGTTCGGTAAATAGTCGTCTGTCAAAAATTACGAGGAGGGTCTCCTAGAAGCTGAGGCTTACTTATTTTCCAACGATGACACTCTTTATTGTGACTGGTGAACACTTGGATGATTGGTTTGGTGAAAAGGAACAATACACACACTTTTACTTTCCACTCACTTGTTGACTGATGAGAGATGCCGATGAACACTTAGATTATGGACACGGACATTACTCGAGATTTACTGACTAAAGATTTATTTATATGTTTACAACTTATTATTATTATTATTATTATTATTATTATTATTATTATTATTATTATTATTATTATTTTTATTTTTATTATTAATTAATTAATTAAACTACATATAACTCGCGTTCACGGAACGAGAGACAAAACCTAAACTCTACCAGCCGTATTCATAGGAAAGGAGATAAACTAGTTTAAACCAGGTCTACGTAGTGCTGGTTTAAACCAGGTCTGAAACTGGTTATTCATAGTCACATTTAGACCTGTTTTAAACCTGATCTAAGTAAATCGATCTTAAACCGTTCTATCTAGTCGGCTATGATCATGCATTGTTCTGCTCATGCGTAGTGAATACAATTTTGAATTTTTTGATCATAGCTGATGTTGACTGCACTGATTTCTTATAACTATAACTTCATTGGGAACTTTTTATTAGCTTTTAACTACGAAATACATACAATTAATTATTATCCATAAGTTGTTTCTTGATTACGGTAACACACATTGATGATTTTAGTATATCAGGATTTGCAAGGAAATCATTGTTACATATATTTTATTTATAAATTATTTATTACCAGATTTACTTTAATAATTTCCTTTACAAAGATATCTTGTACCGTACAGTGCTGAAAACTTTCACATTGACTGAAACTGGTCACTCTTTATTGTTAGTTTCATTTTCTAATAATGGTTTTATTTTATCATTTAATTTCTGCAGATTTTCTTTCTTAAATTTGCAAATTTAATTCACTTTTTACTTTCTATAAAATGAACAACTGAACATTTTTTGGAAAACTAACCTATAAATTTTTTTATTCGATGTAATTTAATTTCTAAATGGATAGGTATGATAAACACTCTGGTTTCTTCACCGATGTTCCACAATGTTCCTAATATCTGCTATATCATTAAGATAATCAATACTATTCTATTATACTATGCACTATGAATATGGCTGTACATGTTTACAAAAGAGTACAAACGTCTTCTCGACCTGACAAACTAAAGTAGATTCTTACATGTTTACTCCATAAGAGTACCAACCCGACTGTTAAACAACTAAAAATTTTATCTCTTCTTTTCCGTGAGAGGCTATAGGGAATGAAGGGTAGAGGGCATCAAAGTCACGCACGTATGCATAATAATTTCAATACTTATCAACACATATCTGTCAAAGATCGGTGACATTCAGACTAAATAAAATCCTCGATAGGAAAAATGATAATTATTTATAAACAGAATTTTGGCTAACAAAGATAACAAGTTGAAATATTATTCCTGAACTATAATTTAGAAAAGTTTATAAAAAGTTATTTATTTGTTATGGCTCTTACCACATCTTAATACAATATTTTGATTCCCAAAAATATTAACAATTTCACGTTTCGGTTTTTTGTCAACTTACTTATAGTTAGGTTTGTGTATTTCAAGTTTGAATAGGGCGCGAGCAGACACGTGACTTGGGCGTCCTTGACGTACTTGGAATCAGCTGATTTGTGTGCGCATGTCGTTTTGACAAGAACAGTGTCACTTTGACAAGACCAATGTTTTGACTTATTTTGATTTTGAACTGCTAAAATGTTATTAATGTACAATTTTCAATCAGTAAAACACATGAAATTAAAAATAATTTCTCAACAGTTCAAAATTAAAATAAGTCAAAACATCGGTCTTGTCAAGGTGACATTGTTCTTTTCAAAATGACAAACGCACACAAATCAGCTGATTTCTAGCACGTCAAGGACACTCGAGTCACGTGTCTGCTCGCGCCCTATAGCATCATCCAAAACATCTATTTTGTATTTATTATGTCCAGTGAAAACTAGATTAGACCATATTTAGTAATAAAATTTGCACAGTAAAATTTTTCCGAAAACTTGTGAGATATACGTTAATTGGCAGGATTTTGCAACAGAGTTTTTATTCAATTATAACAGCCAAATACATTGCTCCCTCTTGTGTGATATTTTAATAGAGCAAGAAGCCAACTAGCTCTTAATATTTAATGTTGTTTGCAACTTCATCATCGCCAAAAACTATTTGCAAGTTAAAGTTTAAGGCGTTTGCCAAATGACCCGGGGGTATCTGCCACCATTGGGAAAGCTTAGAATATCAATTTTTCACCACTATCTTCGGTCACAAGTTTTTCTTGGTGGAAATTTCACTTCATTTTAAAAATGCCTTTTTCCTTGGGTGAAAGTTCACTTCTCTCATCAGTTTTATGTACGTGATAAAGTAAATGGGTACGCGTTTGTCAGTACGTGTGGTCAAGTTTCTTCTGTAATGGAGTTTGCTTGTCACACGTTTTTATCTCCGGAGAATATGAGTTGTGGAAACGACGTGCGTGCTTTACTCCACATCTCTGGAGCCCAGTAGCAGGGGTTCACACTTTTATATTTGAATTTTTTAACACCAATTTACTAGGATATTGATAAAGAAATACTTAATGACATTGTCATTACGTACTAGGTCTGACTCTCTTTATCCTACTATCTACGATCCATAAGTATAATATGTAAGGAGTCGACAAGAGGTTAGAAAAAATGTCACCCATGATGTAATCAACGAGTGAAAGAGAGAGATAGATATAGGTAGGCCGCGTTTAATACACAACGTTTGTTGTAATCAACAAATTTACAGTTATAACTTGCAACATAACAACGCCCGAAAAATATCCGTTTAGCAGGATATTTATTTTACTGTTTCCGACTAAATTCATTGTTGGGTTCATTCTTGTAATCAATATTCTTGAACCATAAACAAAATATTCTTTGTTGTAATCAACACCGTCACAATTATTGTTTCAATATAATGTGACAAGGCGAGGGTAAGCACAATAACAGATAAATAACTTTTTATAAACTCTTCTAAATTATAGTTTCAATATTCATATTTTAACTCTGTTTATCTGTTTAAGTTATAAATGTCAAAATTCAGTTTAGAAATTCTTATCATATTATGATAGTCACGACATTTATTTGTTGATCTTAAGTCTGGAAATTATTATATATACGAGCGTGACTTTAGAATGACCTCGCCTATGCACCCCATACCCCTAAGATAATCCTGTCCTGGAGATAGCGTTTTTGTTTTAGGGCAGTCGGCATTAGTTAGCCATGGGATGTCCGTAGTGTTCATCAGTGTAAAGTGTAAAAAGTGAAGTGTATGTGTGTTCTTCCATCACACGAAGTCGTGGACGCCAGCCATCCGAGGCGTCCACCAGTCATCAAAGTAGTATCATCAGTCAGTTTCACCCCCCTCGTGTTACAATAACAATGATAGAAAAATATCGGTTTGGTAAGATAATTATTATTAATTTTTTTTTATACATCGTCTTGAAATGGTGCCCCTCATGGTCAGGCGCCTTTGCGCGGGGCACAACCTGCCCACCCGCACGGAGCGGCCCTGAAAACGTAGTATAACTTCGTGATTCATACATACTGTACATAAATGAAATTAAATATGTTTTATTTACCTTAACATTTCCCGATTTTCATTCTTTTATAATGTCTTCTTCATTAAAATGTCTCTCACAAAGATAATCTCACGTTTAAAAGTCTGTCTTTTCGTGATACAACATTACACCACTTATTTAGCGTTTCCCTAACTTTAAGGACTGAAAATAAAGAAACTTTATCGCCACTCTTGCAGTTTGGCACAAAACACTTTCTTCCCATTTTATAATTTCACGTCAACTGTCAGCCATCGTCGGCCATGTTGGCCTGCCTGCACCTATCTCTCTCTCTACCCTCTCTGTCGTTCATGTTACATTTTGGGGAACACTTTTCAATAACGACTAGATACGATTAAATAGTTATACCGGGTGTCTGCTTGAAATCCGTAATATAGGGAACACAATGTTAATTTCTTTATTTTGCTGTACTTAGTTACCTATTACTTTTAACCAAAAATATTTCAAATAAAGGTTGTAGATAATAAAATTCTACAACTAAATGACTAATCAGAATTTATTTTGCACGTTTTGTAACATGTAAATCTGAATTTGAAATTTTATAAATATTGCTCATTTTTAGTGAGGATAACCATGGAATTGACACAAAATTACAAATAAATCCATGATGTCTAAGCTGTCACTACTGTCAAAAAATTAGTTTACCTATTTTAATTGTATTTTAAAATTAATATAATTATTTATTGCGTTTTTGTTTATAAATAGAACGTTTTTATTAAGAAGAGAAACTGCAAATAATTCAGTAGTATTATTCTGACAAGTTTATGTCAATTATATGGTTATCACTAGAAATAAGCAATATTTATAAAATTTAAAATTCCATTTTACTGGCTACAAAACATACAAGATAATAGCTAATTAATCATTTAGGTGTAGAATTTTATTATCTACAACTTTTATTTGAAACATTTTTGTCTAAAATTAAAAGGTATAACTAACTACAGCAAATTACGAATTTCAAGTAGACACCCGGTATATGTATCAAGGCAGTGAAGTTTTACTTTTTATTATGAACGTGGAAAATAAACCAGATGAGTGATAAAAAGAAACTTCGGTGGCGAGGTGGATATTTTATTTGAAATGAAAAATTATGAAAATAAAAGATATTTTTATTGGTTATGTTTACATATTTGTCATTCCAACACATACTGAGTTTACATGCAGTTTTTATGGCGTTTTTAAAACTAAAAACGTTTTGAAAACGGTTTTAAAAACTGCATGTAAACTCACTAACTCAATGTTGCTAATCTCGGACAAGTTATTGTAAAAAACACTGTAAATTATGTTTTATCTCTACCTTTTTAATTCGTTCTGTTTGTACATATTTTTTGTCATTTTACGTACAAATTTACTATTATAAATAGTACATTTGCTCAAATTATGTTATATGTGACAGAATTATCATATGGTAGGCAACAATGCATTTGAAATAGTCGTATAATGGATTACTTTAGTGTTGATTTTCGAACTGTAATGAAGATTTTGGTGCACTTCAGTGATAATTTAAAAAAAAAAAAACGAATAAATTAATAAAGTTGTTAAAAACGCTTATAACGTCATTAACCTACAAAAACGATATATTATTTGACAAACAAACTAACAAACAAACAAAAGTTAATATAGCATTGAGGGAGAACCACATCAACCTTAGTTATGTAACTATCAAGTGTTAATATGGGCGATTAATAATCGAAAGAGAATGAAATTACATTTAATTGCTTTGCAGCTTATAGCGAGGTTAAGAAATTAGTTAAATGTCAAAATGAGAGTAACGCAACATAGTGAGAATTCGTGTAGCTAGTCAAGGGCGTATTTTGGAGGGTCTCAAGTGCGTGCTTGACACACGACACATCAATCAATAAGTATACCTTATTGGATCCTGTTTTCTTGCCAGTGGCGCACCCTAAAGCTATTTCTCTTCAGCCAGCCATTAACCCGAAAATTGCCTCCAGACTGTATAGTTTTCGCAACTACAATCCTTTCACAGAAAGGCGAAAGTGAGAACAAGGAGAAGCAGAGGCGTGTTAACGTGCAGGTTAGGTAAGAGAGAATATTGTGGAAGTATAGTGATGTTATTTAAAATTTGTTTGACAAATCTAAATACAAACAAAACATTACAAACTTCGTGGAATTATGAAATATTGTGTAAATTACGCATTATATTTTGCATTCTTATTTTTGTGAAGTAATTTGTTGAAAATGTAAACCGACAGAACTATTATGAGCCTAGGCTCGTAGCTAATATATTTCAAGTATACAAAATAGTTAAGAACTACAGCTTAGAAAATATTTACACTGGTTATCTTTGCATTATGCCACAATATTTATTTTTATACCAAGTATTGAAAGTGTTTCTTTGTCGAA
This sequence comes from Harpalus rubripes, assembly GCA_963082715.1. Lineage (NCBI taxonomy): Eukaryota > Metazoa > Arthropoda > Insecta > Coleoptera > Carabidae > Harpalus > Harpalus rubripes. The sequence continues at coordinate 17,736,911 of OY720449.1, forward strand.
CCAAAACGAAACTTGCAGCCTGAGACACAATTTTTTTTCCTGCAAGATAAGAAAAAAAACGAAATAAAGGATTATTTTCTTTAAATAATTTGAGATTTATTATCAAATTTTATGTTTGTGATGTATATCTATGACAACAACAAACATTGTATAAAACATTCGTAAGTAAAATTCGTTGGTAGGATACCGAAGTGTGTTGCAAAGTCGCTTTCGGCATAAAAAAACAATCCAGAAAATTGTATTTTCAGAGCAGGAATAGAAATATAACGTGTAAGCCCAGCTGCTACGATGAACAAGCGACTAAGTATAGCGATGACGCAATCGCGCTAGCAGCCGGGCTACGGAAACAAAGAAGTCTCGACGTGTATAATTTCTTCCGGGTACCTGAACCTTTTGTGCTCATTGTTATTATGCGGTCGAACATTCTAGAACTTTCTGGAAGTTAATGGCAGATGTATAAAAGGGACGCATCTATGCACGGGAGTTATTTAGTTAGTTAGTTTCATGGAGACATAGAGACATTCACATAGAGTGTTATTGAAGCACAGCAGTATCGTGGCGAGCGTATGCAATATAGAATCGAGTGGAGGACTCGGGAAGTTACTGGTTAACTGGGATAGCTGTGGATGTGAATACTCGGTAGTATTGACGAGTATTGGGAAGCTATAGTGTATACAGTAACGGCGAGTCGGGAAGTTACTGGTATACCGGGATAACTGTTAGGTATACGTGGTCAGTAACGGCAAGTGGAAGTGGATACACGGCAGTAGTGGTGAAGAATTGTGGCATACGGACAGTCGGTGATACTGAAGCTGTGGAAGTTAGACTGTTAGTTACATAAATAGACAGATAATAAGGTGAAAAGTGTGACTTCTGTCCGAGCAGTTGAATATACAGACGCTGTTGAGTCAGTAGAGTATAGACGCAGTGGAGGTCGGTAGGCGGACAGTTGAATGTGATATAAAAATAGTGATATAAATATCGCATAAACAGTCTACAACAGACCGGCGGTCTAAGATTGGAACGCATAGTGAAATAAATAATTAAGAAGAATTGTTAAATAAATAAATAGTGTTAGTGTTATCTAGTTAATTATAGTTTTAATCTTAATTAGATTTTAAATTAGTATTTAATATTAGTAATAGTCATTTTCATTATAGTTTAATAAACACTTATTTTAATTAATAATAATTGTCTAATATTTACACTTCACCCAAATAAATAAATAAAAACGTTACAGAAAGATATATTTACAGTCAATTCAATAAAACGGTAATCCATTACATTGCATTGCGAAACACCTTTCCAGTCCTGCTGGAGTAATCTTTGAAACTTGTGAGAGCAGGCAAGTAACCAAGTAACGAATCCATTTCTCTGTGCCTATCAGGTAATCCGGAGTGACATCTCGTTGTCGGGCGGCTGACCGCAACCAGCGGCCTCTTCCACTGTCCACCTTGCGCTTTGTTTTCCTTTGCCGTGTTCATAAATGATTCATGGCCGTCATGCAGCTCTGTAAACAGTCAGCGCCAGCCAAGTCCGTCAGCGGAATGCACGGAAATGTACAATGAAACTAAATTTCGTTTCCTCCTTTGTTGAAAATCCTCCCCCGGTGGATTCTATTTGTTATGATATAAAGGATCGAGACGCTCAGCACTTGGGCGAGGGGCAGGAAGAGCAGAAGAGGAGATTTAATTGTGACGCAGGAATGTACGACTGCCGACTGGGAAAGTTTTCGCCGCTCTAACCCTTGGTTCGAGAAAAAATGTTTAGTATTTTCCTCTGGTCCCGGTTTTCTTCTTCTGCTTACTTCTCTTCAAAGGATTTTATCCTTGTTTGTTCTCGTTCTTCTCGCAGGAATAAATTCAGACAATGAACAAGAGAAATTTATTTAAGAAATTTTAATCTTACCTATCTTTTGCAATTTGTTACAAATTAATAATTGAAGCCTTTAAATTTAAAGGAATTTAAGAGACAAATATATTTTGTAACATTTTTACAAGAAAAACGAAAATTTTAAGCAGTTGTTTAACTCTCATTTGAAATTAATTTGTAAAAGTTAATTAGTTAGAACAATTTTTGGAAATATTGTTGTCAGTGAAAATTTAGAATTAAACAGAGAGCCTTTTAGAATCATTTTTACCTCTCGCTAAGAGAGGTATTGGATTCATGCTCAAAATCGCATATCCAGATTTTAGTGAATAAGCACGTTTTAAGGTCCCTAGAATCCGATTATAACATTTTTACGATGATGTCCGTATGTGTATGTGGATGTGTGTGTGTGGATGTTGAATTCACGATTTCTCAAATAGTATAAGACTTAAGACATTTTTAACTACGGATTCCTCAATCTAACAATAATGGGAAGAGTTGATTAAGTTTTGGTAATAATTGGACAACCGGAAGTAGTAGTTACAAGAAAAAAATCATCTAAATATTATTTATCGAAAATTTATGTAAATACTTATATTAAAGAACGTTAAATTCTTTATTCGATAAATATAAATTCATTATTATATCTTCTATAGATTTAGAGATAAAGAAATGGATATAAAATAATTTGATGTAAAAATTCTCAGATCAAACTACTTCAAGGCAAGAAATTCAAATGTTTGTAATTGACACATAAATGTCACTGTCACAAATATTTGTACATTATTATGAAGATTATGAAAATAAAAAAAAGTCAACAACACAGAAGAATATAGGTAAAAAAGAATATAAAAGGAATTTGCGAAAAAATTACGAATATAAAGAAAAAGAAAAGGAAAGTAGAAAAAGAAAATTTCAGGATATTGAATATAAAGAAAATGTATGTATTGTACATAATTTATTTTAAAATATCCCATAGATTTTGCAAATATATGTGAGAATTATTTTGTAATGAGACATGAATATACATATGTATTTGTATTTAAAAATATTTTTCGTTTTATGCGTACAACCAGGTAAAATATCTAGCGAGAGGTTAAGTGCTGGCCATATCAGATTTTTATTTTTAATTTGACAATTTTCATGTCTGCTTGAAATTAATATCTTTTAAGTCCTCCAGATATTAATTTGACAGCTTCGACGGTTTCTAATTGTCTCAGAAATTAATTTGAAAGTTTCCCAAAAAAATATTTGTTGGAATCTTTTAAGGAGTGAAAGGAAAGAATGGTGAAGTGTATTATAGATAAAGGGAACTACTGTAAACACATTTAAAATCAAATTCTAAATAATATTAATGTATGTTATTCTCAATAATTATTCTATGTAATTTCGGGATTTGAACTCGAACGAGTTATCTCCCTAGTGTGACTTTTATGACAACACATACAAATACATTCCTGAATCCTGTTGCTAAAGCCATTTGAAATGCCTCCTGGTATTGAGTACAATTCTAATCTTCTGTAACCGAATACATAAGGGTCAGTTTCCTTTCAAATCAAATATAGGGATATGTTTTCAAAAGAAACCACATCTATTAAATAATCTAAACGTCAACTTTCATTCAATAGTCACACTATATCCAAGTTAGTTATATCCCAGCTTGGAATGGTAATGATATATTCGTATATATTACCGCTAATACCCAAAACCCGTTAATACGCATAATAACTAAAAAGTTCAGGAATCATTCTTCATCCCAGTTAAAACCACGTTCTGCAGTTCTTCTGTTTAGCATTGATTGGAGCCGGCGGATCGCCAGTGTAATATGATTGTTTTGCATAATTCCTGAACATCTTAATTATTAAGCGTATTAACGGATTTCGGGTATTAGCGGTAACATATTATGCACGATGCATTTCGTTATACTTCCACCGGTTTATCGGCATAAAACATTTGTATTACAGTGTTACAAATGCAATCAAAATTGTGAAAACTGAAGATTTTTTTGTAGGTAATTGAAACTTATGAATAAATACTAACGCAATTTTCGTTTTGACATTTGTATTTGTCATTTGTTGTTATTTTTTGTCAAACAAATTTATGTTTTCATATGTGGTACGTCCATTCACCGTCCGCATATTTTTGTTGGGATATGAATGAGGGAGGAATCCATTGTATTTGCGATGGAATGTGGTTATTTTATCTTTAATAAAATCTTCTATGAGTGATGCTAATGCAACAGGACGTCTGACCTTTTTATGTTGCCATTCCTCGAAGTGACAGCAACAAGTTTCTTTTTCCTCTTTAAGTAATTTCCTTCCCAAATATTCATAAATAGTTTTGCTCCGCTGTAATGATTCTCGTGTTTTAATTAAGGAGAATGTTGAATTACTAATGTGCGCTGGCAGATAGGTACAGTTATTAGTACAACCAAGTGCAGTTTATGCACAAATTAAAATGTTTGAAGTACTTGCACAAGAAGAGCTGTTTGCAAAGTTTTCGAAATATTTAAATTTCAAACTCCGTTGGATATTATAGTCGAAGTTTGTTCTGGGAACCATTAATGCCTCGGTGGGTACGAGCAGCCGTACGCGCTGTATTTACCGTCGCTAATTGAGAATCAACCTGTGTTCGCTTCCGCTCTTGTATATCGCTTCACAACTCTTTTCTACTAACTTTTACTTTACTCTGTTGCTATTCCTGTTCTTTGTCACTTTGTATTATTTTAAAATTCGTTGCAATTATTGTCTAATGTACGTGTACGCATTCGACAGCCGAAAATACATTTCAGAAAAAATATAGTGCATTTTAAGTTTCAATTTCAACAAAAACGTATTTTATGTAAATGAGAGTTTGTATTTGTTGTAATGAATTACTTACCTAGATGAAGGTACAAGATTGTACCGAAACATCGGTTGTGTAAAAGAATAAATGCTGTTTAAATAAGATTTCGAGTAGGTACCTATAATGGTTTGGCCAGTTGACATTTTCAACAAACAAATTATAAAACCAACGCAAATGGTGAGAAATTTTTATAAATTTCTTTCGACTAGTTTAAAATATAGATATTAAAGAATAAGGCCAACGTTTCGCCCCCAATTGGAGCTTCATCAGGGCAACTATGGAAAAAAAACCTGGGTAGGTATAATTACAATTATAGTTACAATAAGGTACTTAAATTTTCAAAAAATAAATTGTCAGATTAACAAATCTTGAAGATTTCGTGAAATATACAAAATTATTATAAAAAGTACACGTCGACCAAATATTTTTTTGTAAGGCACATTAAAAACCAGAAATGGCGAAAAACAGAAGCCATTTATGTAGGGACTAGAAACAAGAATTATCAAGAAAATATCTAAAAAAGGAGAAAAATAACTAGTTTCTTATTTTAAACATTTTGCAGATGTTGGCGTATATGGAGCTGAGGTTATGGATATCCGTGCGGAAGTTCACATTATTATCGTCAATTTAATATGTAACATTTCAGTGATCAGCCGTTTGTGTAAAATTGGTTATTGAATTGTAACTCCGTCAAAATAAAAAGTGTGTTGGGCCTCTATTGTATGCATTTAACTATGTTGTTGGTTTTGGTTGAATTTGTTCTATGTTTTGTTATAAGTGTTTTCAAATACCTTTTGCTTTGTCCTGTGTAAGTTTTGGAACAGTTGTTGCAGTTAATTTTATATATTGTATTAGTTTAGAGCAATATATCTGCCTCATCTTTTAAGTTACTGAAAAGTCTCTTAACTCTTTTTACAGTTTTTAAAGCTATTTTTATGTTATTTTTATGTCCAGGTTTTGTTCGATTATTCGTTTCAAATTTCCCGCCAAACCATCAATGTTCGGAATAGAGCAATATTTTAGGAGTCCGTTACCTTGGGCGTTCTCATTTCGAACAAGTAGGTTATGAGCACTATTCTCGTAATTATATAATATATTGTTGTATATTTTTCTGTGAGTATTGTCTCATATATGTCTTGAAAGGTAGGTTTTATTCTGTTATATAGATTACGTACTAGATGTGAGGAGTTGGGAACGCTCAGAGTAAGAGACATAGCTGTATACATAGCGCGAAGATTGTGCGCAAACTCACGCGGTGCTGATGAATATCTTCTCCACAAAATCACAAAATCATTTGTGAGGGATTTGTGTAGTACGGAATAAAAATGAATCTTTTTGATTTTATTTCTTTTCCATATTTATTTACTACATTATAAAAAAAGCATAGGTACGCCTATGCCATATATTGGCGTTTGCGCAGTTACTTGGCGCCATGAAAAGTTTTCTTTCTTTCTTCTACTTACGATAATGTATAAATCTATCTTTCTTACTCTTAAGCGTTGTGTAGCATACGTTTTCTTACATCTACTTCGTAAGCTATATGATCTAAGGTTTTACTATACGCATTTAATTTTTACGAAGTTGTTTTTCATTCTGCTAAAAGTAAAGTGTCTGGGTAGAAGCTATATCTGGAGTAGAAGATAACCCTTAAAATGTCGGTCGAACTGTTATCACCAGTGATTTGGCCCATAGTTTTCTAAAGTTTAAAGAATATTTAAACAATGTTGTAGAAATTTCTAACCATTTATGTAGATTCTATAATTTATTGAAAATGTAAAGCGACCGAATTATTATGAGTTTGGGCTCTCTAATCTATACCACAAAAGGGTAAAATATTAATAAAAGAAAAAGTTGAAGCCATTATTTAATAATAACGATATAATTATCGTGCAAAATGTTTAATTATGCTCTGATTTCTATTATTAATTTCCTCACATTAATAACGATTTATTTTTCCAACTTCATTTGCTTTACAGCAACATACATATTTTATGTTATTTGATTACAATCCTTGAAATTAATTTCGGTAGTTCACGCCTGCAAGCCGTGAACTAATTTTAAAAACCATTTTTCTTGTTGTGTTGATTGTACGTATAAATATTTTGATAGTTCTCGTGGATATGTGGCGGCGAGTGATTTATATGTTTTGTGTAAACAGCTTTAAGTATTTATCTTGCGTTTCAATTTTCCGCGGTAAACTTAATCAATCTGGAGCTGCGGTTCTCGGGCAAAAAATTTAATTCTTACAGCGTTAAAAATTACAAAAGGCGAGGGATGGTTAATTCCAGAGTCCGTAATTAAAACCACTGTAGGGTGCGCTATCAGAAGGCGCGTGCACCGTACGTCCATAATTAATTCCAGAGTTGAGGAAGAGCAACGTTATTACTAAATCAAACATAAATCATTAGAGCTTCGAGGAGAACACGACAGACTAATTAAACTCATTACATATTCTAATCAGAATGCATTGGAAAGGGTGCGATTGCAATGCCGAATCTGCTGTGCACCCTGTGTTCAATCCAGTAGTTCCCAACCTTTCGGATATCGGGGTGGTTTTCAAGGTTGCAGCTATCAGGCAAACTTTTGAATGCCGCTCTTTCTAGTATTGTCATCAAAAGTTATTGAAGAACACATAGTTTCTTATATAGTGTTTCACACTCTATGTTCAGTGTGGCGGAGATAGCCAATGTTATTCGTATGGACGTTTTCTGTAGCATGTTGCCAATTTTGCAATATAATGTAATATTGAAATATTAATAAATTTTCATTGCTATACCAAAATTAAAGCCGAGTCATTGTTATAGTTGTAGTCTTAGTCTTAAGAATTAAAATAGGTTTTTATAATAGATATATACATGCAACATTGTAATAGTCATAGTCGGTATCATAAACATAAGCATAATCACAGAATTGGATTAATTTTACTATGACTATGACGACTTACAATCTGCGCATGCCCGAGAACTGTCAGGATCAGAAAATAACCTATATTTTAATTGTGATGTTGTTTTTTATGAACAAAATAGCAACAACTATTTTTTGTTATCGTACATATCTATATTTAGTTATTTAACATATATAATATTTAAGTAATTGAGTTTAGAAAGTGACAAATTAATAGCCCCATCAAAAATGCTGCATAAACGGCCAACTTTGTTAAGACTGTTCTTATGACTATAGCTTAAGACTATGATTATGATAGTGACTGTGTTATTACTACATAAACCCGGCTAACATTGTTATATCAAATAACCAATAATAATTGCGAATACTGAATAAAACACGAAATTGACACGCATTACATTTGTTTCTATTGGTTACAATTTTTATCAACGTTGCTAATACTTAACAACTTCCTTACAGAATTGGAGTGCTAATGTTATATTGTTTAATTGTATAACTTTTGAATTTGAAAAGTTGAACAAAAATTGTGTAACTCAACCTCTCGGTTATTTTTCAGATGCTGACCGAGCCCAGTAAGTAAAATGCTGAAATCTTGTGAAACATGGTGAGTAATTTTTCTAATTCTTTATTAGACATTATTTTGAGAATGGACCTTTTCAATTTAAAGAGATAGAAGATATGCGCAATGGGGATCTGCGCATAGTAAGAACAACTGAGATCTATGGCGGTTGTTTCTAAATAATTTAGACGTAAAATGTGAGAATATCTAAGATAACTAAAAAATCTTATCGAAATAAGTTACAAAAGCTTTTATTGAAGTTAGAATGTCTAACAATGCAAATTTTCACTGAGAATACAAGTATTTTAATGACTGCAATATTTTTGACGTTTTGACGTTTGCAGCGATAGAAAGAGATAGCTGTTAAATTGAAAAGGACCATTCGCTATTGTACTTTTATTATTTCAATAGCTGCCAGAGCTTTACGGCGTTTTTCGGGATATGATTCTACATGCGGACTTCTGAAGTCATCTATGGTTTGATTCAAGATATATGCAAACGTACCTGCCTCGACTTACGCAGCGGGTGGCTTCTTAAATGGAATTGATGGGTAACATGGCAGGATTGTAACAAAATATTTGAAATCCTGCACACGAAATATTTATGTGGAATTTTATGTCACACTTGAATTTAAAAAAATACAGACCAATGAATATGACATTACACCAAATTTTCACAAATTATAAATAAAAACAGATAGGTAAATTAATTAACGGGATTTTGAGAAAGTACCTCTACATCGTTTTCCCAAATTTTGCTAATCCTCCTCTGACGCAGATTATTGTAAATACCATACTGTTTTGAGGTGTACCGTGTCATTACGAAGGCAGGTAGATTTGCAAATATCTTGAAACACACCATACCTTGCATGAGATAGTATATCTCGTTCTGAGCCCAGTTAGTCATTGTCTTTCACACTTTGGCAAAGAGACGTCAGTTACACTAGACTGATAAACTCCAATAAGAGAAATGCAACTAAGGTTACTAATTGGGCTCCACCAGCATCTGAAAAATGACCGAAAGATTGATTCAGATGCTGAAATCTTGTGACACTTGGCGAGGGTTATTCTAATTCTGTACCGTTCAATTTAACAGAACGCCACTTTTTGTCAATGCATTCTTGATTATCTCATCTTATTCTTCTTTGTTTTTGTTTCGTAGTTTAGTATATTCTTTTTATTATTACGGGCTCCTTTGGTTTGGTTTGTCCCTTTGGTTCGGTTTGCCCCTTTGGTGTTCGTTAACCTGTTAACCAACGATTGAGATTCACCGATTTATCCGCCTCTGCTTTTGTCAACTGCCATCGCAAATAACACACCCAAAATTATACAAATTATTGATTCATTTATGTTTGTTAATACTGTTGTTTGTCCAAATCACTCTGATTCATATTTTATCTATCATTCGCAATGTGTGACTTTACACTTAACTGCAATAGTGTGAAATACAGCGTAGATACCGTAATGCTTACAATATAATGAATAATGAAAGCTGATTGCCATATTCAACAATGGATAATTTATTTTTAAAGCTGAAGGCTTCTTCTGGGTCCGGCAGATCAAACGCATGGTTTTCAATTAAGTGTTGGAATGTACCTGATACAATGACAAATTAAAAACATTAATAGGTTTTTTCCTACACAACTTTTTGGATGCGTTCATATACGCATTCATGGACCCTTTTGTGCGAATGTATTGTTCATGTACTCATTCAGACATATGTACGAAACTTTGTATTGTTGGAACGGACAGCGGACCTGTCATATAATCATAATTAATTATTGTGTCCTCTGCAGAAAAAATACCAGTCAATACCTAAACAATCCTTTTTATTCGAGGTTGGCCAAATATCAAATTCATAGTGATGCTGGATCAGATTTAAATTCCAAATCACTCAATATGCTCACTTATGAAAACAGATAAACAATCACATGCAGAACCGGATCTAGGCACAGGTAAACCTAGGCAGTTGCCTAAGAGTGTCAGTCAAGTTGAGCCGTTTCATAAGTCACAAACTTTTTAAAATCTTTAATAGTAAATTGAAATTCGAAAATATATAGAAACCTTACTGAAATCTCACATGTCATATAATTTACATGAGAAATTGTACCTGAAATGTGGAATAATATAAATGTAGGTATGGTCGTTTCATTAAATCATCCGATTTACGTCATCAGTAGAAAGTTACTAAACTTTTTAGTTAATTTATATGAGACTGGATTGTTTTATGTTGTGATTGTTGCCTATAGTGCTAGTCAAAGTAAAATAATATAGGCTTGATTACAACAAAGAAAATTTGATTACAATAATGAAAATGACTAATTATGCAAAAGAGGGATTATAGTTATTGTCACAGTATACTGTAAATATTTAGATTTTTTTTTCGTTTAATTTTTTTCAGAGTGTTAATTAGAGGGTCCCACAAAATATTTCGCATAGCGACTCAAGAGTTCTAGTTATGTAGAACGATTATGTGCTATAAAAATTATTTCATGTATACAATGTAGCGGTAAAAAAGGACCATTATTATGTTTTCCTGTTTCAAAATACGCTATCAAATTAGCCATAATTCCTGACTTTTGCCGAGATAACGTCTTTGGCATGGTTTCCGTACTTAAATTATCCAAATTATCACGAAAATATTACAAATCTCGTATTAAAGACGCAGATTTCAATCGTAAGTCTTACGCATAAAAGCATAAAAAAGAAAAGTATATTTAAAAGACTCACATCGAATAACGTATAATTAACTGATTTATTTCATAACATACATACTAAACGTAAATTTGATTACCTATCAAAGTTTTAAAATAATTCATATTTTCCGAAAACATTTCAAACGTTTGGGGATTTTAGTATCTCATATTATTTGTTGATAATATAAATATATTTTTTTGACTTTATTATTAATACAAATTCTAATTTCTCTTAAATTTTTTTTCTACTGTACGGAGGGGGAGGCGTATTAATATTTTTTAACTTAAACATAAGAACAAAAAAATAGAAATAAATGCAGATGTAAAAGATAATTTGTAGGATTGAAGTGAAGGATCAGTACGCCTTGATAAATTAGCCTGTTATTCCATACAGAACAGCAGTAATTAACGACGCTTTTTACAATTTTTCCACTGGTAAAATGGGGGAGATAATTTAAGGTCTTGTAATTAAAGAGTAGAACTCCAGAGCTGTTAACAAAACGGAATTGTCTTTAATTGCGTAAAGATATTATTGATGAGGAGTTCAAAGTGAATTTTTACATTCATTAATAAATTCTTGTCATGATGTAACTAGAAATTTCATTAGGCTTGGTACCATCTATATCTTCCGCATCGTTCTATATTAGGTATGGAAGTTGCGTATTATGTATTCGGGAATTCGGTAATTTAATGAGGGAATGAGGCGTCCTTTGCGTACGCCAGTCACTTAAACGATCTCTGGAGTTAGAGCGACCATCCGCCCGGTGCTCGGCCTCCTGCGAATATTCATCAGCAGCTTGCAATTAAAATTTCCGACAACTTTTAATTACTCAGATTCTCCTAAGTCTTGTCCAACGCTCTAAATAAATAAGTTACTCAGATACTTGATATATGCAACATTTCATAAACAGGGTTTTCGTACTTTGAATTATCTTTTTATATTTTGCCTTCATAATGAAGTCATTACGATACGCAATTTTTTGTTTTAGACGGTTGGTACTAGATGACGTTTCTTTAACCCATTTTTACCTAATTTATTTTTAGTTATGAGAAATATTCGTTTTCCGGGAATGGACTGTGTCATATTTTGAGTCAGAGCTCAAAGCTCAACGTTTCGCCCGCAGTCGTATGGGGCGTCTTCAGGAGCAAGGGGGATAGTACTGTCTTAAACAATGTTACCCGACGTGTCAACCACGCTAGAGGCCGCTCGGCAGTACTATCCCCCTTGCTCCTGAAGATGCCCCATACGACTGCGGGCTAACGCTCGTTTTCTAAATTTTGACGCGTGCGAAAAAAACATGTCTTATAAAACACGTTCTTTAATATACTATTTTAAAACGTTTAATCTTTTATTTATAATTAGCTAAAACCCGCGAGCTTTACAACCGCAAGTCAGTTTATATTTTAACTCCGTAGAATACAATTTTAATGTTAACGTGTAAATATTTCAAACAATAGGGTATGTGACCATATTCGAATTTCAATATGTATGTCATAAAATATAAAAACTAACCACTGTAGCTTCTCATTATAATAATAAAAACTAAATATTAATTTATGATAATCTTGTTATTAACAATTTAATGTTTTGGAGAAGGAATATATGCCGTAAGTATGTTAGAATCGTCGACGAAGACAGATAGACTGCGGGAAGGAAAGAGACAGTTATAAATCAGCCTATCAGCGACGCGTTTATGTTATGGTATGTCTGTCAGGGTGTGGCATGGTCACATCTGGCTATAACTATATCTTTCCCTCCCAGTCTAACCGTCTTTTTTCATGCTTCTACCATTGTCACGTCACAAATCCCTTCCCCAAATTTTTAATAATTATTTGCTCGTAAAGTACGAAAAATTAATCGATGTAAAAAATACGGGTATTTTATTTTTTGTCTAGTATCATATTATGTAAAAATAAAAATTTGGTCACATACCCCATTCAAGAGTTATGTACCCCAAAAAATACATGCTTACATATTTAGTCCCGGAAAAAAATGTAAGAACCAGAATGGTTCAGTATCACGATTTCGATAGTGTTTATTTTTGCAAAAATGAACTTTAGAGGGTCAATTTGTATATATCCGGTATATAAGTTAACCTAACCCAAATTCGGGTTCAAAAATTGTACATTTTTGGCTAAAAATGTAAGGATAAAAATCGATCAATATCTTGATTTCGATTAAAGGTATTGTTAATGGGGTCTCGTGGCCGAGTGCCTGAGTGTCAGGTCGCGAATCTGGGGAACCGGGTTCGATCCCGACCGACGCCAAATATTTCCAATTTTAAATGGCACAAAATTGACCCCTGTGGTGCACTCTCCACGCCAGCAATGAGTGCCCGTGAGGTGACGCCTGGTAAACGCCCGCACGGTATAAATATGTCATCATCATTACCGATATTTGCGTATAAAGCAGATTGGCACACCCAGCAATGGGTAACAAGCCGTGATGATATATTTATTTTTATTTAATTCTTGCAAAAAAGGACTATGAAGATAAGACGGCTCTGTCCAAACACAGCGTTACAGCATGGATTTGATTTTAAAAATGTTAAGATATTAGATATTGAACCTAATTTTAGGAAGAGAATTTTTTTTTAAATGATCCATATTTATAAAAACAAAAATAGTATCAATTGTCGTACAGATACCGAAAACTTATCAAAATGCTATCAAAATGTTCTAAAATTGTTAAATAATTCAAACAGTTAGTTCTTCTTTTCATTTTTCCAACTGTATTTCGGTTTAGTGTTTTTTAGTTTAATTTTTTGATAAGTTCTGTTCTTATTGGAGGTCTAGTAAGTTTTAGTCAGTTGATCTTACACTGTCACAGATGATGCTGTCCTTTATAATGTTTTTCGTTTGGCCTACATATCTCACAGGTATATTTTAACAAATGTTGTTTGATTTAACTTGTTGTTTATTATTGTTTGATTATGCTCTGGAAAACGATTGTGTTAATTTGTGTCATATATATATTTTTATTGTAGCACTGATGAAGGTAAAATAAAATACTGCCACGTTTGCAAGAGGAGATGTAGAAACAATTTTTTATCTTCCTTTACATCCATCATCCGATGAACTTTCTTCAATTAATAATAATAATAGTTTTTAAAATGAAGTGTAAGTGTAAGTCGTAGGACAGCCTGTATTTCCAATGCCAAAATCGGCGAACAAAAGCAGATTGACACATTCACAAATAGGCAATAAGTCATGATTATAAATTCATATTTTTACTTTTTGATTTTAACAGTAATTATAATTAACTAAACTGAAATTATTATTTTTTGCTTCTGTAGGGTAATGTACCCTTGTTCCCTTGTTCTTTGGTTGCTATGGATACATCCCCCATGTTTTGATAAACTTCCAGTTGATGTTCTCATCAGGTACATCAAGTAATCTTAGAGGTTTTGCAAGTTAAATATTAAATTGCATTTAGTAGTTGGTAGCAGGCATGTCGTGTTCTCATTTTAATTTGCGAGGGAAGCCTGGCTGTATAATAAAAAATTTTCTCGCAGTCTTCAAAGCGTTCTCGTTAGCTGCTACCACAGCCCATAATTTTCATTCGCAAAGGATGAAATGAAAGCAGTATAGAGATAAAAGAAATCTTGAGATATACTGAAAGTCTTTCCGTGAAAAATATTTAGAATGTTTCGCTGCTAAATTGTAATATGATTTAAAACTTATGAAAAACAATAGACTTGCTTTCGTTTATTCGTTTGAATAGAATTTCTTTGTATCTGGAGGGAAACAAAGAAACCACTAGGCGTTCGAAGAAAAAGCGTGTCAGAGTTGTGGCGAGTGTAATGTAAAAGATTTTAAAGCAAATTATTCTCACTACGATTTTCACTGAAAGATGAGATTCTTTTAAATATTTCTTCGTTCTCATTTGGAAACAACGCTTTTAAATTGTATACTAGTTTTATTGCAAATTCATTTCTATTACATTTTTACCTCCCGCTACCTTGGCAAGGGAGGTATGGGGATCGTACTAAAAATCGCATATCGAGATTTTGATAAATGACTATGTTTTGAGTTCTAGTTTTAGAATTCAATTTTAATATTTTCACGATTTGTGTGTGTGTGTGTGTGTGTGTGTGCGCGCGCGTGCCTGCGTGCGAGCGTGCGTGCGTGCGTGCGTGTGTGTGTGTATGTATGTGTGTTGTGTATGTATGTGTGTTGTGTATGTATGTATGTGTGTTGTGTATGTATGTGTGTTGTGTATGTGTGTGTGTGTATGTATGTGTGTTGTGTATGTATGTATGTATGTATGTATGTATGTATGTATGTATGTATGTATGTATGTATGTGTGGATCCTCCACTCTAACTCAAGTACCATCATTCAGAAAATTTTGAAAGTTTGTATTTCTACATTATTCTAATATGGATAGAAGCTATTAGATTTTGGTTTAAAGCAGATAACCGGAAATGGCACTATACTTGGAGCTCAAAATAGTTTTTCTTCGAAAATTACCTTTAAATGTAATTTTTAGAGATTTAAATTATTATAAAAATTAAATATTATTAAATTTTCTACAAGTTGGCATTAATACTTTTTCCATATATTTGATGTCTAGATTTATAAAATTATCTATAATTTGAATCCCGGAGCCTACGCTTTATACAAACACAACTCTTTGGTTACACAGTTCATCTCAAATGTATGTAGCTGACAGATAATGTCACTGTCAAAGAACTAATCATTCCAAATTAATAATAGTATCGTTTTAAAAAGAAAATAGTAAATAGAACAATAGTTATATGAAAATTAATTAAATACAGTGTCCATTATAAATGTAAACATATATTAAAATTAATAAAAATTAAATTGCGGGAGGTATAGTGTTGACCACATCATCTTGCATTAATTCACTCTGGGTCACCCAAATTTTAAAATTATGAGCCTAGGCTCATAATATTTCGACAGCCTTACATTTCAATTATAAAACATACAAAATAATGAGAAATTTCTACAATTTCTTTTAACTAGTTTAAGTTTCAAGTATTCTGCCATTTAATATTGGGTCACATCGCCTTTGTTAGTATTAATAGCTTTAATTTTATTAGGCAATGTATCCTCAAACCCTGCACGTTCTTTTATTAAAGTATTGTTTCAATTGTCTTTTGCACTGGATTTTTACTAAGTTTTTCATTTTAATCCATTCCTCCATCCATTTCTTTCTGTCCTTATGTTTTTTTTATTAATATTTACATGTTGTACTAATTTTTTTATTAGGCTGTTAGGCTGCAGTCCAATTTCTATTTTATTATATTATCACTTTACTTACAACAATTCTTTTTTATTTGTAGTAATAAAAAAACCAATATGAAAAAAGCCAATATTTATTTAAGTGAGTCAACATTAATATTCTTGTGGAAAATGTAATAATAATATCTAGTTGAAATGCAGTAGTGGTGCATCAATAATACCGGAAACTTGTGAATCAATAATTACATATTATAATTTCCGCGATTAGCCGATAATCGATCATAAATTACTATCATTCCGCTAATATTCAATTCCTTTAATACTAATGCATTAATCCTGTCGGAAATTGCCTCCAAATTAAATTATTTACATTCATTAGTAGAGAAAAAGTTCGAAAACAATTAAGAAATTAACAAAAAGGGAACAAATCCTCTTGAGAAAAAAGTCAATTCCATTGGTACATGCGAGACAGATTTGAGAGAAGCAATTGAAAATTCAACTTTGTTGTTTTCGCATAGCATGGTACCAAGTGCAGAACTACTAAAACTATTTTAATTAGTAGAAAAAAGACTAAAACTTTCTGTAGTAAAATGAACTATAAAGAAGTATTTCCCCAACGCTGCGAAACTCAGGATCCAGCGAAAATAAAGAAACTGGAACAAAGAAAACATTTCGCATCCAAATCTATCGCAATAAAGTCATCTAAGGACTTTGAGTTTATTATTTCTCAACAAAAAATATATCGGCCGTCCAGCAAAAGGTGGAGAAGACTATTCATTAAATGAAATTATGTTGAGACAATGTTTTCAATGTTTTTTTGCAAATGTGACCAGCGACTATTAAGTAACTTTAAAATTTAAGCAATAGAGTCTGGTTATACATTAAGGTCTGTTTTATAGTTGTGGATATTTTCAGCAAGTAAACATGATGTTCCAAAATGACCCATTAAAAGTGTGTAAATATGTCACTAAACCATACATCAAATATGTTTACAGTATGCTGGAAATCTAGAAACATAGGCCCGTACTTTTCGTAGTGACATATTTTGAAGGGAGAAAAAAAACATTACTATTATTTATGCACCTGGGTACTTATAGTTTTATTCAAAGTTTTAAAGAACATCAAATTTTTTTGGAGTCTTTTGGAAGACCAGACTGAGTACGAAGTCCAGTAATTCATAGAATTGATCGGCCTAACTAGTGATGCACGCGAGACGAGACAAGACGAGAAATATAAAATATCGATCTCGTCTCGTTTTCGGATATGCAATCTCGATCTCGTTCTTGCACATTTTTTTGGGTTTCGTTTCGTTCTCGCGCGAGAATCTTGCTGTAAAAATAAGCGCTTGCGCACTACGTATTTACCTCGGTATTTACGTATCAGTTGAACTACAAAAGACAAGTTCGCACCAATCGGCGTCTTCCGTGTTTTTACAGTCGTATAACTATAATAAAGAGACGAAACACTAAATTCTAGTCACTAAATTATTTCAATACGAACATCTGTTAATACATTCTGTCATCAGTAAAACTAATTAAACATTTAAAAAATTATTTTTTGTAACCAAAAGTTTCTACACTTTATCATTAACTATATGCCACTATTAAGTAAGATTTACTCATAAAAAGCGCTACACTGGGAACTCGCTGGCAACCAATCACTCCACTTCACTCCGGGTTGGGTCCTATCGACGCTTAATATAAAATCCTTTACTTTTCAAGGACGACAAGAATTTTATTAACCGTAGTTTTAACTGGGATAAATTAGGAGCTGAAATGCTGGAGAAAAACTAGTTCTATTAGATGCAAAACCGATTTAGTCTTTATTTTGCATTTCCTCGCTCTGAGCTGAGACCGATATCATTCGACTCTAGATAGACTCAAAAAAATATAGTCAATTCATATAATTTTCACATTCACCTGTTCTATGCATGAATTACCGTTGACTCCACTCCCTGTACGGTGCATTTTTCATTGAATTTGTGAATCAAAGCTATAAAGTTACAAATAATTTTTATTGCGAGACTCTCGCGAGATTTCTCGCTTCTCGCAGTTGTTATATAGATCTCGCCTCGAATTTTAAATTGCCATCTCGCTCTCGTTCTCGTCTCGCATAATGCAACGAGACGAGACGAGATGCGATAAATGATAAAATTAACGAAAAAAACTTAACAATATATATATATATATATATATATATATATATATATATATATATATATATATATATATATATATATATAAACAAATGTTAAAAATAGAAAAATGACCACATTAGGCAGCTCAGATATTGCTTAGGGCCGGCAATTTCAGGACACAAAAATTGATATTAGGTTCTTTGATCAAAATTGAAATGATAGTGTTATGTTCATTCGGACAAATAAATAATTGTTTCTCACTCGTTACAAAAAAAATCGAAGGTGATCTTGCAATACCTCATATATATCATGTTCAACGAAAATATGTTATTATTAGATTTGGATTTTACGTTGCTATTTTCAATATTAGTAATATCTTCTTTCTTCTATTTTTAGCAAAAATGAGTTATTAGTGGATTTGGATTTTGCATTTCTCTTTAAGTTGTATTTTAAAAGTATCTCGTAAACTTGAGCTAAAATCACACAAGAGGTTTTGCCAAGTCACCCGCAATATGCGATTAAATCACTAGGTAGTAAGTAGTAAGTAAAGAAATTTTTATCCATCTTTATAGTTACATTGTTTTTTGGTAACGAGATGTTTTTTGTTTCTATAGAGAAAAAATGTCACTTTAAAAATGGGTGTTGACATAGTTATTTACATATAAAGCGTCGAAAGAAAAGGTTTACACTTGCGGGGGAAATTTGAACCCCGACGCGTAGCGGAGATTTTTCATTCGTCCAAGGGTGTAAACTTCTTTCGGTCTGAGGTATGTACAACGATTTACGTACTACTGCCAACAAATGAAATGTTTTTAAATTATTTTTTAAATGCATTTAAAGCCTGATGCAATGTACAAATATTAAATGGGCAGGTGGCCATGCTACAAATCAATAAGGCTATGCGTTGCATTGCTAAATGTCAAGCTCGGAGGCAATTTCTGGAGAATTTTTTCAAGCAATTCTAATAAAAGCTTTCAAGATTTTTAAAAATAAGATTTTCATTATACAGTGTGTTCAAAAAAATTCCTAACTCGGAGTAGGTTATGGACAAAGAAACGTATGTCAATTTAAAAATATTTAAGTAAATGTCAATTTCATATGAGATATTGTCAAAAATGGTATTTGAAGAAATCAATGCTTTTCTTCTTGAATCTTATTTTAGAAATGGAAACAAATTAGAAAACGGCGAATGTCAATATACTGTATCCTTCTTTATTGTTTTTTCTCCTTAAAATTACATTTCAAGATCAATTTTGACATCTTGACTTTTGGATAAAATAATGATAAGACATAAGTTTCTCTGTTCATAGCCTACTCCGAGTTAGGAATTTTATTGAACACACTGTATTTTCAATAGGGCTATTGCAAGAATTTTTATATGACTTCTAAGTACTAAATTTTAAAAGATATTGTTCTTTAAAGAGCCTCAAATTTGAAAACATCACGAAATATCCATTAGATATTTTACAAATAATTATTGAAATTTGTGTAATATTTTAAAAAAGTCACGCGATCTAAAACAGAATGTGACGTCGCCTACTTTTATTTATATAAATAACGTAAATTTTTTTTCTCTAACACTACTATGGAATTCATACATTCTATAATTGAACACTGTTACAGAATGAGGACATTCTGTCATACTGTTATGGAATAATATTCCGTAATAGGCAGTCACAGACCACTATTTTTTCAAATCACACATTTAAATACATGGGAAACGCAATTGTTTTCAAAATCAAGACGGCTTTATTTGGCGCTTTGTTTCTTTTATTTTGTCACTTCAACTCCCTTAACTGTCAAGTTATAAAAGAAATGTATACAAAATCTAATTATACGTCTTGTTTTACGCGTTTTGAAGCTTTTACATGGTAAGTTAAATAAAATTATTGCTTATTATAACATACCAATAATATTTTATTATTTTTTTGCACAAATGATGGGTAAAATATATTCTTTAAATAGTGTTAGAGAAAGTATAGTCTAAAACTCGTATGGAATAGTATTTCCGCCACTCGCAATACCGTTATCTATTCCAAACTAGTTATAGAATATATTATTCTATTGGCTATGAATGACGTACTGTATGGGCTTCGACGTCACAGGATATTGTTTTTCACGACTATTTTTGGCGCCAATATTTTTATTTAATTATTTACGAAAATAACAATAAATTATTATTATTTTTTATATTACTATGAAAAATATTGTATAAACTTTAATTTAAAATACTTTTATTTTTGACGTTTAGTTTATCAGTTGCCGGGCTTTTGCTATACTTTACCGGACGCATGTGCTACATTACTGCCCGCAGGGTGTAATCTTTCAGTTTCCGCCATGGTAACTAAGATGTAAACAAACAATTTTCATGCAGTTGTGCGTAAACACATAATATACTTTCAAACAACAAAAGATCAAAAGAAACAAAAATTACTGAAGTAAAATTGTTTCAATTGTATGCGACCTGTACTTTATAATTAAATATGAATTACTGCAATTCACAACAAATAGAGCAATTCCAAATCAAATATGATAAAAAAAATCCACTTCTTTTAATAAAGTCATTTACTTTTATACCGTAGCTGAACAACACCATACAATAAAATTCTCCTGTACAATAGCATCCATGAAAATATTGTACTCATACACCTTAAGAAGCTCCCGCTCTCGCTCCAGCCCAGCGCAAGAAGCAAAGCAATTGTGTTGCATGCGTGCCAAAAGCCATAAAACCGAAATAGCCGCCGCGCGCGAATCCACAGGCAAACCTTTGCGTCGTTGCGCACGTCGATAGCGAAATTAATGTTAGGAACGGCGTGATCGGTTCAAGGAAGGCTTAAAAATAATATTATATCAACAAAGCTCCGCGGCGAGTTATTTTCAGCGCTGAAGCAAACATACTGGACGTGGAGCCTGCAGTAATAACAAACAGAGATGCTAATACGCAGAACATGCTGGTTTATAGCAACCAGGAACGATATCTCGACTGAGGATAACAGTAAACACGGAGATGACAATGAACAGGTATACTGCGCCTTATTTTTGCTTCCTTACGGGCTCTCAAATATCTTGTGAAGAGAGGTCACTTATGGTATTTGAAAGTTGGAAATAATTTACACGTTTTAAGTTTGATATCGATAGAAATCAAGATCTTATATTATAAATAACCACGAAGGATTTGTGAAAATTCGAAAGAGGTCTGGAAAAATATGAACAGCCAAGAGCCAGGGCGAAAAAGATGAATGTCAGAAAATGTTTTTTCAATATGCGTATTTTAAAGTTTGAAACCTTATTTTTGAAGTAAAATATCAAAACTCAGATCGGACATTATTATACCCACAGATGGGTCGAGTTTCAACTTATGTGGAACCTATACCTTGTTCCATTTAAGCCATTCAGTATTGCGGAGCATAGGGAATAGTTTTGACCTCTCTAATTGGCTGAAATTAGAGACAAGAGACAAGTTTACCCAATGGAATTTCGGCTACTTCAGATTTGCGCTGTTGCCAGTGCCATCTACTGAATGGCTTAAATAGAACAGAGCATAATAGAATTTTACCAAATCCACTAAACGAAAATGTATAGGGACCGTCATCCTTTTTAGCTCCTACTGCCGTTTTGCCTTCTTAAAATATACTATTTGAAAGCCCCATCAATTATCTTATTTTGTTCGAAAATGGACATTCAAGTTTTTTCTTTCCCTGTCTCTCATATCAAAAGAACTTCGAATAGAATCCAATGGACTTCGTGCCGAGTCTAATAGCAATAACTACAAATAGCCAACATTAATAAAAAGAGCTGGTTAGTTTCTAGTGACAATTGGACCACTAAAAGTAATAGATTACTTGAGCAGTAAACAGTTTTTTGTAATCATGTAAATATTATTTTTACTACAATGTTAACACAAATATTAAAGAACATTAAATTTCTCTCCTATTTCATCTATGTATAGTCTTCTATGTCACTCCTTCCAAGGACTCCCTAAAGCGCAAAGAAATAACAATTTATGGAAATTAATGAAAAGAATTAACGAAAATATTATTTACTGAAAAACCGGTGTCGTAATTACTTACGAAATGAAGTGTCACACTGATGACTTAGGCACGTGCAGCACACACTTTTCGAGCAAGAAAGAACAGGAAGTTATGTTTATTTGCGTAACCTAATTAAGAATGTTTGTTTTAAGAAGGAAGGTTATCAGCAATGTAACATTCGCGAGGTGTGCGTAGCGTTAATAAATCTCCGAAGCGGTAAACAGCAGCACGAGCAGTAATATTCGTTCGGTGAAGTTGGCCCGAACACAAAATTTCTTTTCAGAAGTACCCACAATGAAACAGCAAAGAAAACGAATAACACAATATTCAAAAAGCTTGTAAATAAAAACCACGTTTTCGACGTTTTTCAGTACAAATGTTCGCCGCTGTCGTAGACGCGGCAGCACCGTACACCGCGGAAATAAATCACGCTAGCGTGCATCCTATTTTTCTGCGGCGGATCGCGACATAAAATAACAATAAATTTGGTCTCTTTTAAATTTAATGTAGTTTTCATCGAATCAAACTGGATTTTGATATGCAAAGTGCATGTAAGTATATGGGTAATAAATTAGCTCAGCCAACCGAATATTTCAGCCGACGAATGAGATTCTGATTTGCGAACCAACGGGATAAGAAGGATAAATATTATATTCTTCAAACGCTTGCTCTCAAAATGTAATTATCCTTTTTATGAACTTGAGGAACTGGAAGTAAATTTCGCCCTGTACAGGCGATATAAATACGATTATTTGATATCTTTATTGTTATATGAAGCGTGCTGAAAATTAATTTTCTTATCAAGTTGTTTACATAGAAAATATTTTTATAGTTGCATGATTATGTGCTTTATAATTTTAATGCAAGAACATAATAATTGCTCTATTTTAAAGATACATCAAATTGGTCTATTTATTTAAATTACTTATCATGAAAGCAATTGTCACATTTTCAGAACTACTATGGTTTAATTTTTATTTCAAATAAATCTTCAATATAATATACTTTACCGGTTTCAGCATATTAAGCCTTTGTTTAAATATACAAAAGTAGGATGGTAAACTATTATTCAAGAAAGAAGACTGTTCTAGGTTATTTGCTCAAAGATAGAATACACAGCACTTTATAGCAATAGCTTAGCAATATCTTGCATTAGGAAGAGAAAGATTAGTTGACGTATGTCTATATTTAATTTATGTTGTGTGACAGATATACGTAAATGGTGTCATTACTTTCTTTTTAACACAATAAAAATAGCAGTGACGTAGGTCGTAGAGTCACAGGCATATAATTATCTAGTACACTGTCATCTGTACTATTGTTTTTAAATCAAATTATTATGTTATGGTTTACGTTAAGTCTATATTTTTGTTTTATGCACAAACTTAGGTGAAGAAGATAAAACTTTGAGAAAAGCATTATTTATAAAGAAACAAAATTTTCAAATAGAGCAAATTTATTTTTCAGTTAAAATGTATCCATAAATATTTCAAGTTGCACGCCTGTGGGTACGAAATACAGTGAAGTTATCTGCAAGTCATTATACCAGACGGTTCATAAATGACCTTGAATAGTCATTTTTCGTGAATAATACTAGAACTGGACATCTTTCAAAATTTTACAGTATAACTGTAGCTGCATAGTAATATTAGATTAGTGTAACTTTCGTAACAAGCTTTACTTTTTTCTAAAATAATAAACATGAGCAATAAAACACGTAATATGAATATTTGTTATTTTGACATATGTCAAAATACCTAATTGCTCTGTCTTTATCATAGCATTCTGAAAATAGCATTAATGAGAAAATTTCAAAAAATAAAAGTATTTATTAAAAATATATTGATTTTGTGTACCCGATGAACTATTGAACAAACCACGGATGTTATAAAACATAACAAGCATCAGATGTATTAAAATCCACGCATAATGATTGTCATAATAGTCCTATACTCTATCCGTTTTAACCATAGAGTGGTGGGAAAATAGGAGCAGTTTGATCTTGTTGTCCTGGATAATATCGAGGTTTTATCCAATCAGAAAACAAGATCAAACTGCTTCTATCTTCGCACCACTCTATAATTAAAACGGATAGAGTTAGGTATGTTAATAAATATTACATTTACCGTAAAATTTGCACCTATTACACGATAAATTTTGTTGTGTCATCACGGTATACTGG
This sequence comes from Harpalus rubripes, assembly GCA_963082715.1. Classification (NCBI taxonomy): domain Eukaryota; kingdom Metazoa; phylum Arthropoda; class Insecta; order Coleoptera; family Carabidae; genus Harpalus; species Harpalus rubripes. Next base: position 17,761,339 of record OY720449.1, read on the forward strand.
ACACTATATTACGGGAAAAATAAATAAAGAAATTAAATAAAAGAATATTCGAGTAAAGTTATGTTATTAGAAAAAAGACGTTTCGACAGCGAATTGCTCTACACTGTTCTGGCATTTATAAGATTCCGTGCCAGAGTTTTAGGATGTACATTGGTCAAACTTGTAGAATTGTAGCAATAAGATTAAAGGAACACAAATGCATATTAGTTTATCAATCTGATAAATCTGCAGTAGCTGAACATGCCATTTAGAATTATATGGAATTGGATGCGAAGACTAATTAGAGAAGCAGTCGAAATCAATAAATCCCCAAATAATTTTGAGCTTAATATGTCGTGGTTACCTCTTGTCCGTTCGTAATTTTCTGTCAGTGATATTTTTGTGTTTTTTTAAAAAAACCTTTGATCCGTATAACCATAATTTTGTAATCTCGTAGTCTTGACTGCATATATATTTATAGTATTGTTGTTATTTACCTGATGCAGGTAGCACTTCGAGGTCGAAACGTCGTTTTTCTAAGCAAATTTAACAGAACTATACCGAAATATTGTTTTATTTTATTATGGGTTCTGAAATCTTCTTTCAATATTTAAGTAAAACACTCTTTGAAAGTAAAGGAGTCCCAAGTTCGACCCTTGTGGAACTCCATCAATATGAAGCAGTGCAAGAAGAGGAAAACAATATATTAGTAAAATAAAATATGAACAGTTAAAACAAAATTAAAATTCAAAATTGTAAATCACTTCTTGCCTTGTCAAACTTAGTAATATTTCGTGTCATAAATTCTGCAAGAACGAATTAATATTCCATGTTTAACTACTTTAAAGTCTGAGGCATATTCTTATCTCATAGTATTGTCTTCCAAGTTTCGGGCGTAAAACACCAATAAAAAGATTTATTTACTGTTTCTCACAAATGTGACGAATTCTTAATCTCGTTTTCCACGGCTATTGGAGCAAAACCAGCATGAAGTGAACTAGTGCAACCGGATATTACATAGTTTTATTTTAGATTACTCTTGTGCGTCACAGGTCACGGGCGTCAGAGAATTATATTTATTTGTGTACAAATACAAAGTTATGTAGAATTTAATATACATACTGCCATAAATTAAAGGATAATTCAAGATTTTACTGTGAATCACAGGACACAAGATTCGTGTTGGTAAATATTATCCAGCTTACAAAAACTCGTGCAGTTGCCAGATGTAATATTATGTTTTATTACAATTATGGTAATGTCTTGTAATTATTGTAATATGTTGCGTTTATTTTCACAGTTTTCGTATAATGAACATATAATTTTCTGCAAGCACATTATGCGTACAACACACTTGAGCACATTATTAAAACACACGGAAGTTTTTAAAAGTTTTTCATAAGTAATTTTAACAAATTACTTTTCATACTACAAATACTAAAACAGACGAAATTAAACAAGGAAATGCGTTTCAGCAATCCTTTCCTGCCACGATTAACTTCAATTTTGACAGGTAATTTGAATAAATACAGATGTCAACTATCAATTAAATTTTGTTGCCGAAAATGCTATGTTTTTCTTAACCTTACGCATTAACACTATGTATTAAAGTTATGCATTATCATTACGCATTAAAAAAGTAGCTGTGTATGTAGCTTTACTTTCGTTATTTAGCTGACGCGGGCTGTTAATATAGGAACCGGCTCCGTAATATTTTATTCTTCCTTATAATAATATTTCTGAAGAGACGATAAAAACTTGCTACCCACATTTTTTCTTTTGGCTAAATTTTCATTATTTGGCTAGAAAATAATGAAATTTTAATATTTAAATTACCGCCATGTATGACGTAGAATTACGCCGAACCAATGAATGGCCGTAAAGCAATAGCATCGGTACGTCCAATAGCAACGGCATGTGCGGGTAATTTAAATATGACAGATAATGACAGGGTATAAGCTAAGTTAAAATTCTTCAAAATCTTGCTTAACAAATCGAAATATGTAATAAAAGTAACAGCAACCGCGCAAATTGTAAATAATAAAGAAGAGAGACAATGACAGAAAAATGAACTAATATCAAAATCAAATAAAAACTCGCACTCGCTCGCCATCTACAGGTTACATTCTTAAATATTCATCCCTTTCTCTAGTTCAAAATAATGACATCAAACAAAATCTTCTTTCTTAATTGACTAGAAAACAAAAAAAAATTAAAATAAAATTTACATTTTTACATTCCTTTTCAACTTCACTTTAGGTATTTAGTGATAGATATCAGATTTTCAGTACCACGCAAGTAGTCTATAAAACTGTTACTTTAGTATAAAAAAATGACAAAGATGTAAATCTTTATCAATGTTAATTTCAACGAGAATCCTTCTATCTATGTGCACATTTTGGTGGCAGTTGCCGTGTATTCGTGTATTGTAATTCTGAGCGAGTAGGATCGTTCGTTTGATCTCTAGACTCATCCTCGGAATTCATCATATTTAAAATGACCTCGCGAGTGAAGGAAGCGATAATGTTTAAATTATTCAGTGACTGCGGCAATGGCGAAGGCGCAGAGGGGCTTCACAGCCCCTTGCAACTTGAGATATTTAACAACAAGATTTATTACGTTCTTTTTGTGGCTACTGGCCTCGGTCAGACTTCAATCACGACTCGCAATAAAGGCCAGCTGCTTCCGTATCTCTGAAACGACTTCTATCTTATATTTATTTTAAGACCTTCTTCAAGATGATTTACATACAAGTAGAATATGCCACTTGGAAATCCAAATTTAATTTTACTCAAACATAAATTATCGTGTAGAATAATATAGATTGTTGCGTAAATAAATATATTTTTAATTAAAGATTAGCCTTAAATAATACTTACAATCCCGATATAATTGACATTATTAATAAGACAAAAAAACATAAACAAATGGTACCAAAATTATTTTATATCAATTATACGGATTCTGACGACGTTATAGAACAATTCCGTACATAGGAAACATTACCGAACAAATAGGAAACCATTTAAGAGGAAAACAAATCATACCGGCTTATTACAATAATATAACTTTAGGCAAACTGTTAGTTAACCATAAATTAGGAAATAATTATAAATTTGAAAAGGTTGAGTTTATGAAATTAGTTGTAATAACTGTAAACACATTTACGTAGGAAAAAAGAATAGAAATTTTAACACTAGATTTACCAAACACCTGAGAGCCTGGATATTAAATAAACCGAACAACTCCAATCTTCCTAAATATTTAATAGAAAAGGGACATTCCTGCAATATATCAAATTTAAAAATTTTACGTATAGAAAATAATTATTATAAAATCAGTTTATTAGAAGCCTTTGAAATTAAGAAAGCTGTTTCTATAGCTAAACAACTTATGAACGAACAAATAGAATTACACAAATCCCCGCTACTTTCCCCTTTATGAATTTCGATTGGATTTTCCTAATAACCCTTACTGTTAGACGATTATAAATATCGATGTTCACATACTTTTACTCTATTGTACTTTTGATGACGGCATATGCATAAAGTATCAATAAATCGTTATATTTGAAACTACACCGAGTGTTTTTACTTCAACTAAATATTAAAAGATACTGTTGTTTAGGGCATCAAATTTGAAAATATTACAAAATATCCAGTAGATATTTTATAATTAAAATTTACGTCAAGTGATCTGAAACAGAATGTGACGTCAAAATTCATACAGTTTTAACTGTTTTCCTATTAGCTATGAATGACGTGCTGTATGTATTCCGACGTCACATGAGTTGGGGTTTGTTTTTCATTACTATTTCTGGCACTATTCTTTTTATTTAATTATTTACGAAAATATTTTTTTTATTACCTACTATAAAAAAATAAACAAACTTTCATTCAAAAAACATATTAAAAAATTTGAAACCGGCTCATTTGTTGAAAATAAAAATAGGGCGAACTATTTGTACATGTATAATTAACAAAACAACTGTATAATTGTAATTTACATTGCAAGACCGTTACATAGAACTTTACAGGCGAGCACGGTATCTAAAGCCGGGACCACACATTCGGCATTCGGCGAATCCCGAGCAAACATTCGCCAAATGTCGAATGTGTGGATGGACAGCTCGCCGCGAATATTCGGTGCTCGTCTGTACTCCGCTTCTTGTCGGTTTTTCGAGCCGAGTCAAAGTGAACGAATATTTGCCTATAGTTGTATAGAACCCGCTAATCCATGCTTGGCAAACTAAGCATGTCTGTAAACAAATGCTCGCCATAACGAGCGAACAAATATGAGTACGTAAATTTCGGGTAACGGTTGAGCATTGTACAATGTTTTACAATATACTGAATGGTAAATAACTTGAAAAAATTATTGAAACACACCATAATACATTAAACTATTTGATCGAAATAGTCTTTGAAAACATATGGCGAAATAACGAATAAATAGAACTGTATATATGTTGCTATGGTTTCAACAGCCTGTAAATTTTCTAACGGGCAAAGCCCGTAAAAACCTTCCTAACCATTAGAGACAGAGCTCTGTTATAAGAGGTTTACGATTCAGTATAACGTAAAATAACTAAAAATATTGGGAAATCTCGATTTTTTTTTCGATAATCGAAATATCATCATGTTTCATTTCGCCGAAACAAGACAACATTCAAGAAATCACTTTTTTTGAGTTAAAAATGATGCATTTTGTTGTATTCTTCTAAAGCAATGATGTTCCAAAAATTGCACGTACAAAATGTAAATTTTCACATGTAGCTAGTTGAAAATACATTTCTACATCCTCCAGCTGAATATATTTGGCCAGTTTTAATCCTTTTTTAATTGAAAATGTAAAAGTTTTGTCAGTTGATGCAGAGAATGCTTTTGAATTTGAAGAAATTGGAATAGCTAGGTAGAAATTTTATGTTTGGAGTAAAACTTTTGCATACTGTATTGAATTTGCAGAATATTCGCTGGCTCGAAATTTGAAACTAGGTTGCCATAAAGTTTTAAGTTCGTTCAGCTTGTGTCACATTCAATTCACATAAAAGATCATAAAACTTCTCTCATGCGGATTTCTTTCAATATCTTGAAATATTTTGTGCCAACCGGACGTGGACATGGGTTATTCAGATATAAAATGTAAATTTTAATGTAATCGTACAATACCGATCATATCAGTTATCTCTATTTCATTAATAATTCAATTTAGGAAATCATTTAAATTACAAATCATATTAACTGCATTATTTTGTTTTGCATTTTGAATTTCTGTTTGAATAAACATTTATATAAATTCATCTCTCGAACATGAATAAAATGTAATCAAATATTCCAATATCTGGGCCGATTATTTTCGGTCAACGAATAACCAATTTATGCATGTATGTATTTATGTATCATCTAGTTTTCTATACATACGTACTTACTACATATATTAATCTTATAGGTATAATACATACAATTTAAGAGCTCTTAGAAAAACCACTTTAGTCCATCTTTTTGAATTTGATATAATCAGAGAATAAACTTTCTCTAAAGCCCGTTTGTCACAATCTATAAGTTTGGACAGAATTATGGACAGAATTCTGAACAAATTATTATGAACAAATTTGTGGACAAAATTTTGTGTATGCAAATATCCTGTATACCACAGTGGCAAACAAAATATTTGTATACACAAAATTCTGTCCACAAATTTGTTCATAAAAATTTGTGCAGAATTCTGTCCAAAATTATTGATCGTGGCAAATGGGCTTAAGTTATGCTACCTACCTGCTCACGAATCCTAATTTAATAATATTTTTTTCATAATACCGTACTGTTAAATGTGCTTTAACAGTACTGTATGCTCAAACAACATATGCGTCAAAATAGCCACGGCCGTTATTTTTTATAACAGTACAATTATTAAAAATTATGTGTTTCTAAAAAAATCGCAGCATCATGAAATTGTCATGAAGAGCTGTCACCTGTTAATATGCCGTAAAAAATAGAATGAAAAGATATAGAAATCACTGAACGTTACACGGCTGATTGTAAAATGTTCAACCGAGTCTATTATTTGCTTCATATCAGCCTTATGACGTTAATAACTATATTAAATTTAAAACTACACAATTATCAACGAACATAATTATCAAAAATTTTACTGCTAATTCCTAGATGCCATAACATTGCGCGCGCACTTTCTGTCCATAAAAATAGAGCTTTGTGGTCAGAAAAAGCCTTGATAATGATTTCTGTATGCGACCGTCTATAAAATTCTGTCTATAGTTGTGTTCATAATTCTGTTCTGAATTACTGGCTTACACTACCTGGAAACCATACATTCTGTAACTGAAAACTGTTACAGAATGAGCACATTCTGTCACACTGTTACAGAATATTAATCTGTAACAGGCAGTCAGTGCGTACTAGCTCCACAATTATGCAATTTGGTTAAATTGGTATTGTGGCCGATTAAAAATCGGTTTCCGAACTTCTAAAAACTTGTTTTCTGACCAGTAATCGATTGTTTAATGACCAGTTATTTCCTCTCATCAATTTTATGTACGAGCCCTACGCCAAAAGAATTGGCCTACATCTATAATATATTATAATTATTCGTACAAAATTACTAAATTCAAAGCCCGAATTTGTTTCTTTCAGTTATTTGATGGGTGTCTTATAACCATGTGTCTGAGTGTCTGGTTGCAAATCTGTGGACCTGGGTTTAATCCCGACCGGTGCCAAAGCTTATTTAGAATTTTAATTGGCACAAAATTGATACACTCTTCATGCCAACAAATATACGAATATATCATCATCATTACCGATATATGCATATAAAGCAGATTGGTACACCCAGTAACAAGTAATATGCCGTAATCATATTTTTACCTCCCGCTACTCTTGGTAAGGGAGGTATAGGGATCGTGCTAAAAATCGCATATCGAGATTTTGGTAAATGACCACTTTTAAGGTCCCTAGAATTCAATTTCAACATTTTCACGATAATGTCTGTGTGTATGTGTGTGTGGATCCTCCACTCTAACTCAAATACTATCATTCAAAATATTTTGAAACCTTGTATTTCGAACTTTTTCTGTAATGGAAAGAGCCCATTAAATTTTGGTGAAAATCGGATAACCGAAGATGGTACTTTTCTAGAAGCTCAAAATAGTTTCTCTTCGAAAAATACCTTTTAATGTTATTTTTTCGAGATTAATGCTATTATAAAAATTAAATATTATTAAATTTTCTATAGATTTGCATTAATACTTTTTCTGTATATTTTATGGATAAATTTATAAAATTATTTATAATTTAAATCCCAGAGTCTACGCTTTAAACAAACAAAACGCAGTTATTCAAATGTATGTAACTGACAGATAAATGTCACTATCAAAGAACTATTCATTTCAAAATAATATTAGTAACGTTTTAAAAAGAAAAAGTAAATAGAGCAATAGAAAAGGAATTCGATTCAGCAGAAGTAAATATGTAGTTGTGTATATAGATTAATAAAAATTAACGATTCAAAAAAATGTTTAAGCTAATCCTCATTTTTGGATTAGTGAATTATATTCTATCCCGGTATTTAAAATGTAATCTTCATTTTATTATAGCTCCGGTGGTTCAATGGTTAGAGCAACGCCTCATATCATAAGTGCCCTCGGGGCTCTGGGTTCGAATCCCACTAAGGCATGGATGTGTGTAAATGTGAACCCACTCTGTAATTGGGATTTAATCCTGTTGAGGGATTTAAAAAAAGGTATAGTAACTTGGATTAGATTAGACTATATTTTAAGATATAAACTGTCAAAATTAGAGTAAAATTCGCTAATCCAAAAATAAGGATTGATTTAATCTTTTTTGTGACTCGGGCTGTAATGGTGGGAGGTATTGTGTTGGCGACACCAGATTTTTTATTTAATTGATTGTTTATTCAATTATTATTCATAAACTTATTTTGCGTTATTATTATATCATTAACAAATGTATAGTTAACCTGTAAGTTAAGAAAATGGATGTAGGCAAATTTTTTGGCACAGGGCTCATATATGCCACATCCTTTTAGCTTTATAGATCTCATGTTTCATTAAAATCTCCATTTTGAAAGTCGCGTCAAAAGCATTTACCGAGAAATGACAGCCGGAATAAACGATCTATTTCGGTCGAAAGTTTACAAACAAAATATAAACCATACTAACCAGCATTCCGTCATAGTACGCAAGCAAGTCAGGAAACACAAGCATGTCGTAATCCATGTCAGGACCCGAAAGTAATCACTATTCACAGAGCACTGGACCAATGCGTTAGGCGTCCGCGGGCACACTAACTCGATCAGAGCACATTTTTGACTCCACCCGCAGTAAGAGAACTATGCAGAGCAAGCTGCAGACGTTAACGTTTGTTTATATTAACACGGCGTTCTATACACACATAAACCAAACGAAAACGGGAACGAATCTTCGACAAGCTTCCGTCAGACGGAGACGACGACCGGCGTCAGCAGTGGCGTCGCGGTGGAGGGGCACTGGAGTAACTCAGAAACGTAAGGAATTTTCAAATTTAAATATGACATTCCTTTGCTGTGCATTTTTAATATAACACAGGAATGATAGGCAGTCGTAATTACGAATATTTCTGTGTTTTAGTTGAGGTCTGCCGGAGGTTACATTTTCATTTCCAGGAACTGCACGTGCGCCCGCTAATAAAATGGAACGGTATTGCTGGAGTGTAATATATTGCATCCTATTAAATCTGAATGATATATTAGACATTTGCATTAGTTATTAGGATAAATATAATTTGATTAACGAGTTGCATGCCATTATTTAACTAAATATAGATAATGAAAATAGTTCATCATATTCAGCAATTTATCCATTTAGACATAAAAGCATCCAGTTGTAATAAACCATTACATATGTATTAATACCACTTTATGGGCCTGAAACTTCTTGTGGTCTCTTGAAACGACATATAAAAAATCTGGTGTGGCCAACACAATACCTCCCGCCATTTACAGCCCGAGTCACAAAAAAGATTAAGTTAATCCTTATTTTTGGATTAGTGAATTTTACTCTAATTTTGACAGTTTATTTCTTAAAATATAGTCTAATCTAATCCAAGTAACTACCTTTTCTAAACCCCTTAACAGGATTAAATCCCAATTACAGAGTGGGTTCACATTCACACACATCCATGCCTTAGTGGGATTCGAACCCAGAACCCCAAGAGCACTCACGACATGAGGCGCTGCGCTAACCATTGAGCCACCGGAGCTATAATAAAATAGAATTCACTAATCCAAAAATGAGGATTAGCTTAAACATTTTTGTGAATGGTTAATTTTTATTAATCTAAATACATAACTACATATTTACTTATGCTGGAAACTGTATTGAATTCCTTTTCTATTAAAGGTATTTTTCGAAGAAAAACTATGTTGAGCTTCTAGTAAAACGCCATTTCCGGTTATCCGACTTTCACCAAAATCTAATGGGCTCTTTCCATTACAGAAAAAGTTCGTAATACAAGGTTTAAAAATTTTCTGAATGATAGTATTTGAGTTAGAGTGGAGGATCCACACATACATACAGACATATACACACATCATCGTGAAAATGTTAAAATTGGATTCTAGGGACCTTAAAACGTGATCATTTACCAAAATCTCGATATGCGATTTTTAGCACGATCCCTGTACCTCCCTTAGCAAGGGTAGCGGGAGGTAAAAACTGGGATATTCGAGTAGTCAGTCGAACAAATTAATTTCCTTTTCAACAAACACCAAAGAGCTATTTACTACTCATCGGCCTCTGAAATACCATCTATATAAAATTGGTATAGCTGAAAAAAGTGTCTGTCGATCCTAATAGGACGAAGAAATTTCAGAACATATTGTATGTGAATGTCTAACATCATTGTAAATGGTTCCTGGAGCAGTAACTGGCTTCATGAGAACTCTGGGACTGCATCCAGAAAATTAAGATGGGGCCATGTTATAATAGATTTTACAGGTCACAGTGTCAAAAGTGACTAGTGCTTAAAGCCGTCAACTAAAAAATAATAATAAATAAAAATAATAATATTCTTCAATGATATTTTTCACAATCATTCAAATATCGCCGTTTTTGAGAGAAAACTTCCATCATCGACTGTGCAAGAAACAAAAAAAACTTACTAACGCATGGTAAACCTCTCCCCGTGGAAATTAAACAATTTAATAAATAATATAAACTTGGTTAACAAATTTCACAAAAAAGAAAATCCACATGAATAAGTAAGAAATGAATTTAATATTCTCACTGAAAAGTATAAAACTGACAATATATAGTAAGTATGTATCTACACTGATGGGTCTAAACTCCCTGATGTCGGCACTAGTGCAGCTATATTCATTCCGAGATTGAATCAAACGACTGGATGTATTCTTCCAAGATTCATTAGTATCTTCACTGCCGAATTTGTTGCAATACTAACTGCCCCGGATACTTTACACAGACTCTCTAAGTTGTATAAAATTTATTAAAAACCTAAGCGAGAACTACACCAAAAACGTATAAATGTTTATTAAAATAAATAAATAAATATATCATCACGACATATTACCCATTGCTGGGTGCGCCAATCTGCTTTGTACGCAGATATCGGTAATGATGATGACATATTTGTACCGTGTAAATGTTTTTTTAGATAAAGTAATTAAACTAAAAACAAGTTTTAACATATCACTTGCATTATTTTGGCTTCTAAGCCACGTAGGGATCTCAAGTCGACAAATATGCAAGTTACCTGTTGCGCAATCCGAACGAAGTTCCTTTTTTAACAAAACAACACTAAATGATGTATTTCACTATTTAAACAAATACACCATCGTGGTATATCAACAATAATGGGATCATCGCCCGTGATATATATTAAATAAATTAAACCATGTGTCCAGAACTGCGGGGTCTCGTGGCCGCATGCGAATCTGGGGAACCAGATTCGATTCCGACCGACACCAAATAATTCGAATTTTAAATAGCACAAAATTGAGCCTTGTGGTGCACTCTCCACGCCAGAAATGAGTGCCCGTGAAGTGACACCTGGTAAGCGCCCGCACGGTGTAATATTTCATCATTACCGATATCTGTGTACAAAGCAGATGAGCACACCCAGCAATGCGTAATAAGCCGTTATGATATATTTATTTTATTTATTTATAAGAACTGGAACAAAAATAGGTTTGACGGACTGAACCGCAAAGACTAGGTTGCAATCTTCAGACTCACTACCGGCCACACAAACTTAACACACAACCATATCCTAAAAGGTGATGACATCCCCGTTTGTAACAGATGCAGAACTCGTCAAACACCAAAACACTTCAATCCGTACTAAATAAAATATCACGATCAACTACCTTCGTGATGAAGATTATGTTAATGGTACTACCTCCAGTCAAAAAATGGATATTGTCCTTATGTTCTTAAATGAAACTAATATATAAAAAAATATAAGTAAGCCAGAACGAAGGTAAAAAGCAACTAGTGTTGCGGGCGTATATCACCATTGATGTCGCGCGCCCTTGTTGAAAAAATAATAATAATATATTAATATTTAGGAATATTTCTGTTAAAACTGTGCTGTAACTTAGGTCTTCTATAGGTTGAAGTACTTTAGTGCAGAAACTGTATATTTCGTAGAAAAATTTGTTTGTTAGAAGATACTTCGTTGTACACCAATAGTTCAGGTTTTGTGTATGGGATGACTCTGAGTCTAGATTCACTAGTTTCTTCCTTTAGACTGTATATAGTTTAAGTTCAACCCTAACACATACTTGTTGTTTTGCTTGTTGTTGTTTTGTTTACTTATTGATTACTTCTTGCCTGAATGTCTCTGACTTAGTGTCTTCAACTGATCTTGGTATTTCTGTTTGAATTAGCTAATACATTTTTACTGTATATTCAGCTCTCTGATTATCATCATGATGTGATTATCAGTTTTTATAATTTTAGTATTGTTTCAAATATGTGTTTGTTTCTTTTTCATACCTATTAAGAGCGCGTGTCTTAGGAACTACATATACCGAATAGAAAATTTGAGTATTAAATAAAAAAGACTTGGGGCCATTACTAAATTTATTTTTAAAAAAAGATTATGCTTCTAAAACTCAATATTCTACTAAAATTAAACGTAGTATATGTTTATTAGCAAGAACGACAATCAACAAACGTCTAGCAAACAATGGAATCTATTTCTGGAAAGTATGTCACAAGAGAAATATTAGAATGATGAATAATCTAATGCATACTGAGCTCATATTTCACGAAAAATATTTTTTTAATAATTCCCTAAATTTAATTTTAGTTATTTTACTCTCTACAAAAAAACCTGACAATTACATTAGATGTAATGTATGGTATTAATAAATAGTAAAAATAATTAAGGTCTCAGGTTAGATCCTTGCGGTACACCAGACGTAGGAATAAAAGTGTGAGGCATAAAATTATAATACCTATAAAAGTGCAAAGAATATACAATTCTGTAAGATGTATTGTAAAGTTAAATAAATAGTAAAAATAATAAATATGCCAGGTTAGACTCTAGAGTAATACCAGAGGTAGAAATAAAAGACGGAGACAGAAAATTATAATCTCTATCAAAATATTTTATTGTAAAGTATTCATAAATAGTAAAATTATAGGGGCCTAGGTTAGTCCCTTGTGGCAACCACATACAAAAATAATTGTCTGAGACAGAAAATTGTGATATCTATCAAAATGCTTTCATCACAAAAACTATTTCATCTATAGTGAGAGGGAATCAAAAAATACAACTATTTTACTTTATATAACAGTATTGGGATTTTTAAATAAGAAAACGCTAACTAGCGGCGACTATTAGAACTACAAACAGTGGTACACATTTGACATTTACATCAAACTACAACTATATAACTACAAAAACTCTATTATACATAGTTGAAATATAAATAAGAAATACTAATAAATGAGAAAATAATACGAAAACTAAAGAAATACAATTAACAGAAATGCTACGCTGACACACGTAAACAAAAAGTGTACCAGAGTTTAATGCGATCAGCGCCATCTCTTGATACATGAAAATCCCAATACGAGTTTTATAATGAATTTCATAAAATATTTCATGGAATTTGAAATACCTACACTGTATTCACTTGACCACTGTTATCTACAAGATCTGAACGCTTAACAATTTTATATAATCACACATGGATACCAATAGTAAACTTAGAGAATGTACTCATTTTTCAGATATAGATCTCTATGAATTTTGGTTATAATACATGCTATATTTCCCTTAACTTCTTGCACGTTTGCTCTAATTCTCCCAACCTGTTCCCATTCTTTAATTAAAGTTAAACGGCCCTTAGTCCCGTGTCAAATCCTTTACCGCTTAGTGAATTAGACACTTGAGCATTAGCGTTCCAGCAGAAGTCACGAGTTTGTAAGAAAAATGAGAGTGAACGTGAGACTTACCCCTGGCAACGTGTGCTTCTCATGCAGAGCGTTCTGTGCGTTGAGCGCGCTCTCTGGACTGAAGTACGTGAGGAAAGCGCAGCCTGCAATCAACAAAAATACAACGTGAGAGTCGCTAGTCACCTACCGAATCTACACTACAAAGCGAGACATGAAAATTAAATAAGAGATAGATATGCAGGTTGTAAACCGAGACAAGAAATTCAATTAGAATTTCTGTATTATTTTGTCACATATTTCATAAACTTGGAGCTTTACAAACACGACTGTTTAATACTGTAGTGCTTTCGTACGTTACATTTTATACTCAGATTTAAGTAGCAATATATGTCTATACATAAAATGAAATTAATAGCTGATATTCTACCAACAATTTTTAAAATATAATTAATGTATGTATATCTCCTGTGTACCACATAGGGAAGTTTCGTTTTTACCGACTAAGCATCACCAATCTTTATTTAGAAATTACTTAGCTACATACAGTTCCGTCTTTATCCCATACATTGGTTTCTTAGTACTATAACTAAATATAATTGCTATCATGACTAATATTGTATTATTATAGAGAGTGAGAATAAATAGAAAATAATTTGACAGATTTTTCGAAAACTTGTTGCCAGGCAATAATCACGAAAGCCCGTAGGGCTTGAATGGCTATTTCCAAATGGCAACAAGTTTAAGAAAAATTTGAACAAATATTTTCTAATTTATTGAACTCTCATCCACACTACATTAACTAGCATAATTCATTTACATGGCTCAGTTGGCAAGTTTGTTTTGACAACTAGAACACACTTTTACAATGCAAAATAAATAATCAAAAGATATAATGGGATTTCTAGAAGTGGTTTTTATAATTTTTTGGTTTATTTCATGATGAGAAATGGCACAAAATTTGTATTTTTCGCTCATTTTACTTATATGTTGATTACTATCTAACATATGTCAACAAAAAAAAAGATGCAAAAATTATTACCGAGAATAATCTCTAGAGCTGTATTCTCAGTACAATAATGACAGGATTGGTTAAAACGCAGACACCTGACACAAAATGGAACTTTTCATTGATTGTAAGAAATGTCATAAAATAATCCAGCAAATAATTCTATTTATATACAACAATAGTTATTTGTATCACTAGTCCAGAAACAGAATATTTGCGAGAACGAGTTTATTTTGACAGGACGAGCTGAAAGCGAGGCCTGCAAATACGAGATCTCGCACAACAGTTTCTGGGCGTGTGATACACAAGATTTTTTGTGCCGACATCTCCATAAATTCTTCGTATATTTCTCAACACTTTATTCTATTTTACATAACCTAAAAAAATGAACTTATATTTTTATCGGTTTTGCATTGCCAGTTTAAATATAATTACTTACATTTGAGCTTAAAATGCGTAATTATTTTATATTTATTGAAAATATAACATACAAACATTAGTTATATATATTTTATGTACTTTCGCATATTTTCAATGACAGATAGCGGAAACTCAATTGTATCACGTGAAGTTAGTTGTAGTTACAAAACAAATGAAACAAATTAGTCCTAAAGTTGGAAGTTATAATTAATCTATACGAGATGACAGCAATGACCGCATATTATTATATTTATGACAAAATTTAGTTATTTAAGTTACAATAATTAAAGATTTAGCCCTAAAATTTGTAAACATTTTGCTAATTCTTGTGTTGAAAATAATCTTAAATTGACATATCACCAGAACAGTAATGCCAACTCCTTTTGCTGGCCTAGGTCAGCAACAGCGCATTTCTGGACGATTTTGAGGTCTGTAATACTAGTCAAATTGGACGGAGGTACGGAAAAATTATTTTGCTATGGAAACTTAAAATAGAAAGTGATATTCTTCAAAAATTGGAGTTTGAGAATAGAATTGAAGATTTTGAACTCAAAAACCATAAATATCAATATAAGTCCAATTTTTGTAACAGTAATCACATCACTTATATTTGTATAAAGCTAACAATAATAACCAGTTGAGTCATTAAACAAAAATACATTTTGATGTTTTCATTCACGTTTTTTTATGCTATCTAAAAGGGCCCCACAAACTCTGTGTGCCCAAAGGCCCCTACATGGTCTAAGACGGCCCTGGCTACATACATAGGTATATCTATTTTCCGATTCCCAAATCATTAACATTTCCTATCACTTAGCAGTTGACATTTCAAAATGAAAATTGTAAAATTACCTACAAAATAACATAGGACAGAATAGGAGGTAGGTCAAAGTTGAATTTTGGAATATTGTAACACTTCACTTTAATATGTTAGGATTAAAATGTTCGGCATATAATAAGTAAATTACTAGTTTAAAAAAATAATAAATAATGATAAAACAGTTATTCTAAAATAAAATTGGAAATACCATGCTTCATGTACATAGTTAATCACACTAAAGAAAAATTTCAGAATTATAAGATATCCAAGCTAATGGAATTCAACTAGATATCTTTCAAAATCGTGTTTACCTTTAAGAACAATTGGAATGCTCTAGGAACAATATTTAAATCTGTACCGAATCCAAATATATAAAGAATCCCACGTTCAAAAAACCATCGAATACATGTTCAATACATTGTTAAATATGCCTAAATGGTAATTTCTATAAAATTCTTTCGACTATGAAATATAAACTAAAAACTTACAAAAAAAAAAACTGTGGGGGGAAATGTCGAGTAATAATAGTTCGACCGGCATTTAAAGGCCATCTTCTATTCCAGATTTATCTTCTACGGACACCGTTTGCATTTTGCACAATATATAAGCTTAATTAAAAATCCAGTGCGGTCAATATAACCTATCTAGAAAGATATACGCGACAATATTATAACAAGAATGTACAGGGTTTGTAGATACAATGTCTAATAAAATTAAAGATTACTAATATTAAATGGCGGTATACTTGAATAACAAATTTAATATTTGTAAGTGTAAAATCTGTATTTTAAACTAGACGAATTTTTCGAAATTTCTCACCTTTTGCTTAGCTTTTAAAATTTGTTTGTTGAAAATATGAATCAGTCGAACTATCATGAGTCTAGGCTCTAGTGAAAAGTTGGGGAGTACACTAGACGTTAAACAATTTAGTTTTGTTTTACATTCACAGTTGTTGACTTGTCTGCCTTTTAATACGGCACAAAGTTGATCCCTGTGGTGCATTCTCCACGCCAGCAATGAGTGCCCGTGAGGTGACGCCGGGTAAACGCTCGCACGGTACAAACATGTCATCATAATTACCGAAATCTGTGTATCAAGCAGATTGGCATACCCAGCAATGCGTAATACACCGTGATGATATATTTATATTTATTTATTTATCTCCGGTCTGCATCGCATCCATTTCCAAAGCCAATTATTAGTGTTTTGTTCATTATATTCTTGCAAGATATGGGCCTGGAGTTTCCTGAATTTAGATTCACTAAAATCATGAAATATAAATGGGCATGCTTGCAGAAAATTTATGTCTTCAATCTTCAAAATAAAATAAGTTTCGCTTCATACATTTCAAGAAAGTGGATGTTTCATTTTCTTATACACGCAGACATTTTAAATTGTTTTTGAAATTGTTTAGAATGTCATATAAAATAAAATTCTATTAATAAAACATAACACAGATTGAAGTACGAGTATATTAATGTAGCGTTTAAAATTAAACGTTTATTAATAAAATAGTTCAATTAAATGTTTGAAAATAAACACATTACCTATTGATATCTAGTCTGATAATTATACTTTAATGGATACAAATGGTAGATAATTTTAATGGTATTTAAAAATGGAAGACTCAACAAAATGAACATGTAAAGAACATAAATTATATAGTATAATACTTGTCATTACACCTATAATAAATATTTTCCTTGAACAAAATCAATTCTTTTATATCTTTCTTTTTAATCTCAACTCCAAACATCATTATATTCCGGTATCAACTTTTAAATCCTCAACAAACAAAAGAATTTTAAATATGGGTTAAAATTTGAGTCTTAGTCAAACAAAGCAATCCTTGATCCCATTAGCATTAGCTAACCGCATCCCCGTCCGAAATATAGAAAAAGTGGGCTGCAAAAAGCCGGACAGCACGCATGTCCAGAACAGGACTCGAGTAAACACAAACAGCGTGTGATTTGTACGATGCTAAGCAAATAACGCATAATTAATCATTATACAACGTGCGTGTAACGTAGCTGCAAATAAAACACTTCATTTTGATTGCGTACAGAGAAACAACGCTCGCATCGGATATAAACAGCAAATATAAATTTTTATATCACCGTACAGTGGCGGAGACATTTGAAAATAAAAAATCTGGTGTGGCCAACAGAATACCTCCCGCCATTTACAGCCCGAGTCACAAAAAAGATTAAGTTTTTTGATTAGCGAATTTTACTCTAATTTTGACAGTTTCTTAAAATATAGTGTAATCTAATCCAAGTAACTACCTTTTTTTAAACCCCTCAACAGGATTAAATCCCAATACGGTATTCTCTCATATTTTTATATATATATTTTTCTTAAAGAACAGTTACATCTAAGAGTATCTGTGAAAACCTGGGTTAAAAATTCCTTTTAATAAGCGAGATATTAATTTTTAAAATTTGGTTTTGTTGTGTCACGTGATAGTGACGTACTACTTGTACAGTACCAGCGGTGTGCTATCAGTGGTTCATGCGGCGTCTTATCACATTCGAACATGGAGTAGGGATTTCAACTGGTCTCCCATTGGAAGGTCATCTGGTACATCAGCAAATTTAAATGCTTTATATCTTTTGTAACAATCAATTTATATTATGATTTTTTGTTTTTGCCCTGTTGTTTACCTATCAACACCAATATTTTAAATACATTTTTAATATTAATAGTCTTCAGAGAATGCTCTATTACAGAGTGGGTTCACATTCACAAACATCCATGCCTTAGTAGAATTCGAACCCAGAGCCCCGAGAGTACTCATGACATGAGACGTTGCTCTAACCATTGAGCCACCGGAACTACAATAAAATGAATATTAAATTTTAAATACCGGGATAGAATAGAATTCACTAATCAAAAAATAAGGATTAGCTTAAATATTTTTGTGAATCGTTAATTTTTATTAATCTAAATACATACCTACATATTTACTTATGCTAGAAACTGTATTGTTTTATTTACTTTTTCCTTTTTAAAACGTTACTAATATTATTTTGAAATGATTAGTTTTTGATAGTGACATTTATGTCAGTTACATACATTTGAATAACTGCGTTTTGTTTGTTTAAAGCGTAGGCTCCGGGATTTGAATTATAGATAATTTTATAAATTTATCCATGAAATATATAGAAAAAGTATTAATGCAAATGTTTAGAAAATTTAATAATCTTTAATTTTTATAATAACATTAATCTCGAAAAAATAACATTTAAAGATATATAAGAAAAACTATTTTGAGCTTTTAGTAAAGTGCCATTTCCTGTTTTCCGATTTTCACCAAAATCTAATGGGCTTTATCCAATACAGAAAAAGTTCGAAATACAAGATTTCAAAATTTTCTGAATAATAGTATTTGAGGTAGTGTGGAGGATCTACATACACACATACATAGACACAGACATCATCGTGAAAATGTTAAAATTGGATTCTAGGGACCGGAAAACGTGCTCATTTACCAAAATCTCGATGTGCGACCTAGAAAGAATAATCTCAGAAATGACATTTTTGAGATCAATTAAAGGAAGCTCATGACTAGATAAGATCAGAAACGAAAGCAACCGATAACGTAAAGAGCTAAAGAATACAAAGAAAACTAGAAACATCAGGTCACACGTATGTCACCAAAAAGAATTCCAGAAGAAGCAATGATCTACAACCCAAGAGGAAAAAGAAACATAGGAAGACCGAGGACAAGATGGTAAAGCCGAAACAGGCAGAGTGTCTAATTCTGGGAGGACAGAAGAAGAAGATAAAATAATGAAAGAAATACATTTTCTCTGATTTTGTGAGACATTACAAATGTTTTCAGTGTCAAAATGTTCCGCGACGCCACTGAAAAACAAGCGACAAGTTGAAGCTCACTGTCATGCTACCCTAGCATTTGTTAACAATAAATATAATTTAGATTAGCGATAACATACATTACTTTTTCAATATTCATGACTTATGGACTTTCATTTAGAAACACAAACAATTGCTTTATTTGCGGATTTAATGTAGCGAAGCAGTTATCTAAATGTTTTCTGTTTTTCACGCCATTCCTTTTAATGTCGTCCGAGATACACCTTCAGACTTTATTGCTAATTTAAAACTAGTTTGTTTATCTTTCATCTGTTTCCCGGTTTTATTATTCTTAATAACATTAGTGTAATCTTTTTTTCTATCTTACGTTTTATGCAAATGAAACAGGATTTCATATCACATTACAGATATTATTTATTTGCTACACTAAATATATTCATGGTTAGTTAAAACAATGTTAAATTATATGCAAGAGTTATTAATAGATGGATTGATATAAATATATGATGAAGTTCATAAGTTCGTCTTGGTAAGCAAGTCACCCAAAGGTCAGGCAAATTTATAACAGTTTAAATCGATCCATTTTCCTAGAAAAGAAAGTGAACACTTGGAAAATATCACGTAGTATTTTACAACAATCATTCTTTCAATAAAATTTCCAAAGAAATAAACAACAAACGCATTTTAGAAATTCAAAGCTTTCTTTAAAATAGGACCTATTATACGGAGTGTTAATGAATACGTGCAAAATAGACTAAGTTTTATTAATAAACTCATATCCGGAAACGCACCGTTTTTGAGCTACATGGTCTTAAAACGGTAATTATCTACCTTAATTTTAGTTGGCTGTGGCTGTTTATTTTAACTTCGAGCATTAGATACATTTAATAGCCCTAGCGCTAGATAGCAACTGTTGCGGTTGAAGCCTTCGAAAACATAGTCTCTCAAGTGTCTCAAGAAGAATGGATATCTTGCTTTAACGATTGGATTATAGAATGCATAAATGTGTTGAGTTAAAAGAAGAGTATTTAGAAAAACAATAAAAAATTAAATTCTGGAAAATTTTGTTTTCTATCACTACTTTTCTCGTATCGCGGGGTTTTGTTTTGTTTTGGTTATATGTCACTACTTGTTATTTTACTGTAACCAGACACGTGACTCGAGCGTCCTTGACGTAATAGGAATCAGATGATTTGTGTGCGCTTGTCATTTTGACAAGAACAATGTCACTTTGACAAGACCAATGTTTTGACTTATTTTAATTTTGAACTGCTGAGAAGTTATTATTTTTAATTTAATGTGTTTTACTGCCTGAAAATTGTACATTAATAACGTTTTAGTAGTTCAAATTCAAAATAAGTCAAAACACTAGTTCTTGTCAAAGTGACACTGTTCTTGTCAAAACGATATGCGCACACATATCAGCTGATTCCAAGTACGCCAAGGATGCCCGAGTCACGTGTCTGCTCGCGCCCTATTGTGTGGTGCCAAATAGCAATGAAACAAACAATAATAATACGGAAATTTCGTTTCACGTGTAAGTAATTGAGATTTTTTTAAACATATAATATAATAAACAAAGTGGAACTTTTAAGTTTCCTACTAATAATGACGTGATAGAAAATAAATAAAATTTATTGGAAATAAAGATGTTTTACATATTTCAAAAGCTGAAATTCGTCATGCTTTCTAAAAATATTAAGACAATGCGCAGCCCGCAATACACCAAGGCTTCCATCCCCTCAAATCTCTCTTTCCGCATATCTTCTGGTCACAACAAAACAGTAAGGTGGCCTCTATTCAGTATATGCTCGAAGATTTGAATATATCGCATTATTTTTTCTTTTTAGTGAAATTTTTAATAAAAAATATGTAATATATTAGAAATATTAAATTATATTCTATTATAGAACTTGAAACAGAAGACGTAATTAGATCAATTAGATCCAGAAGATACCAATGTAGATATAAAGAACTACCGTGATCAATTACTCCGCTAACATATTTGCTCAGTAAAAATTAGCTAACGTGTTCCCTTAAATAACGAAAATCGTTGAGTGTGCGTGATGATAATTTTATAGAGGGTGTAAAATTAGCCCGCCGAATGTACAGAATTAGGTTAGGTGTTGTCTTTCTGATCTAAAATCTAACAGATTTTCTCTCATCAAATAAGCATTGCATGTGTCCGCAACCACAGACAGTTTATGTTCAAACAAAATATTTAATAATGAAAGTTCGCGTTGTACAAGTTTACAAACAATTATTTGGTCGACTTTGTGGCGATTACCGTGAAAATATTAGAGTATGCGATGTTGGATTTCCAACTGATTAAACAGACAGATAGCGAACGGGACGGAGACGGAGAATTCACATTGGATGCGTGTCTCGGGAAATTACTGGCGCCGAGTGGAAGCATTTATTTCGGGGGTTGCTATTCTCTCACCTATCAGAAGGGTTGCAACTAATTCCGAGGGTTCTTAACACTGTTAGGATTAGTATAACACGCAGTTGTAAAAATACCGCCTCGTTTGCCAGTCACGGAAATCTGGCCGCACGATTTTTCTTCCCTCTACTACAGGATATATTACTGAAGGGTTCCACCCCGAATGGGAAGGTATTTTATAGTTATTACTCCTGCGTTCTACACTTCTTGTCTAATTAATTACCAACTTGTCAAATCTTCATGCTACAATCGTACAACTTCATTTGGTTACTATTAATAATATTCACAGTGTAACTCTAAACGCGGGCGAGAAGCAACAGCCCAGATAATCTGGGAAGCTACCCAAGTAGTCAGGATAACTTAGATATTGTACCCAGCTCGACTTAATTCGTACTTTCACAAGAAGTCAGGCCAAAGATGGCGACTAAAATGTGACAGTGAGATACCCTCATCCCAAATAGAGGGTGGTCCATCGGGTACGCCGGATTTAAATTTTCCGCTATTTTTTTATATTTAACCCAAAAAAAATTGTTTTGAACCTCGAAGATATTTCAACAAGACAGTGCCACATGCCATAACAAACCATCGATTTATTAAGACAACGTTTACCTGGTTTTTCTTGTGACTTGACGCGATTTTTTCCTCTGGGGTTTTGTAAAGTCGAAGGTCCATGCTAGCAAACCACACACAATCCCTGAACAGAAATCTAACGCATTATTGCCTTGGAAAAAGTCTTCGAAAATTTGATCAAAAAGGCCAGGATATGCGAACACAATCGCGGCGGTCCTTTGGCCGACATAATATTTCATAATTAATTACAACATGTCTACTTTGTAAATCACTAAAAGTTGTCCAAATAAGTAATAATTCACTGGTTTTTAAAAAAAATTAAATCCGGCGTTCCCGATGGGCCATACTATATAAACTGCTTTTATGGAAGCTATAGCTTCCATATTCTAGCGGTAGTTTAAGAAGAAAAAAATCTGATGTGCCCAGCACATTACCTTTCGTCAGTTCTAAGTATTTTGTATAAATGTCAAACAGAAAGTTCCTTGCAAAAGATTCTATTTCTTTTACATTACCTTAAGGCAGTTGTATGTATTTTATACAAATTCAATACAGAAAGTTTTTAACAAAAGATCCTATATTTCCAGTAAAATACACATACATGCACTTGACACTGACACCTTTCAATCAGAATTTTCTTAATATAGCAGCTGTTTCCAGAGTTATCCATAGCTGGCTAATATATGATATTTATTCTCATAAGTAATATAGCAAGTGATATGATTATCATCGATGATATTCTCGAGTGAAACCGAGTTGCAGATTTCACGAGTCCGAAGGACGAGTAAAATGTGCTACTTCGGTTTCACGAGCAATATCTTCGATTATTAATCATATCACGAGCTTATATTTAATGAGAGAATATAATGAATTCTTGTGACATATTGTGTGTGTTGCTAACCTAACTTTTAATATATTGTATTACAATATGGTTAATTTGACAATTGCCTTATTATTTTCAGCGTTGCTGATATCAACCGAACGATTATCGCACATTTTTATATTCAAAATTAACTGTCAATGTCAAATAAAGAAAACAAATCCCTTAGTAACGAATGTAAATAAGGTGATAATTTCTTTGTTTTTTATCATCGCTGTGATAGACATGTAACTAGGGAGATTCTGAATGCTGATTGGCTGAAAACATGTCACGTGACTCATGAATTATATTCTCTTTATAATTTTTTTAACTCTATATCCATTTAATATATGAAGTAAAAAATGCATTCAAATGGTATAGAGAGTAAAATATTATATATATATATATATATATATATATATATATATATATATATATATATATATATATATATATATACTCGTATTATGTTAACAAATGATACTTAACATCGTTTTTTCACGAAAAACTGTTAAAATATTCAAATAAGGATACTTCCGGAATTTTTGGAATCGTAGTATTAGAGATACTTAGAAAATTTTGTCACACACAGACACGCACACACACACACACACACACACACACACACACATACGCACACACACAGACAAACACACACACGCACACGCACACGCACACGCACACACACACACACACACATACATACATACAGACATCATCGTAAAAATAGTAAAATCGTATTCTAGGGACCCAAAAACGTGCTTATTCATCAAAAACTCACCACCGACTTTTTTTCACCAAACACAATACCTTCCTTACCTGAAGATGGCGGAAAGTAAAAAATACAATATGACCTTTAAGATTTATGGTAATATGATTCGAACTTAGTTTTTTGGAAGCAGGTCTATTTATGTGTGTCGAAGTTTCTTCGTTCTCTTCACGGAGGCTCCAGATACAGATTTCAGCTTTACCAATTTATATTTACCAGATGATCTTTCAGAAGACAATAACCAGTTACTTGTCATAGCTCTGTCATTTTTGTTAAACACTAATAATAGCTCCTTGGAATTTGTTGACAAAGGTGACATGAACTGCTTCATCTGATTGTGTCCCGGAATATCTCTTTAATTTCATTGTATCTCTTTTATTTTTTCGTTCCTAGTTTTGTCATATATTTTGCCTTCAACGCTTGTATGTTGCTTTTCGTTTTATTTAATTATAAAAAAATGTTTTAACTGCAGATTTGTACTCCTAGAAATGGTTAATAAGCTGTGGTGATATATTTATTTTAAGTTACCTACTTAACAAGTGAAAATAAATCAATAGCGGTGGTTTACGAATCTTGGCTTCAGATTTGAACGCATAAACAGTCGTTCAATAACCCAGTATATACAGCTACTTCTGGACTCGCCTGAATATAGTAACCGTAGTAAAAATCTGGTGTGGCCAACACAATACCTCCCGCCATTACAGCCCGAGTCACAAAAAAGATTAAGTCAATCCTTATTTTCAGATTAGCGAATTTTACTCTAGTTTTGACAGTTTATATTTTAAAATATAGTATAATCTAATCCAAGTTATTACCTTTTTTAAACCCCTCAACAGGGTTAAATCCCAATTACAGAGTGGGTTCACATTCACACACATCCATGCCTTAGTGGGATTCGAACCCAGAGCCCCGAGGGCACTCATGACATATGAAGCGTTGCTCTAACCATTGAGCCACCGGAGCTATAATAAAATGAAAATTAAATTTTAAATACCGGGATAGAATAGAATTCACTAATCCAAAAATAAGGATTAGCTTAAACATTTTTTTGAATCGTTAATTTTTATTAAACTAAATACATACGTACATATTTACTTATGCTGAATCGAATTCCTTTTCTATTGTTCTATATATACTTTTTTTAAAAAAAACGTTACTAGTATTATTTTGAAATGGTTAGTTCTTTGATAGTGACATTTATCTGTCAGTTACATACATTTGAATAACTGCGTTTTGTTTGTCTAAAGCGTAGGCTCTGGGATTTAAATTGTAGATAATTTTATAAATTTATCCATAAAATATATAGAAAAAGTATTAATGCAAATCTATAGAAAATTTAATAATCTTTAATTTTTATAATAGCATTAATCTCGAAAAAATAACATTTAACGGTATTTTTCGAAGAAAAACTATTTTGAGCTTCTAGGAAAGTGCCATTTCCGGTTATCCTCTTTTCACCAAAATCTAATGGGCTCATTCAATTACAGAAAAAGTTCGAAATACAAGGTTTCAAAAGTTTCTGAGTGATAGTATTTGAGTTAGAGTGGAGGATCCACACACACATACACACAAACATCATTGTGAAAATGTTAAAATTGGATTCTAGGGACCTTAAAACGTCATTTACCAAAATCTCGATATGCGAATTTAGCCCGATTCCTATACCTCCCTTACCAAGGGTAGCGGGAAGTAAAACGAAAATCTAAATTGAATTGCGGAATGATTTCCCTCTCAATTTCCATCGGCATGAAAAATAAAACAGCAGTGGTGAAAATATACGCACGGAAACAGCTTTTAATATTTGTGACGTTATCTTCAGATGTTGTCTGATTCCGGAGCGCTGTATTGGTTTTATGTCGGTGTAAAAACGCGCCCAGTTATCGCGTGGGTACTGTCAAAACTATTGACACAAATTTCGCATGACCTTTGCTATCATTAATCATTTGCTATTCTACCGCAAACCAATGTTGGCCATTCAATTTTTCCTGCCTTTCTTCTCCTCATGTATTAGTGTTTTCAAAGCATTGCAGTATTATTATTTTTCTTCCATGACCATGACTCATCGCTTGCAGTAGGATATACTTCATTCAAGTTTCAGAAGGATAAGAACCATTAAGTCTTGGCCCGTAAATTGATAGTCAACATATTTATATTCGAATATTATGTATTTAGATAAAATTGCTGTCAAAATAAATACAATTACTTATTGATACAGAATAAAGAAAAATATGTTGATTTAACTATTAGTACCTAACTAAATAAAATAAATATAGCCAAACTTTGAGCTATTGGGACTAGGTATATTTTATTAAATCATATATTTATAATCATTATTTTAGGTAAATAAACTTTTTTGGCCTTTTTGGGAAGATTTTAATGTTTCATGTGTATTTACATTTCTGGACGTTTCGAAGGCCCAATGGCCTTCATCTTCAGCATCTAATTTTTTTTCTCAAGTGTTTTAGATTTTACATTTTTATTTTGCTTTTTTTGTCAGGTATGTTAGACCATGAAGTTTCGTCATCGCATCAAATAAATTTTAATTTTTTATTTTATCACTAATTAAAAACCTGTTTGTTATTCGAACGAGAAATTTTTATTTGTTTTTTTTTTTATATTAATTTAAGCAGAAATACTTGACAGGTAATTTTTTTATTTTGAGGTTTTGTGGCCAAAAGAATGTGGAAGACAAAAAAAGTAAAATAAAAATGTAAAATCCAAACATGTCAGACAAAAAAATTATTTAGATGCAGAAGATGAAGGCCCTTGGGCCTTTGAAACGTCCAGAAATGTAAATACACATCAAACATTAAAATCTTCCCAAAAAGGCCAAAAAAGTTTATTTACCAAATTAATTACAAAAGGGAAGCAAAAATCTACACATCAAAAAATCATTATTTTAGTTGAGAGACCTATTCTAACATAACTCTATCTTCTACAAGCAGTTCCAGAGTTCTCATAAAAACAGTTACTGCTCCAGAAGTCAGTTTCCCGATCTCATTTGCCGTGAGGTATCTTTTACCTAGATGGTTAAGTCTGCTTAGAGCCAAAGCTGGATATTCATATAGAATGTATTTGAAGTTTCTTCGTCCTCTTCGCAAAGTCGACGGATACTATTTTCAACTATACCAATCTTACATAGATGATATTTCAAAGGACAACGATCAGTAAAGATCCTTGTCATAGTTCTATTTTCTTTTTTTGCAGAGAGCTAATAGCGTTTGTTGACGAGG
The DNA here is from genome assembly GCA_963082715.1 of Harpalus rubripes. Taxonomy (NCBI): domain Eukaryota; kingdom Metazoa; phylum Arthropoda; class Insecta; order Coleoptera; family Carabidae; genus Harpalus; species Harpalus rubripes. The sequence goes on from OY720449.1 coordinate 17,788,710, forward strand.
ATGAAATGAATTTCTTTGACTGACTAAGGCCCAGAATGTTTCCAATTAGTGATGCACGGCGAGGCGAGAGTACTCTCGCATCTCGCCTCGTCTCGTTGCATTATGCAAGACGAGAACGAGAGCGAGATTGCAGTTTAAAATCGATATAACAACTGCGAGAAGCAATAGAGTATTTGTAACTTTATAGCTTTGATTCATAAATTCAATTAAAAATACACCGTACAAGGAGTGGAGTCAACGCTAATTCATATATAGAACACGTAAATGTGAAAATAATATATGAATTCACCATATATTTTGAGTCTATCTAGAGTCGATTAGTATTTCAATCCCTATATCACCCCAGTTAAAACCATGGTTAATAAAACTCTTGTGGCCCCTGAAAAGTAAAGGATGTTATATTAAGCGTCAATGGGAGCCAACAGGTAGAGAAGCGGAGTCATTGGTTGCCGGCGGGTGACCAGTGTAGCGGTTTTTATAACTTAATTTTACTTAAATAGTGGCATATATTTAATGGAAAAGTGTAGGTACTTTTAGTTACAAAAAATATTTTTTTAATGTTTAATTCGTTTTAGTGATGACAGAATGTGTTATCAGATGTTCATATTAAAATAGTTTAGAGATCACAATTTGATGATAAATTGGATATATTAGAGGCAAATTTAATTATTTACTAACTTATCACATTTTCTGTTGACTGTAAATGAATAAACATTATGTTCGTATTGAAATAATTTGGTGATCAGAGGTTAGTGTTTCGTCTCTTTATTATATTTATATGACTGCAAATACAAACGGTGCTAATGGTGCGAACTTGTCTCTTGTAGTTAAACAGTTACGTAAATACGTAGTGCGCAAGCGCTTATTTTTATAGCGAGACTATCGTACGAGAACGAGATGAGACCCAAAAAAATGTGCGAGAACGAGAGCGAGATCGAGCTTACAGATCCGAAACCGAGACGAAATCGATATTTTATATTTCTCACCTCGTTTCGCCTCGCGTGCACCACAATCTCCAATATGGCTTTTCAGGAGTACATAAGAAGGTTCAGGCCTATACAGCGGTAATTTGTCTTCCTTTTAGCGAGCTCATCAAAAATTTTCTCAGAAATTTGTATAAAAAGTTTGTTTTGTATTTTTACCATATTCTGTATTTTTTTATCAATATACATAAAGAAATTGCCTAAAATAAATGCAATGAAGAAATAGAATAAATTATTACTTTAAATTCATGTTTCACGTTTATTATTTCTACAATGTCAATAGTGATAGCGATACAAACATATACAGTACCGGTAATAGAGGCAAGACAATACGAAATATTGCATTATAAAACGAGCGATATTTTTTATATTTTGTGTATTTGTATTCATGTAGATTTAAGCCAAATTTACGCTTCCCTTTGTGTTTTTTAATAATTACACAAAACAGAACTGCGTCGAGTATAAAAGGCTCAAATATTCCCGTTTTTGTTGAGGTTTTTAAAATCGCCAAAACGGTAAATGAAAAACAAAAATAATACAAAAAATGCATAAATGCGGATTAAAAGTAAATCGTAGTAATTAATTTTCCCATTTCTACGCCGTTTGTAACGGACACACGAGCTGGGCAATGAAATGAAAACGGTAAACAATTGCTGAGCCATCAGATGAGAGGCACGCCTCTCGTTTCAGTGAAAAATATAGTATGATTTGTATTTTTAATTTTCTCGCATGAAGAGATTGCACAATGCAAAGTCCTGCACAGATTTTGTTAAACGTAAAAGATTGTACAACATGAAGTATAACACTCAGATAGTTTGAGAAATCATCCATTTTGCTCTAATAACCAAAATATCTATTTTTTAATAATCCGAAAGTTAAAATTCTGACTGGGGATTGTCAGATTGTCCCTAAATACTTAAATAACAAATTTTGTTAATTAGATCACAGTAATTCATATATATTTTAAAAAATCATCATATAGTTAACAACAAAAATGTTATAGTTATTCAACCAATCATTTTCAATACATAATTTTGCCTACTAATCAACTATTAGGAGAAATTCTTAACAAGTCGCTAACAAAAACAATTAAGAAACACGTAAGTGTAGGTATAAAAATGCTGAACAATAAATATAAAATTATGAAAATACATATTTATTTATAATATGTATATATTTATATAAAAATACATTTTTAAACTATATAGAAAAGTATGATTAAATAAAATTAAGTAAATTGTGTTATAATATTTTGTAAATTATTTATTAACAATAGATGGCACGATGTCTCCTCCCATATATCCCACATATTTCTTGTTAACAACATGGCAGAATGATTTGACGTTTGTGTTTTTATGGAACATTATTAACAAAATTTATTTATATAAATGGTTATGACTTTGTTTATTTCAAATGTAAACTAATGTAAAACAATTGTTTAGTCGTTTGAAGATTTATTTTTGATAGAAATGTTATTTTACGTGTGTATTTAGTGTTTTTATGTGTTTCACTGTGGTTTTAAACGACATTTTTGCTTGACTTTCTGATTTTTGCTGACATTGGAGGTCATTAGGGCATTGCATCGGCTGGTAAGTTCTTTTATTAGTTTTTTGACTATGTGTCATAATGCAAGTACAATAAATATAAAATTTTCGCCAAAATCCTTTTACTAAAATACTGGAAATACCTGTATAATCTTTTTAAGAAACTTTCTGTGTGGAATTTGTAAAAATGTACACTACCCCAATATTAAAAAAAATCTGATGTGGCCAGCACATTACCTTCCGTCAGTTCTATGAATTTTGTATAAATGTCATACATAAAGTTCCTTGCAAAAAATTATATTTCTTGTACATTACCTTAAGGCAGTTGTATGTATTTTATACAAATTCCATGCAGAAAGTTTCTAACAAAAGATCCTATATTTGCAGTAAAATTATAACATAAACCTACTGTCAACTGCACTTGACATAGACACCTTTCAATCAGAATTTTCTTAATGTAGCAGCTGTTTCCAAAGTTATAGCAAAGCTGACTAATATATATGATATTTAATTTCTTTATAATTTTTTAACTCTATGTCCATTTAATGTGAAGTATAAAATGCATTCAAATCGTATAGAGAATAAATAATTCTTTAATATTCATAATAACATTAAATGTGAAAAAATGATATTTAACATCGTTTTTTCAAGAAAAACTGTTAAAATCTTCAAATGAGGGTACTTCCGGTTGACCAATTATAACCAAAATCTAATCAGCTCTTCACATGGATGTAACGAAGAGGAATACGAAAGAATTATAATTTTTGGAATTGTAGTATTAGAGTTATCGCATTAGAAACTTTTGTTACACACAGACACACACACACATACATACACACACACACACACACACACACACACACACACACACACACACACACACACACACACACACACACACACACACACACATACAGACATCATCGTATAAATAGTGAAATCGTATTCTGGGGGCCCTAAAACGTGCTTATTCATCAAAAACTCACCTCCGAATTTTTTGACCAAAGACAATACCTTCCTTACCTAAAGGTGACGGAAGGTAATAACAAATACAAATAAAGGGGTGCCGTGGCTGTGTGCCTAAATGTCTGGTCGCGAATCTAAGAACTACGATTCGATCCCGACTTATCCCAAAACTATTTTGAATTTTAAATAGCACAAAATTGACCCCTGTAATGCACTCTTGACGCCAGGAACGAATGTCCATATAATAACGCCTGGTTAATGCCCGCACAATACGAATATGTCATCATCATGCCCGAAATCTTTGTATAAAGCAGATTGGCACACACAGCAATGGGTAATATGCAGTGTTGATATATGTATTCAAAGACAAATAAAACTTATAGTTAAAATGACAGTGATGATAACCAACGATTATGTTGCAAAATTGTTCTCACCACCCTTGGTTAGAGCTAAGTGGAAGTTAAAGTTGTTGTTGTTCGCATCGCTTCTAACCTTCAGTTTAATTCTTCGCTATCTTTAACTTCAACTATCTTTAACTAGAGGTGGTGGGATTGGAATTTTTTAGTTTTTATTTTATTGGAAAACAGTCAGCGGTCCAAAAATACGATAAAAAAATTTCAGTGAATAAGCACGAATTACGAACCCACTCAACCCGTTTTTACTATTTTTACAATGATGTCTGCCCGAGTATCTGTCTGTCTGTGTATGACATGTTTTTCGTTTACGATAACTTTTATAAAACTTCCAAAAATTTATATTTGCCGTATTTAAGCTTTCTGCATTCATACAAAGTGTTGATTAGATTTTGGGTACCTAATATGGACAACCGGAAGAGATACTTTACTTGAAGCTCATAACAGTTTTTAATGAAAAACTATATTAAAATGTAATCCAAAAGTTTTGAATTTTAGTATTAAGACTTTTATATCAAGGGGAATAACTTCTTAGATTTCGGCTAAAGCTAAAATTGATAAACGGGAAATGATATTTTACTTGAAGCTCTGAACAGATTTTCGTGAAAAATATATTATGGTAAAAACATAATCCAAAACTTTTTCAAATTTGGTATATAAGACTTTTCTATTAATGAAAACGACATATTAGATTTTTGCTAAAATTGATAAACCGGAAGTGGTACTTTACTGCAATCTCGTTTAGAGCAAACATATTTTATTGAAAAAATATATTAAAACACGATCCAAAACTTCTCAACATATTAGTTTTTGATTATATGATAACCGGAAGTGGTACTTAATTTGGAGCTCTTAACAGATTTTCGAGGAAAAACATATAATATAATTCAAAATTTCGTGTTACAGACTTTTCTATTTACTGGAACAACAAATTAGATTATCTTTACAAATAATTTACCGGAAACGACCGGAAGTGATACATTACTTAAAGCCCATTGCTATTTTAAACATGTAATTGGCGGAAGGCCATGAAAATTAAATTGATACAATCCAAAACTTTTCAAATTTGGTATTTAAGGCTATTATATTAATGAGAACGACATATTAGATGTTTTCTAAAATTGATAAACGGAAGTACTACTTTACCGGAAGCTATAAACAGATTGTTTTGAAAAATTATATTAAAACATGATCCAAAACTTCTCAAATTTGGTATTTAAAACACATGTATAATTTGAAACAACATTAAATTTTGATTATGCCTGTAAGATAAACCGAAAGTGGTACTTAATTTGGAGCTCTTAACAGATTTTCGAGGAAAAACATAATAAAATATACACCAAAATTTGGTATTACAGACTTTTCTATTTATTCGAACAACAAGATTTTGTTTACGAACGATCAACCGAAACTTGATACTTTACTTAAAGTTCATTGCTATTTCAAACATGGAATTGACGAGAGGTCATGTGTTGTTATTGTAAACTTTATTTGAAGCTGCATTTTGTTCATAGCTCTTGCAGACATTCAAAAATACAAAATAAAGGAATGAAGAATTACTGTAAGAAGTCATGATGACCACATAAGAATTTTAAGTTTGTACCCACATCATTCCTGAAAATGCAATCCACATCTCAGTTTTTAGCCTTCTTAAATGAACCCTAATATTTCTAATGAAATATTTTGAAGGAAACGTACTTGAAGAAAAAGAGACAGAAACATATAGTGGACTCCCGACTCCAGACAATGATTCTAGTGCTACGTTCTCAACGCTTTTTCCCTAGTGAAAAAACAGTGTACACAAAAGTAAGATGTATCATCATTGTCCTCTGGCCACTCGTTAGCGATTAATCATCAGCCGAAGACAAGCATCATGGTACTCATCGTCTCGCTACTTTATTCCTGTCGAGCGAAGTTTGATTCGGGTATTTGTCATTCCGTGTTTCCTTTGTTCGTTTCATTAAAAACTCTGTATTACAATTAATTACTCGGCCGCGATTAAAGATGATGAAGTTGCCAAGCAAAGGAGGCTAACGGCTCGAGAGGAAAACTCAATCGGTTGTATTTAAGCGGCACATAAATTTGATAATTGCCACGCGAGAAGACACTCCCATATCCGACTTGGTCAGGGATAGATTTCGAATTTTGGCAGCAATGGTTGCTCTAGACAATTTATAGATTTTTTTTCTGAACAGCCAGTATTATTGAATATTGCTATACCGGGTGTCTACTTTTTTTTGACCTACAGGAAATACAATGTTATTTTTTACCTTCCGTCATCTTTAGGTAAGGAAGGTATTGTCTTTGGTCGAAAAATTCGGTGGTGAGTTTTTAATGAATAAGCACGTTTTAAGGTCCCTAGAATACGATTTTACTATTTTTACGATGATGTCTGTATGTGTTTGTGTTTGTGTTGATGTGTGTGTGTAACAAAATTTTCGTCTACGATAACTCTAAAACTACAATTCCAAAAATTATAATTCTTTCGTATTCCACTTCGTTGCATCCATATGAAGAGCTCATTAGATTTTGGTTATAATTGGTCAACCAGAAGTACCCTCATTTGAAGATTTTTACAGTTTTTCTTATAAAAACGATGGTATATATCATTTTTTCACATTTAATGTTATTATAAATATTAAAGAACATTGTATTCTCCATACGATTTAACTGCATTTTATACTTCATATTAAATGGATATAGAGTTATAAAACTATAAACAAATTAAATTTCATAATTTAGCTAGATATGCTAGAAACAGCTACTACATTAAGAAAATTCTGATTGAAAGATGTCAGTATCAATTGACATATTCGTAGTATATCTTGATCTGTTTGCCCGAACTTTTCTGTATGGAATTTGTATAAAATACATACAACTGTCGAAAGGTAATGTACATACAAGAAATTTAGAATGCGAGGAACTTTCTGTATGGATTTTATAGAAAATACATTGGCATTTACGAAAATTCTACCGGTAGATACCGCATCTACCGACTGTGTTCGAAAACACGAGTGGTGAAAAGTCACCGTGTTCGAAAATTGTACAATATCTAGCAGATTCATCTACCGGATTCATGTTGAATCTAATCTCAAAAAAAGGTAGTTATGCAAAGTGAAGCGCGTGCGTTAAAATTGGAAATGTGTTCAAAGTAGGACTCTGCTCAGTTTGTTAACTACATTAAATTTCTAACCTGTTTCAAAATTTCAATTTTTTTATAGGTTATGGATCTACCCCTATTTACGACTTGCGTTCTTCAAATATCGATTCCGGTAGCTATAGCCTGATAAACAGCTGTTTACCGGTAACAGTTCACCGGTAGAATTTTCGTAAATGCGTCATATAACTGACGGAAGGTAATGTGCTCAGATTTTTTTTTATTTCGCTCTAAATTTTGACCTATTGATTTTACAGTGAAAGTGTAAATACGAAATAAACGTTAATTAAAATTGACATTTCTAACCTGTTTACAGAGTGCCATGAGAACACTATTTATTGTTTTGTCCATGTTTTTATACTTCAAACTGTCAAGTTTGTTATTTAATTATTAAATTTTTGTTATACCTTGATTTATTGTTAAATTTCAGTGTGTAAAATGGTATTTTGCTAGAAATTCGATAGCGCAAGCTCTGTAAACAAGTTAGAAATGTCAATTTTAATTTACTTTTATTTCGTGAACAGAACGCTTACTATTAATATACAGGGTGAGTCTTTGCAATGACCGTCTTCGATATATCCCTTGTTAGAAATAGAGCATAAATTTATTAACAGAATTTATTCGTCTACTCAAGGAGTATAACATACAATTATTTTCACATACACAGGCTGTTGCATTATGGCTCGGCGGGAATTGTTTTTTTTTATTATTATTTAAATGGAACACCCTACATATTTTCATATATTTTGAATTGTATTTTATTCACCTATACGCACATATGATTTTTTTTATATTTTACTCAGCGTTGTCAAGTTATTCCGTTTTTTCTCTAAAATAGACCTAATAGACGCATTGCTTTATGAGGGCGTACTAAAGTTATTTTAATAGTAAAAATTAAGAAAAATTTTTCTGTACAACTAGAACTATACTCTATGTTTTCATATAATTTTTTTTAAATATAATTATACAGGATGTTCAATAAAGCCAATCAAATTTACTCTATTTTAAATTACTATAACTCGTCATTTTCAAATGGAACAGCCTATATTTTATTATTTAGTTGGGTTTCTTTTTACCTCCTGCTACCCTTGGTAAGGGAGGTATAGGGATTGTGCTATTATGATTAGTCGTGGAAGATGCAACTTTTAACAAAATTTCAATTAATCTGACTTGGATATTAATTCGTTTTTACTTTTTTCTACCAGTACCTCGTTAGCCGGCTATAGTTTCTTTGACTATTCATCAGTTGTCGCGGTTAAACTTGATAACCACGGTTAACTTGCTATTATTTTGTACAGTTTTTTATATTGCCATTACCTAAATCTGTGTATAAAAAGCATATTGGCATCCTCAACTATGGGTAATAGCTAATCCTAATATGTAAATATTTGATTATTCCATGGGTACAATGGCAATGTCTCTCTCTGAATAAAACTGATGTGCGCCAGTGTAATTAGTAAGAGATTCTGGTCGGCTTCAAGTTCCGGAGACCTTGGTAAGGCCGTCCATCTTGCAGGCAAGCAAAACGATTTCATTTCCTAGTCGACGGGGAGCCTAGGCTAGGCGCACTGCGGACTGAGACCCTAATGAAGCCGCGGTCAGCTCTTTGTCTCATTTATACGGCGGCTGGCGGCCTGCAGTGCTCTGTCTACCACACTAACACCGCAATCCGACTCGCTAACGGCATGAGTTCCTAAACTGGCAGGCAGCCGGTGATGCCTGGGACTCAAAACAGAATCGTTTCGATATTTTCAAAATTTATTATTTGAAACGTTATGAGGATGAAGGAGTCCTGCTTGAGGTTATTTAAGTAGTGTAAGGATGGCTGCAAAGAAGAAAAAAATTCCAGAACGGAATAATTAAGAGCTCTTGGCAAAAAACAACCACAGTCCAAATATTGTAAATATGAGTTGTACTTTCAAAGATGCCAAACAGTTTGGTAAAACAGTTTTTCGCAAAAAGTATCTTAGTCACAAGTTATAGAAGGTACTGTGCAATGCCACATAAATAAAGGATTATGGGGTCTTGTGGCCGCATGCCAGCATTGAGTGCCTGCACGGTACAAATATGTCATTATAATTAATCTGTGTACAAAGATTGGCACACCCAGCAATGGGATGATATATTTATATATTTTAGTCACAATAAGTTATTACATTTTTACCTACCGCTACCCTTGGTAAGGGAGGTATAGGGATCGTGCTAAAAATCGCATATCAAAATTTTGGTAAATGACCACGTTTTAAGGTCCCTAGAATCCAATTTTAACATTTTCACGATGATGCTGTGTGTACGTATGTGTGTATGTGTGTGTGGATCCTCCACTCTAACTCAAATACTATCAATTAGAAAATATTTAGAAACCTTCTATTTCGAACTTTTTCTATAATGGAAAGAGCCCATTAGATTTTGTTGAAAATCGGATAAGCGGAAATGGCACTTTACTAGAAGCTCAGAATAGTTTTTCTTCGAAAAATACCTTTAAATGTTATTTTTTCGAGATTAATGTTATTATAAAAATTAAAGCTATCTATAATTTAAATCCCAGAACCTACGCTTGAAACAAACAAAACGCAGTTATTCAAATGTATGTAACTGACAGATAAATGTCACTATCAGAGAACTAGTCATTTCAAAATAATATTAGTAACGTTTTAAAAAGAAAAAGTAAGTCGAACAATGGAAAAGGAATTCAAAACTGTTTCCAGCATAAGTAAATATGTAGTTATGTATTTAGATTAATAAAAATTAACTATTTACAAAAATGTTTAAGCTAATCCTCATTTTTGGATTAGTGAATTCTATTTTATCCCGGTATTTACAATTTGATCTTCGTTTTATTATAGTTCCGGTGGCTCAATAGTTAGAGCAACGCTTCATGTTATGAGTGCCCTCGGGGCTCTGGGTTCGAATCCCACTAAGGCATGGATGTGTGTGACTGTGAACCCACTCTGTAATTGCGATTTAATATTGTTGAGGAGTTTAAAAAAGGTAGTTACTTGGATTAGATTAGACTATATTTTAAGAAATAAACTGTCAAAATTAGAGTAAAATTTGCAAACCAAAAAATAAGAATTAACTTAATTTGTTTGTGACTTTTTAAGTTTGAGCGTTTCTACAAAAACTTTCTATAAAAATGTCTCATTATTATGTAATTACTCATCAATGTTTATTTTTCTATTTATTGACATCCAGTAAATAATTTTGTAATATTTAAACATAAACTTGAGGTAAATTAAGTTACAGAATTCTATAAAAGTAAGGAAGCTAGAAATTTGTTCCTTTGATTATCTCATATACAAATTTGGGCTAACGTTGTTTTTGCTAAGAGCTTCTCAATGCAAAACCTTGTTAATTATATAGAAAATTACTTAAATTTTAATGTCCGGCGTTATGTCATATTGTGTTAAGAGTTGAGACAAAATTTATAAATATAAAAGAAATCAAGGCTCAGTAGGACATATAAAGAGATTTAACCTACGCTGATACAGCACCGATCCAATAGAAGTTTGTTAGGTTAGCCTGAAACATAAAGTACGACGATAATATAATATTTCTGGGCGCCGTGAAGGTTTGTTGTAGACGCCAAGCGATCACCAAATATGAAACTTATATCTCCCAGCGAAGTTTCGGCACCAGCATAAAAATGAAACAAATAATAAAAGGTTTTGTGGTTAAAATTCACATTTGCTAGACACGGGACAAATAGGATTGGACGTGCATCGATTTGGCGGAGAACACTTTCCAGGGAACTTCCATGATTGAATTGGATTCTGGTCATGCCGATCATAAATTTCTTTTATCCTTGTGTACGTTTCCAGCGGCCACAGGAAAAGAATGGCTAAAATATTTATGGCCTTTTTATGGCTGTGTAATTTTACTGCTTAGTTAAGCGTATTTTAAAAAGATTATCGGGGAATATCTTTCGAGAAACAATGGCACACGCACATCCATGGACGGATTTTACAATGCCCCAAATATTTATGACAAGGGCTAAAAAAAAATAAAAGATTATGCTTTAGGTAGGACTCGAATCCATTACAAAAAATGTAATAAGCTTGACCAAACCGTTTTAATAGAATAGGGGCCAACACTCAAAATATTATGAGTTAAAACGATTTTATTTTGAACTCCCATTATCTTTATTTATAAAAACATAAATTATTCACAACATTTCGAAAGCAAAAATCTGCTGTCGTCATCAGGTGATCTGACACTACTCACTAATTTCTTAACATACAAGCTTTATATCTGGTGTTATAGAGGTGAACATTAGTGACGGGGGGCTGGGCGGGTCCAATGGCTAGGTCGAGCGTCCTGGGTGTTTGGGTCTCAATGGTTAGGCTGGAGTCTGCTATGATGTGTTTTCTCCAGATTGGCCGAATTTCCACACTCGGCTGGCTGAAAACTGTTTTTTGTTCTTTTGAATGATGGCGGCTTCTTTGAACTTCCTCTTATACCAATGTTCTTCTTTCTTGAGGATTTTTGCTCCCTCCCACTGGATACGGTGACGGTGTTCCCACGCATGGTCTGCAAGTCCGGATTTTGATCCTCAAGAAAGAAGAACATTCATTCAAAAGAAAAAAAAAAACAGTTTTCAGCCAGCCCGCGAGTGTGGAAATTCGGCCAATCTGGAGGGAACACATTATAGCAGACTCCAGCCTAACCATTGAGACCCAAACACCCAGGACGCTCGACCCAGTCATTGGACCCGACCAGCCACCCGTCACTAATGTTCACCCCCATAACATCAGATATAAAGCTCGTATGTTAAGGAATTAGTCAGTAGTGTCATATCACCTGGTGACGACAGCAGATTTTCGCTTTCGAAACGTTGTGAAGAATTTATGTTTTTACAAATAAAGATAATGGAAGTTCAAAATAAAATCGTTTTAACTCATAATATTTTCATATAAAATCTACATAAATAAGGAAATGGTTCTACAAAAATTGACATAAAACTTACAAAAATTATTGGCCAAATGACAAGTGATAATAGTTCGACCGGCATTTAAAATCCCAGTGAAGTTGGCACCCTCGTGTAGGAATTAAGAAAAAAACTATTGCACAATTTTGCCCGTTTCCCCCAGTTTTGCCCAACTCTTATTTTTTGCACAACCTCCATTAGTCAAAAGTCGATTTTCTATGGTGTAAACAAATACGACAAAATCAAGTATGACACAATTTTCCAAGTTATATCCAACCAAATATAAAAAATGCCCACGTATACACAAAAGTGCCAAAATGGCGTAACATTATTGCAAAAATTCCAACAAAAAATGGTAAATGCTAGAAATTAAAATAAGGGGAGCTATGCAAAAAATAAGATTTGGATCAATCTGAGCATAACTTGGATAAAATATGCTATAGTTTTTTCTCTTAATTCCTATATAGGAATACCAACTTCACACGCCTGCATTTAAAGAGTTATGTTCTAGTCCAGTCTTATCTTCTACTTTTAATATATGAAAAAACAGTTTCGTATAAATTCAGTGCGTATAATAAAACCTACGTTGCAAGACATATGAAAAGCTAGGGCGGAAAATGTGATATTTGTACGCGAATTTTAAAGTTTGAAATCCCATATAATGTCCAATGATACCGCTGTTAACAAATCTCGTACTGAATAGAAATCAGCTTACCAATAAGCTATTACTTGCGCATATCGCTGTCGAATGAACATTCATCTTTTTATACCCTGACCCTTGGAATGTCATCCATTTTAGCTTTTGTATAGCAATTGCTATTGCCTGTATCTTAGGACTGTTACCGTTTTTGTCTCCTTTCAATATACCATTTAAAAGCTTCCCCTTCCATCTATCGGTCCGATCATCTCATTTTGTTGGACATTCATCCTTTTCCCCCTGGTTCTTCATATGGGACAATACCCTAACAAAAGAATGTGCAGGGCATGTGAATACAATGCCTAAGAATTAAAGCTGTTATTATAAATAAAGGCAATGCAACCCATTATTAAATAACTCAATACCATATTTAGTTTTTGTAAGTTTAAACTCTATATTTTAAACTAGTCGAAAGAAATTTATATAAGTTCTCTCCATTTGCGTAGATTTTACAATTTGTTTATTGAAAATGTAAACCAAACCCGCTAAACTATTATGACCTTGGACTCGTATATTATAAGAGGATAATGTTTCGAATACGCCCAACAAAATATAACATTGTAGAATTAATTTATGTTATTACAATCTTTGAATAAGTGCAAACAACAAGCCAAGCTCGTAATAAAAATCTCTGATTGGAAGCAGCACGCGAAATGATATATTGCGCAAACAGAACAATAAAAATTAAACAACATTAATTTCCCCCGTGAAAAAATGAAATGTAGAAAGGTAAATATGATATGTATAAAAAGCATATAGATTCCTGAAAGCTCGCCCAATCTCCATATTCTGCAATAAACCATAAAAAAATATCTGCGTGGGACAATCCATAAAAGGCGTAACATAAAAAGAAAATCCATCTCATTAAAAAACCGTTCTGGAGCCCGTTTCACAAAACTAAACTAAAAATCGATGATGGCAAGTGGGCCACAGCAGGATGCGCGATAATCTACCATCTTCTCGAGGGTGTAACGTGCTTCTTCGCCCGTTCCCGATATAAAAAATACTAAAGAAGATAAACCTGATGTACGAGGCCGATAATAATTTTATGGCGGCTGTTGTTCGACGCAGACACGCGATAGAAGCGCAGGAGACAACGGCGTCTTGGATGACGTCACAACGGGCAGGACTAAGACACGCTGCGATTATCCCTATCGCATTTCCGCCAGCCGAAGGCCTACAGCCGGCTTCCCCGGCTAATGGAATCGGCGGAGCGGACCTTACCAGAGATAACCAACATTCAGAATTGCCTGCAACTAGAACTAGAACTATCAAAATCCATTCCAATCTCTAACGGGCTTGATTGATCCATCAAACAATATAGTATGAATACCGAAGAAAGATTTTTTTTGAAGTTAACTTTTAGTAGAATGTAGAATGTTCTACCATCTGAGCTACAGAATACAGAATCCCTCTGGTTAGTAAATTTTTCATATAACAGTGCGACAAAACCTTTGATGGTGAATTAGCACTATAAAAATTTTAATTACCCTAACCACTGTTCTTCAACAGTCAAATAATATTTTTGTGTAACCGTACACGGACTAAACATTTCGCAGACGCAATTCAGTCTGCGAAATTCAACTTCCCGGCCGTTGCTATAATAGCGTCCGTTAAATTAAAAGTAACTTTAACACTTGAGAATTGAGATAGATAATAATATGACAATGATGATTGTAAAATATGACAACAATAAATGCCTTCGTTTGTTTTTCTGAAATAAATGCGATAAACATTGTATGGTAGTTATTTTTTTATTCACTTTTAAGATTTTTTCACAAAATTAACTGTTTTGCTTATGAAATGTTAATTCCTTAGTAATATGATAGCCGCCCTTCTATTTACGATAATAAGGTTCTTTTTATTAAATGTAAAAAGACATTGTAGGGATGGCCGTGGGATTTTAATATAATAACACGTTTTCAAATATCTCTTCTCTATTACTCAAAATACACATCACATGTACACAACAACATAACAGACATCTCTTCCGTCCGACATGAACATGAACAACAACAACTTCTACAGGAAAACATAAATATCCCTAGACACTAATCAGTCTTACCAACATCACACATCGCAGGAATACCAATCTGTCATTGGCGCGAAATTTGAAATAAAATGAAAAGCTTACAACATCATTATTTAAATAGCCTCAAATTTGAAAATATCTGTAAATATCCATTAAATATTTTACAATTAATTTTTGAAATTTGGATATTTTAAAAAAGTCACGTGATCTGAAACAGAATATGACGTCACAATACATACATCGTCATCGGCTCCAACTGGTCCCTTTATAATGTCAAATCTTTTTGTTTTATTACAAGTGTCTTGATAAGTATATTCCTTTTGCAAAGTGTCAAATTTTTGAGTGTGGTTTGTGTTAGGTAAGAAAAAATCTAATATAAAAAGAGTAATTTACAGTATCGTATGGTGCCGTTTTGCAAAATTGCTGCTAGGAGCAAACCTACTATTGAATTTATATATATGCCAAAAGATGCGAAGAAAAGAAAATGGTGGCTGGAAGTAGTAGGTCGAAGAGCTGATGGTTGGGTTTTTACATTTCATTTTACCTTTAACTCTTTAACACCTCTTATTTCGGCAGCAGTAAAACAATCGTTTTTTGATATATATATATATATATATATATATATATATATATATATATATATATATATATATATATATATATAAAGTGTAGAATTTTATACCCTAAAACTTTTATTTGGCGCATTTTTGCTTAAAATAATTAGGCGAGCAGGAAATTGCAAAAAACTGATTTCCCATGTTAATCTCCTATGTACACCTTTAAAATAGACACACGGTATATATATCATGTATGTATGTATGTTAGTTAAGTTTTTCAATCCAGTCAAGAAGCCATTTCTATCAAAATGAAAAGAATTTTTAAAAATCCAGATTTGAAATCAGGGTCTCATGTATATGGACTTTTTCAGTACACTGTGAAATTCACTGTGAAAAGCAATTTATACCCCGAACGATTTTCAAGCTTCATTTAAATGTTTTATTATTAATAAAATTATAATGAGCAGTTAAAATAGCAAAAGAAATAAAATTTTATGGCGTTCATAACATCGTTCCCCACTCTTTAATTTAAACTAAAGCTTTAGTATGAAATAATTTTACGAACATTTAATAAACTAACTCCAGTGGCACTATATGACGTGCATGAAGTAATATATCCTATATTATGCTGCACAAGGCTCAACTACGTAGAATGCAAAGCTCATGAAATGAAAGTTAAACATGTATCATACACACATATGTGCATAATGAAACGAGTGAGTGCTCGCTTTTTAAAATATTTCATCGCAATCAAGATGGAACGCTAATTTTATAGATCTAGCACATGGAAACGGCGTGATAAGCCATGGAAACGCCGTGCGTTTAACCAATAAAAACCTTCTGGGCCCGCGGAGCGTAACTACCCGCGCCATATGCCATACGCTACGCCGCGTATATTATCCAGTCAAGCTGCTCGTAAAATGTTGTATTGTCACACTACATTGTAGGGTTATTCCTTTATCGGTTCGCAAATATGTTGCGCGAACATCTCGCACATAAAAGCGATGCAATTTTGCCAGCGCTAAAATATTCTGGAAACGTTTTGGTACCAATCTACACAAATAGAGCTTTGTTTGTATATCTTTTAGATTCTTTTATAAATGTATTATATTCAAATCACACGTATTTTTAAATATATACATCACCAAGCCTTATTACCTATAACTGGGTGTGCCAATCTGCGTTTTTATCCACAGATTTTGGTTACGACGATATTTTGGCTGTATTCAGATTTACACTGAGCAGTCTGAGGCTCGATGTGGTTTGATATCGTATGACTAGCGAATGAAAGTTGTTTAAATTATTTTATAGATGTGGTTTCTTTTGAAACCCTAGAGCAGAATAGAATTGTACGAAATATTCAAGTATATTTTTAGTTTGGCAATTCTCTGAAATAGGATTATTTTTAATTTCCTCCAACAGTAATTCCGACTCGAGGGTAGCCAGGCCCAGATTACCCATAAGGCCAACCTAGGCCATGGCCTAGGGCGCAAGCTCGGAGGGGGCGCACATCGAGTAGTTGGAAAAAATGAAAAAACAGAGAAAAAGAAGTGCCTGCAGTTGTCAGACGACGGAAACAGTCACATTTACTTTAATTACACAAGAATAATATAGTAAAGAGATAATCCTGTTGAGCTATCAGCTATGATAGTTGTCGAAGATTTTAAACAATTCTAATATTTATATACCTTTTATGAATCTTAGCAAATACAACGGCAAAATTTTCATATGACTGTAATTTTTGTCCTATGAATTTTAGAATAAAAGTATAAATACGAAAACTGTTCAGAATTAAAAACTGCATCTAATAAATCCAAAATTATTGTTTACCTGCGTTTCGTTCGAGAGATACAGAAGCAAAATAAATGCAGTAATCTTTAGCTACTTATAAAAAGATGGTAAATGTATCTACGATGACTGATAATAAGGTGTATTAAAAAGACAAAGGCAACAGGAAAACAAGCCGTTTCGCGGTGAGATTTATAAAAGACGAGTGCGATTACAGGCCTTATAGGAAACATGCTTTTATATTATTTTTTATTGAACTTCACAGATGGAAATTCATTGTTGACTGACAGGTATTTCATGTTGATATATGTCATTTATGTATCTGTTTTAAGAGCAGTCTGTCATACCATCTCTAGAAAATGAAAAGCTCCAAAAACAGTGAGTTTATAGATCTTCTTGACGTTATGTCTGCAGTGCGTTTATAGACTCATAAAGACACCGAAATAGAAAAAAATTAATGAAATCAAACATTATTAAAACTTTGTCACCATTAAACACATTTATTATAGGCCATAAAAAAGTAAACACTCGGTATATATTGAGAGGGTGTGGGGGGAGGGTGCAGTCATGAACATTGGCCTAGGGCGTAAACAAATGCTAATCCGGGCCTGAGGGTAGCTTACACCTGAGACGAACGAAATATAGAATTTGCGGTATTAAATTGTTTAAATACATCCCGGATTCCTGTTGCTAAGGTCATTTTAAATGCCCCCTGGTCTAGAGTACAATTCTAATCTTCTGTAACGGAATACATAAGTCAGTTTCCTTTCTAATCAAATATAGGGAAATGTTTTCGAAAGAAACCACATCTATTAAATAATCTAAACATCAACTTTCATTCGCTAAACCTACTATACTTACAACTGAGCTCTGCGTTCGGTTATTAGCTCACGGATCGCACAGAGCCCGATCTGTTCACTCGTTCTCAAACAATGGAACATGTTGAGAAGTTTTCTAAAGTATGTGTATTTAAGCGCACATTTAATTTTTTGTCACCGGCAATGCAAACAGTGTTTATTTTGTGAATGAATGTTGTTATTTTCGTATTAAATCAATCAAAAATCTTTGAAATGTATAAATTAGTCATTTTAGCAAACATTTTTTTAGATAATTTTCAGCTTTTGATTATCCATAATCATTTCCACATTCTTAATCAGTATCATCAAAGTACGCGTATTAACAGTTCTTTATTAATTTCCATTTTTATTTTGGGGTAAATTAATAAGTGTCAAAATGGCAGCTTCATACCGCAAATGAATCTGTCACGTGATCAGAGTGCTCGACAGATTTAAATACCAAGCGCACTATAGATTTCCAATTTCAATATTTTTACCTCTCGCTAAGAGAGGTATTGAATTCATGCTAAAAATAGCATATCCAGATTTTAGTGAATAAGCACGTTTTAAGGTCCCTAGAATCCGATTATAACATTTTTACGATGATGTCTGTATGTGTGTGTGGATATGTGTGTGGATGTGTGTGTGGATGTATGTATGTGTGTGTGTGTGTGTGTGTGTGTGTGTGTGTGTGTGTGTGTGTGTGTGAGTATGTGTGTGTGTGGATGTTGGATTCACGATTTCTTAAATACTATAAGACTTAGACATTTTTAACTACGGATTCCTCAATCTAACAATAATGGGAAGAGTTGATTAAGTTTTGGTAACAATTGGGCAACCGTAAGTATAGTAGTTACAAGAAAAAAATTATCTAAATATTATTTATCGAAAATTTATGTAAATACTTATATTAAAGAACGTTAAATTCTTTATTCGATAAATGTAAATTCATTATTATATCTTCTGTAGATTTAGAGATAAAGAAATGCATATAAAATAATTTGATGTAAAAATTCTCATATATAATATCATAAGTGGTAAATTTTTGCCGGAAAATTTTTCAGATTGTTACGAGAGCCGGTTGCCTAGCAATTTATTGAGTGACATTGACAAAAGAATCACGAGTTGTCAAACGAGTGATTTTTGATCAATGTCACGAGATAAATTGGCAACAGGCTCGAGTAAAGCAATCGGAAAATTTTTCCAGGATAAAATTTAACCACGAATGGTATTCGGATGACTATTTCCAAAATAAAAATCAGGTAATCATTTATATAATTTTTTTCTTGACAAAAATCTTGTAATTTTTATTGTGTTTAGAGGTATTGGCCGGTATTCTGAGTACCCGACTAAAAAAGCGACTAGCTAGTCGCCCGACTATCATAATGTTACAATATATACTTTAGACGGGTGACTAGCTAGTCGCTTCCTTAGTCGGGCTTAGTCGCGAGCTTAGAATATCAGCCAAATTATGTTTCAGTTTGCTTTTTCAACGTTTTAAATAGATTCCTGTCCGAATCGACTCGTTTTTAATAAAAACTGATAACAATGAATTTATACAGACTTTGACGGGTATGTAAACAATATGTTTCTAAAACGTCAAAAAATTTTCGCTTATCAAAACTCACTTACTTGTAAAAATACGACATCTTATTGGCTTAAAGGATGCGAAAAAATTTTTGTGACAGTGTTTTGCCGAAGTGAAACTTGGTAACTAGGTAGAATCCTAAATTTGGATTGGTTTATATATTTATGAGTGAAATAGTCAGATTAAACTACTTCAAGGCAAGAAATTCAAATGTTTGTAATTGACACATAAATGTCACTGTCGAAAATATTTGTATACCACTGTCAAATATATTTAAAAAAATATATAAAAAAGTCAACAACGCAAAAGAATATATGTAAAAAACAATATAAAAGGAATTTGTGAAAAAATGACGAATATAAAGAAAAAGAAAAGGAAAGTAGAAAAAGAAAATTTCAGAATATTGAATATAAAGAAAATGTATGTATTGTACATAATTTATATTAAAATATCCCACCGATTTTGCAATTATATGTGAGAATTATTTTGTAGTGAGACATGAACATATGTATTTGTATTTAAAAATATTTTTCGTTTATGCGTACAACCAGGTAAAATATCTGGCGAGAGGTTATGTGTTGGCCACATCAGATTTTATCAACTCTTCCCATTATTGTTAGATTGAGGAATCCGTAGTTAAAAATGTCTTAAATCTTATAGTATTTGAGAAATCGTGGATCCAACATCCACACATACACACATCCACACACACGGACATCATCGTAAAAATGTTATAATCGGATTCTAGGGACCTTAAAACGTGCTTATTCACTAAAATCTGGATATGCGATTTTTAGCATGAATTCAATAGGTCCCTACCTCTCTTAGTGAGAGGTAAAAATGTAAATTTATTTACAAATTGGAATAGATGGTGCAAAATCATCAAATGGATTTTAAAACAAGTTTTAAAACCACTTGAACTTTGTTTTAAAAGGATGTTTTATTTAAAAATCATCGGTCATTTATCAGAGACTGGTATATTAAACTAGAACCACGTTCTTACTAGAGCTCATCAATGTGATGCACTAACTAGGTTGAGTGGATGCATAATAAACTATTTAATGGTGATATTATGAATGCAGTAGTTGTCTGTGGTTCTAGTTTAGTCCCATATAATCATATCCTTGTCCTTTCCATAGGTATCTTAGTTCTCGAGATCTCATTAAGACAGTATTTTACTTTTTTTCTGAAATATTTAACTGGCTAACTTATTCTGGTTACCGTAATAGATGAAGACGAAACGCTTTAAACAACGAGTCCAATCTCTTTGGTATTAAAGTAAAATGTACCTCGATTCCGCGATATAACTTGCAAATTAATCCCGACTTCAGTTCGGTAGGGATATCTCCCCTATGTCTTGTTACTTTCCGTGATATTTTTAATAAACAAGCGGCGAGGAAACTTCCCTTAGGATGTTGATAAATCCTCGGAGTTTATATTGGGATGTGGGAAGCTGATCAGAGCTTAGCTCCAAGCAACTTATACAGCCGTATAACCGTGTGTAATGAAGTTTCCATGTTAATTTGTGCACTGATTACCTGCAGGGCGTTATCGGGCCTCTGATCGGGGTCGTGGGTTAAAGACGTACTTAGTTATGGTATATTACACCATGAGGAAGAACCATGTTGCTTGGTTAATAAACAAAGTTGGGGATGTGTTGGTAATATCTTAATTAAAGTTAAACATTTGTGTAGTGTAGTAGGGGTATATTTTACAATCAGATTTACACGAAATCATTTGAAATTTTTTTTTCAACAAATGGAATCTCTACAAAATGGTGCCATAGAATTTATTTTTGCAAGAAATACATATTGTATTTTAGAAGTACAAGAGAAAAGTGTTATGCATCAAAAATAGCCATCAGTACCCTGAATATAAAACGCTGAACACGCAGAGGCGTAAACTTTTTATTTTGGCTGTGGGTGCACTATTTCTATTTTAAATATGGTACCTTACCTATATGTTTTTAAAAATGCAAATAATACAATAAAAATAACATACTTATTTTATTATACATATATTAAATTATGTATACATTTAACATAAATAAAATTAATATCTATTACAAAAAATAAAATAATATTCCCAATATTAATATACAGGGTATCTCTAAAACACGTAGACATGGCTTAAACACAGATTCCTGGGTCCAAAATAACACGATGTAACCTAATTTACCAATATCCGAAAAACCGAAAGTGTACCGTTTAGTAAAAAAAAATGCTTATAATGACAGAACGCTTTGTTCGGTTTGAATGAAATTTAGGTGTCACGACAATGATACATTCAATGGTAAACTTTTCTGTCTCTGCGTAGGCAGAAATAAGGCAGAAAAAAATATGAGTGACAGTGCACAGTGCAATTTTTAAAATAAATTTCGTCTAGCAATCTATCCAAATGTCAAACAACTAATTTTTTATAACAGTAACATTTGTTTATAGGTTGCCAATAATTTTCATCGCAATATCCTATAATTATTAACATATCCGTTTGTTCGGCTTATTGGTAGTATTTTACTGCCATTATCATGACACGATTAAATAATGTCAGCTTACTCTTAAACAACTTAAGAAGATTGACAACTCATTTTTACAATGTATGAAATGTAATTAAAACGTTAGAGCGATATTATTGTGGGTGCTGCGCACCTACACTTTTACTTTCTGTGGGTGCGTGTGCATTCGTGCACCCACGTATTTTACGCCCCTGTGAACACGTATATCGCAGTTGGTTGCATTTGTAAATAAATTTTAATGCAAGATTTAATTGATCGATCTATTCAGATTGTTCAATTGGTCGCAGACCTGTGGAACATTTAGAGGGTTGTCTTGTTTTGGCACAAATTGTGATATAATCCCTCAGCCATTGCTGAGTAATTCTGTCATAATAGCGGCCTGGCTGGTCGAAACAACAACTTGATATTGATTGATTGTCAGAATCCAACGGCTAAGGGAAGATATTAAACCAAAATTCCGACAGAATAAAAACACTGCTAATTTAGTGTTGTTCCGTATTTTTAAATACATAATTTTGTGATAATAATATTTCATTAAAATTTAATTTTTTGAAGCTTATTTTTAATAAAAACTATCGTTCCATACCTTATATATGACAATATGTCTATTATATGAAACTTTTTGTGTGCCTTTTGGAAGCCATCCCAGATATGCTTATGTTTTTCCAGGTAAAAATTCATAGGACATTAAATAATAACGAAAAACTTAATTTTATTGATTTTTTTTCTTTCTCAAATAATTTAAACTATGTAGTAGTAATCAAAAAATGTTTTATATGAAAAGTTAAATATTGGAATACGAAACTAATTTATATATATATACAGGCTGTCTCAGAACTCGCGCCCCAGAGCGAATGAGGAAACGCGAGACTGCACTCGGATGTGTAATTTCGAAGAAATAAAAATCTAGCTTAAAAGATATTCGAGAAAAGACGTCTTAAAATTGACCAATCCGAGACCTACACCTTTAACGTGTGTTTGCCGTAATTTTACGTTACTAGGGTTTTATACAAATCAAATCTTCTTTAAAATGTGTGGGCGACTGTAGTTTTCGAAAAATGTCAGTGTAAAATTAAATTTGACAAGGTGAATAAAAAAAGGTAAATTCTTACCATGTATTCATCCGTTGATTACATAGAAATGATTATAATTTTCGGAGAATGTGGACGTAACGCCAAAGAGACAAAGAGTCTATTCGGAACGTTTTCCGTTTAGAAATCTTGTGGATTATAAAGTGATATTGAGAACCATCGCAAGGACGCATGAGACCGGTCAAGTTATGCCAGATCGAAAAGAAACTGGTGGTGCTCCCAGAATCGCTCGTACAGTTGAGAACGAAGAAGCTGTTTTAAATGTCTTTGAGGAAGATGGTACCAGAAGTATCAGAGAAGTTCTTTTTAGAACCACCATTTATTATTTTAATATCAAAGAATTCAAATGACAATAATATTTTCGTTTAACACATTTTACACAGCTGCTACAACACGTTGCACTGTACGATATAAATGATGATCTCGGATGACACCTTCGCTAACCTAAATTTGTTGACAGTGAAAAGTCAACTCTAAAGTGTCAAAATTACAGTAAGTCAAACCAATTTTGTAACTCACTAGTAGTATTTTTAAAACCTAACAACAAGTTTTATTTTGTAATAATATCACACCTCAAGATATCCTTCCGGGATTGGTGGATTAAAAAGTCTTGTAAATTATTTTCTTCTATTTGTTGGCAACCTATTGTCGTCGGCAAGTGTCAGTTTCGCCTAGGGCGCGAGTTGTGAGACATTCTATATATATATATATATATATATATATATATATATATATATATATATATATATATATATATATATATATATATATATATATATTATATCCGTGGCCTACACATTAGCCTTGTAGCGAAATTGAAAACGTTCATGCATGATCTACATAATTTCAAATCTTATTAATGATTTTCTTTGAAAAAACCAATAAAATACCAAATCTCGAACTATCCACATGTTTGCAACATCTGCAGGCTCATTCTCCATAGAACAAATCTGTACTATTGTCAGTTTTTCTAAATTAGAAATATGTTTATATCATAACGTTTTTGGGGGTTTATTCTCCAGCGTCGTACGTCTATGATATCCCCGAAGCAACGCAATTTAGGATCACGCGCATAAACGTCGTGACGCTTCAGCCACGAAGGTTTATAGCCGTCAGCGAAAACAAGGATTCTCCAAATGATTCCACTACTAATACTAGCTGTGTGGAATTTACCATAATATAAGCTATCGCAAAGCTGTTAGGGTTGTTGTGGAATTTGGGACAGCGATGCGAATATGCGTTAAGTCGCTCGTTAAATTGTCAGCGACCTAATATCTGCAGACGTGGATTTTATTACATCTTTCACAGCGACGCCAGACAGAAGAGGGCTGACACTATGTGGTGTCTGACGCCTCATACTCTGTGATGAACTAACACCTTTACGGATGCAAACATATAAAAGCTGTAAAATAACTGGGCCGCCAGACAAATTGAGACGACAACAAATCCCAAATCTGGCACTAAAATTGTTATTAACCATTATGCTTTTGTTAATGTCCACAACAATTGTAGGTGCTAAAATGGATAATATATGTAGCTATAAACATAAAATTGTAATTCTCATTAATGTATCTTCTTGATATGCATAATCTGTTCACACTAGTGAATAATCGGATGCGACGAATTATGGCTAAACGTCACTATTTACAATAATGATAACATTTTTTTAAACGTCCAAAATAACTTCTCTCAAATTACTCATTTAATTTGCAGTTTGCTCACTCAAACATCTAATAACACCTAAATTGTGTAATACTCACACGTATTGCTCATTCAAAATACCTATGCACATTGCTTATTCAAACTGCTCACTCAAACTATCAAAGTAAACTCTCTAAATAAACTGACCATTCAAACGGCTCACGCAACTACCCTCAAAGTATCCACTCACACTACTCTTCAAACTGTCCAATTAGCTGAGGGTTTTAAGCGCTAGTTACTTTTGTCACTGCGTTCTGTAAGGTCTATTGTCACATGGCCCTATCTTAGTTTACTGGAAGCAGTCCCAGAGTTCACGTGAAGAAAGTTACTGCTCCAGGAGTTAGTTTCCCGATCTCATTTTTCGAGAGGTACCTTTTATCTAGATTATTATTATTATTATTACTCGTATCCAACTTAATATACACATAAATTACAAAATATAACTATAAATAAAATACAAGATTACACTAAAAGTTACAAAATATAAAATACTGAAGAGAACATAATAAGAAATTATATAGAAAGTATCCAGTGACGAGCACAATCAACTACAATAGAATTCCCTTCCGCAAGGTCCTTGAAGGTGCATCTACTTTGAAGATTTGGGCAAATGAGGAGATGATTAATTGTTTCGTCTTACCGCACTCACAACTTGTTGAACCATCAATATAACCCCATTTCTTCATATTGGTCTTTCATCTTCCGACCTGTGTTCGAAGGCGGTTGAGGCTTTTCCAGACTGGCCACTTTATCTAGATGATTAAGTTTGTTTACGTCCACAGCTGGGCATTCACATACAATGGGTTTCTTCGTTCTCTTCGGAGATTCGACAGATACTATTTTCAGCTATACCTACCAATGATGACATTTCAGAGGACAAATATCGGTAAAGATGCATGTCATAATTCTAAGGTTCTTTTTGCTGAGAGCTAATAGCTGTTCGGCGTTTGTCGAAAAGAGTAAAATAAATTTGTTCGTCTAACTAAAACCTAGAATTTGTATATTGTATAGTTTTTGAAGTTCTTCTTTATATGGCTTTCCTAGTGTTCACAAGATGGTCCAGGCCCGGAAAACGGCAATTTACATCCCTTTTTACCTTTTTCATTGCCTAAAGCTTCCTCATCCCGCGATACACACCACTTAAGCAAAACTATTTGACAAATGTTTATAATTTCCTAAATTTTTAAATGAAACATATTGTATTAATATGATATATTTTATAACGAGTATATCGAAAATGAGAAATATCGTGCGAGTGTGAATTTTGACGAGCAAGGTGCATCGAGCAATACGATATTACTTTCGAGCAAGTTATGAACACTAATTTTTAGACGACCACAAAATACTTATTTATGCAACTAGTGTGTAAAGTAATACTTTTTTGGTTGAGTGCTATGTTTACTGTAGCACGAGACAAAAAATATTATTTTTTTCACGTGTTGTTTATAATATTTTTCCTACAACCAAAATTTTAGCGATGTTTCTCATAATACTGAGTGTACAGGCATCCAGCATCTTCACTGTTAGTGTTTTCTCATAATACTGTACAAAATATAACTTAAACACGTGGAAGAATCCCAGACAGAAGTGGATTAGTCTTCTATAATTATACGAATTGTACATTTAATATTAATTAAAATAAATTATTACTCAATCTGTTAAAAAAATTATTACATTTGTTGTACATTAATATTTCTTAATAAATTTTATTACTTTCATTATTATTTACTACCTAATTATCTACTTGACAGGTAAATTAACCGAATTTTAAGGTTGCCTTGCAACGCCTATTTACTTTTCAAACACTAGTGCGTGAAAATTGACACTTTACACACTGTAAAGAGTGCGTGAAAAGTGCATTTCACGCACAGTTCTAGAAAAAATAAATAGTTTCAAAATATTTATTTCAAATGACGGTACATACTGTTTTTCCAATTAATCAACCATATAACAACGAACAAAGCAAAGCTACTTTAATATGTTAATTTGGTCTCATCATTGCGATATAACTATATCATTTTAGTACGATATTCATATCATGCCAGTGTACAGTATTTTTAACTTCCGTAAGTAGGCTACTGTCGCGATATCATTTTCTGGAGTGATTGTTTAAAAAAATATATTTATCACTATAATTTGAAGAATGTAAAACAGTCTTGCTTACATATAAATACATGCAAGTGTAAGAAAGTAAAAAGAAAAGCGTAATATTCTCGTCGCAGGTTGCCATATCAATTCAAAAAGAATGTTTCCAGCTATAAATAATTGCAGGTGATATCAACTTCAACAACTCTGCTTGGGGGTAGAACAGCAGAGCGCTGGAGTAGTTTATTACAGGGCGATAAGGCCTTAGCCTGGCTTGCGAGTCACATATCCGCGGAAGCAAATTTCAAATGCGCCCATAAATTGCGCGCGTATGCGTCGCAGAGTGACGTGGCATTCCGTGCGCCGCCAGCGACGTCGTGACGTCAGAAGGCGCGACGCGCCGGTATGCGAGGGCGTCTAGCTCAACTAATTAGAACATAATGATGACATAAACAATCTGCACATGTCAGGTCGACCCTTACAGGGGTAACAGACCCTTACTACAAAAAATTTCGGTGTAATTCACTCGAAAAAGTTTTTATAGAGTTACCTAAAGTTATTTAGTGATGAGCTACTTATTAAAAATATCCTATTTTAAAATTTTTCATTGCTCTGTCGTTGTCGTGGTAAAGTCTAGTATCGTTTTGCATTTATATATTTAGTGCGAACTTTTTTGCACAGAGTGCATAACTCGTTTTCCATTCATATAATTAGTGCGCACTATAGTTGCCGTCAATTAAGTATGGACTGGAGATTTTTACACTGTTCCCAATTCATAGGCAATGTTGAAGATGTTACGTTATGAAGAAGTGGCAACACCGCAAGGGCAAGGGACAGGGCGCGGAAAAGAGAAAAATTTGACCATCAGTTATATGACAGCGAATATAGTTGAGTTTCACGTGTTTCATTTATACTTTTCGAGTGAAGTGAACCTTACTGAATGTGTACCTTCTTACAGTCCATACTCATTTGACGGCGAATACGAGTATAGTGCCGTGTACAGCTACTAGATAATACATAGCTGACTCGTCCGCCATATTGGTGCTAAAATCAATGCAGTAAAGTAAATTATGAAGTGCATTTCTTATAAGTTTATGTGCTAACTAATTTTCATAATTAAATATAACTTCCATATTTACCATTTTATACTTATTTAAAATAATAAATAAATAAAATAAATATAAATATATCATCACGGCATATTACCCATTGCTGGGTGTACCAATCTGCTTTGTTCGCAGATATCGGTAATGATGAAGACATATTTGCACCGTGCGGGCGTTTACCAGGCGTCACCTCACGGGCACTCCTTGTTGGCGTAGAGAAATAATAAACCAAAAAAATACGGTTCGTTAATATTTTGGGGGTTAGAGAAAAATATATGAATTGCATACGTAACTATAAAAATTATAATCATTTCTCAAATGATTTGCACAATTTGGAGCAGAACAATCCGTTGTTATGGATAATTTTTATGATTAATAATACTGTATGATTGATATTAAATGATTTAAGTGGCTCCACAATGGTGGACGCGTCCGCTGTAATTTATCTAGTAGCTGTAGTGCCGGGCATGACGTCAGTGCAAAACTAAGGCTGTGTTCGATGTCGTATTTTGACATTTAGTATTTAGGTCTACTTCAACATAAGTACAACTGCGAATGGCACATTAATGACAACCACTGGTTTGTCTGGGAACACTTTGGAACAACGCAAGTGAATTATACAATTCGATTTAATTTGATGCTTTAGATTATATATTTCATGAAATAGAAGCTAAGAATCTCTTCTTTGGCAGTAAATTTGACATTTTGCACAAATTATAGCAACGAACATAATTAGTGCTCGTCAACTTAGACATAGTGTGCTCCTAAAAAATCCTAAATAATGACGTCATTTAGAATATAAATTTAGGATTTAGATATTAGAGTGGTTAAAAGTGCAACATAGGACACAGCCTAAATATATAAATGGAAAATGCTATAATTAAGATTAAAACTTCTAGTATGAAAACAGATGAATATATCAGAAAAATCCGTTAAAATCTCAAACCACGTACCGGAGTCGTCCATCACAGAATTAAAACTGAAAAAGAAAAGCCCGAAGACATAAAGTGCTGTAAGCTCTTTAAGAGTATATATCATCGTTTGTGAGTAAAGTAATATCTATGATCTGGGAAAAATTCAACCCGCACGCACCGATGTATCGCATATTCATAGGGGCTCATATTTAACGATCTAAAAAGGGAATATAGGGCACATATTCTAAAAAATGTATACTCTCTTACAACAGATTAAATCTTAGAGGAAATATATGTTACCCGATAAATATAAAATCCGTTGATTATAGTTTGTACTAAACCATATGTTAAAAGAGGAATGACAAATTTGCCAGAGCTTTTTTTTGACAAACTTTATTGTGACCCTTTAACTTCTATGAGTGTTCAACAAAAAAAAAATGAAAAATATTATGGCGTTTTGAAGATACAATTAAAGATCTGTTGGGAAAAAACAACCGGAGTCCAAACATTGTTATTGTTAATATGAGTTACATACTGCTGACTTTCCTTAACAGATCTTATTTTGTACCTAGTGAAACATGTTTAAATTGGCATGGTAATACATATTATATCGCAGTTTCTCATAATATTTAGCAGGGGATGGAGATATATATATATATATATATATATATATATATATATATATATATATATATATATATATATATATATATATATATATATATATGTGTGTTTTCAGTGATAATATAAAAATACGATGATTTACTCGTATGTTAGTGGGTGTTTTTAGAACATTTAGACGAAGTAACCAGATATGAAGATTTTCTCTTCTGGTAAGTTTCATCATTTTCTCTAAATACAAGTCATTCCATAAAAGAAATTCTTGTAAGGTTTGACATTCAAATTCATCCTCGAAGACATTGTTCTTCGTTATTTATAATACGTACATACATGTATACAGAGTGTTTCAAAACTACTGTAAAAAAATTTAAGGGCATATAGTACTGACCAAAATGAGTAAAAAACCTTAATCAACATGGGTCCGATCTTCCATAGTTTCCGAGATTTGAGACAGTAAAAATTAGTTTTTACGGGGTTTACGTCTGCTATCTCGAAAACTATAAGAGTTACGACTTTGATTAAATGGGATTTTTTGTTTACCTTTCAGAGGTCATCTTAGATGTGCTTTTGTTTTTTTAAAAAAAATCAAATAATTGTACTATGTTAAATGTTGTGGCGACCTTGGCCAATATTTAATTTTTAAATAACTTTATTGTTTTTTATAGTCTATTTACTGACAGAATTTTGTTCGATCGCTATCTTTGTCAGTTCTTTATTTTATTTTTCGCTTTTCTCGAAAACAGTTGAAGATCAGCCCTATGTTGATTAAGCTTTTCTACTTATTTTGGTCAGTACTATATGCCCTTAAAAAATTTTACAGTATTTTTGAAACACCCTGTTTATAATTGCAAATATGAGTTACAAACAGCGACATGTACTTTCAAAGATGCCAAACAGTTTGGTAAAACATTTTCTCGCAAAAAGTATTTTAGTCAGAAGTTATTTAATTTTAAATTTTGAGCGTTTCTACAAAAACGTCCGATAAAAATATCTAATTATTATTATGTAATTGTTCATCAGTTTTTTTTTCTATTTCTTAACATCCATCAGTAAATAATATTCTAATCTGCAAACATGATCCTGCGGTAAATTAAGTTAACGAAAACTTTAAAAGTAAGGAAGCTAGACAGTTGTTGCTTTATTATCTCAAGTTTAAAACATGGACAAGGTTATTGGAAGTTAACACTGAAAAACTGTGTGAAAAATAATGAAATTTAACGAGCATATTCTAGATGTAATTTTCTACTATTTGAAGCGTGTGTTAAACCGCCAACAGTAGTTTGATTAACTGTAGAAGCTATTTAGATTAAAAAAAAAAAAACCTGAATACTATACATGTCGTTTTGTCTGTGAATCTATAAAGGACAATTTTCGTACAGGACGTCCAAAACTAGCAGTTATGACGATAATAATTCCGATTGTTGGTAGCATCATACAAAAAGACCGTCATGTTACTCCTCTTTGATTCGGCGCGGAAGCGATCATCACCAGCTTTAACAATTATTTAGGTGTACAGAATGTGCTCACTGGATTCTCCATAATTTACCACCAGCTCAAAAAACAGATCGTGTCGTACGTTTTGCTCGCGAATCCTCTTACCTGGTTTATAATATTGTAACCAACAACAAAAGTTGAATATATTCGTATGATTCTGAAAAATAGCAGCACCCGGCTTTTGGGTCTTTCAAAACACTACTCCAACAAAAGTTGTTCGTGAAAAGAGCATTGAAGGAAGTTGTTTTTTCGTTTGGTTTGGAAGTCTCTCCGATAATTTATACAAGATGAACGGTGCAGATCCTTCGAGGAAGGACGAACACATTACGCAGTCGCGTCTCCTCGACGCACCTGCCTCCGTTCCCAGTAGACGCCGCGACGCTAAATAAAGCTGCATTGTTGCAGCAAAATGTACATAAACTGCTTCATATTTACTCTTTTTATACATAGACTTTCATATTGCTGCCAGTCTTTGTATAGTTTTAATTTCAAGAGAAACACTGCTTTAAAGCCAGGCAAACATTGTACTTTGACTTTGATTTCAATTACGGCGCAATGACAACACAAATTCAACATGCATTGTTATTTTATATCATAATGATGGTATTTCTTTGGACTGAAACATAATTGATTAAAGCATTTCAAATTTGATGTTTCTTATAATTATTTAACATTTACATAGGACTAAGAGGGGGTATTGATAAGTTTTTAACCTAATATAGAAACAAGTATTTTTTTGTCAAATTCAGTTTAATTTTTCAACATTGACTACTTTTAAGTCAATACACATTTTCCATCGATACTCCAACATCTTTAAACCAACCAAAAAGTACCTAGTCGATGTCTTTCTCTGCAAAATAAACTTCTTTTCACCAGATTAACCCTTTGCAATCATATGCTTTTATTGTTGTATAATGGTGGATCTAAATATCAGCAAAAGTTAAAAATCGATGCAAAAAATTCAGCTTGTTTCACTTAAATCGCTCCAACAGTGCCTTGCAAATGTTCATTCGACTTAATTTTGTGGTCCGAATTATTAGTCGCAGCACCCACGTAATATGTAATGCATCTCTTTTCTTTCGATATGTCTACAGCCTCTATTATATCATCTTATTTAGTATTACTTGCTGAACTTTTTCGATGCTATCAGTGCATCCTGAATGCTCATTGACAAACCTGATACAACCACGATTAAATTCAGCTGCCCATGGTTTCACAGTGACTAATGGTGGAGTTTCTGTAAACAGCATGCAATTTGGCTTTAATTCCCACAGACTTATTGAATTTTAAATGTAAGAATTTAACCACGCACGATTTTTTATTTCTTGTATTATTATAAAAAAAATCTGATGTGGCCACATAACCTCTCGCCAGATATTTTTTTCTTTTTCTTTATATTCGTCATTTTTTGCAAATTCCTTTTATATACTTTTTTACGTATATTCTTTTGCGTTGTTGACTTTTTTTATTTTCATAATGATATACAAATATTTGACAGTGGCACGCAAATATTTTTGACAGTGATATTAATGTGTCAATTACAAACATTTGAATTTCTTGCCTTGAAGTAGTTTGATCTGAGATTTATTACATCAAATTATTTATATTTATCGAATAAAGAATTTAACGTTCTTTAATATAAGTATTTACATAAATTTTCGATAAATAATATTTAGATGATTTTTTTCTTGTAACTACTACTTTCGGTTATCTAATTGTTACCAAAACTTAATCAACTCTTCCCATTATTGTTAGATTGAGGAATCCGTAGTTAAAAATGTCTTAAGTCTTATAGTATTTGAGAAATCGTGGATCCAACATCCACACACACGCACGCACGCACACACGCAAGCACGCACGCACGCACACACACACACACACACACACACACACACTCACGTGCGCGGACATCATCGTAAAAATGTTATAATCGGATTCTACGGACCTTAAAACGTGCTTATTCACTAAAATCTGGGTATATGATTTTTAGCATGAATTCAAGAGGTAAAAAAGTATTTTATATGAAAAAAATTGTTGTGTATTTTATTTATTTAGTTTACATTGTTTATGGTTATAATGTTAAATAAAAAATAAAATAAATATATCATCAATACCAACTCGTATAGACGAATCGTTTAAATAAAATTTATATCATTTACTTCTTCAATAATTACAACCGAGTGACACCCTTATCAAAACTTTTGTAATTTCGTCGAGGACGATCTCGTTCAGCAGTCCTCGGCAGCAGCCCTCATTGACTCCAATGTTGGTGACATGTGCAGATAACTTTGTGCCGCTCCGGGATTCCCAACTCCGGGCCACGGCTCCGGATCACTCGTACGTTATCTATGGAGTGGAGCTGAGTCTTTAGATTTGTCAAGGGCACTCGTATAAACGTTACCAACTACATGATCATTATTCTCTCTCAATGTTGCCTTGTATTTCGAAAATGTCTCTGTATTGTTCTACAACGATATAAGATTATGGATGGTGTTTTTACTGAAAATGTCAATTAAACTTAGTCATATTAAACAACAGTTATGGATATTTGAGTTTTTCACTAATTTTTATTAAAAATCCATTATTTCAGCATGAATTATTTTATGTAATAACTGAATCGATTGTTCTAATATTCTAAAAACATGTATACGTACGTAGTTGTGCCTGGAGAATCAAAAAAGGATACTGCCACATTCGTACTTTCATCCATTTTTGAGTTACTACCTTTAAAAGTCAAATTAACGTGATTGTTAAAATATAGGAAAAAAAGTTCAAAATTTTCAAAAATCCAATTTATAGTTTTACATACTTCTGAATACACTGATACCAAATTTTGTAAGCGCATGTCGATATGTCTTTTAGTTTCCGAGATAATTCTAATCCAAAATATATTCCAAAAACACTCAAATTTGGCAATATCACCATTGGATTCTGCGGGAAAAATTACATAAGTATACCAAATTCCATAATTTTTGAACAATTGGTTCATTTTATATAAAGAAAATTATGAAGATGGCAAAATAATAAAAAAAATTAACCCTTGCGATTTTTTCCGATTTTGGCCTATTTCCGGGATTTTCATACTTATTCATACAAATTCTACCAGTCGATCAAAAAATATGAACATTGGTACGCTTATGTAATTTTGCCCATAGAACTGATTGCTGATATCGGCAAGTCGGTAATTCAATAATTTTTTGGGTTGCAGCCCAAAAATGGGCATTTTTTAATGAAACTTTGCAGGCAAATATCTCAGTAACGAAAAGAGATATCAACCGGCGGCTTCCAAATTTGGAATCAGTGCATATACACGAATAAAATTTTATTTTTGAAAATTTTGAACTTTTTAGCCAAAATTGAGTAGGTACCTCTATTTGTCTTTTCATGGCTTTTTCCCAAAAATAAATATAAATACGAAATTAGCGAATTAAGTATGCGATTCTACTAATAAAATTACCTAAGTAAACCAATTTTAAGAGTTGTCAGGTTACCGAAATAAATTTTATAAAAAAAATAAAAAATATTCGTAAAAATGGCTTTAAATGAAATTTAAGTATGCTACATGTATGCTAATTTTTAAAAAAGTTTAACAGCCGTGAGTTGAAATGTTTGAAACAAAAATAAAGCGAAAATACATTGGCAATATAAGAATAGTGTCAAAAGGATGGTTTTTTTGAAGTAACTTGCATAATAAACGACAGATTTGTACAAGAAACTACCTAACGACAGTTCAAGTGACAGTTTACACACGACCCTAGTTACCAGCTACTTTCATAGTTATTCCCTTCGAAAGACGGAAAATATTTTTAACTAAAAACCAAAAAATTTCAATTTTCAACGGTCTGTCGTAACAAGTAAATTTAATAAAGTAAGTTAAAGAATGGGTCCTCGTCCACTTGTATAGTGTGTGCATTTTTATTTTGTACTAAACAAGTAACAAGTACTTACATTGTATCTAAGTAACAAAAGTCACGTCTATGCGCACAAAAGCTCGTTACCAACATAACAATGTCGCGGCGCCTTTATTTAAAAGTTAATGATATTCGTTTATAAGTAATAAAGCAGGCATTTCCCTTTGTTACGTATTTCGTAATCTCGTAAACCGGCTGCATGCAGGCGCAGTGCTCCATGAAAAGAAGCCAAAATGAAAATTTCTCACTGAAGCCAAAGCTACGCAACATCATTTGTACGTGTCCAACAAACAAACGCCCGGCATTATTAGCCAAGTTTTTATGTAAATGAAAACATAGACGACGACTTGTTACAAAAATTTACACGCTGCCTCGGAAGTACATACCTTTTAAATCATAGTTATTCCGACTTATATTGCAGGGAGATTAATGTCTTAGCTGTATCGTTCTTGCGAGTACATTTTTCTTCATATCAGATATTTTTAATTTATAACAACACTATATAAAGTGTAATTTAAATAATTATTATTAGGCTGGATTGCAGGGTATCCAGAATAGTAGAAATTGCAATTTTTTTGTTGTAATATCTTGTTTTAGATAAAATATAATAAGGAAACATAAAATTGGAGCTCGGAAACAGGTATTTATATATATTTTTTTGGAAAAATATATTTTTTTAAATCCTGACAAAAACAATACCTAACGCACAGTAATGTTTTAAGAATTTTTTTAAATCCTGGCAAAAACAATACTTAACGCACACGTATTTTCTGAATTTAAAAAAAAAAATCCTGACAAAAACTATACCTAATACACACCAGGCACACACATTCGACATCGCTCGGCCCACTATCTACATGTTAGTTTACAATAGATTGAAAGATGAACGCAAAATTATAAATAAAAAATCTGATGTGGCCAGCACATAACCTCTCGCCAAATATTTTACCTGGTTGTACGCATAAAACGAAAAATATTTTTAAATACAAATACAAATATTCATGCCTCACTACAAATTAATTTATTCTCACATATATTTGCAAAATCTATGGGATATTTTAATATAAATTATGTACAATACATACATTTTCTTTATATTCAATATCCTCAATTTTTTTTCTACTTTCCTTTTCTTTATATTCGTCATTTTTTCCTTTTATATTCTTTTTTACGTATATTCTTTTGCGTTGTTGATTTTTTTTAATTTTCATAATCTTCATAATAATGTACAAATATTTTTGACAGTGGCATACAAATATTTTTGACAGTGACATTTATGTGTCAATTACATACATTTGAATTTCTTGCTTTGAAGTAGGTTGATCTGAGATTTATTACATCAAATTATTTTATATGCATTTCTATATCTCTGAATCTATAGAAGATATATTAATGAATTTATATTTTTCGAATAAAGAATTTAACGTTCTTCAATATAAGTATGTACATAAATTTTCGATAAATAATATTTAGATGATTTTTTTATTGTAACTACTACTTCCGGTTGTCCAATTGTTACCAAAACTTAATCAACTCTTCCCATTATTGTTAGATTGAGGAATCCGTAGTTAAAAATGCCTTAAGTCTTATAGTATTTGAAAAATCGTGGATCCAACATCCACACACACATCCACTCATCCACACACACATAAAGAAATCATCGTAAAAATGCTATAATCGGATTCTAGGGACTTTAAAACGTGCTTATTCACTAAAATCTAGATATGCGATTTTTAGCATGAATCCAATACCTCTCTTAGCGAGAGGTAAAAATGTTATAAAACGCAGGATAAGAAAGGAAATAAGACATATTTTGCTGAATACTGAAACAGTATTATTCGTATGAAAGCGTAAGTATCTATTTAAACATGGAAATAGTTCATCTAACCTAATTTTTTTCAGAAAAAATGCCAAAATCTCTATAAATATAGCTTTCCGTACCCAATTTTTAGCGGTATTTATTTTTAATGGTTTACTTTACGTTTATTCTTGAATTCTGGATAAACTGCAATTTAGCCTATTATTGTTTCAGGTGAGGGACGGATCTTTCCATTATACACCACACACCTACTCCCATAAAATGGTAAGTAGGAACATTATTGAATTTTGTATTTACTCATAATTTTTAACACTTTAACATTAAACAGGGTGATTAAAAAATAGATCCATAAACTATGCCTAATACAGTACCTATTATTTTCGATAAGGCTGCGAAGCAAATATAAAGAAAAAATCAAAAAGGTAGAATATTTAGTTCAAGAATCTCACCTAGAGTATGAGTAAACCCGCACAAAAAAATACACTTTTCGACAAAAAGTGCACGGCACAGTCACTTTACGTGTTCTCTCTCCAAACACCAGCAATCAACTACCATAATATTGTGTCGATCACCTGAAATAGGGTTGTATAATCGTTCAGAACAACAATTAGCTTGTGTTATCGCATTTAATTTTATGTTTCTCAAATAATTATAATATAATTTTAATTTTCATAATAATAATACGATCCCGCTAACAAATGCCACAAAATAAATTTTTTTCAATAAGTGAATTTTTAAGTTTGAAACCATATGTTTAAAGTAAGATAATAGCGCGTTCGGTAAATCAGACGGAGTTGGAGTATTTACGGAGCGGTGTTAGAGTGGAGTGGAAGTAGCGCTGGAGTTGGAGTGTATCGAGGAAACAAGGTACACTCCCTTATTTGTGATTAATCGAACGAGTAGAGTTAAAATTTTGGCGAACAAATATAATAACCTTCTTTTTGACAATCTGATATACTGCTAAAAAAAATCATCCACAAGTTATTTAGTTTGCAAAATAATTATTTTATAATGATTCTGAAGAAAGTATGATATAAGAAAAAGTAGAAAATTCTTCATTTTATTTGGTGATAAGACTAGTACAGTCTTCATTTGCATTCGTATTTGTGATATTACACTCATCAGTGTTCTTAATTACACTTAGATAGAAAATAGGCGATCATATTCTCTTGAAATTGATAAAATTTGAGGTTAAACACTCAAAACGTAATATTTCCGCATGTTCACTCCATGTTCGCTTGCATTTCGAGGTTGGGCTATAGAGTTAGCACTTTTCACTCCACTTGACTCCATTCTGCATTTGCCGAACGATCCATTTTAAAACGCGTATCACGCCATGTAATTACGGAACGTTGCTGGGAATGCGTAGAGTGAAAAGTGTGAATAAAACTTATTTACCGAACGCACCTAAAGTATACATTCTTAGTCCAAAACTCAAATTCGTCATTGTTGTGCCCACAGATGGGTCTAGTTTCAACTATGTGGGAACTAAGACCTAATAGAATTTTACCAGTCTGACTACCGAATCTACTAAGCAAAAATACTTGGACCTTTATCCTGTTTGGCTTCTGTATTTTAAGTTTTATTTTGTTGTCAAGGACACCTAATCTAAATAACAGTAAACTTTATTAATTATTGGTATGACCAGTGGCGTAACTAACGGGCCCGCAGGGCCCGCATTGCGGGCGGGCCCCCGGCTCTCGAAAGGCCCCAATTTACATGATTTATAATTTTGTTACTACTGCGAAATTTTGAATTTAATCATTCTTTTAGCAATATATAAATTTACTTAGTCCTTTATTTTTTTGAATGTCAATTTGCAAAAATAATATTAGCTAAGAGGCCTCTTATCCGCTATGTCAAATCAAGCTCTTTATTTTCCATCACATTTCGGCTGGTAGAATTTCGATTTCTTGGCAAATATTTTCCTGCAACTGATCCAGAGTTTTCCTTTAAAATAACCCCATAAAAAGAAGTTTGAGGCTGTCAAATCAAGACACCTGGCGACCAATGTGTATTACCAAAACGTGGGATTAAATAACGATAAGAGAATGATTTTGGCAAAATTGCTATTATTTAGACTGTATGATACTGATCCGTCTTGTTAATAGCATATTTTGTCACATCCAAGTTAGTTCATTAGGGATACCAAAAATGTATGAATCAATTCCCTGTAACTTTCACCAGAGGACTGTGCCACCAATTTCATTAAAAAAAAAAAAACGGGCTAATCACATTTTCATAGTAAATGCCACAACATTCAATGACTTTGGTGGGATGTAAAAGTGCCTAATCTTGGATTTTCAGGCCTCCAATATTGGTGTGTGGTACG
Organism: Harpalus rubripes; assembly: GCA_963082715.1. Classification (NCBI taxonomy): domain Eukaryota; kingdom Metazoa; phylum Arthropoda; class Insecta; order Coleoptera; family Carabidae; genus Harpalus; species Harpalus rubripes. The sequence goes on from OY720449.1 coordinate 17,827,787, forward strand.
TAGTTCTTCATGATAAACGCTACAATTAAAAACAGGCCCCAAAAAATTTTGCGGGCGGGCCCCCGAACTCTTAGTTACGCCACTGGGTATGACAGCAAAGCATAAAACATAAAATAGTTATTTATGTAACAAGTGTGTAAAGTAGTACTTTTTTGGTCGAGTGCGCCTCATGCGGAAATTGTAGCACGAGACAAAAAATACCATTTTACACACGTGTTGCATACAACATTTTTCCTACAACCGACATGGTATTGATATTTCTCATAATACTGAGTGTACAGGCATTCAGCAGCTTCAAATACTGTTAGTGCTCTTTCTCATAACACTGTACAAAATGTAACTTAAACACTTGGAAGTATCTCAGACAGTCGATGATTAGTCTTTTATAATGTACAAATTGTACATTTAATATTAATATTAAAAATTAGGTTAGGTTAAAATACATGTCAAAAAAATGTTAATGTTCTTAAAAATTAGATTAGTACTCAATCATTTAAAAAAATATTAGATTTGTTTCATTTATATGTGTATTCATATTTCTCAATAAATTTTATTACAGTCATTATTATTTACTACCTAATTATATACTTGACAGGTAAATTAACCAAATTTTAATGTTGCCTAGCAACGCCTATTTACTTTTTAAGCACTAGTGTTTGAAAAGTGACACTACACACTGTAATGTGTGCGTGAAAAGTACTTTTCACTCACGGTTGTAGGAAAAATAATTTTATTTCTTTTAAAATGTCTTACAGTGCAATTTTTAGTCTCGAATGCTTGCAACACCTCGGCTCTTTGGACCTTGGCGTTGCAAATTGCGTTCTCACTCTAAAAAACTGCACCTACGACTCTTGGTACATAAATAACTATTTACAAGAAACAGTTTTATCAAACTGTTTGGCGTCCTTAAAAGTACATGTCGCTGTATCTAACTCATATTTACAATATTTGGACTATTGTTGTTTTTGCCAAAAGCTCCTCAATTGTTTTCGTCCATGGCTATGTAGATTACATACAAAATCAACCCCCTGTCAAGAAGTAATGTCCTGCAACATGGAGTTTCACGAAGCATTATCCTTCAGAATATGGTCGATAGTATCTCTGGAAAGGTTGTTAGTAAAAGAGGTCTAGGATGACATGACGTTGGGATAAACGATAATTTGAGGTAATTTAGGCTAAGTGCGTAAAGCGGTTCGGTGTGACAGAACTCACTAGGATCTCAGAGATAACGCAGTGAAAAATACCAGCTTGAGCCCGACAGACAATAGATGCACGGCCTCGATAATGTTGATTTACTTCATCCATGTGCATAGGCGCGTCCATCCTACCCCTTCATTATTTATAACTGACGCGATGTCGCGAATTTCTAACGGCCGCCATTTTATACCGCGCCGCCGACGTAAAAAATGCGACGCATTCATTATAATTAGCTTAAGAACGACGCTGTTCAGCCCGTAATAATGGTTTCATGTTAATGCCAGTAATATTATCGCAATAATGGAGTGGAGGGTCATTAGCTGCACTTGCAAAACAATACACCGAAGATTGTGTCCGATACTCGGACACTAAAACCTTTTTTCCCCTCAATTTTTAATCACCTGCAATTAAGGCCTCGCTGCATTTGAATATTAACAACTTAGTACAGGACCGCATTATCTATGCACGCGCCAATAGAGTGTACTTACATAGTTGCAGGAATAGGTCTGTTGTATGAATTTTTCCATGTCTTTCAAAGACTAAATTTAAAGATATTTTTTCTTTCAAGAGCCTCAAATTTGAAATATTCAAATTTGTGTAATATTTTGAAAAAGTCACCTGATCTGAAACACAATGTGACATTGCCAACTTTTAAATACAGGGTGTCCCAGGACGAGCTGTTCAATATTATTTTACGAAATTTGGTATATAGGGGTTTTCTGACATGCCCGTTTCAGCTATAATTTTTCAAAACAGTAGCACTTCCGGTTTTAACGGAAGTAGACTCCAACTTTCTTATTTTAAATAGAATGCTATATTTTTTAATTTGCCGTTGAATTTAGCAGAAAATTTAACATATGAAACTATAAAAAATTTTACTCATGATCAACCACTTCCGCCAAAATTAAACTTTTTTGATTTATTCGCTGATAAACACAATTTTTTTGTCACTTATACCTCGAGATTGGAAACGAATTTCTATAATCTATATAAACGGTTTTATAAAGAAAGCTTTTGTTTACAATAATATAAGTTAATAATTGACAATTTTTGAAAATTGTAATTTCTACATGAACGAATGTAAAATTGAAGTTCTCAAAATTAAAAAAACTCATTTTCTTAAATGGAACACCCCATTTTTTCTTATTTAATTAATTCTTCGTTAAAAAAATAGGGGTAGTTTGTGTATCATGCCCTTTGTTGAAAGTTGATAGATTTTTAGTAAAATGGAAAATATTTAAATTGCATGTGTTAATATTTGCTTATAAGTCTAGTTTAGTTATGAACATTTTGTTTTAGCTTTATGTTATAATTTCTATTTCTTTCTATTTTACATTTAATATTATAATAATTCATAAAAATTCATTAAAATAAAATATAAATAATATAATAATAAATAAGTAGGTACTAGTGGGTACTAAACTTAATTTTCTTCTTTTTCCGCCATTGCCCATTTAAAATAAATTTAATAACTGCTGTAAATAAATGCAATGGGTAATATGCCGTGATGATATATATTTATATATATATATATATATATATATATATATATATATATATATATATATATATATATATATATATATATATATATATATATATATATATGTAACGTAAACTGTTTTCGTATTGATGGCTTTGAGTGACGTGGTGTACGTACTCCGACGTCACATGCGTAGGGGGTTGTTTTTCATGTCTATTTCTTGCGCCAATCTTTTTATTTAATTATTTATGAAAATAATAAATTGTTTTTTTATAAGTATAAAAATATTGCGTAAACTTTATTTTAAAATACTTTTAAAGAAATGTGAAACCGGCTCATTGTAAAGAACTCCATAAGTATGTTGCTTACAGTTTGTCTAGAGTTGCCATCTACTTTTTTGTCAAGTCCACCATGTTTTCAAAGCCTCCCAAAACATACTGATCAAATAGTAAAGAAATACTGGTCAAATACTCGTAAATATAAATTGTTTTCAATTCTGAACATGTCTTTATAACTTTTCTCTAAAATTAATACATAATTCAGTAATTACAGTAAAATGAAAAATAAACATTGTATAAGGGCAAATACGAGGTTAAATACGAGAATCAATGGAATAGGCGCTTAATATGGGAAAGCAGTTTTACGCATAAAGATTTGGAGAATAAAGTTCTGAATATTTAAGTTAAAATATTTTTAAATTCAGGCTTTTAGTGACCGAGTAAACTTAATTTATAATTATTTTGCTAGAATATACACTATGCACGAGAGATATTACGCTGGTCATAACAAATTCTTTTACCGGGAGTCTTAAATCTTCTCTTTCTTTGATTTAAAATTTAATTAATTCCTGCTTAAATGGTTTGTGGCACTTAATGCGGCCCTGCTTGGTGTGTATGCAGGAATAGAGTTTTTTTCCGTAAATTCGATACGTTATTAGTGGGACGCAAATAGGTCATGCATTTTTTAAACTGCACATTATCTCCGACCCACTGAAGACATATAAAAAATTGAATGTAGTCACGTTAGCCTTGATGAAGAGAGAAAAAGATAGCGTGGTACATGCAGTGAAATTTAAAAAAACTAAAAATAAATGCGCAAACGTCGTGCGGCTGTATCTGATCGCTTCTGCGAATACGAGCAAGCGAGGGTTACTCTAGTCCTGCGTCGCAAATGTTAAAATATATTAACGTTAGTCACGGCTCATGTACCTACTTGGAGATAGGGAAATGGAAAAAATCGTTAATTTGAATTTTTACATTTTTATGGCCGCTAATTTCTCGAAAGGAAAATTGCCCTTGCGTTAAAACGCGTAACCCGATTTTAAATGTGACGGGTTGAAATACTTTCCTACGCATTGCTACTGGTCCCTTTCGCGATCTCATTCTTTTTTGGCTTAACTTATTCGAATTATGTGAATAACCCACTGAAAAAATCCCGTCGTTGCAAATTTAATTTTCCGTAAAATAATATATGATACGGTACTCAGCGATCGATAGATTTTAGCTCTAATGAACGTTGAAGTATATTTGTACAACAGACAATGTAGATAACTCTAATCACGTATATCAAATTAATAGCGGTAAGCATATAATGAACCCTAGCACGAAATAACGAATTTTGTTCCGTATTACACTTAATGAATCAATTTATTTGCTAACAAACATACTGATGTACTAATAATAAGTTTATTAGATTCTGTAGAAACAATAATTAAAGTGTATAGAACAAGTTAGAAAAAAATAAGAAATACAAATTATATGTTAAAAAATTCACTCAAATCATAGAAGCTGTGTTCAATCAAAAAAGTCTTCAATGATTTTTTAAAAAGTTTGAAATTATTTTTGTTTTTTAAGCTTTTAGGCAAGTTATTAAAAATTTCTTAGCCATATCTGTTTGGAGAGTTTTTAGTGATATTTATTGGCTTATTGTGTAAGAATGTCGTTATATTATATTGTATCGTCATGATGAAAAAGTTGTTAAATAACGATAATTTTCAAAAAGCGTATTCTGTAAAACCAATGTCGTTATATTGAAATCATATTGTCGTTATTTTAAGTAGTTCATGAACGATAAGGATTCACTTGTCGTTATTCATTCCGTAAATGTCAAATGTTAGCAAATGGAAGAGTTAATTAATTTATTATTTATATTGTGACAGGAAAAAATGGAAAATAGGTAACAAAACCATATTTAAATTTTAGAAGAAATGTTTGTGGTCGTGAAAGTCTTTTATGGGATAATAATAATCCATTTGATAATCGATATTTATACATATTCTTTACTCAATAAAGAAATAATAATGACAATATTTTTTTCAAAATGACATTACAATGACAATTTAATTTTCAATAATAGCTACTAACTTTTCTTAAAAAAATGGTTAAAGTCGTTGTGACAAACGGTATGAGGACGTTTATAACGATATTACTTAGTGAATACGATTTTTACAAAATGTCATTCAGGATCACATCGTTACATTTATAAATAACGATCTTTGTTATATAACAATATTTTTACAGAATAAGCCTGTTAATCTAGATTTTGGGAAATAAAAATTACTCTTATGACGAGTATCATAATCGTGTAGACTTGAACTCATGGTAATTGATGTTTTATTCTTATAAATGAACAAAAGTTCGTAGATGTAAACTGAAGGTAAAGTCATGATATTTAATTCCTTAAAACTATCTTTAATGGAAGTTCTCGAGGTTATTTTTGTAATGCAACGTACAATTCTCTTTTGTGCTACAAAACTTTGTTACCTGAATTTGAAGCACCCCAGAAATAAATACCGTTCCGTAATCTAGACTCAATGCTTGTCGAATAGAACATGACTAATTGTTTTTGTTTAAATATTCGTTAAGGTGACGGATTTGGTAGCATATGATATTTAATTTGGTCACAAGCTCAAATTACTAGTGAACAGTATATCCAGAAGGCGTACATGGTCATTAGTATTTTGTAAATTATTTTGTATACAAATATTAAATTGCGAGTTTTTATTGCTTGCCATTTGAAATTTAACTATTTTAGTCTTGCTTGACACCATTGTTCCATTGCTTCTACGTTTTGATTTGCATTTGTTAATTAATGTGTTTTTACTTGGATTTGAAATGACTACGGAAGTGTCATCTGCGTATAAAGTGAAAAAGCAATGATAAGGTAAAGCAGTAATTACATTATTGAAGAAGATAATGAAAAGAACGGGAGCAAATATTCTACCGTGAGGTACACCAATATTTGTAAGTACTGAATCAGGTATAGAAGCGACTTGACTTGACTTCTATCTGATACCGAACGTGGTGTAAGAATTATATTGTGGGCATAACGCAAATGCATCAATAACGTAACAAGTCGAGTCCTGAGAAAATGAACAAATGACCTTATTATAAACACTTCTAAATAATTATAGTTTCAGTAGATAACAATATTTTAAATTTGATTGTCTTTGTAAGTCAATTTTTTTTATATAATTGTCTGTTTACAGCTTAAAGTTTAAGCGACCCTTATACGAAAAAAATGCAATTGAAATATTGACAGCAATGCATAATCAATTGACATTTTATTTCAATGCAATATTCTCAATTTAAGGAATACTTAAAAATTAAGTTATCTTTGTGCAACCGGCCATAAGAGTGTTGACAATTAAGTCTATGCACATTGTAACGATGGAAACATATCAAAAATACATTGGAAAATAAGACTTATTAAAGTTAGCAATGCGATTAAAGTTAACGTTTTATGCACAGGAGCTATAAGTTATTGCAAGCCTACGTGTAAGTTTGATATTTGATTATGGATGCCATATGATACCCTGCATTCTTATACCCCTCAGATATCCTTTTATAAAGATGTGAAATATTAGCTGTTTCAGGTCAGTCTGCGGTTGCTTTTCATGTCGAAAAGACATGTAGAGTGTCGATTATCTATTTTTTAATAGTTTATCATGGGGTCTCGTGGCCGAGTTCCTGACTGTCTGGTCGCGAATCTAAGGAACCGGGTTCGATCGCGAAAGACGCCAAATATTTCGAATTTTAAATGGCACAAAATTGACCCCTGTGGTGCACTCTCCACGCCAGCAATGAGTGCCCGTGAAGTGACGCCTGGTAAACGCCCGCACGGTATAAATATGTCATCATCATTACCAAAACTGCGTACAAAGCAGATTGGCACACCCAGCAATGGGTAATATGTCATGATGATATATTTATTTATTTATTATTTAATAGTTTATTGCTAGTTAAGTTTATGTAACTATAAATATGTATAAATAAATAGTATAAATCTCAGAGGATGTCCTCGTTTCGGTAATTAAATATTTGCTACCGTCATCAAGTGTGGGTACTGATAATAGTGTCTTATAAATTCAAAGTTAACGGCTATCCCTTCTTCAGAACATAATTTCTCTTTACAATTCACTGATTTGACTGCTCCTTCGTCTAAGAAAAAAAATTCTCCTAGTTTCGCCAAAATCGCTCCAACAAGGCCTTGGAAAATGTTCATTAGAATGTGTGCAAACGTGACACCTAACGTGTAGTCAGCTTTTTTAAACTCAATTCTTCATGTATTGATACACGCGTTTCTTCATTGTATTTATAGCCTCTGCTATTTCTTTAACTTGAGTAGACGGTCATCCAGTGACATGGGTGCTGGTAGCAATTGTTGGCCGTGCTAAACGTCATCAACCAAGCTGATATGCGACCACTTTACCTCTCCGGAGGGCGTACTTTTTAGAATTACAGGAGCGGGCGCGCCGAGGCATTTACACCTCATGTGGAATTTTACATGTATTGTCTCTAAAGTTGAAAAAATATTATAATAAATATCGAATTAAACAAATTTAGATTTTTGAAGGTATCTTATTGCATAATGAAAAAAAAAACATTGTTATTTATTATGTAGTATATACTTTTATAAAAAATGAGTCTTCTTCCCTTTGTTGCTGGGCTTCACACTTAACACATTTTTACCTCTCGCTAAGAGAGGTATTGAATTCATGCTAAAAATCGCATATCCAGATTTTAGTGAATAAGCACGTTTTAAGGTCCCTAGAATCCGATTATAACATTTTTACGATGATGTGTATGTTTGTGTGTGTGTGTGTGTGTGTGTGTGTGTGTGTGTGTGTGTGTGTGCGCGTGTGTGTGTGTGTGTGTGTGTGCTTCAATAATTTCAAAATGCTAAAATGATAATAGTTATGACAATATATGACATGGTTTGACATAAATATGAATAAAATAACAAAACATATGAGCAAACACTTAAAATAAGTAGAAAATTCATGAAAAGGGTAAACAAAAATTTCACTTACATCAGAAGGCGCGTGTAGCGGTAAACACACTTGCGGTGTCACTTCTCTAAAGAAATCTCTACAGAAACCAAACTGTAATGAATAGGAACGGTACACATACAGCAGGCGGCGACATATGTTATGATTAACGAATACTACTCATAGAATGCATGTGCACATAACTTTCACAATATCAGTGATTAGGGATCGACCGATACCGATATCGGTATCGGTATATCGGCCATATCGGCGTTCTTGGCCGATATCGGTATCGGCCGATATGTAAACCACGATATCGGCCTATATCGGTATCGGCCTAAAAAAATATAAATTACTTAATATTTCAGTTGCTAAGGATTTTTTAAAGGAAAATAAAGTTTTGGCAAGTTGTAGTGTAACAAAATTAAGTTTTCTGCTCTTTCCGGAGTTTCTTGCGCTTTCATAAACATTTTCAGCTCAAGAAAATAGCTGTTCACTAGCAACACTACTTGGCGGTGGTGCTAAATATATTATTGCAACTTTGTACATCAATGGAAAATAGTATATTGTGTTATTAGGAGTAAAAGTGATACTTTGTGTGGCGAGCATGGAAGTTTGCACGACGAGTGAAGCGAGTCGGACAATTGCATGCGAGGCACACAAAGACACTTTTATTCCGTATGACACATTAATTTTTTTTTTCAATCGCACTACTTTTCTTTTTATTCGGTAATTCTATGTAGTTTCTATGGATATTTATTTATTTTATTTCTACGCCGCCGGCGTAGAAATTAGCTATTTCTACTCCGCCGGCGTAGAAATTTCCAACGGCGTAAAAATAAAGCTTCTACCTTGTGAACTAAGTCACAAAAATGCCATTTCTACGACGTTTGAAAAAAATGTCTTTTTTGCATTTGCTCTGCATTTTTTTGTGATTTATTTATGGTTAATGCGTGTAACGCTAACAGTATATCATTATAAATCACTTTTACCTCATTTATACAGCAAAAAAATTACGACAAAATTTTATGGCCGATATATCGGTATCGGCCGATATCGGATATGAGTATATCGGTATCGGCCGATATCGGTATCGGCCACAAAAAATCATATCGGTCGATCCCTATCAGTGATGCAAGGCTGAAAGTAAAATTTGCGGCAATTTGCCGCGGCCCGCCGGAGGGTTAAAATTGAACTGTCCATCTTTTCACGGTATCGTATAAATGTTGAAGCAGTCCACATAAACAGCATCCAACTTTTATGAATTTATTAATATAAATATTTGTAATGGTTTTTGATGATAATACAATTATTCTAAGGGTGCTTAATACTTTTGATCAACGTTATAAATTACTAAATGTAACAGGTTAAGATGTACAACTTTACTGTCAAAGAGAGCTGGAAGTATATTAAAATATGAACATTTTTGGAATATTCCTGGGGCTTGAAAGGTGTATGAAGTTAACTGACGAGGGTCTGGTATTTGGGTAAGAACCGCTGTTTTATTAAAATTTCATCAGTTATCAGCCATCGAGATATTTGCGGCAAAATTGGGAAAATAGCAAGATGGTAGCTTTACTTATTTATACAGATATTTAAGTGCAAAGAAAGTTCAACGTATCAACGTGTCTCCTCTACTGTTAAGGTGAAAAGGTTAAGAGCAAAGTTTGCGACCACGTACTTTAAAAATGACACGTCTGCAGCTTCGTCACGTGATGGATCGCGCCTCCTCAGTTGTTAATATTAACGCTTGGAATTTGAGATTATTTATTGCTTTTATAATCTCGCTGTAGCCGAGAAATAACTTCACTGACAAAACTACATCTTGATAAATTTATCTCGCAGTAAATTGAAAAGTTTCAGGAGTGCGCTGAATTTCAAGTAGGGCTCCGTTTACTTTTAAAACATTTATTGGTCCCGTTTTGTCTGTGCGTGATGAACGTGACACTTTTATTATTGTCTCCATTCAGTTGTAACTCTCCAAAGACAACTACAAACTACAAGTATGACAAAAATAAACCGTGGAACTTCTTAATACTCTAAATAAATAATACTTTGCATGATAGGAAAATATATTTTATTTATTACTTCTTGTACTCAATATCAGTAGAGTAGTTATCGATTTAGGGGTGAGACTAGTTTATATTCCCAGTGACGACTTTATTTCTCAATGTTTCCTGCTGGAAATGACTATTTCGATTATGAAGATGTTAACCAAAATTAGAACAATCATTTTAGGTACAAATTTATTATAAAATAAAAGTATATCGTGTTCAAAACCAAACAGTGCGTGCCAGAAAAAAGAAATTATGATTGACATGGTTTCATATTATATCACAATCCGACCTTATTCCGTTTTCAAACAATCTTTTTTACCTCCCGCTACTGTTGGTAAAGGAGGTACAGGGATGATGCTAATAATCGCATATCCAGATATTAGTAAATGACAACGTTGTAAGCAGTAGCGTAGCTAAGGAGGGGGGGGGGCGAAGGGGGCAGGCGCCCCGAGCACCGCAGCTGGGGGGCGGCAATATCAGGAAGGATTAAATGACTATAATAATTTCAATTTAATTTTTTTCGAAAAATACCTTTGAATGTTATTTTTTCGGGATTTATGTTAATACAGGCTGTCTCACAACTCGCGCCAAAGAGCGAATGAAGAAACACGAGACTGCACTCGGATGTGTAATTTCGAAGAAAAAAAATCTAGCTTAAAAGATATTCGAGAAAAGACGTCTTAAAAATGACCAATCAGAGACCTACACCCTTAACGTGTGTTTGCCGTAATTTTACGTTACTAGGGTTTTATACAAATCAAATCTTCTTTAAAATGTGAGAGCGACTGTAGTTTTTGAAAAATGTCAGTGTCAAATTAAATTTGACAAGGTGAATAAAAAAAGGTAAATTCTTACCATGTATTCAACCGCTGATTACTTAGAAATGATTATAATTTTCGGAAAATGTGGACGTAACGCCAGAGAGGCAGCACGAGTCTATTCGGAACGTTTTCCGGATAAAAATCTTGTGGATCACAAAGTGATATTGAGAGCCATCGCAAGGACGCATGAGACCGGTCAAGTTATGCCAGATCGAAAAGAAACTGGTGGTGCTCCCAGAATCGCTCGTACAGTTGAGAACGAAGAAGCTGTTTTAAAAGTCTTTGAGGAAGAAGTATCAGAGAAGTTGCGGGTCAATTAGGTATTTCCAGATCTTCGGTACATCGAATTTTGAAAAATAATCGGCAACACCCGTACACAGCCGCTACAACACGTTGCACTGTACGATATAAATGATGATCTCGGATGACACTTTCGCTAACCTAAATTTGGTGACAGTGAAAAGTCAACTCTAAAGTGTCAAAATTACAGTAAGCCAAACAAATTTTGTAAGTCACTAGTAGTATTTTTAAAACCTAGCAACCAGTTTTATTTTGTAATAATATCACACCTCAAGATATCCTTCCGGGATTGGTGGATTAAAAAGTCTTGTCACTCCGTTATGCAAGCAGCCGCAAATTATTGTCTTCTATTTGTTGGCAACCTATTGTCGTCGGCAAGTGTCAATTTCGTCTGGGGCGCGAGTTGTGAGACACACTTTATAAAAATTAAAGATTATTAAATTTTTAACATTTGCATTTATACTTTTTCTATATATTTCATGGACAAATTTATAAAATTATCTATAATTTAAATCCCAGAACCTACGCTAATGTATGTAACTGAAAGATAAATGTTGCTAATCTAATCAGTTCAAATTAATAATAATAATAGTAATAATAATAATAATAATAATAATAATAATAATAATAATAATAATAATGATTTAAAAAGAAAATGGTAAATAGAACAATAGTTATATGGAAAGGAACTTATTACAGTTCAGCATAATTAACTCTGTATGTATGTATTTAAATTAATAAAAATTAAATGGCGGGAGGTATTGTGTTGGCCACATCAGATTTTTCTTCTTTTCGTTTATTCGTTTCCCACTAAATACCAAAGAAAATGAATGGCCCGTGATAAAATAAAATCCTAGTTAAAAACTAATAGAGAAGTATGAAACTTCAGCGCCATATGTTCCTCGCAGTTATTAATCTTTTTGTAACAATAAAAATCAGTTACGTGCTGCCGAAAATGTATCGTGCGTTCGAAAGGTTCTCTCGATGACTGGACAGTAGCCCCTCAAATTTTACGCCCTCGTCAGGAGAGTTGCTAGTCATGCTGAGTCCCTTCATCCCTCGCCTGCTCGACGTCGATAGGGCTGCAACTTTATGGTTGCCAAACGAACCAGAGCACACTGGGATGAAAAGATTTACAGAGGCGCATAGAGAACTTATTGTCATAAATTACCGGATCAGATTGGAAAATTGGAATTATTACCGAGCAACATCGACACACGAGCCCAAACCAATAAATTTTCGGCCGGTTTACATTTTCAACAAACAAATTATAAAACCTACGCAAAAGGTGAGATATTTCTATAAATTTCTTTCGACTGGTTTAAAATATAGTTTTTAAACTTGCCAAAACCGAATATGTTATTCAAGTATTCTGCCATGTAATTTTGGGTTACATAATTTTTATTAGTAATAACAGCTTTAATTCTATTAGGTATTGTATCCCTAAGCCCTGCAAATTTTTCTCTGTCTTGCAAGATAGGTTTTACTGTGCGCACTGAATTTTTACGAAGTTATTTTTTATTGTTCCAAAAGTAAAGGGTCTCGGTTCCGATAAAAACTAAGTCTGGATAAAAAGATGATCTTGTTTAAATATTTACTGAATTTTAAAATATTATTGAACTAGACCTTTTCAATTTAACAGCTCTCTTTATCGTTGCAAATAGTAAGTAAAATGGTGCCAGCAACTGCCAGTTGGGCTGTCAAATGAATAGTCAAAAATATTGCAGTCACTAAAATTTATATCATTAGACAGTTTAACTTCAATAAAAGCTTTTGTAACTTATTTCGAGAAGTTTTTTTAATGTTGTTAAAGATTTTTCTCGCATTCTAAGTATACATTTGGAAAAACAAACGCCATGGATCTATTACATATTAATTAGACATTTTTATAGGACGTTTTTGTAGAAACGCTCAAACTTTAAAATATAATAACTTGTGACAAGATACTTTTTACGAAAATGATATAATATGCAACGAGTGTATTCATAGCAATTATACATGAACTGCATAAACTATTATTCACGAAAGGTCATTTGTTCGAAGAAATACACATCACTTTATAGCAGTATCTTAGCAACATTTTGTATTAGAAAGAGAAAGATTATTTGACTTATATCTATTTAATTACTTTCTAACACACTATAAATAATAACGATGTGTCTTAAAATTACAGATACCTAATTATCTACTGTACTGCCCTCTGTGCTAATATTTACCCAGTGGCGTTGACGTTTAAATCAAATTATTATTCCTATTCCTTATATACATTTTAGGGTATCTCATACCCCACCACACTGTTCACGTAATTATTTTCCAGCACACTGTCCGAGGGTTAACGGTTGTTCCAACAAATAGAAGGGTCCAATTTAACAAATTTGTAGTTTCAAAATGGTTTCTCTTTATGCTTGTGTACAATAGTTCTTGATACAGTAGGCCGAAACCTTTTTGTTGGAACAAATCTGCTTTTTTCAATTGTTTTCATGATTTTTCTACACAAACTAAAATTTAAAAAAATCAAATTTAGTATTAGCTTTTAACAATTACTCAAAATCTCAATCAAACAGCATTTATTCTCTTACACAACTGACAACAGAACACTTTTGTCGATTTTTGTGCGATGTTGAAAATTCTGAATTTAAAAAACGAATGTATTTAGTGTATATGAGAATTTGTAATTTTTTGTAAAATCCATGTACCCAGATGGAAGTTACAAGAGTATACCGAAACGTCCGCTGTGTAACAGAATAAATGGTGTTTGACTGAGATTTCCCACAGTCGGCTCATTTGTTTGCACATTCAACTTAAAATGTTCTATAAGAGTAGTTAACACACACTGCCTTTATTTCCCGAATGAAAAATTATAATCCTTCCGTTCTTTGAAGCTAAAATCCGCAAGAACAATAGCTGCTACTTACGGGGAGGAAACAATACCGAGGTGAAGGGCTGGTCGATTGATTCGTACGAGTGTTTCACTATTGCAGTGTACGTTAATGATCGGCCGTTCTTCATCTCTGTAGCTGGGTGCTTCTCGTGCTCCGTTCTCGTTATCTGAGTTTCTGGATGGTTGGACAGCGAACACCGCACTCCCTGTATTACCGATGCACAACCCGGCCAGGCCAGGACCCAGGGGGAGGCACTCTATGTGGAATTTATATGCAAATCCTGCACCAAGCATCAAATGCCCTCTTCACTTGGGCTCGAATTTCCCAGTACTTTATGCACATCATTTGTGGGATGCAATTTTTGGTGCGCGGTTATCTCGCAAATAGCATTTGCATTCGTTTATACCTTTTGCTTTTGCATCCTATCCTAATTTTGTATATTTACATACAATGCTCTGACCAGTATTATAATTTAAACAAACAATCCGGAATAATCACTTATTCCCCGTGAATACAGAACAGTTAATTTTAGTCTTAAGAAAATAATATATTAACATCGTATGTTTTTTTTTTTGCATAATACAGTTATTGGAATTGCACACTACTATAAGAAATCATGAAATTTTATAACGAGCATTTTAGAGGTGTAATTTTCTGCAGTTTCAAGCTTGGGTTAAGCTGATTAGTCGTGGTCATTACCTACCATAAAACACTGGAAAAATGAATTTCTTTAAATGCTTTCCCCAAAACAACGCGAAAGATTCGCAACGGTATCGACGACGACAATTTCGCGTTCATTGCGACGACGAAATTGGCGTGTTTATCTCATCAAAGCGTAAGTTTTTTGGTAGTACTATTTGCAAAAATGTACTCCACATTAAATGATGGAGTGACACTTATATTGATTGCTATAGACTTTTAGACGATAAACATAATGCCAGGTAGCTATTTGTATACCGCTTTAAATTATATACCTATTGACCATGATACTATCAATACAAGATATATAGATAGACCATAATGTTCTAGTTAGTAAACTTCTGTCTTACTCTTTTTCTCCTGCTTTAACTAATCTTCTAGCCTCTTATCTTTCAGACCGCAAGTTATATGTCCAAATACGTGGCTTTAAATCTCATACATGCACCTCAACATCTGGAGTATCCCAGGGATCTAATCTTGGTCCACTTTTATGACCTACTCGCCAAATTAAATTGCGAGAAACTTTTATTTGCTGACGATGTCAAAATATTTTATTCTGTAAAAACTATTGACGATTGTTTACAACTCCAACATTATCTTAATTTTATAAATGAATGGTGCTCCATCAACTCGTTATCTCTTAATATTAATAAATGTAATATTTTATCATTCACGAGAAAATCGCATCCTCTTTTGTTTGACTATAAAATTGATAATAAAAGTTTACTTCGGGTTAACGTTATTAAAGATCTGGGAGTAATTTTCTACACTAGATTCTCATTTATTCATCATATTAACAATATTTACAAGGAATCCATTAAATTGTTTGGTTTTATAATACGTAATACCCGATCATTCAAAAATATTTCTTCCATATTTACTCTTTATTATTCATTGGTGCGCTCTAAAATTGAGTACTGCTCAATTGTATGGAACCCCACTTACGAATGTCATCAAGATTTATTAGAAAAAGTTCAGAAAAAAATTCTAAAATTTATACTTTTTAAAATAAATAATATTTACCCTGATTATAATAAATCATATTGCGAATTACTCGAGATGTTTAATATGCCAAGTCTTTTGGAAAGACGTGAGGCTTACCCAATTTTTTATTTATCTAAGTTGATGACCCCATATCCACTAGTTGTCTTAACTTCCAAATTCCTCGTATTTCTACCCGCTACTCATGTACTTTCTATCTTCCTACTCCCCGAACTAATGTCTTGCAGGTTTCCCCCATTTATCGCATGTGTTCGTACTACAATATTAAATTCTCTAATTTTGACGTTTTTCTTCTAAAGCCTAGTCAAATTTTCAAATGTATAAATAATAATATCCTTCATACATTTTAATCTGTTAAATATTATTCTTTATTGTATTGTATATTTTTAAGTGTTTCCTGCTCTTTCATTGGGAATAATCCTGTTGAGCATTTGTAATAAATAAATAAAGATATGCCAATTAGAGATTACATTTTTGTTCACTCAGTGACAAGTCTGTATCAAATAGCATTGAAAACTATCAATTATATCAAACTCTGTCTCAATATAATAAACAACAAAAAATAAATTATTTCGTCCATTAATGAAACTTTTCAATTTAACGGCTATCTCTTTCTATCGGTGCAAATAGTAAGAAAATGGCGCGAATAACTGCCAGTTCGGCTGTCAAACGAAACGTCAAAAATATTGCAGTTATTAAGATACCTGTATTCTCAGAGAAAATTTGCATCGTTAGACATTTTAATCTTTTGTAACTTATGTCGATAAGATTTTTTAAAGTTATTTGAGATATTCTCACATTTTACGTCTAATTTTTTTAGAAACAAACGCCATAGATCTAACTTGTTCTTACTATGCGCAGATCTCCATTGTGCATATCTTCTATCTCTTTAAATTGAAAAGGTCCATTGCAAACAGTACCTTAATATAAATTTTTGGTTATTATGTATTATCCCCAATTATATTTCACTATAGAAACAGCTGCCGATGTCACTCGGTGACGTCACAGCTGTAGAAAGAGATGGAGTGATACATGCGCAATGTCATATCGTGTGTTTATTGTATTATGCCTATTAATTTTATAATCGGGAGAAAGAAGTAAGTGAATTCATTCATAAAATCAAAGCATAAGGATTACGGAGAATTTCATACACTGATGCCACAATTTCAACAAGATAAACAATGGTTCTGTTAAAAATGGACACAAATTTTAATACCATTTCTATCTATTTTTCTGGAAATGACAATAAAATCCCTAGCACCAAAAACCATGTATGCAGCGAATTTATATAAATCGCCACTGTGTGGTCTATCACTTGCCCCTATGTATTTTCAGTCGGCAACAATTTGTAAAATCATAAGTTTCGGTAACGCTGCGAATATTTCGCGTTGGTTAGGATGAGCCTTAAGGCTCTCAAAATTTAAATAAATAAACAAGTAAATAAATAACATTTAAAGTTTCAGCATATGTGATCATCTTACTCTTAATGAGAGACATGTTAGAAAACGATTTGTTTTTGCATTGAATTATAACAATTAGCGCGAAGACAGAGACTGTCACCGTGCTCGGTGCAGCGAATATGTCGAATGGCAACGACGTGCTCCTCCGGTTGAACGTCGCCTGCAGATGCCACAACAGATGCTTCAACCGAGCTCACGTCTTCATCCCAATCAGCGAAAACACATCGTGGATTCTCATTCCCGATGAATATGAATTACCGCCTCTATAAATTCACATCACCTTGCATAGTTGGAGGATTAATATTGCCTTTAGGCGAAGCGCAGCTGATCTCGACATAGAACAGTAATAATGTGACACAGAATGAGGTCCAATAACTTATATTGCAAAAGTATTCGGAAAAATTTTACTCTCCAAATTTTATTACAAGCGACAACACCCAAAAAAATATTTTATGCTTACATCTGATTTTTGTGTGACCTATTGCCAAAAACAAAAAAAAAATACTAAATGACGTCTACTCTAGTTATCAATGGACATAATAAATGTGTAATATCTGTTTTATAATATGCCATGTTAAAATTGCCAGAAAATGTTTTAAAAGATGTTATACAAACTTGAAATACGCAAACCTATCTCTATAGGTTAATTGGACAGATGGCCGAAACGTAAAATTGTCAGCGTTTTTGGGAATCAAAATATTGGACAGGCGACTATTTACCACACTGCGAGAATGTAAAGAAGGTGTAGTAGGTATGTATTAAGTTATCAAAAAGTGGACGACCCGAACTTTTTCCCCACCCAAATCGAATCAACAGACTCATTCAAAGTGCTCAAGACAAAGTTACGAGTTACTTGCGCTGAAAATTGTTAGTTATTAAAGGACCATTGCATTTTTTTTTAATCTTTATTGTTTTTCAACATATTCTCGATTCTGCCTAATACACTTGTGCATTCTTTAAAACCACATTTTAAAACATTCGGAAAATTCATTTTCTGAAAGGTTCTCAAATATTCTGTGAAATTCTGTAACTGCTGCATCGGCGCTAGACAATCTTCTACCTTACATCATTTTTAACAGTTGGAAACAAAAAAAATCGCACGGCGCCAGATCTGGGCTATACGGAGGATGAGTTACCAATTGAACTTCCGAATCTTTCAAAAAATCCCATGTTCTGGCAGCAGTGTGGGAGGATGCGTTGTCATGATGGACTAAGATGTTACGCAAACCGGTCCTTTGGCAATCTGTTTGTAATTTTGCAAACATCTGTGGTAAAGCCACTTCGTAGTACCATTCAGAATTAACAGTTCTGCGATCTTCAAATGGAATAACAGCAACAGGACCACTTCGGCGGGAAAAAACAGCAATCATTTTCTTATTGACGCTTCTGCCACGAATTACTTTTGTGGGCAAGTCTTCATCTTCGAATACCAAAACACTAGACTGCTGTTTAGTTTCAGGGTCGTAACTGTATACCCACAGTCGTCACCTGTTACAATGTATGCCACTTGCTCGGAAGCTCCTCCGTCAAATGTTTGCAATATAAATTTATACCAGTCTACTTGATCCCGTTTTTGACTTTCTGAGAGCAAATGCGGTATCCAACGGCTTGCTAAATTTCTTACCCCAAGATGTTTATGCAAAATAGTATTCATCACCGAGGATTTAATCTTCACTTCCTCCTGAATCTCCTTATTAGATATATTTCGATGTGACCGAATCAAGCTTGCCACACGATCAACATTTTCTGAACAGACAGCATCCGCAGGTTCTCCAGGTCTTGCTTCGTCTTCTAGCAGCTCTCGTCCTCGTCAAAATTCGCGGAGCCAATTACTAACAGCGGATAATGAAGGGGCAACATCGCCAAAAGCTGCTATCAAATTTTCATGGGTTTGCTGGTATCCTAACTGTTTTTTATAGTCATAGAAAATCATAGCTCTAAAGGCAGTTCGCGGAATGCTCATTTTAACTGAATTAAAAATGCAAAACTACTTAACTTACAAAATTAACTACGTTTCACAAGGAAATCAGAACGTTTGATAATTGTGGGTAACGAATGTCAACTAATGCAAAATTCAATTTTTGCAATTGTTTCTAGCCAATTGAGCTTCCATGACCTGCTACTAATTATTAACAGAGCATCCCTCGTAGAACGTCATCGCGCAAATTAACTCGACAATTTAGAATTTTAAGAATGATTGTTAGCAGAACTTTGATCAGTATGTCAGAAATTATTTAAATTTAAAAAAAAATGTAACTAAATAGGCAACGACCCAGCTTGTGCTAATCTCCAGATGCTGCAGAGTATTATGCGGCCAATATTTTATACAAACACAGAAAGAGTATCATCCCGCTCGCCCAAATGTTCTCATGCGCAACTTATTGAAGACTTTTGGACATTTCTTAGCTAAAATATATACAATATAACAACAGTTACCGACAGAATATTTCTATTCACCCATACTGATCTTGATATATCGTTTTGTGGTCCCTACATATGTAGCTTTGCAATTTTCAGTGGAAATGAACTCTATAAACCATATATATATATATATATATATATATATATATATATATATATATATATATATATATATATATATATACAGGGTGCCTTGAAAATTGGGGGACATGGTTTAACCACAGATTCCTTGGCACATAATAAGACGATTTAACTAAACTTACCTATATCCGACAGTGCACCGTTTAGTCAGTATTCTGCTTCAAAGTCTTTCTAAGAAAAAAAAATTGTTTTGTTTTTAATAACGAAAGGCTTTGTTCGATTTGAATGAAATTTGGTATGACAATCCATATGGATCTAATTCATCTTTTAAGATGGTATTTGTTATTGTCAGGGAACCGCTAGTGTATGAAACTTGAGTGTCGCAACCATCAATAGACCATAACTTTTTAATGACAACGCCAGTAATGTATATTTACAAAAAGATACACTCAATACTAAATTTTCGTGTCTGTATGTGAGTTATGATATCTGTAACGATTTAGTCAGAAAATAAGAAAATGTAAATGATTGCGCAGTGTAATTTTTAAAATAAATTTTATCTAGCAGTCTTTCCAGATGTCAAGCAACTAATTTTTAATAACAGCAACAATTGTTTATGGATTCTCAAAAATTTCCTTTGCCATATTTTAAAACTAGTAACACATCCGTTTGTTCGGCCTTATAGTATTTTACTGCTATTATTATAATAAGACGATTAAATAATGTTAGCTCACTCCTAAACAACTTTAGAAGATTGACAACTCATAAAAAATTGTTTCTGTCATTAAAAATTAGTACTTTGACATTTGGATAGATTGCTAGATAAAATTTATTTTAAAAATTACACGGCGCAGTTACTTACATTTTATTTTTTTCTGACTAAATCGTTACAGATATTATATATTACGCAGAGACACGAAAGTTTACTATTGAATGAATCTTTTTGAAAAACAGTAAATTTACATTATTGCCGTTGCCATTAAAAAGTTATGGTCTAAACATTGTCGCGACACCCAAGTTTCATACACTAGTGGTTATCTAACAATGACAAATACCATTTTAAAAGATGAATTATATCCATATGGACAGGACCGGATACGAGGTCTAAAGCCGGCCGAGCAAATAGTAGCAGACCGGCCCGAATTAAAAATTAATTTCAATTTGAAAAATAAGACATTTTAAATTATTGTTTTTGAAATTCCATTTTTTTTTTTTTTTTTTTTTTTTTTTTTTTTGTTGCTATGCATTAACCCAAAATTAAAGCGCGGAAGCAGATATTTTTATTATTTTTTGCATCTAAAGGCTTTTATGAATATTAAGACTTCTTCGCTCGCAAATTTTCAAAAAATACTTGAACGTAAAGTCACCTAATGCGCTGAACTCAATTTGGCAAAATTCGGGTGCATGCATTTTATAGGTATTTCGCGCCGAAATGATTATTAGTCCGTATTTGTGAAAAAAGTGACTATATCGCTTGAAAATTAAAAAAATACTTTAATGTAATATTAACCCAACGCACAGAACTCAATTTGACGAAACTCGGATAGTTATACATTCATTTAATAGGAATTAAACCCTATTTTTTTTCAGAAAAAAATCCAAGAAAACTATAAATATTGTTTCCCGCGCTCTAAAATTTATGGAATTCAGTGTTTTTATTGGTTTTACAAATATATTCTGGGTGTCTACTTTTTTATGGACCATACGAAATACAATGGTAAAATTTTCATATGGCTGTAAATTCTACCCTATTAATTTTAGAACTACAGTGTACCTAAATACAAAAAAATGTTGAGAATTAAAAACTGCAGGAAAAGAGTCTAAATTTATTGATATAATAGATTCTTGTAATGAGACAAACATAAAATAAAATATCCGTCTTTAAGCAAAACAGAACATACAATTTAAATAATAATATTAATTGTTAATATTGTTTCATTGAGTTTTTTCTGCGATGGTAAAAGTATTCATGATTACTGATAAATAAATTAAAGAATTTAATAAACTTTATGAGAGATGTCATGTGCCAAACTCAACTGTTTAACATTTTGTGCTATTGCTCGCGGCTCACTGTAAATAGCTAACTAGTAAGCAAGCAATAATTTTCTACTTGTTAAACGCAGTTTTTAAGTTTGTACATTTTTGTATTTACACTTTTGTTCAAAAATTAATAAGGCAAAATTTTAACATTTTATTTCCTATGGTCCACAAAAACAGTAGACACCCGGTATATAACTATCAAAATAAAATTCTTGACTGGTAGGTATTCTAGACTAGCCGTTTTAGCTAAGATTAAAAAAATGTTTTTTTTCTTCTGATTATCTAAAAATTGCAATAAGGTCGGCTCAATTTTAAGGTTCGGCCCACCGGGCATTTGCCCGGTTGCCCGGTGGCCGTATCCGGGCCTGCATATGGACTGTCATACCAAATTTCATTCAAATCGAACAAAGCGTTTCGTTATTATAAGCAATATTAATTTCTTTTAGAAGGACTTTAAAGCAGAATACTGGCTAAACGTTGCACTGTCGGATATAGGTAAGTTGAGTTAAATCTTCTTATTTTG
This sequence comes from Harpalus rubripes, assembly GCA_963082715.1. NCBI lineage: Eukaryota > Metazoa > Arthropoda > Insecta > Coleoptera > Carabidae > Harpalus > Harpalus rubripes. The sequence goes on from OY720449.1 coordinate 17,850,022, forward strand.
GTCCCAGGAATCTGTGGTTAAGCCATGTCCCCCTACTACTATATGTAATTTTCAGCGTTGTTGTTTCGTAGATTAATAAGATCAAACGTCACAAAATGTAGATATTAGTATTCCCATTTCGTTTCCATGTAGGTAATAACCATTATCCAAATTCAAAACTGAGGTGCAGCAATCAAGTTTAAGTTGTTTATGAATTTAATTAAACGACTTTAATTTACAATTGCAGTAATGCAGTTTCTACTAAAATTCATTATTTAAATGTGAAGTTCTCTAGTGAAGGACAGAACTATTTCCGTGTACACAATTTAATTTATTAAATTACCCAACATTTAATACTAAAATCGCTAGTTTAAAACTAAAATTGCAGAAATTATTTACTGGAGAAGATTGCAATCACTTCGGGAATTGAACGCAGTAATAGCTGCGGCGAAATAATAACCAACCATTATTAAATGTCATGTCGATGTGTAGTATCAAACATCTATATTTATAGGAAAATTATGAACTGTGAGGAAATTTAGATTGCGTTTGCAATTAGCTGCCGAGGCGGGGGAGTGATTTTTTGCGGCGACTGAACGTGCTGGGAAATAATTTACCGGACGACAGCGAATTGTAATCTGTTTAGCTGCTTCCGCCACAGACTCGCTTTGAGATTTGTTTCCGAAATTTTACTCCGCATAACAGAGACAATAATTGAATTAATATCAGACAAAGATGTAGCCGTCTGCGGGGAAGCGTTGGAAGTTTTACAATATTACTCATAAAAATGGATTTTACAGTTACAAATATGTTCATCATTGATGTTCCTTTTCCAACAGATTTAAAGAGTTTGGGAGATTGGCACACCCAGCATTGGGTAATAACGTATGTTGCAAAAGTTTTCAGAAAAATTATACTCTCCAAATTTTATCACTGAAGGAGGTCTAATCTAGTTGTCACTGGACATAATAAATACATCAAAATTGCCAGAAAAAGTTTTGAAAGATGTTATACAAAGTTGAATTACGCAAACCTATTTGTAAGTTAGTTTGACAGATAGCCGAAACGTGAAATTGTTGACTTTTTTGGGGGTCAAAATTTAATAAATAAAAAATCTGGTGTGGCCAGCACAATACCTCCTGCCACCGCCATTACCGCCCGAGTCACAAAAAAGATTAAGCTCATCTTTATTTTTGGATCAGTGAATTTTTATCTAATTTTGGCAGTTTATTTCTTAAAATATAGTCTAATCTAATCCAAGTAACTACTATTTTTGATAATAAAATGAAGAATAAATTTTAAATACCGAAATAAAATAGAATCCAAAAATAAGAATTAGCTTAAACTTTTTTGCGAATTTAATTAATTTAAATACATACTTATTTAAACTGGAAATTGTATTGAATTCCGTTCGTATTGTTCTATTTACTATTTTCTTTTTAAAACGTTACTATTATTATTTTCTATTACAGAAAAAGTTCAAAATACAAGGTTTCTGAATGATAGTATTTGAGTTAGAATGGAGGATCCACACATACATACACACACACGCACACACACAGATACATACACCCCCCCCCCTCACACACACACACACACACACACACACACACACACACACACATATATATATATATATATATATATATATATATATATCTATATATATATATATATATATATATATATATATATATATATATATATATATATATATATATATCATCGTGAGAATGTTAAAATTGGATTCTAGGGACCTTAAAACGTGGTCATTTACCAAAATCTCGATATGCGATTTTTAGCAAGGGTAACGGGAGGTAAAAATGAAATCAAGTAGATAGCATCCAGCTTGAGTTAATGACCAGATGCTGCAGGGCATCTAGGAGCCAACATTTTATAGAAAACAGAGAGTGTATAATCCCCCCATATGTTTCTCAGGTGCAAATGATGAAGACTTTTGAACATTTCTTAGCAGAAAATAATACAGTAATAGCAGGAAATGCCAAAAGAACAACAGTTTCAGACAAGAATGTTTCTGACGATCCGGGAAGAAGATTTAACGTCGTCCTGAGATAAATTAGACAAGGTATTATAAAACTGCGTCGTACTGAAGATAATCATTATTATAAAATTAGATTTTTTTGGAACAACCCCTTATGTCGACGTTTCATTAAAATAATTCTTTCTATTTGATGAAGAGGCCTTAACTTTTTTCTCAAAACTTTTGTTACTTACGTTATTTACAAAATATTATTATTGCTGTATATTAACTAAAAGTTCCTGGAGCTCATATCTCATAACTTCTTAAAAATATGATTAATGTCCTTTAATATTCATAATATTTGCTTATCGTAACGGAATACTGAAATTGATAAAATTTATACTTATCGTGAATATTAGGTTCGTTTCTTTCAGGTCCTTGTTTTATTTATTTGTCAGTTTAATGCGCTGGAAATGTCACTAAGCACACCTATTCTATCTTCCATGGTTTTATACTTGAAGATGGAAGAAGGCAACGTTACATAGTACACATAGTATCACGAAGTATGTACTGCGAATTAAACTTCTGTAGGTCCGGTCATTGTATTTCGACCGTTTTTTCCAGAAATACTCTATAAATTTTTGTTGGTATTAAAAATTCATGTTGAACCTACATTGATTATTTGGTTATGTTGTGTTTGTCCATATATTTTATAAAATACACTGTCAAACTTTTATTACCTGGTCATTTGCTGACTCATATTTTGGCTGTGCGCTAAATATAAAATGTCAGAAAATGGTAGACGGCTAATTTGTTGTGTGCATATTTTCAAGGTTTATCGGAGCGCGGGAGTAGAGCTTTTGTAAATAATTAACGTAAATTTATAACAACAAGCTCGTGGCGTGATTGTATCTGGGCATAAACGTCGCATAAAAACAATTTGGTTTTTTATGCAAAGTTAAAAGTCATTTATTCGGCACAGTACACGACAAAACACGGTCGGGGGCCGGGCAAATGGGTGAATCCATTGCACAACTATCCAATCTGCATTGTTAAATGAACAGCGGTCGTATTTTTAAATGAACACCATTATTTTTGCTCACGTACACGTCGCAGCGTAGATTTATGGACGATGAAGCCAATTCATTAGTCACTATTCAATTACGTTACAGAAGTTTCCACAATTCCGAACTGTTAGGAGAGTGAGACGGAAAGAGCACGGAGCCATGTGTTCATGTAATGAAATCATTATGATTATCCAGCGAGTTTGCCTGACGGGGTGTCGAGTCGACGGGCGCCGCGATCCGACGCGACGCGACGCTCTGCTTCGGGGCATTGTGCCTCATTCGCCCCCTGAGGACTATTCCCCAATTCACCGACACCCGCGCAACCTCTAGCCCATAATTCTCACACTGTTACAAGCGACGAACATCTGTCATGCACTCGTGGACTTCACACCAACAACAACAAAAAATCGTTACGTGGGCTGTGCTTAATCTGAATTTCAATTAATTTGCGAACTGTTAAGAAAAGAGAAGCCCATGAGTATCTATCCGACATGCGACAAATCCAGACTCAATTAATACACTGCTAAAAAATATTAGGGGAACACTTTTTTCAAACGCTGTAATTTTTACTTCCTTGTACAAAGTAAAGAAAGTATTGTAATCGCGAAAAATTCGGTTTTCATATTTCAACGGAAACTTACATTAAATATTTGTCTATGATAATTGTATGAAATGAACCTAGGAAATTCCTAAAATTTCTTATAGTGCAAATACCTGAGAATTTTTTTTATACTTTTTCTATCAATTTCTTTCTGAAAATTATAACAATCTTCAATACATTTAATTTCTCGATACATTTTTAAATCATCTGCATACATTAAACAACTGGAAGAGTTTAAGCATAATGGTAGGTCGTTGATGAACATAATAAACATACGAGGACCTAAAAAAGTTCCTTGAGGAATTCCTGATGTAGGCGTGAATTACTGCTATTGAAAGATACGTAATGTATTCTGGTACGCAAGTAACTATTATAAAACTCTATTAAATCGTTATTTAATCTGAATGATTTTAATTTGTAAAGCAAAACATTATGATCCACTTTCAAAGGCTTTAGCCAGATCTGTATACATTACATCTAATTGAGAATTTTTGTCATTTGATTTTGATACATCTTTAATGTAAGTTACTCTGCGAAATGTAAAAGGACTGCACAAAACCAAGTGAAAAAACTGTTCAAATATGGCTTGAATTTAGTTTTAAAGGTTTACTAAAGATGATACATGAATTAATTTGTCAACATTTGTTGATAAGAAGTAAATTGATGCATATTATTAAGTGCAAGTCGCTCGTGCTGTCGCCGTTATTTAGAACTGCCACTCGTTTCGATAAGTTAGCAGGAACATTCGTATTAACTCTTGTGTTATCCAGCGTTTGTGGAATCAGGTTCGGAAGACTGAACAATATGTTGGGAGAGTTGGGTCAGGTCGAAAAAGAAAAATTACGAAAAATCAAGACCGACTAGTTGTCCCTTCATCTCTCCGTAAGCGTACTGTTACATTTTTTTACAAGAGCGTGGAATTTGGGTCCTGGACTGGCCAGCAATAAGTCCTGACCTGAATAATATTGAACACGTGTTGTTGCAAGCACTCTAATCCATAAACCATCCAAGAATTGACACAAGCCGTGATTGAGGAATGGAAAAGAATACATCAAGAATTCCGTCACAGCCTAGTGCGAAGCAAACCACTCAGGTGTGAGGAAGTGATTCGTGCTCCTGGAGGACATACACGGTATTTAACCTGGCCAATCTACAGAAAACCCAACTCTCATCCATACTAAGACAATCATTTTCACTTTGTTTTGCGTTATTTATTTACATTTTTAAGTGTAACATTGAAATAACGGAGTTATATAATCGTTTTTGTTAATAGAGTGTTTTCACAGAACGTTAATATAAATAGCTTGAACGCTATAGCTCATTTTGACCTCATTGCGCATGCGTACGTAATTTTTTTACGGTATGTATGTAGCGTTTAACCTTTTTACCTCTCGCTAAGAGAGGTATTGAATTCATGCTAAAAATCGCATATCATTTTAATGAACAAGCACGTTTTAAGATCCCTAGAATCCGATTATAACATTTTTACGATGATGTTCTGTGTGTGTGTGTGTGTGTGTGTGTGTGTGTGTGTGTGTGTGTGTGTGTGTGTGTGTGTGTGTGTGTGTGTGTGTGTGTGTGTGTGTGTGTGTGTGTGTGTGGATGTGTGCGTGGATGTGTGTGTGGGAAGAGTTGATTAAGTTTTGGTAACAATTGGACAACCAGAAGTAATAGTTACAAGAAAAAAATCATCTAAATATTATTTATCTAAAATTTATGTAAATATTTATATTAAAGAACATTAAATTCTTTATTCGATAAATAAAAATTCATTATTATATCTTCTATAGATTGAGAGATAAAGAAATGCATATAAATCAATTTGATGTAAAAAATCTCAGATCAAACTACTTCAAGGCAAGAAATTCAAATGTTTGTAATTGACACAGAAATGTCACTGTCAAAAATATTTGTATGCCACCGTCAAAAATATTTGTTCATCATTATGAAAATAAAAAAAAAATCATCAACGCAAAAGAATATGCGTAAAAAAGTATATAAAAGGAATTTGCGAAAAAATGATGAATATACAGAAAAAGAAAGTAGAAAAAATGTATATATTATATATAATTTATATTAAAATATCCCACAGATTTTGCAAATATATGTGAGAATTATTTTGTAGTGAGACATGAATATATGTATTTGTTTTTAAAAATATTTTTTGTTTTATGCGTATAACCAGAAAAAATATCTGGCGAGAGATTATGTGCTGGCCACATCAGATTTTTTGTTCAGAAATAGCGTTCATCGAAAACTAATTTATATTTGACGCTAACTCCGACATAACCAAACTTTTAAAGGAAGATAGCTGCAACATTTCATTTTGCGCAACTGTATGTAGAGGTTTCAAGACTGTAAGTAATATTTCTTTTTAAAATGTAGTTTGTGTGACAATTTATTAAGGCATCGTTGAAAATTTTCTCACTTAAATTTGCTAAGTCAACATTTAGAATAAGACTTCGCCTTCCATTTTCCTTGTTTGACAGATAAAATAACGTTCACGCTATCTATTTTGACGTTATGTGAAAACTCTCTAATATTTGACTAAAATATATGCCGTTGGACCATATCAAATTTGCTTTGCTTAAAGCTCTTATTCAATTCAGATTTTTTAAAAGCGTTCCTCTAATTTATTTTAGCAGGAACTCGCCAAACTCTCGGCAAAAGTTGCGTTCGAATGGTGTTCGTCTCGCTGTTTTAATTTGAACTCATTCCCAGGAAGTTCCCTTGGGTCTCACCGCATGTAATTGATAACACTCGCGAGATGTATCTTTTTGCTTATACTTAAATTAATCAGCAGATTTGCATTGCAAACCTACACCCGTCGAAATCTAACTTTCCCAGGGAAAAATGAACAAACCGTCGACGAATTTATTGTAATTGTGGATTTTCTCCTTGTTAACAATAAAAGGAAATGTAAATTCCGAGTTTGTCTCTAACGAGAATCAACAGATGTTACATTTTTGTGATAAATTGTTATTGAACGTTTATTGGAAAACGCCAGATGCTATTTGCTAAAAAATTCCCAGAGCAGAAAATGCTTTACCTTACTGAAAAGGTTCTCTTCTAGTACATGGAAATATATTGTTTTATTTGTGTACAAGTATATTTTAAAGTTTACAATAACGTATGTTGCAAAAGTTTACGAAATAAGTTAGACCTCTTCATTATAGAAACAAATTTTTTATTGAAAAATTGTCATAAGGGGTTGATATTATTAATTCTACTATTTTTGTTGATTGTAATTTATTTTTTTCCAAAATTACAAAACGTAGAATAACTTAACAGTTATTTGAATACTAAGGATTTAAAGTAGTGCTTTGCAGACCGAGCCTAGTTATTTGAATACTAAGGATTTAAAGCAGTGCTTTGCAGACCCAGTCTAATTGAGGTGTGTAAAGATATTTTTAACCAAAAGTATACACAACATATTTTACAATCAGAAAGATTACTTGATTTCTATGTAAGCAAAAATTTTAAATGTATGTAACTAGGGAAGCAATACAATGGTCTGAAAAGTACCTACTTTGTAGACTGTTACTTTTAGCAACGGTTTGCAACATCCTTCTTTTGTAATTATTCAATTTCTGTATTCAAATAATGTCCGAAAAGTTGACTTTTTTAACGATAGGAGCAAAATATTTTTTTTCTACAGTCTATATACAAAGTAGCCATTTGCGCTCTCTTTTGTCAAGCAAAATGTCACTTTGCCGCTCTAGAGCGACAAAGTAGAAAAAACGCTCGCTCCCCAAATTTCTAACTATACAATGTTGAGAAATGTTACTTGGCTACATTCTTAATGGAAACGTTTAGTCAGGAATGAATGACGCTGTAGTTACACATTACCCACTTAACAAGTCAATCTGACATATAACTGCTCTGTCGGTATGTTACATAACCAAACAAAATGCCGCACTGCTGTGAAAATAAAATAGGGCATTCATTTACAAAAACGAAAGTATAAAATGCTTAGATTAGATTGAAGCAATAGCTCAAGAAGAATGGAAAATACCGATAAGTAAAAATAAATAAAAAATAAATTTTTGTTTTGGTGGAGGAACCCATTGTGGCGACTGTAGAAAAAATCTTGTGTGTGTTTCGAGCGCAAATGGACATTGTCGATTTCGAGAGAATGCCTCGCTCCTGCGTCGCGCGGCAACAACCTCTCAATCGACAATGTCCCATTTTGCGCTCTTAATACACAAATAGCTATTTTACAATCTGAATACTATGAAGTTATAAAATATTCAATTTCATCGTGGGAAGCAGTCCAGTAATTAGCAATATGTAGAAATTAGCTAGAAACTTTGTAAACTAAAACTTATTAATATTAAAATAAATTACATTAAACGGAAACTTTTATTAGAACTATATATCAAGTCTAAAGTTTAATATTTTTGGATATTTATCAATGAAAATAATTATATTTTCAAGTTATTTTGGCGCCGTGCCCAAAACTGAATATTACTCTGTGTGAAGAAGCAGGAAAGCCGTATATTAAACCCACCAGTGGAATCGCAAGGCGCTGCTTGTGGTTTATGATGGTTTCAAATTATTTGTGACGGCTTCGCGTTTTATTTATACATTCCCCGTTGAATTATGCCACATGCATTTTTACCCTAACTACCACTTAGCAAAAACAAATTCCATTAAACGGGAAAATGTATTTTGTATTTCTTTATGTCACTACCAGCATGTTCCAAACAAACATACGTACACAAAGAAAATGAATGAATTGACGAGTATTAGAAATATTTTTGATAACGAAGTAGTAATTTCATCATCTATGCTCACTTTTGAATGCGAATCTTGTAGTCCTTACAGATGAACCATGGCAGCAACTCTACTGTAAAAGTGTGTAAACAATTAATATATACAGAGTGGTGACTTAGACGACGCAGCATAGGGATTTCAATGGTAAAATCTTAATGTGCGGTTATTTGCTCCCCTAATTATTTTAGAGCAAAATTGTATTTAGGTTTTCGCTACAGAAAAAATATTGCATCCGAACATGCTATTGTTTATAATTACTCAATCGTAGATCATAGATTCTTGACGTTTAATAGTATATTAAAGAAAGAGTTTTCCAATTGACAAGTGCGAAAGAAAGTCTTATAAAATGAGTTCTTTATACTATTTTTTATATTTTGCGCCTTCTACAATAACATTTACTTACTCAATTTGTGATTATATTTGTAACCATTTGTACATTTTCATGTAAATAATATTCCCTAAATAAAAAAAATAATAATAATTTCGACATTATATTATTAAAATGAATTGTCAATTAACTAAAAATAAATTAGGTAAAAATGGGTTAAAGAAACGTCATCTAGTACCAACCGTCTAATCTAAAACAAAAAATTGCGTATTGAAATGAAGGTCATTACGATACGCAATTGCGTATCGTACTGACTTCATTATGAACGCAAAATACAAAAACTTCTTTTCAAAACGAGGAAAATGGAAACATTTTTATTGTAGTTGATGACAACAATGTAATAGTTGTTTACAACAATGTAGTTTGATGAGAACGAAATTTAAGATTTGTTTAAGGTTTAAACGTGAAGAATCTATGACAGATGTTTGCGCTTTTGTTTAAATTTTTGTTTCATGGCATCAATGATTTTTGCAAAAATGTTATTATTGTTTTCGACTATTTTTACGGTTCCGGATATTGGAAAATTATAAACAATAGCATATTCGGATGCATTTTTTTTTTCTGTAAAAAAATCTCAATACAATTTTGCTCTAAAATAATTAGGGGAGCAAATAACTGCACATTAATATTTTATCATTGAAATCGTCCAAGTCATCACCCTATATATATATCTATATATATATATATACATATATGGCGAGTATTTACAACACTTGAGGTCGTTTCTCGTATTCTAAGTTCTATTCTCGTTTATTGATCCATTGATTATCTTCCAGATTTCTATGTCTCATATCTGTTTGTATTTGTTTTGTCCACTCAGCTTTCGGTCTTCCTCTTTTACGCTTTCCATTCGGTGTCCACTCGCATATTTTCATTGACCATCTTCTCGCATCCATACGTTTTACGTGACCATACCATTTCAATCTTCTAGTTTGTATTTCTTGCGTCAATAATTTTTCAGTTCTCATTAAAGTTCTTATTTCCGTATTCGGTATATGTTGTAACTTAGATATGCCCGCGCTTCTTTTTAAGAAATCCATCTGGATGGCATTTAGTTTTTGTTCTTCCTTTTTATTTGTTTCCCAAGTTTTTGCCGCATATATAATATAAAACAAATAATAATATAAATACTGATGATGAGGATGTAAACAAGACTGTCAAATTTAAATATTTGGGTCACTCATCTGCAGATTCTACGATACAATAGCCGACGCACGAGTACGAGTGAACGCTGGATGGATAAAACGGCTTCAGATGACTAGAGTATTTTATGTTGTAGCCGGCTGTAAAACACGAACAAATATTGCGGTGGAGATGGGAATGTTTCGGTGGTAACTTGGTCTTACGCCGCTTGACCATACTAAAAACACTGATAGGTATTGTACCCATAGCAGACAAAATAAAAGATGGGTCGGTCATGTAATGAGAAGAAACGAAGATTACCCACTGACTTCTAAAATCAACAATATATAACCAGAGCCGTAACTAGGGTTTTGAGCGCCAGTGGCAAAATTTTTATTTGCGCCCTACATATCAAGAAAATAAAAACAAAATAAACTTCTGATGAGCGGTTTGCAAGTTACTAGCAACTTAAACTTACATGAACACTTTCTAACATTTAGCACATCTGCAAATCGGCTTCATATTTTCATCAAAAATTTTGACACGATTATAGATAAACAACATTACGTATTTAATACGTGTCGAAATTCAGATGAAATGAGATATAAACCGATTTGCAGATGTTTAGGACTTTCATATACGTTTAAGTTGCTAGTAGTAACTCGCGAACCGCTCATCGGCAAAAATGTCCATACTCTGTTCCATTTAAGCCATTCAGCAGATGTGCCATTCAGCCTCAGTTTTAAGTAGCCGAAATTACATTGGGTAAACTTTTTTCTTGTCTCCAATTTCAGCCAATCGGAGAGGTCAAAACTATTCCCTATTCTCGACAATACTGAATGGCTAAAATGGAACAAGGTGTAAAACATGGCATGAAGGAGAATTTCATGCTGAATTCAAATTTTCAAACCGCGTAATCGTATCTTTAACTGGGACAGGGTTGTGGATGAATTTGTAGGAAAGAGCTGAAAAAAATAATTCAAAAATCATCAATAATAAACTGTTATAAATAGTAAAAAAAATTCTTTAACTGAATGGCTTAAATGTTATTTTTTAACATAATTTTTTGAGAGTTCATCCTTGTCAAAAAATGTAAGAACGCTTTTATATACAGAAAATTACGAGCGCTAACTTTTATTTTTGAAAAATTTTGATACGGGCCACTGTTTTCAAGAAATGACCAAAATCTCATTTTTTGCACTTTTGAACCAAGATGGCGGCAAAATCTGGGGTCGCTAGAGGGTGCAAAATTAGTATGTCTTTCTGGAGGTCCCAGTAAAATGAATAAAATTCACGCCAGCTCACCAATTATTTCCACAATAAACACCTTGCCAACTGGTTTATCAGTAGATACTTATTTGTTAAATTTAGAATATAGATTTTAGAAATATTTGATCTAAAACTATATAAATGGTTAAAATTTTGCGTCCTAAGAATTTTGCGCCCGTGGCGTGCGCCACCTTTGCCACGCCCAAGTTACGGCACTGTATATAACAATGTGAATCTGTAAAATTTCTTGACTGTGGTAAGGGTTATCAATTACTCGAAATCTGTCAGGCAGCATTTATTTTCTTGAACAACTGATGAAGGTACCGGGAAGTCGGTTGTTTAAGAAAACAAATGCCGTATGACTAATAAATCCGTGTAATTAATAAATTCTAATATGTTACAATACCTATATCTAAATTATGGTGTTTTCCCCGATACGCGTGAAGGTTGTCGAACTTAAATCGATGGAAAAATCTTCGATGCAAGTATTTTGTTGAAATATTTACCACCTTTTAGATTTAAAAGGAAACACCATCATCAAATATTACGATGGCGTGTTTTGCGCCGGTGAGTTAACTGCAAAATCTGAAGAAAGCAAATCCAGTTAGCGAAGTTTTGGCTTGGCAAGCTTTCGCTCGGTTCGATGTTCACCGTGCTTGCTATCAAGCGGCCGTAACTCTGCCGACCCAATACCTTATCGATCACAATAATGGAATGTCTGAGTCACTTAAATAAATATATATGTACGTATGCGCTGCTGGCCGGGTGTAAACATGCTGCACACGTATTTACGGCGTCATAAACGCACCACCGCCTGCGATGCCCGTCCGTGAGACGTTCCTCTCCCTCAACGGTTCCTCCGACTTCATTCCAGAGGAATTCGTGACTGAATTTCTTACTTTATTACACATTAAAATAGTTAGATACCATCCAATATCCCCTTCTTAACTATTTATTAGGATTTTAATTGACTTGGAGAATTCTGCCAAAATTTCTTGGCCGGACTTTTTTCTCATCGATTGGCAGACGGCGGGCTGGCGATAATACTTGGTCAATGACAAATTCGAGAGAAAAAAAACAGACTAGTATATATATTGTAAAGCAGGGTTAACTCCAGAGAAAAAAATCCGGATCGCTCAAATTTTCAAATAACCGTTAGCAAAGCATTATTTTAAAAATTATTATGCTTTCAAACCAGTCTGTCCTGCGCTTTTCGACTAGTCACGCATTATCCGTGACTTCGGTTTATATCGCTGACTTACTCCAGTGTCATAGCTATAAGAAAGTCAGCGATCGTGTTGTCAGATGAAATGGAATCGGTTTCATTTCCTCTGACTATTTATCGCTGATTTCTATATTGCGCATGCGCAACTGTCTCTGAAGTACAGGAATGTTACTTTACGGAGTAAAATATAATTACAGAAACGTCAGAAATTGGCTAGCTCCAAGATGGAAGGGTCGAAATTTGAATGTGTTAAAGAATAAAAATTCATTTTGATTTGATTTATTTTACTAATAATAATTGTCAACTAAATTTAAAATATGTTGTCAATAAAGAAAGCATATCATTACCAACTGCATGTATAAAAACCCACTGAACGGTTGTTTGAACTTGAATTGTGATAACTCGAATTACGAAATTAGCCGGCGAAAAAGAATCAGAGATATGTTTATAGTGTGATAAGGCCTTTAGAAACATCTTCCTTCCGTTTCTCACATGTTATCATCCGTTTTTATAATTTTCTGAAGACAATTTCTTCTTAAAATATTTACAGTCCACTTCTCAATACTTCTCTTTATTTGTAACTTTCTCTCTTCTTAAAGTCTACGTTTTGCATCCATTCAGCACAAAACTCAGTACAAAGCATTTTACAAACTATTTCCGTAATTCTACTCGTATTTTGATACGCCAAGCTGTTATCAATTTTAGAATTTTATTGAAGTCTGTCTTTCCCTGAGCGATTATGCTCTTAATCTCTTAAGGTGGAATTATGCAGTCTACTTTTTATTTTACTTTTTCTTTACGGTTTTACTTTTACGTTAAGTTTGGTACTTTATGCAGCTACTTTAAAGCATTCAATACACATGCGCAGATGTGATTTTTCTGGCATATAGTCGCAAATGTAAATAGATAAATATATCCTGTAAAAATGGACAAGAATGTAATAATTTGTGCATACAAAAATATTATTACATACTAAGTAAATATACTAACCAGTTTCATTTAATACAGACGCTATACATTTCAAACATTCATTTTGGCCACTTTATCCTTGAATAAAATATTTGTTTTATCATATAAGTGGGGATATTTTTGAATTAAATCTTATAATATACAATCTTGTTCTTTACAGATTTTTCGTTTGCATAACCTAAAACCTACACACAAAAACAAATACACAACATGCTGACGTTTGTGAAGTGGAGTTTATGCGCAGTTGTGATATTCTTTTACTTTAACAGTCTTAAGTTGAATGTTGGTCAACTTAAGGACTTAAAGCAAAATTAAAAGTGTGCATAAAAAGCAGTACATATATTAACACACATTTAACTTTTATAAAGTAAAAGAAAAAGAAAAAGTAAAATAAAAAGTAGGCTGCATAAATCCACCTTTCCTTACAATAACCATTTTGTGCTACTGTCATTTCCGTGATTATTTACTGAGTTTACATGCAGTTTTGAAACCGTTTTCAAAACGGTTTTAGTTTTGAAAACGCCATGTATACAGTGTCAAAACGGTTTTGAATTATCTCAAACCATGGGTTGGACTTGAAAACTAGTTTCAAAACTAATCATGTAAATACTTAAAATTCAGTTTCGATACTGCGCATGAGTACTGAGAATAACGTTTCTGTCGCTTTGTGTTACTGACCTTCAAATATACTGACAGTTGTGTAGTTTTAGTGCGTAGTGGTACGAAGGATAAAAAATAATTGGAATAATAGCAAAACGAACTATTTGGAGTGAAGAGGATCTGTCACTTACATCAGCTAAATGCGCATGCGCCGAAACTGATTTCAAATAAATTTTTAAACTTGTGAAAACTGCATGTAAACAGTTTTGCATAATTTTGACTGAAAACTGAAACCATTTTCAAAACTGCATGTAAACGTAGTAATTGAAAGCTTACGAGTACTTCTATATAGAACGCATGGGACTAAAATTCCACTGGTTTCTTTGGCCAAATTTTACTTGCATTTAATGACGTGTAGTGATCTTCGAATCACTTAGCTAATCTGTATTTTTGGCTACTTGTAAAAAAAGTTCTGAAACAAAGACCACTGTCAAGAATTTCATTGTATCGCTATGGATCATTCGAAAATAGAAAAAGAGCAAGTACTGATTTTTGGGCTACGCCTTCTGAAGTAATAAAGCAAAAAGAATTGCGTCCCAGCTCTGTTTCGAGAGAAAGGGTTTAAGCCAGCTGAAAGCAAGGATGTGTAGTGAGTGTATCCGGTGAGGTCTCCAGGGATCGACTCGTCACCGATGCTAACAACACAACTTTGTTATATCCCGGAGACGGAGAAGTTGCAGCAGGCGTCGAGTGGACACTGGGCTTGCAATCAGCGCACCACTTCCCATGCTAATTCGCAGATTTATACGAAGACCTCAGGTCTGGCCTCTATCCTTCTCGGTGTCCTTGCCTGCATCCTAATTGAGCCCTGACACGGGCCGCGCGCTAACGAACACCCCAATTCTGGCCGCTGACACTCCCGTCCCCGTTATTTATTGTAATAAAAACGAACCAGACAAAAATATCATGAATTATGCATCCGCCGCCGAACTCTGCGACAAATTACTCAAAGTTACTCGTCGCCCTGTAATGGAAGACGCAAAAAGAATACCAATTATACGCTCGTTTTATTTCGTTTTAATTGCTCTTGCTCATTAGGTGCAGGACTGCTGTAAACCGACGATGGGCCATCATCCAACCAGTCAATTCGGCCACTTGAATCCAGTTAAAAATAATGGGCACATCGGCATAATGGGATGTTGGAACGTTGAATAAGTGTATGGAAGTTTTAATACTACTGACTGTGGTTGATTTATGCAGCCAACAGCTGAGACCGGAATGAGCTATTGGGAATTAAAACCACAAATTCGCATTTCGTGCCCTTTCACATTTCATTTATACAATATGCATTGGTGCAAACCTACATTAATCATCGTCGACTGCCCACAATAAATTTTAATGAAAAAGATTTTATTATTATTAAATAATAATAGTAGAGTGCCGTTAGATTTATACCTAAAAACCCGGCTCGAATGAATAAATTTTTGCTATACCTATTGTAAAGTGTTTTCTACACTACATAGTAAAATCTTTATATTTAAAAAAAATATCACTTCCGGTTCATCAAAATTTTAATATGTCGTTCTCATTAATAAAAAAATTAAATACCAAATTTAAACAGTATTGGATTATATCAATATATTTTTTATGAAAATCTGCTCCTTCAAGTAAAGTGTAACTTCCGGTTTGTTAAATTTAGCCAAAACCTAATATGTTATTCCCCTTGATATAAAAGTCTTAAATACTAAAATTGGAAAGTTTTGGATTATATTTTAATATAGTTTTTCATTAATAAAAATTGTTATGGGCTTCAAGTAAAGTATTTCTTCCGGTTGTCCGATATTACCCAAAATCTAATCAACTCTTTATATTAATGCAGAAAGCTTAAATACAGACATCATTGTCAGAATAGTAAAACCTAGGTTTCGTGCTAATTCACTCAAAACTCACTATCGAATTTTTGGATCGAAAACATTACCTCTCTTAATACGGTATGGAGGGAGATAAAAACGTCAATTTCTAATCCTTAAACATTTTAGTATTAGGTTTTAGCAACACAATGCAAAAAGTTTCATTAAAGTTAATTCATTGGAATTGGGTTCCAAGGTAATTATCTTTATTATTCATATTAGACTTGTAGTTTAAATTGCAAAGTTGCGCGATAAGTTAAATGACACTTTTTGGTGTGAAAATATGCTGAATTCTACTTCCGATTTTGCCGGAAGCGAAATCTTCTTTGATTTTTTAAATAGAATACATATATTTTTATATTTTCGGAATGTATTTAAAATTTTACAATGCTACCAAATACTTGCATTTTTATTCAAAAATAACCTAGTTATTAATTTTTCAAAATTATGATATTTTGTGTATCAGTTTGTCATGATATTTGTGTCTTCTTCGTTTGAGGATATACATATTTTGTCACTTATCTAATGTATTATTTTTGTTTTACATTATTTCGAAGAATTCGAACTGCATAAAATTCTTAAAATAATAAAAGTGAATGTAAATATTTTATTTTTATTTTTTGATAGTATAAAATAATAAAAAGCAAGTGAGACGTGAATAAGTTTCATGTTTCTTCAAACAAAAAAAGCACAATTGTATTATTATAATTTTAAATAATTAATATATTTAATGAAAATCCAATTATTTCCCGTCATTGTAAAGCTAATTCCATTTAAAATATCGACGATGTTTTCGCTTCCTGCAAAACCGGAAGTAGAATAGGGGATTCCACCATTTTTTAAATATAATTTCATGTGAACGTATAAGTAAAACTAAGACTGTCAGTGAAAATCCGGTGAAGAAATTCCTATTAATACGCGAGTTATAGTCCTCCAAAATTTGAAAATATAGATGAGACGTCACGAATATAAGTTTTTATATCAAACTATTTTCTTCGTGAACATAAATGTTCTTGAAATTTATGCTATTTCTAAATTATATTTATAAAAAAATAAATGAATATTATTATACTGTACAAGTTTACATGATTTATAATTGAAAATGTATTTAAATTATTAAGTTTAATGCAAAATATTTATATTCAAATAAAAACTGTTTAGAATTGCACTACTGGACTAATAGCCACGCCTCCGCTATTTGAATTTCTCTACTTCCATTGGTAGTAGGCTCCGTCCTAACTGGGTATTCGTTATATATTTATAGGCCCTCTTTGAATCGCCATCAAAATAATATATATGAATTTCTATAACAAAAACCCCCTTATTTCCGAAGTATTTCAATTATATCATTTTATTTCTTTATTAATATTCATTATTAAGCATCTACTTTCACTATTTTTTTACTAATTTCTCTTAATTCGATTGAGCTGTAATCTGAATTTAACTTCGCGCAACTATGTAATTTAAACTATAGATCTAAATATAATAATAAAGAAAATAGTTATTCGTTCCTATTTTTTCAATCATCTTGTATGTGACTATAAACTAGATTGAAAAATCATTAAATATTTAAAGAATTACTGATATTTAAGGTGGTGTGAACCAACAAGCTGCAGTAGCTTAGAAAGAAAAAAACGAAAGAAAGAAAGAAAGAGGTGTGAAGGAATATTCTTGTGCAGCGCAATTTACACGGCAGCGTGATATGGATAAACGTAGTGTGCATCATAAATTTAATAATAATTTCCTCATTCAATAAACATGTCTGACAGGCAGCGTCTACGATGAAAAGATAAGTCAAGCCCGGCTCGGCGCTAACTCAACGGCTCTATCCCGCGCGGGTTGCAGGGCGAGCAACCCTTATAAATTCCGAACACATTCCGTACGTATCCTATTATTCGGCAGCGCAGGTATACCCACGGCTTTAATTAAACAACTTTTACGGCATTTGGCACGCCAGCAAATATCTTTCTGATCTCACCTTTGCACTTATTAATTCCACAAATTTTTATCAAGTATGTGTGTTGATACTATTGCCAGGCGTGTGTTTGCTTTCAGAGATGAGGAACTTTTTATGGC
The DNA here is from genome assembly GCA_963082715.1 of Harpalus rubripes. NCBI lineage: Eukaryota > Metazoa > Arthropoda > Insecta > Coleoptera > Carabidae > Harpalus > Harpalus rubripes. Next base: position 17,867,985 of record OY720449.1, read on the forward strand.
CTCAAAGAAAAAAGTTTTTCATAAAGCACACAACTATACCCAAAACCTGGTAGGCTAGATTTCAAAAGAGATTATTAACTAGGCTATCTAATAAAACACATATTACCACTAATTTAAAGCACTGTTTAAAAATAATAATAACTACTCGAAATCCCAGTCAACGGGATTTATTCTTTCACAACACCGACGTTTTGGTGCAGTATAATAATTGTGGCCAGCACATTACCTTCCGTCAGTTCCATAAATTTTGTACAAATTCCATATAGAAAGTTTCTTGCACAAGATTCCATATTTCAAGTTCATTATATTCTGTCAGTTCTGTGTAATTTGTACAAATTCCATACAGTTTCATGTAGCTAAGAGATTCTATATTTCCAGTGAAATTATAACACAAACATGTCAATTGCACTTGACACGCCAAAAATTCGATGGTGAGTTTTCATTAATAAGCACGAATCAAAGTCCCCACGACACGTTTTTACTTTTTTTACGTTGATGTCTGTCTCTCTTTCTCTCTCTCTCTCTCTCTCTCTCTCTCTCTGTGTGTGTGTGTGTGTGTGCGTGTGTGTGTGTGTGTGTGTGTGTGTGTGCGCGCGCGAGTGCGTGTGCGTGTTAGTGTTCGTGTGTGTGTGTGTGTGTGTGTGTGTGTGTGTGCGCGCGCGAGTGCGTGTGCGTGTTAGTGTTCGTGTGTGTGTGTGTGTGTGTGTGTGTGTGTGTGTGTGTGTGTGTGTGTGTGTGTGTGTGTGTGTGTGTGTGTGTATGTGACGTTTTTTTTCGTCCACGATAACTCATAACAAACTTCCAAATATATCTATGTTCCGTATTTAAGATTCCTGCATTCATATAACGAGTTGATTAGATTTTGGGTAAAATTGGATAAATGCAAGTGATACTTTACTTGAAGCTCTGAACAGATTCTCGTGAAAAATATGATATACTCCAAAACTTGTCAAATTTAGTATTTACTCAGGGGAACAACATATTAGATTTTTATATTAATGAGAATGACATATTAGGTGTTTTCTAAAATATAGACAGATTTTCTTGAAAAAATGTATTAAAACATGATCCAAAACTGCTCAAATTTGGTATTTAAAACACGTGTATAATTTGAAACAACATTAGATTTTGACTATACCTATATGATAAACCGGAAGTAGTACTTAATTTGGAGCTCTTAACAGATTTTCGCGGAAAAGCATAATAAAATATAATCCAAAATTTAGTATTACAGACTTTTGTATTTATTGAAACAACGAATTAGATTTTGTTTACGAACGATCAACCGGAAGTAATACTTTACTTAAAGTTCATTGCTATTTCAAACATGGAATTGACAGGAGGCCATGTGTTGGCCACATCAGTTTTTTTAATTATATATCCATTGAATATGAAATGTAAAATGTAATCAAATCGCACAGAGAATAAAATATTCTTTATATATATTTATAATAGCATTAAATATGGAAAAATGATATTTAACAGTGCTCTTTCAAGAAAAACTGTTCAAATCTTAAAATGAAAATACTTCTGGTTGTCCAATTATAATCAAAATCTAATCATCTGTTCACATGGATGTAAAGAAAAGGAATACGAAAGAATTATAATTATAATTATAATTTTTTGAATTGTGGCCGCGTGCCTGAGTGTCAGGTCGCGAATCTGGGGAACCGGGTTCGATCCCACCGACACCAAATATTTCCAAGTTTAAATGGCACAAAATTGATCCATGTGGTGCACTCTCCACCCCAGCAATGAGCACCCACACGGTGCAAATATTTCATCATTACCGATATCTGTGTACAAGCAGATTGGCACACCCAGCAATGGGTAATAAGCCGTGATGATATATTTATTTTTATTTATTTGAATTGTTGTTTTTGAATTATCGGATCCGAAAAAATCGTCACACACACATAAAATAGTAGACACACACGTACGCATGCACGCATCATCATCATCATCATCATCATCATCATCATCATCATCATCGTAAAAATAGTAAAATCGTATTCTAGGGACCCTAAAACGTGCTTATTCATCAAAACCTCACCACCGAATTTTCTGACCAAAAACTTCTTTACCTAAAGGTGACGGAAGGTAAAAAATGTACACTGACATTATCACTCTTACCAGTAAAATCTTACAAAATATTACATCCCATGTACACAAAATACATTCGTTCTTTTACATTCAGTTTTGCAACATCGTACAAAAATTCGTAAAAAGCACATACACATCAATTTGCTCTCCTCAAATGCATGGTGCATGGAACAATCGTTCAATTCCAGCTTCTTCTAACCTAATTCGTCATGAAACAATGATGAACATTTGATGTAGAAAGGACTACAGGTACACTGAGCCTCCGTCGTAAGTATAAGTCTTAGTCAGCATTCATAATTGGAAACGTGCCCGTGGTAGGCCAGCAGCACTAGACTTTACTAATTCATAACGTCATGTGCTGTTGTTTTCTCCGACGGCGTAATTGAGCTTAGAACTTGGTCACGTCAGTTCCTGTTGTTCGAGTTCCTTCCTTTTACTCTCTACATTACTTTCCTTCTATGCTCGCATTCTTTTGTTCATCCTGTTTTCAGGGGATCCATTTATGAATTAATTTCCTCAACTTAAAACTAAGTCAAAGGAGGGAATTTAAGTTTGTTGTTGTTCAACAAGTGAAGCTTTTAAAGGCAAAGGAATCTAAATACCAATTTTGTTTTATAATTAATTATTCAACAAACTTTTTTATTAATATCCACTATACACATTATTATTATTATTAATATTTACTATACACATCAGATCTCCCAACTCAACCAGAAATAACAGTAGTCACGTATGCTGATGATACCGCGATTTTAGCTTCACACGAAGAACTCAATGTAACATCAGATATACTCCAAGGACACCTAATAGAAATACATGAATGGCTAGACACGTGGAGAATAAAAGTAAACGAAGAAAAGTCCACACACATAACATTCACAACCCGTAGAAAAACCTGCCCACCAGTATTCTTAAATAACGCCCTTCCTCAAGCAAACAGCAATAAATACCTTGGTCTACACCTAGATAGAGGACTGACCTGGCGAAAACACATTCAAACCAAAAGGAAACAGCTTGGCCTAAAACTAAGAAAAATATATTGGATGTTAGGTCCCAACTCTAAACTCTCGCTAGAAAATAAACTTCTTTTATACAAAGTGGTCCTAAAACCAATATGGACCTACGGAATAGAACTGTGGGGCACAGCAAGTGTTTCTAATATATAAATTATCCAAAGGTTCCAAAGTAAAAACCTTAAGAACCATAGTGAATGCACCGTGGTACGTGACAAACACGGTAATACACGAAGACCTACATATGAAAACAGTGAAAGAGGAAATTACTATCGCCAGCGAAAAATACTTATCTAAACTTGAAAAGCATACGAACTCCTATGCAGTAAATTTACTCGACAACAGCACAAACACTTACAGACTGAAAAAAGCTGATCCTTTGGACCTGCCATATAGGTTTAAATAAATTATATATGTAATGTGTAAGAACAATTTAATTAAGAATAGTTAAGTGAACATAAAGTAAAAATATCAATGGATATTTTTACTACAAGTTATTTATCATAATATACAACATTTACTTATTGTCCTATGTAAGACAGATTGTAAATTAAATTGCAAATTAAAAAAAAAATTATACCACCATTTCTTAATATGACAGAGCAGACAAAAATACTACCAATTCAAACGACTATATTTCATGTAAATGTCGAAATTATCACACACTAAAGAAATATACCAATATCACAATTAGATACCTGGCATTCAGGCAGGATGGGGGAATTGGAAAAGAGTATCTGGGGTGCTGTGTGACCGATAAATTGGAAGAGCAGCAAAGGGAAAGTTTTTAAAACTGTGGTAAGGCAGGCTATGAATTATGGCTGTGAAACCTAGCCTATAAGGAAAATCAATGAAAAGAAAATGAATGTGGTAGAGATGAGTATGTTGAAATGGATGTTGAGAAAGACTCGGAAAAGGTAGGATAAGAATGAGATGATAAGGCATAGGGCTCGAATGATAGAAGTTTCTAGAGACGATTACAAAGGTATGGACATGTCATGAGGAGAAATGAAATATTGGAAAAGGAATGAACGGAGTAGTAGAGGAAGGTAGAAAAAACAGTGGCAGACGAGAGAAGATGGATAGTGGTATTGCGAAAGACTTCAGAGAAAATGAATTGAACGAGGACAACAAAATAGAAATGAGTGAAAGACAGGCTATGAATTATGGCAGTGAAATCTGGCCTATAAGGAAAATCAATGAAAAGAAAATGAATGTGGCAGAGATGAGTATGTTGAGATGGATGTTGAGAAAGACTCGGAAAAGGTAGGATAAGGAATGAGATGATAAGGCATAGGGCTCGAATGATAGAAGTTTCTAGAGACGATTACAAAGGTATGGACATGTCATGAGGAGAAATGAAATATTGGAAAAGGAATGAACGGAGTAGTAGAGGAAGGTAGAAAAAACAGTGGCAGACGAGAGAAGATGGATAGTGGTATTGCGAAAGACTTCAGAGAAAATGAATTGAACGAGGACAACAAAATAGAAATGAGTGAAAGACAGGCTATGAATTATGGCAGTGAAATCTGGCCTATAAGGAAAATCAATGAAAAGAAAATGAATGAGGCAGAGATTAGTATGTTGAGATGGATGTTGAGAAAGACTCGGAAAAGGTAGGATAAGGAATGAGATGATATGGCATAGGGCTCGAGTGATAGAAGTTTCTAGAAACGATTACAAAGGTATGGACATGTCATGAGGAGAAATGAAATATCGGAAAAGGAATGAAAAGCGTAGTAGTAGTAGGTAGAAGAAACAGTGGAAGACGAGAGAAGATGGATGGACGGTATTGCGAAAGACTTCAGAGAAAATGAATTGAATGAGGACAACAAAATAGAAATGAGTGGAAGATGAAAATCAAGAATAGCGAGGTCTAATTAATGGGAAAAGCTGAAAAAGAAAAATAAAAACACCTTTATAATTTCCATTATTCAAGGGCAAAGGCAGTTCGAGTGAATGTACGAATTTTCGCGCGATAAGTTTGTTGAGTGTAGTCGGGAAACTTTTTGGTAAGGTTTTAATTCATAAGTTGCGAAACTTAACAATTTCAAAAATTAGTGACGTTCAGGGTGGTTTTTTGCCTGAGAGGGGATGTGTCGATCAATTATTTGCTCTTCGTACGATTGTTGAGAAGTCACTTGACAAGAACAAGAAGGTGTTCTGTGGCTTTCTTTATCTAAAAAAGGCGTATGATAGTGTTCTTCGTGATACTTTGTGGGATGTACTCAGGGAGTACGGCGTGAATGGAAACTTGCTGGGAGCGATTCGTGCATTGTATGAGGGTAGTGAGGCTGCTGTAAGAATAGATGGTACGTTGAGTGATTGGTTTCGTATAAATGTTGGTGTGAAACAGGGCTGTGGTATGTCTCCGTGGTTGTTTAACTTGTATATGGATGTGTTGTTGCGGAGAGCATTGAGTAAAATGGATGGTGTACAAATTGGTGAAAGTATTGTACCTGCGTTAGCGTATGCGGATGATGTAGTTGTTTTAGGTGAAAATGAAGAGCAACTCAGAAGAATGATAGAGAGAATACATGTAATTGGAAGAAGTATGAATCTGGAGTTGAATGTTGATAAATCCAAGGTGGTAGTATTTGAAAGGAGTAAATTGGTGACTGTGTGCAATGTGTTGGTGGATGGAGTGAAACTGGAGCAAGTGAATGAGTTTGTATATTTGGGTAGCATGATGTCAAGGGATGGTCGAATTGATAGAGAAATTGAAAGGAGAGTGAGTGCGTGGTGTAAGGTAATGGATGCTCTGGGTACGTTTGCTCGAAACGTAAACGTATCTAGAGAAGCTCGTTTAAGTGTATATAATGGAGTGCTTGTGCCTGCTTTGATGTATGGAAGCGAATGTTTTTACGTGGAGTATGTGGATATGTAAGATGGGATCGCGTGAGGAATAATTTGGTGTATGAAGAATGTATGGTTAGGAAGAATGTTGTTAAGAGAGTAGGAATGAGCCAGTTGAGATGGCTTGGTCATGTGGAGAGAATGAAGAGTGAACGTCTTGTAAAGCGTATATATCTTGGCGAAATTGAGGGTGTTCGATTGCGTGGCCGTCCAGTGTGTAAGTGGATGGATGTGATTGATAAGGTACTAAAAGAGAGAAAGATGCCGAGTGCGAAGAGCGTGTGTGAATGCGATTATGAATGTGGCCGAGGCGAAAGAAGTGTGCTTAGACAGGAATGTATGGCGAAGGATGATTGTTTCGTAACTATTATTGTGGTCCGGTTGCAGTATTTCGCTACCGTAATTCGGTCTCTTTAATTTGTTAAGAGCGAGGAATATATGTTGTACCTATGATGTCAGGTTAGTAAGAATGTTGTTGAAAGAGAGACTGATTTTTTTTAATGTTTTTTTTATTCTTTCGGGTTTGTGCTAACCCACTAAGTGGGAAATGCGTGATTTTATGTATGTATGTATGTATGTATGTATAATTTCGGATATGAATTGTGTGTATTTTACAGTAATTGGTAAAAAAAGTTCAACGGAAACAAATAATCGTAGCAACTAAAATTAAATGTGTTGGCAATAAATTATACGATTAAAGGACGCATAAATATTGCCAATACATCCTACTAATATATTTTATTGTTCCCGTAAATTAACAAATGGGTAAAACAAGCTTTGCAGCATGGTCATATATTGTAGTGAAGTTTATTATTGAATATAAATTTAACGGTAGGAGACGTTTGTCAGTTGGCGTACGGGCAAGAATATTGAAGGCGACAGACAGAACGTATAGCGCGATAAAAGAACGATATATCGGTCGGGAAGTCTAAGTCTCTTTCCACGAAGTGCGTAGGTGACGCAACGTCTACCAGCGGTCATTTGCGTCCAGTTATCGACCAAGGCGACTGAGATCTATACGACAACTATACTCCCCGGGGCTGTAAAACTTACATATCCACTGTACCACGACAATTGCTACAAAAATAGCTAGCGATTACCCAGTCGATGAACTTCTTGTGGTTAAGTAATGAAGGCCGATATGTTAAGTAATTCCAGACGTAAATAGCTTTAGATATCACCGCACTAAAAATTTTACTCCGTGGTTTTTATCGTAAACTTGGCGGATGACTTCAAAAGCGAACAAATATTCGATGCCAGTATCGCAAAGATAAAAGGAAATATAAAATGTTATTCTTTTACATTTACGATCAAAAAGTACGCAGCTAAATACAAAGTAGGTACCTTAACTAAACTTAAAAAGCTTGTTGAAGTCTTTGTTTGTGTCAGTTTAATAATTTGATAGACGAGTATAAAAATTTGGATAGGGGTGTAAAAATTTAGGAATAATAATGATTGCGCACATTTTTCATGGTAGGGCTGTACTCCGTCCGTTTCTTCTTCCGGTATATGTGTCACGAAGGCATTAACATTTTTATTAGGGTCTTCTTTTTATCTGTCCCCATTTTCCTCTGATGAGCGCGAGACCAAGAGCGAAACGAGAGGGTTATTTTGTGGATGCTGTAAAAATGATATAATAATTATACATTTTGTGTTATATTTCCCAGCGCTTTTTATTTTCCAAGATAATTTCTCCTCACTGGCACTAATTAATTATTTTGTGTTTAAAACTTGTCTCTGTAGCCGAAGCGAGCTTTTGATGGGACGAGATGACGTCGAGTTTTACTTGCGTCATTACCTGCGGCTCGTATTCATGTTATTATTGTTAACAGATGACAGTCGGGGAACTAAGTAAGGTGTTAGGTAAACAATGTACTTGTGAGCTACATTTGTCTCTGTTTAATTCGGCTTATTAAATAGATGACGTGGCGAGGCTCTGCGAACTAAATTACTGTTTCAAATAAGACAACTATTGTTTAACTATGTGGCCTAGAAAGGAAGTACACTGAGAAGAAAACGAAAATTATTTTTACCCGTAAATTAACAAGTTCTCTCACTTATGCCTGGTTTTATAAACAAAATTTAATCTCGGATTTCAAAATCCCCTGGGCTGTTTGAAATATCGACTAGTTTGTGCTTCACCCTTAGAAAAATAAAAGCATATATTACCAATTGAAAAATCTGATGTGGCCAGCACATAACCTCTCGTCAGAAATTTTTTTTAATTTATATTCGTCATTTTTTCGCAAATTACTTTTATATTCTTTTTTAAGTATATTCTTTGGTGTTGTTGTCTTCTTTTTATTTTCATAATGTACAAATATTTTTGACAGTGGCATACAAATATTTTTTACAGTGACATTTTGTGTCAATTACAAACATTTGAATTTCTTGCCTTGAAGTAGTTTGATCTGAGATTTATTACATCAAATTATTTTATATGCATTTCTTTATCTCTAAATCTATAGAAGATATAATAATGAATTTATATTTATCGAATAAAGAATTTAACGTTCTTTAATATTAATATTTACATAAATTTCCGATAAATAATATTTAGATGATTTTTTTCTTGTAACTACTACTTCCGGCTGTCCAATTGTTACCAAAACTTAATCAACTCTTCCCATTATTGTTAGATTAAGGAATCCGTTGTTAAAAATGTCTTACGTCTTATAGTATTTGAGAAATCTTGGATCCAGCATCCACTCACACACACACGTCCAAACACACACACGGACACCATCGTAAAAATGTTATAATCGGATTCTAAGGACATTAAAACATGCTTAATCACTAAAATCTAGATATGCGATTTTTAGCATGAATTGAATACCTCTCTTAGCGAGTATCTGCTCGCTAAGAGAGGTATAGTGAGTTCGCTAAAAAGGGAGCCAAATTACCGTTTTGCAAGCCTGAATTTTTTATTTAGAAAGCCATATAAAGAAAGAAATCAACAACTGAGAGGATTCAGTTATAGTCTCTTATTGGATACTGGAGAGATATTCCAGTTCTCAATCAAATGAAGAAGTTAACTTTACTCTAGTCGACAAACACCAAAAGGTCTTTATAACTATGACAGGTATTCTTACTACTCATTTTCTTCTGAAAAACTGTATATGTAAGATTGGTATTGCTGTAAACAGTATCTATCGACTATATGAAGAAGACAAACTTTGGAATATATTATGGTTATGTACTTCGTCCAGCTGTAACTGTAAGGATGCTCAACCATCTAGGTAAAAGTTATCTCACAGCAAACGAAATTGGGAAACTGATTCCTTTAACAGTAACTGGATTCACGAAAAATTGACACCTATGTTATAATATTTTTCCTTTAACGAACAGTTAAGTTGAAAAACAGTTTAACTAGAGATAAAATTACATATGGTACTTTCGATAGCCAATCAATACACCGTCCCATTTCAATTGCAGTAATGTATAATTCAATAGCTTTACCCACTAATCCTGGTTTTCCTTCCTCGCAATTTCTGTAATCTGATATAAGAAAAGAGATGTCCAGTCCAAGTTTGTAATTAATTAATTTATCTCCAATTAAAAATCCCCGTCACGTAGAAACTTAATTGAAAAAGAATGCGGTCTTGGGCAAACAATTTCTCATTTGGTTATCTCAATGAATATAAAAGTAAATCCTGAGCGAATTAGGCCATTACGTCTCTGTGAACTAGACCGCTGCTCAGCTTTTAAATCCCTTCATAAACTTAAATTTTAATCTCTTTGGAAACAGCTTTATAAGTTTGCCGCGGTTCCCTTCTCGGGTACGAACCGTGAACCTTCATTAAGGGGATACGTGGAGTTGCAATCGCCCTGTTCTAGCATAATGATGTCTTCAGTTAATACTACCGTCTTACCGTCAAATTCCATCCCATTATAGCAACGTATTGAATTTTGCTTCCCATCCAATCTTGAAAGAAAATGACCCACTAAAAATATTATTATCATAAATTTGTTGAACGACAATTACATTTTTTTCTCTTGCAATCCGGTGATGTGAATAATCAAATGATGTATTTTACGGGAGTTGAATAATGGGATGCAGGGTTTAGGGACCGACTAACCCTTTTCGTTTCCATATTTCGGCGTTGTCAGTGACCTGATACGGGTATTGTGCTCTTGTCGATAGCACCTCCAAACCACTAGAACCCCTGTCATATATAACGCGCACTTACTGACATCTGATGTTAGTATTACGAAACTAATAATAGTTTTGCACCTTCTTGAATTCTTAATGAACTCCAGATTTAGGCTGGGTATGATTTTAGCTATCACCAATTAAACGGGTGTTGAATTTAATAATTAGTATGATTTGTACTCAAAATAATGCATTCTTTAAAAATACATACATACATACGTACATACATACATACATACATAAAATCACGGATTTCCTACTTAGTGGGTTAGCACAAACCCGAAAGAATAATAATATCAACCACAAAAATAATCACTCTCTCTTTCAACAACATTCTTACTAACCTGACATCATACAACAAATATTCCTCACTCTAAACATATTAAAATGACCGATTTTCGGTAGCGAAACACCGCAACCGGACCACAATAATCGTTACGAAACAATCATCCACACATTCCTGTCTAAGCACACTTCTTTCGCCTCGGCCACATTCATAATCGCATTCATACACGCTCTTCTTTTCTTCCCACTCGAAACTTTCTCTCTTTTAGCACCATAGCAATCACATCCATCCACTTACACACTGGACTGCCACGCAATCGAACACCCTCAGTTTCACCAAGATATATACGCTTTACAAGCCGTTCACTCTTCATTCTCTCCACATGACCAAACCATCTCAACTGGCTCATTCCTACTCTCTTAACAACATTCTTCCTAACCATACATTCTTCATACACCAAATTAAAAATTAATGTAGAATTATAAAATATTTTTAATTATCAAATAATGAGGTTAATATTTAAAATAATAGGTTTGCCCTCAAAACCGACCAAATTATTTAATAATTATTATTTAAAAATGATAAATATGTCACCCGAAAATATATATACAGGGTGGTTCCAATGTTATAATCTTAATGTGCAGTTATTTGCTACCCTAATTATTTTAGTGCAAAATTGTATTTAGGTATTTGCTGCAGGAAAAAATACTGCATCCGAATATGCTAATGTTTATAATTTTTCAATTTCCAGAACCGTAAAAATAGTCGAAAATAATAACAATATTTTTGCAAAAATCATTGATGCCATGGAACAAAAGCGCAAATATTTGTCACTACTTAAAGAAATCTTAAATTTTGTTCTCGCCAAATTACATTGTTGTAACTATTACATTGTTGTCATCAACACTACAATAAAAGTGTTTTCTTTATCCTTGTTTTGAAAATAAATTTAAACGTCAAGAACCTTTGTCAGATGTTTGCATTTTTGTATAAAACGAGGAAAATGAAAACATCTTTATTGTAGTTGATGACAACGATGTAATAGTTGTTGACTACAACAATGTAGTTTGATGAGAACCAAATTTAAGATTTCTTTAAGTAGCGACAGATGTTTGCGCTTTTATTTAAATTTTTGTTCCATGACAGCAATGATTTTTGCAAAAATGTTATTATTGTTCTCGACTATTTTTACGGTGCCGGGAATTGAAAAATTATAAACAATAGCATATTCGGATGCAGTATTTTTTGTGTAATAAAAACTTAAATCCAATTTTGCTCTAAAATAATTAAGGGAGCAAATAACTGCACATTAAGATTTTACCATTGAAACCCTTATGCTGCGTCGTCCAAGTCACCACCCTGTATATAAATATATATATATATATATATATATATATATATATATATATATATATATATATGTATATAAATATATATATATATATATATATATATATATATATATATATATATATATATATATATATATATATAAGCATAAATTGGTTGTTTTAGTGGAAACAATTTAATAAGTTACACTACGTAGCGATCCGCCGGAAGCCATTCACTCTGCTTCGCTCCGTGTTGGCTCCCATGGATGCTTAATATAACATCCCTAACTTTTCAAGGACGGCAAGAACTACATTAACTGGGACAAAACAGGGGCTGTAATATAATGTTGGACAAAAATTAGTTCTGTTGGACACTTTGTATTCAGTTTATTCTCTTGTGTTGTGAGAAGACCATTCACTCACTAACTCTGAAGCGACTGTCAAGAAACGTAGCGGTGGCAAATGTTCGCGGAGTGTTACTTAGTGACAGATCTACTATTTTGAGAACGAAGTTATTATTTGGGAGCATGTCTATTATTTCGAGAACAACGCTTTTGCTCAAGGGATAAATTATGATGATTAAGCTTTTATCTTGTATACAAATTGACATTAATTTGGGCATTTATATCTGAAGACATTTTTAATTAATTTGAGAATAAAAATATTTCTTAAGGATAGATCGATTAATTAGAGGATGCGATAAGATGATAAATATAAACTTAGGTGACAGAAAATATTGTTCCCATTTAGGCTTTCAAAAGTAAATTGCTTCTTAGATCGGACAACATCTTCACATTTGGTTACCACACTTATTATCTGGTTAACAATAAGTAACCTGGATAATCGAACAAAAAATATCTAATCCTATAAGAGACTAATTTGGTGATTTATTTGGAATAAATACAAAAATAATGCACCCTTTGAAATATAACCGTTGATAAAATCAACCTTTCGGGTGTATTTGGACAGAAAGGCAGTCTAATTCAAGTATAATTTGGTCTCTGAGTAGGAAATATAATAACCAGCATCGGTGAGCATTAGCCGGTAATCTGGCAATGTTTAGCGTTACCGTATCTTGAGCCGCGTTTCGACCATTATTATTTTCTCACGTAGAACAACAAACACGTAAAGCGCTAACTACCGGCCGCTATCTGAACCCGAGTTGCCCCCAACAGACTAACAATACGGTCACATTACAGGGTTATACTTGGCTGTGTATAAGTTATATTCTCGATTAAAGATAGTGACTTGTGCCATTAGAACCCGCGCGTACGATTTCGGCGCCGCCGCTCTTGTTTGGTTAATTTCGGGGCGCCGACGCCCTTCCGAAGCCGACACCCGACGTCGTACTTTGCGAACTAGATTATTACCTGATTAGATCTTTTGGAAATTTCAGAAAGGTACTTATTTATGGCTATTCAAGGTCTTAATATAACGGGAAAGTATATTGGGCGATTAATACTCAAATGACTTGGAAATGTGTTTCGCCAATAATTTATAGCCAGGAATTTATGTTAGCTTCGATAAACACAAATATCCAAAAAAATAACAGATAGCATCCGGTTTAGAGGAAAAAATTGGATAATGTGTAATTGAAATATTTGAGTATAAATGAAATCAAATGCCAACCAATATTATGAACAATATGAATACATACTATAATGAAGTTTAATGTTCTACAAATGATATGTGTCCCAGACAAATATGAAACTATTTTCATGAATAAATAAGGTGTTTTCATAAGCAAACAAATATTAAGACATTTATGTATATGGGACAAAATAGAAAAGAATTAATGATCATTACTATAAAAAAAATCTGATGTGGCCAGCACATTACCTTCCGTCAGTTATATGAGGCATTTACGAAAATTCTACCGGTGAACTGTTACCAGCAAACAGCTGTTTATTAGATTATAGCTACCGGAATCGATATTTTAAGAACGCAAGTGGTAAACAGGGTAGATCCATAATCTATGAAAAAATTTGAAAATTTAAACAGATTAGAAATTTATCGTAGTTAACAAACTGAGCAGAGTCCTACTTTGAACACATTTCCACTTTTAACGCGCGCGCTTCGCTTTGCATCACTGCCTTTTTTTGAGATTAGATCCTTCATGAATCCGGTAGATGGATCTGGTACATATTGAACAATTTTCGAACACGGTAACTTTTTACCACTCGTGTTTTCGAACGCAGTCAGTAGATGCGGTATCTACCGGTAGAATTTTTTTAAATGCCTATGTATTTTCTATAAAATCCATACAGAAAGTTCCTTGCAAAAGATTCCTTTCGACCTTTCGACAGTTGTATGTATTTTATACAAGTTTATTTATTATTTTTATTACTTAATATTTAGATATAGATAATTTAGTATATTCAATATTTAAACAAATCCTCGTCGCCACTTTGCACTGACTTTAAAAAATGGATAATTTAAAATAAGTTACTACCACTCCCAAATATACATCTGATTTATTCGACAAATAAAAGACAAGTGAGTACAACAAATTTACAGAAAAAACGGTATATTCCTAAAGGAGTGGGAGGCGTGCGAAATCTTATAAACATTCATCACTAGATGTCACACCATACAGAAAGTTTCGAGCAAAAAGATCATATATTTCGAGTAAAATTGTAACACAAGTATATTACGGATATGTCAATTGCACATGACTCTGACACCTTTCAATTAGAATTTTCTTACTATAGTAGCTGATTCTAGCATAGCTGGCTAATTTATGAAATTTAATTTCTTTATAATTTTATAACTCTATATCCATTTAATATGAAGTATAAAATGCAGTCAAATCGAATAGAGAATACAATGTATGTGAAAAAATTATATTTAACATCGTTATTTCAAGAAAAATTGTTAAAATCTTCAAATGAGTGTACTTCCGGTTGACCAATTATAATCAAAATCTAATCAGCTCTTCATATGGATGCAAAGAAGAGGAATACGCAAGAATTATAATTTTTGGAATTGTAATATTTATTAGAGTTATCGTAGACGAAAATTTTGTTACATACACTCACACACTCACACACACACATACATACATACACACAGACACATACAGACATCATTGTAAAAATAGTAAAATCGTGTTCTAGGGATCTTAAAACGTGCTTATTCATTAAAAACACCACCGAATTTTTTGACCAAAGACAATACCTTCCTTACCTAAAGGTGACGGAAAGTAAAAATTACTCCTATAGCTCTATGTACGTGCATTAATACAACATTGAAAAAATAACAGTCGAAGTTAATTAAAAATTTACTAATATTCTTTCCCTTAATGTCATTTTATTTAATAAAAAGAACACAAAGATGAACATACTACTGTCTGTCAATCTGGTCTAGATAAGAATTTTTGCCTTTGAAAGTTTTGAGTACGGCCAATTTTGAACATTGAACATTAGGAACAAGTAATACTGGACATACTATTTTAAGTGTGTATCGTTGAAGCATTATCTCAATTTTGACAGAAATATGTTACGATTCTGTAACACTACAAGACTTCGAGTTGAATAACTTTATGATATTGCTGGATGCGCCCATCTGCTTTATACGCAGATACCGGTAATGATGATGACATGTTCGTACCGTACGGGCTTTTACCACCACCACAAGGGCACTCATTTTTGGCGAGTAAATTGTACTACAGGGGTCACTTTTGAATCATATTTGTAATTCGAAGTAATTTGGCATCGGTCGGGATCAAACTCGGGTTAGATGATATAAGTATCGACATTTCTTAGATTTAAAGGAAGAGCCCCAAGAGGAAACATCATATTGCTTTTAGTAATCATTAATTGTATAAAAAGTTCGCTTAATCGATTATACCTTGGGTTGATAGAGGCATTTAGGAAAAGCAATTAGGTAGAATGTTAGAGTAAGTAGTTGGGCAACAGCGGCTTGCCATTGCCATTGAAGTTGTCGTCCTGAACGTCGTGTAGGTCATCGGAAACCGGCGGGTGCTAAATGTCGCGCGGAATAACCATTCATACACAGCGGGCCGACCGCAACGACCGCATCTAGAAGCGTTGTCCTGGCACGGCCATTAATTCCATCGCATCCGTTGTAGTGCCTTCGTGATCTAGCGCCTATCCCACGGGAGCCTAGCAGCGTCGCGCCAACCGCACCAGATTAGACTAAGGTAATTTAAGACATCTGGACCACCAGACCCTGCTCTTTACTTGCCTGAGTAAATCATTAGATTTGGCCCAAGAGCCAGCAAGAGCGTTGGACGCGGGGACCACTTAATAGTGTGAAGCCAAGCCAAAAACGAAACTGTCAGCCGACACAATAGTCACAATACACAATAAACAGTTGTTGTGCTGCATACACCGGATTCTTCTAAGCCCATTATGGCTTCCTCCTACCCGGTTACGGCGGCATTTATATTCTATAAACATTTCTACTCAAATTTATACGCGCTGCGCTAAAACTCTATTATTTTGAAAATTGTGTTATTCCTTGGGACGATTCTAATTCTTTTGGGGACGTTAGATTTGTTCCGACTAAGAGTGGGATTTTTGGCATTCTCTTAATTTTTTATAAACTTATAGATTTGTAGCTTATACAAAATTGTCTTATTGATTTCAATAAATTAGTATTCTCTATATCTGTTTCTTAAGGTGGTTCTATTATTATAAGAATTTACGACAGTTTTTAATGAAATTTGGGTATGTTATTTTTCATAATAATAATCTTTATTGTCTTTAAAGTTACAATGAACTTATTACAATTGATTGATGTACGTGGGTGACTTTTTCCTTAATATTTTTATATCATTTACACTATATACCTTGGTTGGGGTTATTTTTCATGAGTTTTTACACATTTAAAAAAAAAAATTCCAGCCGTAAACTGAGTTATTTGAAACCAAAATAGAGCAAAAATATATTTGCAATATAGGAATAGTGCGTGTCACAATGAAGGTTTTGTTTCATAGCAACACATACTTAATCAACGACAGAATTGTACAAAAAACCTAACGACAGTTAACGTGACAGTTTATACATGAGTATATATAAATAAATATATCAACACAGCTTATTACCCATTGCTGGGTGTGCCAATCTGCTTTCTACATAGATATCGGTAATAATGAAATATTTGTACCGCGCAGGCGCTTACCAGGCGTCACCTCACGGGCACTCATTGATGGCGTGGAGAGTGCACCACTGCGGTTAATGTTTGTGCCATTTAAAATTCAAAATATTTGGCGTCGGTTGGGATCGAATTCGGTTCCCCAGATTCGCGACTTGACACTCAGGCACGCGGCCACGAAACTCCATTTTTATATGAAACAGCATATTATGTTTATAAATTTGATATTCCTGCAAAATGTTTTAAACAGTCTTTTTTAAGTTCTTATTCCTTTGTCATAGTAAGTATCAGTAGCGCAACTCATATAACTTTTGCTATATTCAAATAAGGCTGAAAAATCCAATGAAATTTATATTTAATCTACTGCGCATTATCGATATTATTGATTTTTAGATCGCGTGACATCACTCTGAATCCATTCCATGCCTGTCGACACAAACTTTTTGCCATGTATTATTTATATGAACATTTGGGGGCATATTAAAATCAATCCCCTTAAAGAAGGCGTCTGCACTGACAAAACTAAATAATTTCAGGAATTGTGTGGGAGGAATTGACGTGTGGCGCCAACTGTCATAAAAAGTTTAAACTTTAAAGACAAATGACTTATGTATTTATAATTCAATAAGGTCTGAAACTTTTTGTAAAACTGCTTATAGAAATGCCTAGAATCATACTAGGAAATGGTTTCCTTGATTGATATTAAAGACATGAAAGTATATTCGAAAAATAATGTAAAAATAAAAACAAGTCAATAAAATGAGCATAGAAATAAAAGTGTAACTGTAAGTATAAATATGAATATTTTATTCATAACCATATTAAATCGATCTGATTAAATGTTATTATTGTCCCACCGGTCATTTGGCTGGAGAAAAAATAAAATAAAGCGAAGGGGAACGCTTGGTGTATTGTTATTGTCGCATCATATTCAAACAACCAAGTATAATGCCCGTCCATATTCTTTTACAACGACGTGCACCCGTCTCTCTCTCCATAAAAATTCAAACACGAAGAGCATTTGAAGGTGCAATTACAGCTCGCGAATGTTATAATATTCAGCCGGGCCTCGTAAAATAAAAACGAATTGGTTTGTTTCATACAGCATTCGTTATCGATTCCACCAAACCAAGATACATGTGTGTATATTGGATACCACTTAATCGCTTTACAACCTCGTACAAGAATATCGTTCTCAAGAATTCTGCATTTTATATAGTCTTGGCTATTTTCTGGAAAACCATACACGGGAGCATCTATACTGTAAAATAACTGAAATATGTAAGGGCTTGTACGTATGTGGAATACGCCGAATAAGTTCCAGATGCAATGTGCAACTGTATCCTAAATATTAGAAATTCATTTTTCTTCAGTGCTATTGTCTGAATATTACAATAGCACTGTTTTCTATTCTGATAATACACAGCCAACATTGATATTTCCGCTTAAATGATTCTTCTTCGTCTCCATATCCCTGATACCCGTAATCGAGTGTGGGATTTTATTTTCTCAAGGTTAATTTTTTTATCTATTCCTTCTTCCCTTTTCTGTCAATTGCTACATTTTTATTTTTTCCATTTTTCCTTTTTACCTTCTATCACATATATGTAAGGAAGGTATGTATTGTCTGTGATCAAAAAATTTGATAGTGAGTTTAGAATGAATAAGCACGTTTTCTAAAAATATTAATTCTTTCGTATTCCTCTTCGTTACATACATATGAAGACCTAATTAGATTTTAGTTATACTTCGTCAACCGGAAGTACTCTCATTTGCAGTTCTCAACAGTTTTTCTTGAAAAAACGCAGTTAAATATAATAAATATTAAATTTTATTTTATTCTCTATACGGATTGATTACACTTTTTCCTTCATATTCAATAGATATAGAGTTAAAAAATTGTAAAGGAAATTAATTTCACAAAGCAGCCAGCTATACTATAACCACGGAAACAGCTACTATTATACTATGGCTGCGTTCAACATGGCACAGCACTGGCAGCGCTGAGCGCCGAAATTTACCGAATATAGTTGCTGCACCAGTCACATTCGTCCATTCATTGCGTTCGGTTCGGCAAACTTCGGCGCTCAGCGCTGCCAGCGCTGTACTTGCTGAACGCGGCCTATGTTCCGTAAGTCAGCCATAAAAACCAGTATCTTGATTGCAGGTACGCCTTGGTTCCTGAATATTTTCCTCTATTTCGGGACAGATTAATGGGTCGATTCTGTTCACATCTGTATGTTTTACAGATCTGTAAATCTGTAAATAATGAACAAAATTGCAACGAAAGCTGCCATTGTTATGTAAAATTTTATATTAATCAACAAGAATAGATGTGTTTTTGTCACTTTTTTACAGATTTATAGATCTGTAAGACTTACAGATGTGAACAGAATCGACCCATAGCATTTAATCATATAACATTTAAAATTGACAAAACCTAACAAAAATAAAAATTAACGAAATGAATTATAACATTGAATATAACAACGAAATTGAACATTTTATTACATTTAATGCCAATAATAATAACACAACCAACAATATATCAAATATAACTAATGTTTTCATACTTACATCTATAATAATTATTTTTAGTACCACTAATGCGGTTTAGAAATTTGACATTGACATATATCGTTTTTGTTATGATGATGTTTGAAAGTAGCGGTAGTAATGCTAAAAATTCCAGAGAAACCAGGATTATTTCGTGGCTGCCGTGGTCAGACTTTTTACTAACCTTTTTCAGGATCCGCTTTCCGAATAGAAACCGGTAAATAATTTCAGGACTTACGGAACACAAAACTGTAAACCTGATCCAGGCTACGGAAACCCATATGTAACATGTCGAGACCATGTAGTAGCCTATGGATAGTACTTTTCTTCCAAGCGCTAGATGGTGCCAGTTGCAATATGGCCGACGTGATAAAATTAAGAAATTACATATTTCGAATTGAGCTATAGAAAGCCGCGGAATTTCAATTTTTATGACAAGTGTTTTAGTCATTTATGTCAAAATGTCAAATTTATACTCGTATCTGACTTAAAATCACCTTACAGTAAAGAAAGCGATTAAATTAATATTAAACGATTTTTTATACCACTATTGTTAATTTCTGTTCAGTAACGTAAAGCTACTGGTACGTAAAATGTTTATTGTATTTTAATAAAAATAATATACAAGAATTTAAATATTTCTTTTAGATATTTTACGGCTGTGCACTACACTACTAGTACTAACATTCATGCCTGGGAGGGATTCAAACCCGGAACATTTGCTTTGCTATTACGTTGCTCCTACGCTATTTTGCTCGACTGTCAACATTATTCTTCATTCTTAATTATTCTGATTTAAAAACATTTCAAACATGTATGCATTTATGCCATGTGCTCCAAATATGCTGCGCTCCGGTGAATTGGGCTACGTTGATGAAAGTATTATGATTATTACCAATCATTGCAATCATTATGTAACAAAAATTTGATGAAATCAGAAAATAAATTTTTTCCGTTAATTGTGGTCATATTTTATTTAAACGATTTTCTACTTTAAAAATTTAGTGTATTCCAAAGTATTGCGGGTCGCTGGTCCTCCTTGATATTGCCTATATACACACCAGGTTGCCTATTTCACAATTAGTTTTTCTTCCAAGCGCCAGACGGCGATACGTGCAACATTGTGTCAATTGTTATAGTGGTCGTCGGCTATCTATAATGGGTATATATGATCCGTGACCTGATCGAACCGGTTGCGTTACGGAACATACTATATATTAAGAAAATTCTGACCGAAAAACGTCATTAGGTACGTTCTATCGGTGTCAGAAATATTCTTACTAGAATAAGAATATTCTTAAAGCAATAAAACGCTCAGTAGCAACTAACTGTCAAGTGCTGTCAAGTAAAAAATAAATACGATAGAATATAGGCAGTAGTTATTCTGGTTGTGTGTTATTGTTAGTTAACAAGTAAAGATAACTTTGTATGTTTATTTTTGATCTTCAAAATGTCATGCAAATATTACAGAGATCATAATTATATAAAAATATATTAAATAATAAAAACGTAAATGAGGTATTTTTGTTGAGCACAGTATAATCTAAACATTCACAAATGTGACAGAAAGGTACGCGCGACAGTCGGCTATAGTAAAATTTTGACTTTATTCCCACTCTATATATCTTCCTGCCAATGCTTCCAGGTCTGAAGTTGGAATGATTCGTAGGAATATTCAGATTTTTTTGACGTAAAAGAACGACCATTGAGATTCTTCTAGAAGATAAAACGTATCTATTGTCTAGTGCAATTGCCTTAGTATGTTTGTGTTATAGAATCTTTTGCAAGAAACTTTCTGTATGGCCACATCAGATTTTTTAATCATACTTCCATGTTCTACTACTTTTCTTACTAGGCTGTTCTGATCCATTCTCAATATGTGTCCATTTGCTTCTGTTCTTATATTTAGTTCTTGATTATTTGTCATCATCCTTGTTTTTATTTCGTTCCCTGTCCCATTTTGTTTTTCCTGCACTTTTAATTTCTCTTGTTATTTTCTTTGGTGCTTTTATTTTTCCTCCTACCTTTGGTAACGGCATAAACATAATTTGTCAGTAAATAAATAACCAGCATGTCACTTACTTATACCGATGTTATCACTTAGAGAAGAAGCAATAAAACATACATCCTCAAGAAATGAAAAACCATAATGACCGCAAATTTAATTTCCTCTTTCCTGTTAATTTGATTAAATATTCATTACTTAATTTAAAACACCAACTGGAGTCGTTTTAATTTCGCAATAAAAATATCTACCGTGACACTCGTTTCAAAGAAGTTAAAAAACTGGAAAGCAATTACCGGCTACCGGCAGGGCCCATAAAATAAAATCGAATGGGTTAGGTTCATAGAGGCGTTATCGATTCAGAGGAAGCATCCCGGCTACACGTGTAGCATTTAAGAGATCCACGCTCAGGACTGAATAATGGATACGCATCTTCTGATGACCAAACGCGACTTGACGCACGGCCTTTCAATTTCATTTTCTACCGTGCATTCGCAAAGAAGCTTGGACCACTAGCTTTTCCCGGCCGTTTCGCAAAGATGGACTACATGTATTACCATTCATTACTCGGTATCAAAGTAGATGGGAAATGAATTGAAATTTAAAACATGCAGGAAGAAAAACATGGAGGTAATCCAAAACTCATCACCATCAGTGGAATATAAAATAAATAGTTATTTAGCAATATTAGCAAGTTTTAAGTTTTATTCATATACCTATTGTTTCTTTTTGTGGTAGTGACGTTCATTTCTTGTCACCTACAACACTACAAGTATATAAAAACTGCTTTATTAATTAGATATATTACTAATACATTTCTATTTTCTTTTTAAATCCCAAAAATATATTTAATAGTTATTTATTAAGGTCAATAAGTGCTTCCTATACTGATTGAGAATGATTTTGCTCCAATACATCCGATACTGGTAGAAGAGCACTTACGTACCGCAAAACCGTAATGTTTACCAGGTTTTTTTGCCAGTCACATTTGCCCATTTGACAGGCAAATCTGGGACAGACAGTCGGCGATCTTCTATAATAATCTTCGAAAAACGCCCAGTTTTAACGTTTGTCTCAATATTTCCGGTATTTTTAACCTCGTCGTTCCTGACGAATACTTAAGTTTTTTTACAATTTTTTGCCCAGAAAGCCTAGTTCATGCGCAATAATAATAAGAGAATTTCGTATATTAAAGGATAAAGACTTTCCGCGAACCTACTTTTTTAACAATCGTACTGCATTGACATGTCAAAATAAGTTTTAATTGGTTTCTTAATGCAAAATGAGTAATATATTTCAGTTATGGTCCAATTGATATGCGTCAGACATAATGTTGTCTTTATTTTGTTTTTTATAATTATTGTAATTGAAATATACATTAAATACTGTTAATTAATACTAAAACTATATAGTCCATTCGCCGAGACGAGAGAATATGGAACTAATTCTTGAACAGACACAAATCGTTAGGTTGGTCAAAAGAAGATAATTTTGGAGCTGAAATTACCTTTTTATGTAGTTATATTTTTTAAATAATAATTTGCTAAAAATAAAGGGGGTAGGACGCAATATTATATTCCGCCCAAGGCGCAAGAATAGCTAGTTACGGCCCTGCCAATTATAAAATTGCACGTGTTTGACGTAATTTGACATTAACATCTATTTTTTTATTTTTTTGTTATTTTGTCTTAATCCATAGCAAGCTTCATTACAAAAGCCAAAAAGGATATAATTTTTATATTTACATACCTCGCTTATACAAAGGGCTAATTTAATAATACTTGATGTGCTAGATTTAATTCTCTAAAACTCTTATTTGAAGCAGTTATTTCTAAAATCAAAATGAAACCATTTTATTCAAGAAAAACTGTTAACAACTTCAGGTAATATACCACTTCCGGTTAGCCTGTTTTAACCAAAATCTGCTATGTTATTCCAATTGATATAAAAGTCTTACATACCAAATTTGAAACGTTTTGGATTATATTTTAATATAGTTTTTCATTAAAATCTATTATAGGCTTCAAATAAAGTACCATTTCTGGAAATTATGTAATGACCAAAAA
Organism: Harpalus rubripes; assembly: GCA_963082715.1. Lineage (NCBI taxonomy): Eukaryota > Metazoa > Arthropoda > Insecta > Coleoptera > Carabidae > Harpalus > Harpalus rubripes. The sequence continues at coordinate 17,891,472 of OY720449.1, forward strand.
GGGAGGTGCACAACTAGATGTTATAGAAGTCCTAAATACAAAATTTCAACTTTCTACGGCTTACCGTTTTTGAGTTATGCGAGATACGTACGTACGTACAGACGTCACGACGAAATTAGTCAGAATAGATTCAGGGATGGTCAAAATAGATATTTCCGTTGAAATCTCAAAACCGAAATCTTTCGCGATTACAATACTTCCTTTACTTCGTATAAGGGAGTAATTAAAAAAATAAGTTTTGAAAATATTTTGACAATAAATTTTAGTTGCAATTTTTATTACCTTCCGTCACCTTTAGGTAAGGAAGGTATTGTCTTTGGTCAAAAAATTCGGTGGTGAGTTTTTGATGAATAAGCACGTTTTAGGGTCCCTACAATACGATTTTACTATTTTTACGATGATGTCTGTATGTGTGTGCGTGTGTGTGTGTATGTATGTGTGTCTGTGTGTGTGTGTGTGTGTGTGTGTGTGTGTGTGTGTGTGTGTGTGTGTATGTGTGTGTGTGTGTGTGTGTGTGTGTGTTCCATACTACAATTCTAAAAATTATAATTCTTTCGTATTTCTCTTCGTTACATCCATGTGAAGAGCTGATTAGATTTTGGTTAGAATTGGACAACCGGAAGTACCCTCATTTGAAGATTTTCACAGTTTTTCTTGAAAAAACTATGTTAAATATCATTTTTTCAGATTTAATGTTATTATAAATATTAAAGAATATTTTATTCTCTATACGATTTGACTGCATTTTATACTTCATATTAAATGGATACAGAGTTAAAAAATTATAAAGAAATTAAATTTCATAAAGTAGCCATAGCTATGGAAACAACTACTACCTATATTAAGAAAATTTTGATTGAAAGATGTCAGTGTCAAGTGAAATTGACATAAGGTGTACGTTCTATCGGTGTCAGAAATATTCCTACTAGAATAAGAATATTCTTAAAGCAATAGAACCCTCAGTGGCAAATAACTGTCAAGTAAAAAATAAATACGATAGAACAGTGGGAGTGTTTATGTGTTATTGTCAGTTAACAACTAAAGCTAACTTTGTATGTTTATTTTGAATCTTCAAAATGTTATTACAGAGATTATAATTATATAAAAATATATTAAATAATAAAAATGTAAAGGAGGTATTTCTTTGAGCACAGTCTAATCTGAACATTGACAAATGTAACAGAAAGGTACGCGCGACAGTCGGCTAGTACAATTTTGAATTTATCTCCAATCTATATATCTTCCAACCAGCGCTTCCAGCTCTGAAGTTGGAATGATTCGTAGGAATATTCAGATTTTTTTGACGCAAAAGAACGATCATTGAGGTTCTACTAGAAGAAGTAGTAAGATTTCTGACACCGATGGAACGTACCTATAGTGTGTTTGTCTTATAATTTTACTGGAAATATAGGATCTTTTGCTATAAATTTTCTGTATGGAATTTGCATAAAATACATGCAACTACCGGAAGGTAAAGTACAAGAAATATAATCTTTAGCAAGGAACTTTCTGTATGAAATTTGTACAAAATACATAGAACTGACGGAAGGTAATGTGCTGGCCACATCAGATTTTTAAAGATCATTTTTGTTTTACCTATCGCCTCCGCATGATGACATTTTATGGTTTATCATACAATTCTCAGGATTAAGGATTTCGAAGATAACAAGTTCAACAATTATTACTTACGGTTCTTTAGAAATTAACTATATTACAATTACATATTACATGGCGTTTGTTTCTATAAATTTAGACGTAAAATGCAAGAAATATGTAAGATAACTCTAAAAAGTCTTATCGAAATAAGTTACAAAAGCTATTATTGGAGTTAAAATGTCTAGCGATGCAAATTTTCACCGAGAATACAGGTATTTTAATGAATGCAATATTTTTGACGTTTCCTTTGACATCCCAACTGGCAGTTCGCGCCATTTTCTTACTATTTGCAGCGATAGAAAGAGATAGCCGTTAAATTGAAAATAGATCAAACGATATGTTGTATTTGTTGCACGTATTGCGCGCGCACTGGCCTGCCATCTCTCAGCGTCCAATCTGCCGCCAGTGCGCGCGCAACATGTGCGACAAATATAACCTTTCGGTTGATCTATTTTACGTAATATACCTATAAATCTAAAATATACTGCTGATGCCCTATCTCTCACTTAAGAGGAGTCTGCTACAAACATTATTGTCTATCCTTGTCAGTTAGTGTAAGAATTTCCCTCGCGCTAGTTCCCGTTTCCCGTTCTACGCCAATAAAATCAAAGAAATCCGGCGCTTGCGCAGTGCTATTCTCACAGACAAGTGCAGCTATATGCAGATATATATGTCTGCACTCGTCCAATGTCAGTCTCACAAATCTCACTCCCACCGGCAGTATGTTTTAGTTTTATAGGTATATTATTTTAGGTACACGTCAAACTAATGTCATTCATCAATATAGTATTTTTAGAACAAAAAAGAGACAAGTAAGTTCAAACGCGTAAGTGTAATCACTTAAAATTTAAGCATTTTAAGTGCAACAGCTTCAAGTAAAATCTAATGTCTGGTTGCAGAAACGTTCATCCACGCCTTGTTCAGTTAGCGGTTCATCAAAACCAATAAATGCAACGCGATTTTTTGACAGCAATGATTTAAAGGTCATAATAACAAGGAAACTGATTCGAATTTGTTCATTTTGATGATCCTCTAACTGAACAAGGGGTTGATGAACGTTTCTGCAACCGGGAATATGTCTAACGCACCGAAATCTAATCAATTTTTTTCCATATCTGAATAGTAGAAAAAGAATACAACATTTTCCACCTCCTAATAAAGTTTCTAATAAATTTATTTATCTAAAAATAATAGTTCCATGGATTTAAGAAATAAATGCTCCAAAATGTCGGTGGTTTCTGCTTTATATTGGAAAAAGATATGCACCGTAATGTATTGGTTTTTATATAGGTATCTATCACATCCTACATTTCTCGGAAAAGAGTCATATAAACCTCATTTACTTCAGACGTCGAATTTCCAGCAAAAAGAACCAACTAGGTTTTAACCTTAGTCGATAAAAAATCTATGAAACCATAGAATACGTTAATAAGCTGAAGTTTTTCGGCGTCTAGTCCAAGTTTGGAACCGGTCAGCGAACCGTTGGCCAGTGTACAGTTGGCGTTGGGACTGTGGTACAGTTGTGCAGTAAAAACCGGTAATTACCCCATGAGAACTACCGCCTGCTCCCTAAATAAATCATTTATTTCTGTCGGATCGCGAACTGTATAATTTGCCCACGATTGTGGGATAAGTACGTGAGGATTGGTAAGTGACACAATACTGATGATGGACTAAATGATAACGCTACGCCGTTAATTATGTTGTTTCAGATGATTCGTTAATTTTGAAAAAGGGTCATGTCGCATTTTCCACATTTCAAGATTTCTAAGTGCATCAAGTACTTGAAATAAATTAAAAATAAGCGTTTTCATGACTTGTATGCCCTATTCACGTACATTCGTATTTGCAAGCAACTTTTTCCATAGTAATGAGTCAAAACAATCTGATGTGACCAACACCAAACCTCCCGCTATTTAATTTTTATTAATTTAAATATACATACTTACATATTTAGTTATTGCGGAAACTGTATTAAGATCCATTCCATATAACTATGGTTCTATTTACTATTTTCTTTTTAGAACGTTACTATTATTAATTTGAAATGATTAGTTCTTTGACAGTGACATTTATCTGTCAGTTACATATATTTGAATAATTGCGCAGTTTTGTTTATGTTAAGCGTAGGCTCCGGGATTTAAATTATAGATAATTTTTTTAATTTATGCATAAAATATATAGAAAAATTATTAATCCAAATCTGTAGAAAATTTAATAATCTTTAATTTTTATAATAACATTATTGTCGAAAAAATAACATTTAAATGTATTTTTCGAAGAAAACCTATTTTAAGCTTCTAGTAAAGTGCCATTTCCGGTTATCCGATTTACACCAAAATTTAATGGGCTCTTTCCAGTACAGAAAAAGTTCGAAATGCAAGGTTTCAAAATTTCCTGAATGATAGTATTTGAGTTAGAGTGGAGGATACACACACACATACACACAGACATCATCGTGAAAATAAAATTTGATTCTAGGGACCTTAAAACGTGGTCATTTACCAAAATCTCGACATGCGATTTTTAGCACGATCCCGATCCCTATACCTCCCTCACCCAAGAGTAGCGGGACGTAAAAAGTAAAATTAGAACAAATATTTCAGATAATTCTCTTAAAAATACACTTGGCATCACTAGTACCCTTACCAAACTACATTTTATATATATATATATATATATATATATATATATATATATATATATATATATATATATATGTATGTATCTGACCCGAAATTACATTAATAGTTATTTGGCCGCGAAATCTCTTTTTAGCGTTCCTAGAGAAAAATTGTCGCCGAAGCCGCGCCGAGACAGGATAAACTCGTAGACGCTAAAGGATTTCGCGGACAAGGCGTACACAGTATTTTTTATGCAATCATAAAAGATATGTAATTACAAAATTTATTGTATTCAAACAGTTTAATTTATTGAAAAAGAAAGGTGGCTTACATGTGATTGACATTTGATAAACATGGTTAGTTATGTAAAAAATCATTGAAAACGGATTAAATTATATCTACAATAACTATTTTACAATATTTACTGTATTTATTTTAAAAAACAAACCAAGTCACTTTGTTGTCATATTTTAGAAATGTCACATATCCGTCGTATCAATTCTCAAATGTGATTTTAGTTTACATCCAATTTCGTGGACGTTACCAGAAAAACGGCCGCGAAATAGGATTGCTTCTGCAAAATGTTTACACGGAAAAAAATAATTTGACTTCATTAGTTGAAATGCCTTAAAATGTCTCATCTGTAGTTGCATTAACTAAACTTGTAAATAAATAAATCTGAAATAGTTTCATATTTTTCTTTTATAGAAATATGTAATTTTAAATATGTCAATTTGTATTTCTAAGCTGGTTTCATCTCTTGCAGAAAATTATTTTCACTAAATAATATTTTAGTTTATTGTTTTAGTAGAGTAGATAATACTACTAACAGATATTAGGTAAAATTTATTAACATTTCCAATAAATTATCATGTACTTCTGCAGAAATCTGTTTTTACTTTATTTCTTGATATTTTAGCCAAACAAGCATGATATTCTTTATTTGTGTTAACGTAATTGATTAAATTAGGAAATATATTTTACTGTATGAGTAAATTTATTAACCAATAGGTTTAAAAAAATCCTGCTTGAATGAACAAAAATTACTATTTCAGCTTATCCAGTTTTCTCTTTTAGTTAAGATTTTACCAATAGGGCAAAATGTTTTCTGTTTCAATGAATAGAATAGCCAAATTAGCTTGTGCAAGCTCAATCGTTTTCTCATCCCATTCCCCTATGCTGTACTACGCCACACACGTTATGTTGTGATCTACCTTATATCGCGTAGTACGTATACGTAGAATGTGTTCTGTATCTGTAGAAGCAATAAGATATTGGAAAAGTGCGTAATACTTGTGTCTTTCTTATTAAACTAATAGTAAGTTGTTCATGTATTCTATTATTTATTAGTAAAGATATTAATTACATTGTAGTAAAACAATGGCAGATGATTACGTTCGGTCATTTCTCCAGGAGATCAATGTTGACCATTGCATCGAAATAATATGATATGCCAAATGGTAAGACGTACATTTCTTTGAAAAGATGTGTTTAATAAAATGTAGATAAATAGAAAGTTAAAACAAAATACAATTTCAAGAAAACAATGTAGTGTTGTTTATTTTTTATTATAAATTATTGTATTGTTTTGTAAATACACAACGAATTTTTATTTTTGTATTAAATAAATAATATATTAAATATATTTTTATATAAAATACTTGATAAAATATGTATTTTTATTTCTACATTTCAATTTCATACTATTTAGTACAGTAAATTATAATTTAGGCATACTTTATAAAGTTCTCTGCGACAGAAGAAGACATTTCACAGTCAGGTAACATAATATCCGTAGTAGTTATTATTTAAAATATTTATAATTTTTTTGAGGAAATTAAATTATTCTCTCAGTAATAAGAATATTAGTATTAGTTAATATTATATTATATTTTACTATATTGGATTTGCTACTTCAAAAATAATCTAACGTAAGTGAGTAAATTATATTCGCTGGTAGAATCAATATATTTTACTAAGGTAGTCACATTTTTACTCGGAATACAAATGTTATTTCTATTTTTTTTTAGAAATTGTATTTACTGTGTTTTTATTTTTCAAATTAACATCTATGATCGTTTATAAAATAAACTTCAAATTAGAAAGAATCATATTATAATGTATGTAATTAATACAAAATATTTAATTAATTTTGCTCAGTATTATTAAATTATTTACCATATTTTAATGATTGAATTATCCGTTTATAAGATGACTCAAATGTACCACAGAACCCGGGTTCAGAACCACAGCCCACAGCGCCTCTATGTTTGAGAAGCTTGCCATTTAATGTACTACCATCTAGGGGTCATTTAGAATCTAAATTTCACTTTAGTTTGTTAAATGCTCACTACCACCTTGCGGTGTTACTTTCAAAACCCATTCTTAAGCAAAAACAAATCTAGAAATACGTATTTACCGATGTACTAATGTTTTTCACTGTCACGATTTTAGGGTGTGTTTTTATCTAATACGGTTAAGTTTTTTCTTTCCGTGTAGTTCGCGTATATTCGTAAGTTAGTGTGCATAGAATAAGTTTTCCTTTTCTTGAGAGATATTTATAATCATGCTTGTTAGTCATAAATATTTGCTTATATGAATTGTTTATGAACACAGTATAAATATCTTTTTATTTATTGTACGCTATTATAATAAATTGATTTCTGGAATATAATATGTGGAAACTCATTTAATATTTGCCGTCGCAGTAATGGAACAATTCTAGTTCACAAGTTTACTCATATATTATAAATGTAATTTTGTAAAAATAATGAGTGCTTAGGCATAAAGCATGCTTTAATATAAAGAAAGAATGTAATATCCAGCGAGCCAGCGCCACATTTATGTCGCGTTTGTATATTTTCATTTGGGGATGAAAGTTGAAAGTTTGGCAGATGGACGCGGTTTATTCCAGAGTAGAAATATTCTTGTCACGTGTACCTTGGCAAACATCATTTTCGCTAATTGCGGTTTACACATAGCGACAATTGTCATCGCAAGCCACCCCAGAAGAGTACATATTTTATAAAAACAGCAGGACAAAATGAAAACTAAAACTGGTTAATTACAAAACCTCCAGTAAATTAAATTATACATCCCTAAGAAAAACAAGAATAGGGATGATGAAATTTTATTTACAATGTAATGAAAAATGTACCCCGTTGCTTTAATCGTGTGTAATGAAATTTATATGCACTGCCGTTCATACGTATTTTCTTTTTTAATATATTCCTAATAGTGCCTACATATATTATTGTTTTAAGGTATTTATTACTCACGAGGCATCAGGGGAGTGTATAATTTAACAAGTACATAATTGCCTTATATATAGATATAGAATGATGTACTATACTTTTTGTAGCACAACTTTACAAGAAATTTTATTTATGAACCCATATCTCATCTATGATTTTCGTGGTGAGATACTTTTTATTCATCAGTTAAGATGTTAACAATTACTCGAAATTTCAGTCAGAAGAGCAATTATTTTTACAACGCCGACGTTTGGGAGTTTGGGTTCACACTTATTCAGTTTTTACACATCGTTTAGTACGAATGTATTTCGTATACATGATATGTAACAATCTGTAAGATCTTACTACCCTGCAGAAAGTGCAATTGTGCACCGAAACGTTGGTGTTGTAAAAAAATGCTGTTTTGACTGAAATTTCGGGTAATTGTTAACACCATATTTATTTATTTATTTATTTATTGTAAATTCACTCAACAGGATAAAATCCCAATTACAGAGGATGAGTGTACATAAATCTCGTCGCGCGACGCGCGAGTAGTGACACCTTATAATAAAAATAGAAAAAGTTAAAAAAAAATATGTATATATAAACTAAACTATTATTAAATTTAAATTATAAATTATCGGTTCTTGCAAGAAGTATAGCAGACAGTACTTTCTTGAACCTAGAGATGCTGTTAGAAAATATATCTAGTTCTAATAATTCATTTACAAATTTGTTATAAATAATACATATCCCAGTCGAGAAATTTCCCACAATTATACATAAGAGTGGCAGCTTTTGTTGCGATTTTGTTCCCTATTTACAGATTTAAAAATCGTAGGTAGGGAAGACGTAAATTCAAATTGGAAAAATATTTATTTTTTGTTTAAATGAATAACAACTAAATGACTGCAAGTAATGAAATCGATTGTGATTTCGAAGACCTGGGTTCTAATTCGACCATTGTTATAGTAATTTATCTTGCATGACTGTTACTCAGAACTTTACGGGCGTGCACAGTATCTAACGAGCGAGGGAAGCAATCTTATTATCCGTGCAAGCACGTAAAGTTCGGGTAACGATTGAGCTGAATGTAAATAATTTGAAAAAAAATATTTGAACCTAAAACGAAATACATTTGATCGAAATAGTCTTTGGAAACATATGGCGAAATAATGAATAAATAAATTTGTATACATGTTGTTATGGTTTTAACGTCCGACTGGTATGTTATATACCAAATAACACCCTAGAGCGTGTTATGAGTTGTTGCTATGGTAATGTTGTCAATAGATATTCATACTGGAATAAAGCCTAAAAAACAAGCAAAAGCATTCATAGCCTACCTACTCCGCAAATTTTATTAAAACTTTCTCATCCGTAATCCGTAGAATATTAAAAATTATAGTCGGACATTAAACATTGAACGCATCACAGGAGTTAAACGGACAATGCCTTCGGTCAACGTACACATCTCGGACCAGGGGCTCTAGAAAAGTACACTGTTGACCTCAGGCGTTATTTTCCTTATAACACCCTTGATACGTTAATTACTATAACAGCCCGTAAATTTTTTAACCGGCGGAGCCCGTTAAAACTTTCTTTGCTACTAGAGACAGAGCTCTGTTATAAGACGTTTACGATTCAGTGTGCTGTAAAACTTTAAGTTTAGCTTAATTTGGAAAATTGCTCGACTGTGGTATAGATTAGCAGTTAACAATTACTCGAAATCTCAGTCAAACAGCATTTTTTTATTCTCTTACACAACTGACGTTTCGGTGCCCTCTTGCACCTTTGTCTGGGCACGTCTGGGTAAGTAAGATGTTATAAAATATTACAGCACATGTACACAAAATACATTCGGTTTACATTCAGATTTATAAGATCTTACAAAAATTCATAAAAAGCTCACACACATCAGAATTCTGATGTAATATTTTTTAACATCTTACTTACCAAGAAGAAGGTGCTGTAGGGAATAAATGCTGTTTGACTGAAATTTCGAGTAATTGTAAAAATATTAATACAAAAATGACCTTGTGGTGCTCTCTCCACTTCAAAAGCCCTGGAGGTGATGTCTAGTAGGCATCCTGAACGGTACAGATATACTGTCATCATTGCGCAGCTTACAATGGGTAATAAGCCGTGATCGTATGTTTATTTATTTATCCTGACTTTCATCTAAATTCTTGCTTGCTCCAAAACTAGACCGTTTATTTCTTTTAGTTCATATATCTCCATTTAAAAACAAGGAGCTGCCTTATGTTCAATATTAAAAAGCATGAGCGACCATTTGGGCAGGTATAATTACGTATTGATTTGAAAATGTGGAAGATTGCGTCGCCTTCAGATGAGACGAGAGCTTCGCGTCGGTCGGTGGTTGGAAGTAAACCAGCAATCTGTATTCCGACGCGTTGGCTCAAATGTTGGCCGATATTTTTATTGAAGTTGGCTGTGTCGAAGTCCGGGGAGCCGGTTTAATATCGGCGCGAGACGCGAGTCTATTTCCATGAGTCACCTTGCCAGCGAACAGCGAAGAGATCCCGGGGGACGATGTAGGTCCCCTTTAATAAGACGGAGCCGAAGCCAGTGCCCTGTCGCTTGCACGGTGGGTATTGATCACGGGACTATTTACCCGCGCCCCACAGACAAAGTTTCATTCGCTCCCTTTCAATGCGACTTCAAAATATCTGTCGGCGTTCGTACTCCTCGTTATTGAACTCGCCGCTATTTCCTACCTGCACCGCGTCTTCCCGAATCCGAATCCAACTCTTCCGCGAAAGCCGTTTTAATTAAACCGTTATCTGGGAAGTTTCGGCCGAGCTGCTTCTGCCTCCAACGCTGAATTAAATCATAACGACAGGCCTCTCAACCCCATTGTCTGCCGACTCGCGTCTACAACCCGCAATGCACCTTCTGCTCCCACATATATCCTCAGTCAGTGACACAAGACCTAATTGCCGGATTTACCAACAAATAAGAACGGAACTTCACTTTCTGATCTTAGATCGTTCGATTTATATCAAGCTCTTGGTTTGTGGTTAGTGTGTCAGCGTGTCACACGCAAATTTTTGCCGTATCTACCTGTTTGGTAATACAGAAAGTAAATGGAGTCGTGGGTTCGTCTCCCACACACATCTAACCGGTCGCCAAAAATACATCTATTTGAGTGTTTTTAGGTTACTATAAGCTATCAATTCTTTGCAGGCTGTGGGGTTGACCACTCGAACTACAAAATGCAAGTAAACCTCGGTAAACTCTCACAGAAATTAATATTAGCTGGCCGGTAAATTCAAACCAAATTACCTCAAGTCCAATCATATTTATCAGTGTGAAACAATTTAGAATTAAAAGTATTATATGAGTGTTTATTCACCCAGGTCAGTAGGAATTTAACGGACAGAGGGGACTATTCTCTAACTCAGTGGTTAATTTTTAACCACTGGTTAATTTTGTTAACAAATCAAGTGTGTTGACATATAATAAAAAAATGATATTATAGTTGTCAAATCAACATCTATTGGATACAAATTTTAACCAGTGGTTAATTTTTAACCATTGGTTAAATTTTTAACCAATCAAATATGTTGACATATAACAAAAAGAGGGATTTTTAGTTGTCAAATTAATATCTATTGGATAAAAAATTTTACCAGTGGTTAAAAATTAACCATCGAGTTACAGAATAGGGCCCAGAGTCAGCTAGGAATTAGGCGGAGGACAACTGGTTGATAAAATATACAATACAGATTAGGTTGTTAGATTAAGCTGAGTTACATTAGATTAAGTGTACCGATATTTACAAATAATAATAGTATGTCTGCTAAAAGCGAAATTATACCGCTGTGTGACAATCACCAAGTTAACCGTTATTCAATTGGCCATAGCTCAGTTGTCCTACACCCATATTTTAAAGTATTTAAGAGAAATGGGTAGAACAATTCTACATTAAACAATCATACTTCCAATATGAACCTGTATTTAAAAAAAAAGTATTATTGGAATCTATTAGTATTTGACTTTTATTTTATAGGATAAACATAAAATGCCGTTATAGTACAGAAACAATTTATTTAAATTTTCGCTTCATATTTTAGTAAAGGGGTTGCCATTCCTCTTAAAGCCGACGGCCAAAGTAGGAGTCAATACTGTGACAAGGCGAGGGTAAGAGCAATAACAGATAAATAACTTTTTATAAACTTTTCTAAATTATAGTTTCAATATTCATATTTTAACTCTGTTTATCTATTAATGTCAAAATTCAGTTTAGAAATTATTATCGTATTATGATAGTCACGACATTTATTTGTTGATAATTAAGTCTGGAAATTATTATGTATATGTGCGTGACTTTGGATGCCCTACCCTATGCACCCCGTACCCCTAAGATAATCCTGTCCTGAAGATAGCGTTTTGTTTTTAAAGATAGTCGAGTTTAGATAGTCATGGGATAAAAATGTAAGAGTCTAGATGAGTTCCTCGCGTCGGGAAGACGTTAGTTGACGGAATGTAGTGTCTTTTAGTTTTAGGGCGACGCTCGCCCGCTGGGTTACAGAATGTAACAGTTTAGTATCTGGTTAGTTTTGTTAGTTATGTTTAGTTTAATCCATAGTTAATAATTAAATAATACTGTAATCATGTAAATAACGTAGTGTTCATCAGTATCAAGTGAAAGTGTAGTGTTTGTGTGTTCTTCCTTCTCACAAAGCCGTGGACGCCATCATCCGAGGCGTCCATCAGTCAGTAAGTGTATCATTGTTGGGAGTAATCAGTAGTAAACAATAAGAAGCAGTAGTAGCAGTCATCTTTTTCGTAGGAGACGCACCTCGTGTTACAATACTGAAGGTTCGTCGTTTCAGTAATGATTTTCAGATCTTAAAATGTACAATTCCAATGTTGTTTTGTAAGCTCAGTAGACTCACCGAGTCCTAGTAAGTTACCACTAGTGCACTGCTAACTTAGGCACAAGCACTCTTTGCTTCTAGAGAAAAGTTCAAGTTTGCACTTTCACGATGACCCAATCCGGCTTGGAAACGGTGATAAATAAAGAGAAGAAAATTTTCCTCATAACCGTTCCTTCCTTAATTATTTTACATGGAAATAAGATATGAAAGACACACATACAAATATCCATATCTTACTGGGATTTGAACAAAAGAACTTCAGCATACGAAACAGCAAAAGTACAATGCATGTATTGTTTTAAAAAAATATGGACATACATTCCTGAGTGATAAACGATAAAAATTTTGCTTTTAGGCATCACAGTCTTGAAAGAAAGTACGTGTGAATGTCAATAAACACAAGGAGAAAATCTTTAGCGAACGCGGTAAAATGGTAGATATTTCCTTTCTCGCAATTCCAATGCTTTCACGAGCGTGCACATATAATTGAATTACTAGAAGACGGGCAGTTGGAAAGTGTGACGTGATAAGATGTTTACCTCTAGCTGGTCTCTCGAGTGCGGGGGTTGGGAGTCCGCCTCCCCCGTGTCTGATAATCTGGTCAAACTAAACACGGATCTAATTTCGCTAATTGCTCTGCGCGCCACCGTGAACGTCTTGCGTCTTGAGTGAGTTCATCCGCGCGCTCTGCAACAACAACTCTGCCGTCGTTGTGTTGTTCTTGTTGTTGATGTTGTAGCCACACTCCGTTAAATTTGCTCCTACCTGCTGCAAATCACCTTACAATGGAATTATTGTATCACTGTGCAATATATTCTCCCAATATTCTTGTTTATCTCGGATGCATCTAACGACATCTTCTCAAGTGATGAACCATTTATCGTTCAGAATGAAATTTTGATTTAATTGACACAAGGAACTCACATCAGTTGAAATTAAATTAATAAAAATACTAATTTATATTAATTTTGCGGTAGTCATACCCATTGACATGTTCAGTGGACTCTTAAAGTATCAAGTCCAATTCTGCGGTGAGGGTTATTCAGTTTCTAAATTTTTATTTAAATATTTCTACCTAGTGGTATACAGGATGTTTCCTTTAAAACAACCAGCGCTTTTTTGGGCGAACTAATGACTTTAGAAAAAAATGTTATATACAAGAAATGATCAAGAATAAAGGGCTAATTTATTAATAATAACAAACCAAAAATTCGACCAGTGGTTCTCAAACGGCAGAACAAAATTAATTTTTTTTAAATGGTATCCTATATAATTTTTTAGCCCATTAGATAGAGAATTCTTTTCTGATTTCAACGATATAAATATGGTATAGGGTTGTATAACAATTATTTCGAGAAAAATGGTATTAGAAATGTTATAATATTACAATAAGCTATGCAATACACAGGTATTGATAGGTCTGTTGCCTAGTTACGCTAGTAGTAAACCCATTTTTACCTTCCGTCACCTTTAGGTAAGGAAGGTATTGTCTTTGGTCAAAAAATTCGATGATGAGTTTTTAATCAATAAGCACGTTTTAGGGTCCCTAGAATACGAATTTACTATTTTTACGATGATGTGTGTGTGTGTGTGTGTGTGTGTGTGTGTGTGGATGTGTGTGTGTGTGTGGATGTGTGTGTGTGTGTAACAAAATTTTCGTCTGCGATAACTCTAATACTACAGTTTCAAAAATTATAATTTTTTCGTATACTTCTTCGTTACATCCTTATGAAGAGCTGATTAGATTTTGGTTACAATTGGTCAACCGGAAGTACCATCATTTGAAGATTTTATCAGTTTTTCTTGAAAAAACTATGTTAAATATCATTTTTTCACATTTAATGTTATTATAAATATTAAAGAATATTTTATTCTCTATACGATTTGACTGCCTTTTATACTTAATATTAAATGGATATAGAGTTAAAAAATTATAAAGAAATTAAATTTCATAAAGTAGCTATAGCTCTGAAAACAGCTACTATTTTAAGAAAATTCTGATTGAAAGATGTCAGTGTCAAGTGAAATTGACATAGTGTGTGTCTTATAATTTTACTGGAAATATAGGATCTTTTGCTTTCTGTATGCGGAATTTGTATAAAATACATACAACTGCTTTAAGGTAATGTACAAGAAATAATAATAATAAATCTTTTATTTCTGCAGATACATTAGACTGTATATAGAAAACGTCACAAAATAATAATTTAAGACATAAATTTTCTGTATGAAATTTGCATAAAATACATGCAGCTGCCGGAAGGTAATGTACAAGAATTAGAATATTTAGCAAGGAGCTTTCCGTATGAAATTTGTACAAAATACATAGAACTGACGGAAGGTAATGTGCTGGTCACATCAGATTTTTTATTACATTATTTCTAGTTTTTAATACAATTTTTCTCGAAATAATTGTTATACAACCCTATGCTATATTTATATCGTTGAAATCACAAAATAATATTCTATTTAAAGGATTAAAAAATTATATAGGGTGCCATTTAAAAATATATAATTTTGTTCTACCGTTTGAGAACCACTGGTTAAATATTCCGTTTGTTACTATTGATACATTATCCCCTTATTCTTGATCATTTTTGATATTAAACATTTTTCTCTAAAGTTGTTAGTTCGCCCAAAAAAGCGCTGGTTGCTTTAAAGGAAACACCCTGTATACAGGGTATAATGAATACGTGTTGTAAATTTATAGGGTATGTAGGAGATATCTACCTATCTGAATTTTAGTTGGCTTCAGTTATTATTTCGTGTAATTTAACTTTTCGTATTGAATTCGAGACGCTGAGGAGCTAACATTCAAAAACCGACATGTCCAAAATTCATAATTTTCAGAAATCGAGAAAAACTGTGTAGGAAAATGTATGGGGTTTTACCTTCCGTCACCTTTAGGTAAGGAAGGTATTGTCTTTGGTCAAAAAATTCGATGATGAGTTTTTAATCAATAAGCACGTTTTAGGGTCCCTAGAATACGAATTTACTATTTTTACGATGATGTCTGTATGTGTGTGTGTGTGTGTGTGTGGATGTGTGTGTGGATGTGTGTGTGTGTGGATGTGTGTGTGTGTGTAACAAAATTTTCGTCTGCGATAACTCTAATACTACAGTTACAAAAATTATAATTTTTCGTGTACTTCTTCGTTACATCCTTATGAAGAGCTGATTAGATTTTGGTTACAATTGGTCAACCGGAAGTACCATCATTTGAAGATTTTAACAGTTTTTCTTGAAAAAACTATGTTAAATATAATTTTTTCACATTTGATGTTATTATAAATATTAAAGAATATTTTATTCTTTATACGATTTGACTGCATTTTATACTTAATATTAAATGGATATAGAGTTAAAAAATTATAAAGAAATTAAATTTCATAAAGTAGCCATAGCTATGGAAACAGCTACTATATTAAGAAAATTCTGATTGAAAGATGTCAGTGTCAAGTGAAATTGACATAGTGTGTTTGTCTTATAATTTTTACTGGAAATATAGGATCTTTTACTTTCTGTATGGAATTTGTATAAAATACATACAACTGCTTTAAGGTAATGTACAAGAAATAATAATAATAAATCTTTTATTTCTGCAGATACATTACACTGTATATAGAAAACGTCGCAAAATAATAATTTTCTGTATGAAATTTGCATAAAATACATGCAACTGCCGGAAGGTAATGTACAAGAAATAGAATATTTAATTTAGCAAGGAACTTTCCGTATGAAATTTGTAAGAAATACATAGAACTGACGGAAGGTAATGTGCTGGCCACATCAGATTTTTTAAATTTTGCAAACGTAGGATTTCAGGTTATGGGCACTAGATAAATGTGATAACATTAGATACAAATAGCTTTTTAATTGTACAAAGTACAGAAAAATTAAAAAATGTGGGTTTTTGTTTGAATATGGTTATGGACATATCGACCTTTGAACGAATCAGAATTTTGAAAACAAAAAAATTATGAAATTCTATGCTTTTATTAAATTTTAAAAATATTCTTTAACAATAACTGAGATAAAATAAACAAAATTAATTAAGGTTTTTTTAAAGGTGAAGGCTACAGTCCTCTTCTAGGCAATTGCACCCCTCTTCATCATCGCTTACCTCTTCTTCCTCATTTTTATCGCTAGAATCTAATTCTGGTAGATTCTGCCACTTAATCGTAATATCCTCTCCCGTTTCGTCTGTTTTTAAATTTCTTGCGTGAACCCACGTTAATATCAGATACAGAAGTATTCATGTTGCTTCTTGTTTAATGTAGAACCCTCCTAATTAGCAGTAATATTTACAATCAAACACAGCAACACGCTATGAACAAGAAGCAGTGACAGTTGGCAAAACTTTCCGGATATATGCTATTTTGACTGAATTCTGTGATACGGGTATTTAAATATTATAGGACATGTCGGTTTTTGAAGCAATTTACGTACAAAAACCAGTTTGGACAAGTGGAGTTTAGACTGAATCTGACTTCACCAATCGACGCAGATGACGGTTTTTGACTAATTTTGATACCTAATACATTTTTGGTAAAAATGGACATGTCGGTTTTTGAATGTTAGCTCCTCGCATTTATGAGTGAGCGTACTGTTCGCGATTACGCTAACATGGTATTAATGTAGGACCGACTTTACGGCAGCATAAGATACTCAAACAAATCCTAGCGTTTTTAAACGAATGTATCAAAATATGCTCCAAAGGTGCAGTGCTATTTTAGTGCATTGAAGTCGGTGGTCGTCATTTTGAGCAATTATTATAATAGTTTTGTATTAGAAAAGTGAATAATATTATTTAAAAAAATTATTGCTAGAAGTTAAAATAAGCAGAACAGCAAGTCACACTAACTAAAATTAAGGTAAATAATTGCAATTTTAAGAGACAGTAGGTAGAAAACGTAGCATTAGTCTATTTTGCATCCTTTCCTCATCGTATAAAATTGTAATACGTATTCATTATCATCCTATATATATACTGACTGCAGGAATAGTTTGAAAGTTGGGAACTATTATGTACTTTAGCGTCGTCGATAGACTTTAGGTCCCTTGCCGCATATATTAGATATTTTTTAGTTCAATTTTTGTAATTAACTTTTCTTCTGTCAAAAGCAGAATCTTTACTCACCTCATATAAAGGCGGATTTAAATTGGCAATGAAATATATACGAAACAATATATTTAGTGATGATAACAACACGTTGTGACTTCATTCGGTTCTAAGAACTATTAGTCTCTAATAGCTTATAATATTTGACACATTCATTTTCGTAATATGCGTTTAGGAACTAAACCCTTCAAGCAAAGTTAACCTTAAAAACGACTTATCAGTTTAGTAAGCTTCAAAATGGTACCTTTTACTCCCCGGAGATCTGAAAACCCTAAATAATTTGAAATACTATTCTAATTTTGGTACTGAAGCTTTGGTGTAGACAGAATTTTCAATACTGATTATGATTTATAAAAATTATGTTTATTATCCGTACCGATGCTTGTATACAAAGCAGATTGGCACACCCAGTAATGGGTAACATGCCGAGACAATATATTTATATTTTTATGTTCTTAATAAAAAAAAATAAGATCTTCGAGAACATTTTAGTAAATCAAATGAATAAAATATCTTGGAAAAAATGTTCACAAGTTGATCCGTACAAGAAAAGAGTTAAATAGTTAAAATTACTAAATATTTTAGTAAATTGTAGCTATTGGCTACTGGACTAGCCAGCAGTGTCTTAAAGTGAAGTTATGTGATGAGTGTATGCCAAAGTAATATAGGTCAATATGTTACAAGCTCCGTTCCAATATTGCGGCATAAATATGCTGCAACCATAACAATGGGGAATTTGAATGTCATGTAAGAAAGTAATTCGGAGCGGAGGGAAGAAAAATGAATGTTAGGGACGCATGTTGTAATGACGTAATGGGAATGCGGTGAGAAGAGAATAAGAGGAAGAGCGCAACAAGACGAGATGGCGTCGTGCGGCGTTTGTTTCTCATATTATCCGGCAGCGAGTGCGAGTGCGAGGGTGGCTGGGGTGTTCATACCCCCGCTGATATATTCCATTAAAAGAGCGACCCCGATGTTATTGGCATTGTGTTCATATCGCCGCACCATGGCCGGCCCGGCCCGCCTGCAACTGACGGCCGTATAATACGACTCCACTCGCTTTTATTATTTTTTACTAACCCATTGTTTTCAGTTTTCAGTATTTTTTACTCGCATCGTATTTCCCATCCCTTATCTTTTTTCTGTAGCTCTGTTTGAAACTTTTTGCGATATGCCCTGACGATACAGGTTCTCGCGGCATTATCGAATTGTTTCACAATTTTCAAAGACTTGCACCCGAAGCGTAAATAACCATATCAGCGCCCAGCCGAGTGAGAAATGACAACAGAGAGAACCAATCAGCGGTCGGCCAAGTTTTTCACGGGGAAATTACACTCTGTCGTCGCCGGGAAGATGGATCGACGTCTTTACACTTTCTGTATCGTTTTTCAGTTGTTTACTGCACGTATTGATTGACGACTGGTCTACCCCGCACTACTCACATGCTAAATTTTTGTGACAGTTCATTCAACGTGTCAACAACTTGGAAGTGAAGGTTGTGAAGTGTGTTTTGTTTGGCTTGGCATGCATTGAGAAAGCGTCGCGTGCGGGATGGGCGAAGGGAGGACTTGACGCCAGTTGCATGTGGTTGAATTAATCCCGACGCGCGCAGTCACACTAGCTTAACGCTGCGTCACTATAAATTATAATTCCACTGGGAAGGACCGGTGGATTGCAGTTTGCTGGCGCCGGCACCCACATGCCGGTTAATTATTTATTAATATGTAAGTAATCACTGCACGAGATGAAAAGGGGAAGGTGATGTAGCGAATGAGTGGCTGTGGCTTGGTCGACCGACCACGTGCTTACCTGTTGTGAGCGGATGCGACGGCGGCGGCGGCGTGGTGCCGTTGCAGCGTAGCTCTCGGAGCGTCAGACTGCATCGATCGAGCCTACCGTGGCGACGACCTGAGTGACAGGCCGGACACTCACTAAAACACAGTGGTGACCTTCGCAGGGGTCGACGAGCACGTGATGGTTGGCAACAGGCACGACGCACGGACGCCGGAACTAGCTAGCAGGCACTATATATCACTACTACTGCACACAACTTGTACTCTCCACTCGACTCGAGTTTGAGTTAGTCTGTGAGCGTGGACCGAGCGCGAGGATGAGAGTCGGGATCGCTACACGCTGCACGCTGTCGCTGCTCACCGCCTCATGCCAGCGCAGAGCACACTGAGCCGGGCGCCGTGACGTCAGAGAGACAGCGTCTACTATCGAGCACGGGCGGTGCTCTACGTCGCGCGGCGTCCACGCGGGCCGCCTTTGAAGCGGCGCCTGCGCCTCTACCGCGCACGCGCACTTCCACCCACTACCCCCGTCTGCCTCCTCCGCCTCAGGTATACATACACCTGACCCTGACGGACGGACTTGTTCATAAATCACGTCACTTTTTATTTCAATGCTCCGTGCGATGTTCCTTGAAAAAATTCCGCATCATAAATCCTCGTGCGAATTATTTCCTCGGAGATTTATACACCGGGGCCAGGGGACGCTGCGACGCGCTCCGGCTCATTGTTGCGCCTACTAATTCTACATGCGAGCACGCTTCCCCTCCATCATGCAATGTCACGCGGCGGCGACGCACCGCACCGCGTCTAGTGCGTCGAGAGAGGCAGGTCAGTGCACTAAATTATAGTCTACGCGGATCTACGCTGCACATTCAACTACAAAACTAACAGTTCTCCAAACTTCTCTATAGGGGAAACATCGGGAACCTCACTTTTTTCACCGACTGATTTACTTGTTTCTTTTTTATTTTCCTGAAACTTTAACTTGATAATTATTTCATTATATTGACTTCAGTGGCCAGTAAACTGATCTGCCAAGATTTAAATCGAAGACTATCGATGAGATATAACTAAAGGAGCCTGAATTCCTTGGACACCATCTTCATAAAATCGAAACCGTTAGAGAATGGGTTCCAAAAATCTCCACTCAAAATTCGATTTAATTAGAACATGTTATACATAACAGAAAGCACCTTGTATAGACGTGGTTAATAACTGTTTCATTTGGTTGGTAAAATTTATTTGAAGAAGCGTTTAAATGACTGCAATGTCGAAATTTAACCAAAGGGCGTTGTCTAATTACTTATTATTCTTCAAATCGATTGGATGGTATTTATGGAATAGCTTCGCCTTCATATTCCACCGTGAAAAATTAGGTAAAACAGTTTTGCCTGGGAAGAAAGGGCATAAAGAATAACGGTTATAATGGTTGGTCTGTGTAAATAATGGCTTCAGAAAATGTGTCTCCTGCCGAAAAGTACTGTTTAGTGATAGACGATTGAAGTCGAAAGAAATCTCAGCAAGATTTAGGCTTTACAAAACAAACGTTTTTTTGGATCATTTACAAGTCGATTTTTATTACAAAAATCTGATGTGACCAGCACATTATCTTCCGTCAGTTCCATGTATTTTATATAAATGTCCTACAGAAAGTTCCTTGCAAAAGATTATATTTCTTGTACATTACCTTAGGGCAGTTGTATGTATTTTATACAAATACCATACAGATAGTTCTTAGCAAAAGATCCTATATATCCAGTAAAATTATAACACATACATACTGTCAACTGCACTTGACACTGACACCTTTCAATCAGAATTTTCTTAATATAGCAGCTGTTTCCAGAGTTATAGCATAGCTGGCTAATATAATTTTTTAACTCTATATCCATTTAATATGAAGTGTACAATGCAGTCAAATCGTATAGAGAATAAAATATTCTTTAATATTTATAACAATATTAAATGTGAAAAAATTATATTTAACGTCATTTTTTCAAGAAATACTGTTAAAATCTTCAAATATGGGTGCTTCCGGTTGACCAATTATAGCCACAATCTAATCAGCTCTTCACATGTATGTAACGAAGAGGAATGCGAAAGAATTATAATTTTTTGAATTGTAGTATTAGAGTTATCGAATTAGAAAATTTTGTCACACGCACGCACACACGCACACCGGCACATATGCACACACGCACACACGCACGCACGCACGCACGCAGGCACGCACGCACGCGCGCACACACACACACACACACACACACACACACACACACACACACACACACACACACACACACACACACATCATCGTAAAAATAGTAAAATCGTAATCTGGGGCCCTAAAACGTGCTTATTCATCAAAAACTCACCACTGAATTTTTTGACCAAAGACAATACCCTCCTTACCTAAAAGTGACGGAAGGTAAAAATCAGTACATGAGTAGCCGACTACCCTTCTCTCGACTGTTGTTTCTAAGGCTGCAATCTGCAATGAAGCGCTTTTTCTTCAAGAAATAGAACATTCAATCCCTTACAACTCAGATTTAGCGATCAATGACTTCCACCCTTTTCAAAAATGAAGAAAGACCTTCAAAGAAGAAATTTTGAGTGATGCAATGAGGGAATGGACAGAAAAGTTTGTTTATAGATATATAGGGGAATCATATTGTAGTAACTTTCTCCCACCCTCAAAAATTGGTCAGACAGAAAATACATTTCTGGACGTGCTAATCTGTTTTATTCGCAGATTTCAGTAATTACAGTATACCTGTACGATTGACAGCTTTTGTGCTATTTCAAAATTGGATCTATAATTCGAGTGTGCACTAAAACATTTACCTACCCCTCTTCTCTAAAAAATTGCATTAAGCTAAAACCAAAGTTGTTTCCCAAAGGGTGGTTCATCCCTTAATCCTTGCAGAAAATTAAATAAAAATCCGTACCCCAATCTAGCTTAATAAATCATGCTTTGAAAGAGTGGAACGAGGTCAACAAACTCTTCGCCCTTGATGGGCAGGTGCTGGCTCTTGGTCCGTGAGAGCGTAGCCCTACCCCTTCTCAGGGGGTGTACGCGCCCTTTGGCTGTCCCTCGTCCAGCTGCAGGCCCATTTGCATAATGCATGCAGTAAACCAAACACATGTGATCGGTAGCATGTGCAGAGAACGTGGACACTGCTTGCAGGCGGTCTATCTGCAGATAATGTGCCAGTGTGATAAGATAAGAATTTTAAATCAATCAAGGCAGACTTAATGGATGCCATTAAGAGTCTAGCTGTTAGCGGGAATGAGATAATAACAAACATACTAAACTTCTAACTTTAAGCGAGAATTAAATCATTAGATAGTTTGGTGGCAGTTGCACTCGCAGTAGATTTTATCCAATGCTAACTTATAGCTTTGCTACCGACCAGTTTACTCAAGATATCATCACAGATTATTACCCTTTTCTGGGTGTGCCAATCTGCTTTTTAATTTTCGCAAATTTCGGTAATGATGATATATCTGTATTGTTTAATACTTTTAGCAGTTTTTAAGGGATCTGAAAACTGTCGTAAAGAGAGCCCCATAAGGGTCACTTGTGCTATAGGTAGACGTTGGTCGGCATCGAACATGGACAGTTCGAATCACATGTGAATCTGACATTTTTTTCTAATACAATTCCAATAACTCTAATTTTATGTATTCTACGTTTTCACGTCCGTATGAAGAGCTGATTAGATTTTGGTGCATTGGTCAACCAGAATTATACAGAGTGTAAATGAAATAAGTGCATTAAATTTAACCAGTAATATAACTCGGCGAGAGCAACAATATATCTTAATAACTTTTTCTCGAAATCACATATATTTTTAGCATTTTTACCACCCCGTAAATTGACGAGTCGTTCCAAATATTTTTGTGATAATTGAATGCAGTAACAATAGCTATGAAAAATTTTGTTTTAGCAATTGACAGTCCTGTCAATTGTTGCAATTAAATTTTGACATTAGTAATAAACTTGTTAATAAGGTAAAATTCTGTCAAAATGCGAGTACACAGACATTGTAATTACTTACCTATGGTTTATTTATTTATTTTTTTACTCGTATCTGTACTATATTTTACTTGACATCACGGTTGACATAAAGACAGTGCCATGGAATTGCCAACGCATTTATACGGAGCGTTTCCAAATCATCACCAAATCATTCTGTTCTTAATATTCGCACATTTGTTAATCTTGTACATCTTTATCACATCACAATACGGAGTGTCGCATATGACAATTTTAAAAAAGCAACAGTTATATCCATAACATGTGCAAAAAGTTCCATGTTTTCAGCACATAACAGACTTCAATATTGGGAATGGCTCATAATGTTCATTAATGAGACTGAATTTACTTGGGAAGGTGTATTTATTATGCACAATACACATTTCGACAGACGAAAATACTGTAAAAATTTTCATTATCAATTAGAGGTACCCACCTCTTTTAAATGGACAAAAGTTTGTACTTACATTTTTTGAATAACGTATTTAAACTATTATGATTTATCGACGATAAATAATCATCTCATAACCTAATAACTATGCTTTTGATCTTCCTCTCGTTACCTCGCCCCTCCTTGTCTTCCACTATTCACAGGTTATTAAAAGCCTGGTTTACTACGCAACTTTATAATTTTGTTATCCAAAATTATATTTCTTTATTTTAAAAATTGCACTATTACGAATTAATAAATAATAAATGTTATTTCCGTTGATTCGTTTATTAATTACTGTGACTGCAAGTGTAACCGATAACCGACAATTTTTGAGCTGTTTGTATCTCACTTGATTACGACAGCAGCCATTTGTTCTCCGTGGGCGCGCGCCGAAATATGTAGTAAATCTTTAAAGAATTTTAACTCAAAATCTAAAAGACTTTTGACGTCGGCCGGGATTGAACCCAAGTCCTCGGATTTCCGACACGTTTCATAAGTCATTTTAGCGCACTTGTCCTTTGAAAAAACGTGCGCTAACATTATATAATAAAACTTTTATAATGTACTGTTAATGTAACAGTTCTCCAAACTTCTCTATAGGGGAAACATCGGGAACCTCACTTTTTTCACCGACTGATTTACTTGTTTCTTTTTTATTTTCCTGAAACTTTAACTTGATAATTATTTCATTATATTGACTTCAGTGGCCAGTAAACTGATCTGCCAAGATTTAAATCGAAGACTATCGATGAGATATAACTAAAGGAGCCTGAATTCCTTGGACACCATCTTCATAAAATCGAAACCGTTAGAGAATGGGTTCCAAAAATAACCGACAATTTTTGAGCTGTTTGTATCTCACTTGATTACGACAGCAGCCATTTGTTCTCCGTGGGCGCGCGCCGAAATATGTAGTAAATCTTTAAAGAATTTTAACTCAAAATCTAAAAGACTTTTGACGTCGGCCGGGATTGAACCCAAGTCCTCGGATTTCCGACACGTTTCATAAGTCATTTTAGCGCACTTGTCCTTTGAAAAAACGTGCGCTAACATTATATAATAAAACTTTTATAATGTACTGTTAATGTAACAAATTCTCGAGTTCACCCTGTATGCCATTCTTGATATATACTTTACTCGCACTCACATTTACCAATACGGTTTGTTTATGGAGTTCTAAACACACTAATGGTTTTCTGGTATTATACAACGTACTATAACTTTAATTACCACTATGAATTTTGAACGAAGTATACGTTTTATGATAAACTCGATAAACATTGACATATGACACAAAGGAAAGCGATATGAGTCATCAAATTATATAGAAATTTTGTAACAACATTCATTTCTTTTTCCCTAAACACATTATCATTATTTATATATCATTCACTCACAAATTGTTTTCATTCATTATTTACTTCAGAGAATATTACTTTAGGGAATATAATTAAAAGCGTTTTCTGTTAATTAAAAAGCGTAATTTTCTGTTAGTAAATTTACGTGTGTGAAATAATTCGTTCTTAAAAAATCGTGTTATTAGCGACTAGCCAATCACGCAAGAGTAGAAGAACTACCAAACTATGTCAGTGTATTAGTAAGCATGTTTTTCTTTTAGAGAAAGTTTGATCAATTTTCCAGCGACAAATGTAAGCGTTTCAAAGCCAAAGTAATTGCTAGGAAACTGTAAGGTTTCTTTACAAGTGTGTATTACCCAAATCCTTAGCATAATTGAGTTTGTATATTCTTTGTAAGGAATTGGAACAAACATTAGCTATTCAAAGTGCCAAACAAGACACAAATTAATCAATAAATTGAACAGAAGATTTTATTCAAAATATACGAGGCCATGCTCATAATAATGACATGTAATAATAATTCGACGCCGGCATTTTGAGGGTCATCTTCTAGTTCAGATTTATCTTCTACCGAGGCTCTTTACTTATGACACAATGTGAAAAATTCGTAAGTGCGTACTATAAAACCTCCCTTGTTAATAGAATTAACGCTGTTATTACTAATAAAGACCATGTAATTCCTTAAATGGCAGAATATTTAAATAACATATTCAAAATCTATATATTAAACCAGTCGAAAGAGATTTTGTAGAAATTTCTTACCATTTGCGTAGGTTTTATAATTTATTTGTTGAACTACTATGAGTCTGGGCTTGTATTTATAGCTTAATGCAATATCAATTTTTGTCCAAAATGAGATTGATTGTGTAATAAAAAAATCTGATGTATTCAGCACATTACCTTCCGTCATTTTTATGTATTTTGTATAAAAAATGTCTTACAGAAAGTTCCTTGCAAAAGATTATATTTCTTGTAAAATAAAATAAAATAAATATATCATCACGGCATAATTACCCATTGCTGGGTGTGCCAATCTGCTTTGTATGCAGATATCGGTAATGATGATGACATATTTGTACCGTGCGGGCGTTTACCAGGCGTCACCTCACGGGCACTCATTGCTGGCGTGGAGAGTGCACCACAGGAGTCATTTTTGTGCCATTTAAAATTGGAAATATTTGGCGTCGGTCGGGATCGAACCCGGTTCCCCAGATTCGCGACCTGACACTCAGGCACGCGGCCACGAGACCCCTTAAGGCAGTGGTATGTATTTTATACAAATTCCATACAGAAAGTTTCTTGCAAAAGATCCTATATATCCAGTAAAATTTATAACACATACATACCATCAACTGCACTTGACACTGACACCTTTCAATCAGAATTTTCTAAATATAGCAGCTGTTTCCAGAGTTATAGCATAGCTGGCTAATATATTATATTTAATTTATTTATAATTTTTTAACTCTATATCCATTTAATATGAAGTATAAAATGCATTTAAATCGTATAGAGAATAACATATTCTTTAATATTTATAATAACATTAAATGTGAAAAAATTATAATTAACATCGTTTTTACAAGAAAAACTGTTAAAATCTTCAAATGCGGGTACTTCCGGTTGACCAATTATAACCCACACACACACACACACACACACACACACACACACACACACACACGCACGCACGCACGCACGCATCATCTTCATCATCGTAAAAATAGTAAAATCGTATTCTAGGGACCCTAAAACGTGCGTATTCATCAAAAACACCACCGAATTCTTTAACAAAGACAATACCTTCCTTACCTAAAGGTGACGGAAGGTAAAAAAAACAGAAAAGTCACTAACTTCTAGACTTGAGGAAATTATTGATAATTTGAAATATTGGTAAGAGAGACTGCTAGTCTATTATTTTCCAAGTATTTAATCTTCAAGCAATCGATTATCCTTTCAAGAAAAAGAGAACAACCAAAGTCTAACTGTAAAGGAACCTATTGGAATTACCATTACAAAACCAAATTTTAAAGAGCTGTAATGCTGTAACCTGTATAAATCGCTGAAGTATTAGTATTAATATTTTCGGTATTATTTAAACGAAGTTTCTTATTGGTTTTACTCGTAATTGTATCAGTGGAAACTTATGAAACTTAGGGCTGGTCCTACCACCTCTAGTTTAAGTGATAGTTAGTGATGTGATAACCAACGTATATGTTGCAAAATTGTTCTTACCACCTTTGGTTAGAGTTAAAACCGTTGTTCGCATCGTTTCTAACTTTCAGTTTAATTCCTAACTATTGTATAATAAACTATCACTTGGACTAGAAGCATTGCTTCTAACTTTCAGTTTAATTCCTAACTAATGGATAATAAACTGTCACTTGGACTAGATAACCTAACCTAACTAATGGATAATAAACTGTCACTTGGACTAGAAGCATCGCTTCTAACTTTCAGTTTAATTACTAACTAATGGATAATAAACTGTCACTTGGACTAGATAACCTAACCTAACTAATGGATAATAAACTGTCACTTGGACTAGAAGCATCGCTTCTAACTTTCAGTTTAATTCCTAACTAATGGATAATAAACTGTCACTTGGACTAGAAGTGATAGGATCGAGCTTTAATGGAATCTAATAAGGCTGCGCAAAACCTAATGGAACTCAATGGAATCCAATGGGACTTGCACAACCAAATGGAACTTAATGTAACCTGCGCAATGGCTACCGAAACGCGGGAAAACTGAAGGAAGATCACAAACCTTTGTGCATCCCGGTGTACTTATCCTTGAGGACGGTGAACTCGTAAATTTTGCCAAACTCCTCGAACATAGGCCTCAGATCATCTTCCTCAAGATGTCTAGGAATCTGTCCGACAAAAAGTTTGATAGCGTCGCGCTGGTCACAAGCCATGTGCTGGTGATGCTGCATTGCTGCTGGAGGAGACGTAGGGATATGCATGATACAAGAAACGAACACAAAGATACAAACACGCACACGCCCACGCACAAAACAAAGGACCTTGAAATGTTGTTGTCAGTGCATGACACAGAAGTTATCACAGATGGTGTTTGTACTATTGCACGTATAAAACAACAACACCGAACAACACGAGGACAAGGACGGCACACACAACAACTAGCAACTAGGTGAGCGACGCAAACGCGACTAGGAGCTTGCACTCGTGCAGTGGGCCCCTGTGTCTAAATTAATGTGCGTCTTTGTGCCGCTTGCATTTCGCAGCGGGCATAGCCAATCCACAGCCACCCTTACCCAATAAAAGAGGTGAGGGCTGAGGGGTTCGCGGCGCACAGCTGACTCATACGAGCGCCCCTGTCTGTACACCCTTCAGCCCGGCGACCCCTTGCCAGCAACCAGGACGCCGACCCTACGCACCAAGCTACGCAACGCGTGCTGTGTGCGATCTCCAGCTTCGCAACCACTGGGACAAACAGCACCGGACCAAATAACTTTCCTCTATTTAGCAACACCATACCGGATTCAGAATTTTTACCAGAAACTGATAATTTCAAAATTTAATCGACAATAAAAAGAAAACGCGTTACTTGTATGTCTGTGGATATAGAGAACATTAAAGGAAAAATCTTAAATAAACAATAATATTAGTAAGTAGGGATCGACCGATATGATTTTTTGTGGCCGATACCGATATCGGCCGATACCGATATACTCATATCCGATATTGGCCGATACCGATATATCGGCCATAAAATTTTGTCGTAAATTTTTTGCTGTATAAATGAGGTAAAAGTGATTTAAAATGATATACTGTTACCGTTACACGCATTAACCATAAATAAATCACAAAAAAAATGCAGAGCAAATGAAAAAAAAGACATTTTTTTTCAAACGTCGTAGAAATGGCATTTTTGTGACTTAATTCACAACGTAGAAGCTAATTTCTACGCCGCCGGAGTAGAAGTAAAATAAATAAATATCCATAGAAACTACATAGAATTAGCGAATAAAAAGAAAAGTAGTCGTTTGAAAAAAAAATTCAATGTGTCATTCGGAATAAAAGTGTCTTTGTGTGCCTCGCATGCAATTGTTCGACTCGCTTCGCTCGTCGTGCAAACTTCCATGATCGCCACACAAAGTATCACTTTTACTCCTAATAACACAATATACTGTTTTCAATAATATATTTAGCACCACCGCCAAATAGTGTTGCTAGTGAACAGCTATTTTCTTCAGCTGGAAATGTTTATGAAAGCGCAATAATTTTGTTACATTACAACTTGCCAAAACTTAACTTTAAATATTAATTTGTTTAACTAAGTGTGTAACTTTACTTCTACATTTTTAATGACTTTTTTGCTAAATTTTGAATAATAATAAACTTGATTTGTTTTTTATTTAGTATTTCTGTTTTAATTTCCTTTAAAAAATCCTTAGCAACTGAAATATTAAGCAGTTTATATTTTTTTAGGCCGATACCGATATAGGCCGATATCGTAGATTACATATCGGCCGATACCGATATCGGCCAAGAAGACCGATATGGCCGATATACCGATACCGATATCGGTATCGGTCGATCCCTATTAGTAAGACTAAAGAATCAATAGTGAATTTTAGATGAAGAATGGCAAATGTTTAAGGAACAAGTACTAATATTAAATTAACCTTGGCAGATATTAAAGGATCAATAGTAAATATTAAAGGAACAGGACCCAATATTAATGGAATAGTGGCAAATGTTAAAGAAACAATAGCCGGTACAAAAAGAACAATTACTGAGTTTACATGCAATTTTCAAACCGTTTTCAACACGTATTTAGTTTTGAAAAAGCAATGTATACAGAGTCAAAACGGTTTTAAATTATTTTAAACTAAAACTAAAATTCATGGGTTTGACTTGAAAACTAATTTCAAAACTAATCATGTAAATACTTAAAGCGTACATAGCATAATGTTTCTGTCGCTTTGTGTTACTAATCTACAAATAAGCTGACAGTTGTGTAGTTTTAGTGCGTAGTGGTACAAAGTAAAAAAAATAATTGAATAATAGCAAAACGAAGAATTTGGAGTGAAGAGAATTTGTCACTTACATCGGCCAAATTCACATGCACCGAAACTGTTTTAAAATCAGTCTGTAAATTTGTTTTGAAAATTACATCTAAACAGTTTCGCGTAATTTTGACTGAAAACTGAAACCATTTTAAAAACTGCATGTAAACGTAGTAAATATTACAATGGTATATATAGGGCGTTATTTAAGTAAGCGTAGAATGTTTAACCGATGGTATAACTAACCATAGGTAGTAAATCTGGCAGTAATTTTTGTTTTACATGCTTTTCATAAGAACTGGGAGCCCCTTAAAAATTGACCAATTACGCCATGGTTCAAAAACTAATGTGAAACGCTTTTTGCATTGTCCTACAATTTATATTCGATATGTATATTGAATATCAAAATGCCAATTACCTCAATTATAAACATATACTTTTTCATTGTAAAAGTAAAAGTCAAATAATTATTATCTGCTGCGACACCAATAAACATATATGTCATTTGTGACAGTTTATATAATATACCTCAAACTTTTGCTGCTGCTATATCAAAGGAGTTAGCAATTACTGCAGATTTGGGCAGTCATCTCAACATTCTATTAAGCTATGTACGTTTACTTACATAGCACCCTGTATAAAAGCAACGATGGTGTATGTTAAAAGAATAAAGGTAAATGTTACACGAATAATGCCAAATTTTCAAGGATCAATGGCAAATGTTCAAACAACAGCAGGTGTAAATCGAACAAATGTTGACATTACAGGTAAAACGACAAATATTAAAGGAACAAGTAAATAATATTAAAAATACAATGATAAATATTAAAATATAAAGTGACCATGTTAAAGGAATCCATAGCATATAATCAAGGAAAAATAGTAAAAGGACAATGATAAATATTAGGGGATATACAAAAGCTATCATTGGAGCTTACAAAAATAGTAGATCGTAATAAAATTGTGCTGAACCTAATGGAATTCCAAATGTTAAAGGAACAATGATGGATATTAAAGAACAAAAACAAATATCGAAAAACAAATGCAGATGATATTGGAACAACAGAAGATGTTAAAGAAAAAAAATCTGTTGTGGACACCACACGACTTCCTTGTACGCAAGACCAATATGAAGTATAGACCCAATTATAAAATTGCATGTATTTGACATAATTTGACATTAACATCTATTTTTTAATTTTTTTGTTATTTTTTGTCCTAATCCACAGCAAGCTTCATTACAAAAACCAAAAAATATATGTTTAAATTTACATATCTCGCTTATACAAAGGGCTAATTTAATAATACTTAATGTGCTAGACGCAGAATTTAATTCTCTAAAACGCTTATTTGACGCATTTATTTCTAAAATTAAAATGAAACCATTTCATTCAAGAAAAACTGTTAACAACTTCAGGTAATATATCATTTCCGGTTAGCCTGTTTTGACCAAAATCTACTATGTTATTCCAATTGACATAAAAGTCTTATATACTAAATTTGAAAAGTTTTGGATTATATTTTATAATAGTTTTTCATTAAAATCTATTATAGGCTTCAAATAAAGTACCATTTCTGGAAATTATGTAATGACCAAAAAGGGAGGTGCACAACTAGATGTTATATCAGTCCTAAATATAAAATTTCAACTTTCTACGGCTTACCGTTTTTGAGTTATGCGAGATACGTACGTACGTACAGACGTCACGACGAAATTAGTCCAAATGGATTCAAGGATGATCAAAATGGATATTTCCATTGAAATATGAAAACCGAAATTTTTCTCGATTACAATACTTCCTTTACTTTGTACAAGGAAGTAAAAAGGAAATAAAGAAGAAATAGTAATATTTCTGATTCCTGCCCTGTACCACTATCACTTTCCCCCTTCCGCACCATCCCCTTGTCTATTCTCTCAGCCCTCTCGGATGTGAATGGATTCCGTGGTACAGTTGCGCAAAAGTCCCGTTATCTTTTCGCAGGCTTCCATTCATTTATCGAATCATACAAAACTGACTTGTTTATGTTATGATGTGTGAATTTTGTACATTGTGTTCACACTGAAACGTTACATCTAACATTTTTACGCCCATTCATTTTCGTTTAGATAATGTATACACAAACGCACAAACGGAAAACTTTGATAACACAGACGCTCCCCAAAATTGCACCTGTTTAAACAGAAAATAAAACAAACTTTGTAAATAGTGAAATTTGGACGCAATTGGAGCGTGAAGAGGAAAACTCGAATTGCTGGACGAGATGTGGATGTTCTCAACTATATGTAGGAATATATCTGAGTAAACAGGGGAGTATCTGTTTCTCTTCTAGCTTCTATCTTTGTTTCTGGAGTACACAAGCGTAATATTAATGATGCACCAGTTGGTAGTTATTATCCTGGTTTGCTCGTGTGAACACTGCTCTACTTTGTGGAACTGGACCAATAAATTATACAATTAGCAAAACAGGACGACCAAAATGATTAAATTATAAACATCGTCAAGATCTACGCTGACGAAGAAGATTACACATTGTTAGGGTCATTATTTTAAACATATATAAAATCTACTTTGATTTTCCAGTTTGCAAAATATATCGTCACGCCTTATTACCCATTTATGGGAGTACAAATCTGCTTCTATTCTCAGATTTTATAATTGATATTTTTGCAAATTTCGACTTGTTTAAAATATAGTTTTTAAACTAAATATGTTATTCAAGTATTCCGCCATTTAATATCGGATTATATCGCCTTTATTAGTATAACAGCTTTCAGTGCCGTAAATACGGCGTGACAAAGGTGGCACATGCACGCCGCGGGCGCAAAATTCTTAAGGGCGCAAACTTTTAATCATTTATATGGTTTTAGATCAAATATTTCTAAAAATCTATATCCTAAAATTAACAAATAATTAACTACAGATAGGCCAGTCGGCAAAGTGTTTATTGTGGAAATAATTGGTGACAAGCTGACGTGAATTTGATGCTCTTTATTGGGACCTCTAAATGACATTTTGCACCCTCTAGAAAGGTGCAAAAAATGAGTTTTCCTACAACCGTGCGTGAATAGCTATTTGTGTATTAAGAGCGCAAAATGGGACATTATCGATTGAGAGGTTGTTGCCGCGCGACGCAGGAGCGAGGCATTCTCTCGAAATCGACAATGTCCATTTGTGCTCGAAACACACACAAGATTTTTTCTACAGTCGCCGCAATGGGGTCCTCCACCATAACAAAAATTTATTTTTTATTTATTTTTACTTATCGGTATTTTCCATTCTTCTTGAGCTATTGCTTCAATCTAATCTAAGCATTTCATACTTTCGTTTTTGTAAATGAATGCCCTATTTTATTTTCACAACAGTGCGGCATTTTGTTTGGTTATGTAAGTGGGTAATGTGTAACTACAGTGTCATTAATTCCTGACTAAACGTTTCCATTAAGAATATAGCCAAGTAACAATTCTCACCATTGTATAGTTATAAATTTGAGGAGCGAGCGTTTTTTCTACTTTGTCGCTCTAGAGCGGCAAAGTGACATTTTGCGTTGACAAAAGAGAGCGCAAATGGCTACTTTGTATATAGACTGTAGAAAAAAGTACTTTGTGTCACTTTTCAAGCACTAGTGCGTGAAAAGTACTTTTCACGCACTAGTGCTTGAAAAGTAAATAGGCATTGCTAGGCAACATTAAAATTTGGTTAATTTACCTGTCAAGTATATAATTAGGTAGTAAATAATAATGAAAGTAATAAAATTTATTGAGAAATATGAATATACATATAAATGAAACAAATCTAATATTTTTTTAACAGATTGAGTACTAATCTAATCTTTAAGAGTATTAACATTTTTTGGGAAACTTACATTGTATTCTAACCTAACCTAATTTTTAATATTAATATTAAATGTACGATTTGTATATTATAAAAGACTAATCATCGACTGTCTGAGATTCTTCCAAGTGTTTAAGTTACATTTTGTACAGTGTTATGAGAAAGAGCACTAACAGTATTTGACGCTGCTGGATGCCTGAATACTCAGTAAAACATCGCACTCGACCAAAAAAGTACTAATTTACACGCTTGTTACATAAATAACTATTTTGGCTGTTTTCTTGAAAATAATGACCCGTATCAAAATTTTTCAAGAATATAAAATAAAAGCTTGTAATTTCCTGCACCTACATAAAAGGAATGTTACATTTTTTGCCTAGGATAAACTCTCAAAGAGTTATGTTAAAATATAGTTAACGAGAATAACAATTTATGACAGAAATTTAAATTGCTCAAAAAATAAACAATATACGGTATTTATCTTCTTCCATTTAAGCCATTCAATATTGTAGAGAATTGGACATAATTTTGAATTCTCAGATTGGCTGAAATTGGAGACATGAGACACGTTTACCCAATGTAATTTTGGCTACTTAAAACTGACAATGATGCGAGCGCCATCTGCTAAATGGCCTAACAGTGGAACAGAGTATAGACGATTTTTGCCAATGAGCGGTTCGCGAGTTACTTATATGAAATTCCTCTAAAATTTTAAGCATCTGCAAATCATTTCATCTGAAATTTCGACACATATTAAATACATAATATTGTATACCTTTAATCGTGTCAAAATTTTAAATGAAAATATGAGAACTAAGCCGATTTGCAAATATTTTAATTTTAGAAAATGTCTATGTAAGTTTAAGTTGTTAGTAACTCGCGAACTGCTCATCAGAACTTGATTTTGTTTTTATTTTCTTGATACAGGGGCGCAATTTTTTTCCCACATGCGCTCAAAGCCACTTACGGCTCTGACATCTTTAATTCTATTAGTCATTGTATTTAAAAGCCTTGCACATTCTTCTGTTAGAATATTGCAGGGTAAGAATGTCAGTAGAAAAATCTGAAGTAAGATGACCCATTAAATACCCGTCATATAAGTTCATATTAATAGTAGTCGAAAATATTGTATAGAAACTTCTCACCATTTGTATAGGGTAATTCCGAGAGAGCTAATAGAAGAACACATTCTTCTACTCCCGGAATTACCCTTAGTTTTATAATTTGTTGAAAGTGTACTCTAGCTGGTCTCATATCTTTAGCATTGTAAGCGTTTATTAATGAGTTCTCAAAGCTGCCAAAGAGAGAGAGAGAGAGAGAGAGAGAGAGAGAGAGGAGCATAGGTGTCACTTTTGTGTTATTTGAAAATTTGAATTTTTTTCAAATTTCATGTCCATCGGAATCAAATCCAAGCAGACTAAATCACAACCGATCACTTAATGCACACTGCTACACACAAATACTTTTAAAGGCTTTAAGTAAAATGCTACTTTCGGTTGATCTATTATAACCAAAAAATTGTAAAACATATGAATAGAAACACAAACATACTTATTTATAAATTTATTGGTATTAGTTGACAGTTAGTATGATTGTAGGGATAATGAGAACTATTAGGAGATTCATGGCCATTTGCACCATTGGAGTTTAACGCTAATCTGTAGATTAAGTTGAGTGTCATTTTTTGTATGCATTGCACGGCTTCTTAACAGAAGGTTAAGGTAACGTTTGTGAAGTTTAACTTAAAACCGACTCCTTGTACGGTTTAAGAATTGGGATAACCTCTTTTAAATAGTATTTTTGTAAAAAAAGTATACGTATTGAATTTTTATACAGGTATTGTAAAACAGAATGTAATAATAATTGATTGTCAAAAATATATTAATTATGTAATTATTATGAACAGATATTGAGCTATGGATATAATTCAAGATAATATATATAGTTTTTGACGACGAAGATGACGAATTGTTTGATTTTGATATTATTTATGGCATTCCGAGAAGAATTTACGAACGGGCTAACCCGTTTCATGAGTAAAAATGATTTCTTCATGAGATTCCGTTTAAGAAAAGCGACTGTTTTAAATTTATTGCCGCAAATTGAACAGCATTTGGAATTTCCATATATGTGAGTTTTATGCATGTTTAGTTTTTTAATTGATTTTTATATTAATATACATTTTTTATTCAGAAACAACTCTGTTTCGCCGATAAACCAACTACTGATTTGCCTGCGAGTATTTGCTACGGGTGGGCACTTATTGTCAATAGCTGATTTTGGTGGAGTTCATGTTTCAACGGTTTCTAGAATCGTAAATAACATACAACCTATAATTTTACAAACTAATAACTACTAAATACAATATAAATAATAATATTAATACTTACTTTGATTTTATATATTTCATAATATTTTAAGTTATGTGTTGTCAATTATTCTCAAATATAAAAATATTATTTACATTTAGCTTGACAGCATTCCCCGAAGTGCATAAAAATTACTAAATTCCCCTAGATGAAACGTTAATCTGTAGTGTAACGTAACCCGTACCTAACCTCAAGTGGTGCAATGTAAGTTAAAATTAACTGACAGTTACGTTAAACTGAAGATTAGCTAAACTTTATTTTTAACTTACAGTGGTGCAAATGGCCATCAGTCGTGGTAAACAGTGTTTAATAAATAGTAATTTAATTAACTTTCCTACTTTTCGATTCCAAATGAAACATGATCAGGGATAGTTAAAGTAAAGTTGGAAAATAAGATCATTACGGTAAGGATAAAAATGTCGTCAAAAAATATCAGACGTAATAAAATGCGTGCGTATATCAGAAACAACAGAAAATAACTAATTATTAATTACTTTACTTTAACTATCCCTGATGAGGATTCATTTAAAATCGAAACGTAGGAAAGTTAATTTAATTACTATTAGTAAATACTGATTTATATTTTTAAAAACGCAGAATACTTTTTCATTAAGAACTTTTTTTGAACAAAGACAATTTCTTCTTTGAAAAGAGGTAAAAAGGATGAGTAAAATATGTGGTACATTTCAGGAGTGAATAACCCGTGTTGTAATAAATGTGCCCACGAATTGAAATCAATGAAGAAGAAAATAAAAAAGAGAAAAAATATTTTAGAGCAAATTACGTAACACAATATATTTCGTTTGAAGAAGCGACTGCACACACGACCTTCCATCCATCTATCAGAGATCAATAGCCTAACTTTATTTGTAAACTTTTTCCGTGTTAAAACATCAAAGCTCTGGAGGACTTGGACTCAAAGCTCTTGAAAATAAACGCGTAAGTGAATCAAGTTCACTGCATGACAGCCCAGCTTTTAAAACCGATAAAAGACGAAGAGACCGCGCAGGCATTTTTTATTTCAACGCATTCATTTATTTGAACTAACTGCCAGGAAGAAAGAAACGTCTGACAATGCGATTAATTTGTACTAGTCTTATTTTTAATTCCAGAGGGATTAGTGTTTTTGGGCGCAATCCAGCAAGAATATGGGCACTTGAAGAGAATTAGCTTGTACATGAATACTTCTGTTTTCCTGCAAAAACGAATTACTTTTTTAAGCTTTTTACTTCAACTGCGCTTGTTCTTCTTCTTGCTTTTGCATTCTCTTCCGCGGTTTCTCATTTATCACTTAAATTCCTATCATCGCCAAAAAAACATGACTGATTTCCTACTAATTATTTTAAATCATCCTAAATTACTTGCCTCTTAATCCAGTTTCTAATGTTTACGAAAACATAACTGCTATGCTATGACAAATGATCTTCGTAACTGGGTAATCATTTCCAACATTTAATCATTTCCAAGGACCATGAACTGATGACATATTGGCCTGGAATATAGACCTGGTCGCGCAAGAAATTTCCTAATGTCCTTTGGTCGCAATAGTCATCAAATTCCAATTGAGAATGACCGTTAAGAGAATAACTGGAGACAATTAGTTCACTTTTTTCCTTACCTTTAGTTTCGCATTTCTTCAAGACCGTTTTAAGTCCTGGCATTTTTATTTCTAGAGGTCCTGTGACTGAATTTTTTACTTAATTGTATATTTAATTTCATGTTAAAATTTTCATATGGCTGTAAAATTTGCTCTATTAATTTTAGAACTAAAGTGCAAGTACAAAAATTTAACGCTGCATCAAATGGCCCTAAATTTATTGCTATAATAGGTTCTTGTCATGAGATAAACCTAAAATAAAATATCCGTCTTTAAGCTTTTTACAGAGACAAAACATACAATACAAATCTTCGAATTGTTTTATATTGACAGATAAAAGTTTATTAATTAATATTTAATATTTAATTTTTAATATTGTTCTATTGTGTTTTTTCTGCGATGATAAATGTATACCCATGATTACTGATAAATAAATTAATGAATTCAACAATTATTAAAACTTTATGACAGATATTTCTTTTCCAAACTGAAGCAATACATCTGTTTAACATTTTGTGCTATTGCTCATGGCACTGTAAAAAGCTAAAAATTATTACTTTTATTAAGCCTCTCTTTCGCAAACAAAACACATGTAAACAATAATATTGGACATGTTAGATGCAGTTTTCTATTCTGAAAATTTTACCATTGTATGTCCTATGATCCACAAAAAAGTAGACACCCGGTAATATATATATATATATATATATATATATATATATATATATATATATATATATATATATATATATATATATATATATACCGTGTGGCGCTCGAAATCCGTTACATAGGCATTTAAAACGGGAAAACAGTTTTTCCTAACGCGTTGCTCACCAAATTATTTTAGAAAAAAATTCTTCAAATAAAATTTGTAGAACATAAAATTCTGCATTTGAATCAATAAGCAAAATTAATTTTGCATGCTTTGTAGCAGCAGAAATTAGGTATGAAAATGTCGAAAATCTACTCAAAAGTAGTGATAGCCATGGAATTAACAAAAAG
Source organism: Harpalus rubripes (assembly GCA_963082715.1). NCBI lineage: Eukaryota > Metazoa > Arthropoda > Insecta > Coleoptera > Carabidae > Harpalus > Harpalus rubripes. The sequence goes on from OY720449.1 coordinate 17,930,479, forward strand.
CTTAACAAACAAACGTGTGTTTATCTGTCATAAAAATTTATTTACAATATAATTTTTTAATAAAATTATTATAACGTAAAATTCTGAAGCAGAATAATAATTTAATTCTTCTATACTGTTCAAATACTGATTTTTCTGGACAAAAAATCACAATATTTGACATTTAAATCAACACATTTGTTTATCTTCTTTTTTTTAATTCCATGGCTAGCACTATTAAACTGAAATTTTTTAAAAATTTATATTCAATTTCTGAAGTTACTAAACATACGAAATGCATTTTGTTTACTGATTTACATGCAGAATTTTATATTCTACAACTTTTATTTGAAGATTTTCTTTCTAAAATAATTTAGGGAGCAACGCGCTGGCAAAAACGGTTTTCCCATGTTAAATGCCTATGTAACGGATTTAGAGCGCCACCCGGTATATATATATATATATATATATATATATATATATATATATATATATATATATATATATATATACAGGGTGTTGACTTGGACGACGCACCATAGGGGTTTCAATGGTAAAATCTTAATGTGCAGTTATTTGCTCCCCTAATTATTTTAGAGCAAGATTGTATTTAAATTTTTATTACAGAAAAAAATACTTCATCCGAATATGCTATTGTTTATAATTTTTCAATTTCCGGAACCGTAAAATTAGTCGAAAACAATAGTAACATTTTTGCAAAAATCATGATGCCATTAAACAAAAATTTAAATAAAAGCGCAAACATCTGTCGCTACTTAAAGAAATCTTAATTTTGGTTGTCATTAAAGTACATTGTTGTAATCAACAACTCTTACGTCGTTGTCTTCAACTACAATAAAGATGTTTTCATTTTCCTCGTTTTCAACAAAAGTGCAAATATCTGTCAAAGATTCTTCACGTTTAAAATTATTTTCAAAACAAGGATAAAGAAAACACTTTTATTGTAGTGTTGATGACAACAATGTAATAGTTGATTACAACAATGTAATTTGACGAGAACGAAATTTAAGGTTAAATAGTGACAGATGTTTGCGCTTTTGTTCCATGGCATCAATGATTTTTCAAAAATGTTATTATTGTTTTCGACTATTTTTACGATTCCGGAAATTGAAAAATTATAAACATTAGCATATTCGGATGCAGTATTTTTTCCTGTAGCAAGAACCTAAATACAAATTTGCCCTAAAATAATTAGAGTAGCAAATAACTGCACATTAATATTTTATTTGAAACCCCTATGCTGTGTCGTTCAAGTCACCAGCCTGTATATATTTCGCTAAAATGAAGTCGAAAAGTTATGGAAAACTTAGTCAAATTGTAGTTAAACTCAGTGTAATGGTTATTTGCATTTTACTATGAAATGTTTCATTGCAAGTAATACAATAAAATTTACGAGATTTACATGGAAGAAATCGTATAAAATACGAGTAAGATATTTCTTCAGTGAAAGATCAAAGGATTTCAAGACAGCTATATTTAACATTACAAAGTGGCGTATCATAATCACATATTATTCCTGTGGTAATGGGCCTAAGAGTGAAACGGCAACATAAAACTATTCGCATTTCTCGTTATGGAGTCGACGACAGCAGCAAAGGCTGAAATGCATTACTGCGATCCATACAACTCGCTTGACAAATGTATGGCGGATTCATTTTTTGTGTTGTTCTAATTTAGAAGTGGACTGAAAAATGGTTCCGTATAAACAAGGAATGTAGGACTTCAACATTGTATATGAAATATTTTCTTGGATTTGGATATTTCCTTTTCATTTTATAACATTTCCTTAGATGTGTTGAGTGTGGCTAGAGTAGTTTATTAAATTAACAAAAATACTTGTACCCAGATAAATGAGTAGTGAACTTTTGGATGCATTTGGATGATGCCACTCGTTTCATACCCAAAATATTGGCTTTTATCATCTTTCACGTCTTTAAGGCAGATTTTATTTCGCCATTTTTAAATAAACATAATCGCCAAACATGACAAAATACTTCGTCACTATATAGCAGCCAAATTACTACTAGAGAGCCACTTTAGCAACAGAAGAATCTCTATAGTAACAGACAGCCAAGCCGCACTAAAAGCACTAGAATCCTGTGAGACAGAATCTGGACTTGTTCTAGAGTGCATCTACAGATTAAATGCACTTGGAGCGAGGAACAAATTGAAATTAATATGGGTACCCGAGCATTCAGAGATTGAAGGTAACCAGGTAGCAGATAGTCTGGCTAAGAAGGGGACAAGTTTTCCTTTCACAGGACCAGAACCGGCTTTTGGAATCTCAGCGGAAACAGTTAAGCTGGAAATAAAAACATTGCTGAATTAATGGCACAAGAATCACTGGTTGGAGTCACCAGGGCAAAGACACTCAAAGCTCTTCCTAAATTAACCAAACAAGAAAAGAACGGAACGTTTATTCCTAATAAGCAAACAAGACGTTAGATTAATAACAGGACTCCTAACAGGACACTGTCTACTAAACAAACACCTACACACGATGGGACTAACACAAGAACCAACATACAGGGGGTGTGGTGAAGAAGAAGAAACCCCTCAGCATGCGTCACTGTGAAGCCTTTACGAGCAGCAGATATAATATCCTGGGGGCAGAAAAGATCCAGCAGGATATGCTAAAGATTTAGATCCGAAGAAAACCCTGGAGTTTATTAAACAACAGGACTCCTAGAATAGGAGTAAATCTGAAGGGTACAATAGATCTACATGTCGCAGTACAGGGATCTACAGGAGACCACCGCTTGTAATATAATAATAGTGTAACAGTCAAACAGAAAGAATGTGTCCAATATGAATTAAACCGGACATGACAACTCTATAGTCTCTTCATGGTTATGCTCAATAAAGATTGTATGATTTTTTATGACATAGGTAGTTTCTTATTGCTGCACCAGGTTATAGAATCTGTGTATAAGGAGACGTAACTCGTAACTCTCGCCAGAAAATAATTTCGAATTGTCAATAAAGTTCATGTATATATATATATATATATATATATATATATATATATATATATATATATATATATATATATATATATATATATATATATATATACTAACAACTTTAGAGAAAAATGTTTTATACCAAAAAGGATCAAGAATAAGGGGATAATGTATTAATACTAACAAACAGAATATTTAACCAGTGGATCTGAAACAGTAGAATAAAATTATATTTTTTTAAATGGCACTTTATATAATTTTTTAGCCCTTTAAATAGAATATTATTTTCTGATTTCAACGATATAAATATAGCATAGGGTTATATAACAATTATTTCGAGAAAAATGGTATGAAAAACGAGAAATAATGTAATAAAAAATCTGATGTGGACACCACACGACTTCCTTGTACACAAGACCAATATGAAGTATAGACCCAAGTATATAATTGCACATATTTGACGTAATTTGACATTAGCATCTATTTTTTATTTTTTTGTTATTTTTTGTCCTAATCCATAGCAAGCTTCATTACAAAAACCAAAAATTATATAAGTTTTAAATATACATATCTCGCTTATACAAAGGGCTAATTTAATAATACTTGATGTGCTAGACACAGAATTTAATTCTGTAAAAAAATTATTTGAAGCATTTTTTTCTAAAATCAAAATGAAACCATTTTATTGAAGAAAAACTGTTAACACCTTCAGGTAATATGCCACTTCCGGTTAGCCTGTTTTAACCAAAATCCACTATGCTATTCCAATTGATATAAAAGTCTTATATACCAAATTTGAAAAGTGTTAGATTATATTTTAAGATAGTTTTTCATTAAAATCTATTATAGGCTTCAAATAAAGTACCATTTCTAGAAATTATGTAATGACCAAAAAGGGAGGTGCACAACTAGATGTTATAGCAGTCCTAAATACAAAATTTCAACTTTCTACGGCTTACCGTTTTTGAGTTATGCGAGATACATACGCACGTACGCACGTACGTACGTACGTACGTACGTACGTACGTACGTACGTACAGACGTCACGACGAAATTAGTCAAAATGGATTCAGGGATGGTCAAAATGGATATTTCCGTTGAAATCTCCGAACCGAAATTTTTCGCGATTACAATACTTCCTTTACTTCGTACAAGGAAGTAAAAATGGGTTTACTACTAGCGTAACTAGGCAACAGACGTATCAATACCTGTGTATTGCCTATTGTAATATTATAACATTATTTTTAATACCATTTTTCTCGAAATAATTGTTATACAACCCTATACCATATTTATATCGTTGAAATCAGAAAAAAAATCGAATGGGCTAAAAAATTATATAGGATACCATTTAAAAAAATCTGATGTGGACACCACACGACTTCCTTGTACACAAGACCAATATGAAGTATAGACCCAAGTATAAAATTGCACGTATTTGACGTAATTTGACATTAGCATCTATTTTTTATTTTTTTGTTATTTTTTGTCCATAGCAAGCTTCATTACAAAAACCGAAAAGTATATAAGTTTTAAATATACATATCTCGCTTATACAAAGGGCTAATTTAATAATACTTGATGTGCTAGACACAGAATTTATTTCTCTAAAAATTTTATTTGAAGCATTTATTTCTAAAATCAAAATGAAACCATTTTATTGAAGAAAAACTGTTAACACCTACAGGTAATATGTCACTTCCGGTTTACCTGTTTTGACCAAAATCTACTGTGTTATTCCAATTGACATGAAAGTCTTATATACCAAATTTGAAAAGTGTTAGATTATATTTTCAAATAGTTTTTTATTAAAATCTATTATAGGCTTCAAATAAAGTACCATTTCTAGAAATTATGTAATGACCAAAAAGGGAGGTGCATAACTAGATGTTATAGCAGTCCTAAATACAAAATTTCAACTTTCTACGGCTTACCGTTTTTGAGTTATGCGAGATACATACGCACGTACGTACGTATAGACGTCACGACGAAATTAGTCAAAATGGATTCAGGGATGGTCAAAATGCATATTTCCGTTGAAATCTGAAAACCGAAATTTTTCGCGATTACAATACTTCCTTTACTTCGTACAAGGAAGTAAAAATATAATTTTGTTCTGCCGTTTGAGAACAACTGGTCGAGTTATTATTAATAAATTAGCCCCTTATTTTTGATCATTTCTTGTATATAACATTTTTTTCTAATTAAAAAGCGGGATATAGGCTAAAATGTTTCAATGCCTTAATGGTGTTTTCTGCATGGGCAAATAAAAAAATTATAAGTAATAAAAATTGAAAATAGATTAACATTTCTATAAAATGTTGCTAATTTTCTTCTATAAAGGAGTACTATGTAGTCATGTGTTACTCGGAAAATTAAATCCGTTACATTTACTTGGCAGCTGTGACATACTCGATATTCTGTGCTTCCAAGTGAATACAGATTCCTAGAAAGAGAGCTGTTGAATTCTACCCGAGTTTGATAACAACCAGTTGCAGTTCTAGCCGCGACTGATTATTCTAATCAGTGAAAAGGCGGAGTCTCGCGTAATGCATACGATTCCGGGTACCGATGCCGCTGCCACCGACGCGGCCGACGCCGAATTCGTCCGCTGTTTGCTGTTCGTGCGTGCTGTGCTCATGTAATATTAAACTGCGAATCAATGCAACTGGTCACCAATAATAATATTGTTACATATGCATGTGTTTACACTGCGCGCTCCGCCGATTACAGTTATGTTTTATGGAAATTATTATTCATACAGCGGCCATCGATGGAAAAATTACAATACTCCAGGTTTGCAGCGGGCAGTGGCGTATCAACGCAGAAACCTAAGAAGCCCGGGCTTTCGGCGCAAAATTTTACAGGGGGCGCAAATGTCCTACAAGCCCAGGAGGCACAATAGGGGAGTATCACTAAGTGAAATTTATGTGTTTTGATAATGTATTCTAAAGGTGCATTCACAAATGAAAATTAGGTTTATGGTTTTTGTTTAGGTTTAAGTAAGTCATTCATAAATGTAAGTTTAAATTACCTGAAAATTAATTTTAATATGTACAGACATTTACGTAAATGTTTTAAAAACAATATTGAAATATCGGTAGAGCAGTACTCAACAAGACACCTGTGCGCCGTGAAACTGTCATTCGCTTGGCATTATTGGTTATATTTGAGCAATTAAGTTATGACAGTCTCCATGTTCTTCTCACATTTGTTTAAAAAGCCGAATCCACCAAGTGGATACTAAATAAAGATGGGTGTATATATCTATATCATTTCAGACTCGTTCTCATTGGTGAAGTTTGTGACGTCAAACTAAATCATAAACCTAAAGTTTGGACCTTGCAATGTTTAGCTTTATGATTTGGATTTAAAGACTCTAATTTCTGAAGTGTGAATGGAGTCATTGTATAATATGCGGTCAAAGTCTTTAAATCTAAAGTATAAACCATAAATCTAAACCTAATTTTCATTTGTGAATGCACTTTAAAAGTATATCATGTAAGTAGCCTAATAGTGAATATAAAAGTCAAAATTATATTATCTTGTTATTAAAAATCGAAATTAAAAGTAGAACATGTTCAAAACGGTCGCCACATAAAAATCCGGTTATGACGTATCCGGCCCTGGGAATATTATATTTTAACGTAAGAAAACTTACCATAAATAAACACACCGGCAGAGTGACAATACAAAAATGTCGAAAATGGAATCTTGGAATACACCTTTAATGATTCACAATAAACTAAAATTTTAAATACAATAAACTGACAGTTTGACTGACATATGACAGATGCCAATATGATATTTTACTTCAATTTTGTTTTGTCTCTGCGCCATAGAAACATATTCTAGGGCCGCGTACGTACTTCCGGTGGTGTTTAATATTTAATTTTTTTTTCGCAATAAATGATACTTTATAGAAAAAATAAAAAGTACGTATCTTTTAGTTTTTCATGTAGATTAACATATACAATTTTCAAAAATTATAATAATCTTCTATTATGATTAGGGTTGCGAAGAGCTACAAAAAATCTGATGTGGCCAGCACATGAAATCCCGCCAATTCCATGTTTAAAATAGCAATGAGCTTTCAGTAAAATATCACTTCCGGTTGACCGTTTATAAACAAATCTAATTTGTTGTTCCAATAAATAGATAAGTCTGTAATACAAAATGTTGGATATTTTTTTTTTCTTGCAAATCTGTTAAGAGCTCCAAATTAAATACCACTTCCGGTTTTCAATTATAGTCAAAATCAAATATGTTCTTCAAATTATACACAAGTTTTAAATATCAAATTTGAGAAGTTATGGATCATATTTTAACATATTTTTACCTTCCGTCATACTTTTAGATAAGGAAGGTATTGTTATTGGCCAAAAAATTCAATGGTGAGTTTTTAATAAATAAGCACGTTTTTGCGATGATGTCTGTAGGTCTGTGTGTGACGATTTTTCTCCGACGATAACTCCAACACTACAATTCTAAAAATTATAATTCTTTGGTATTCCTCTTCGTTACATTCATATGAAGAGCTGATTAGATTTTGGTTATAATTGGTCGGCCGGAAGTACCCTTAATTGAAGATTTTATCAGTTTTTATTAAAAATATCATTTTTTCACATTTAATGTTTTTATAAATATTAAAGAATATTTTATTATCTACTCGTTTTGATTGCATTTTATACTTCATATTCAATGGATATAGAGTTAAAATATTATAAGTAAATTAAATTTCACAAAGAAGCCAGCTATGCAATAACAATGGAAACACCTAATATAAATTAAAAAAATTCTGATAGACAGATGTCAACGTCAAATGCGAGTGACGTAGTATGTTTGTGTTATAATTTTGCTACAAATATAGAATCATTTCTAAAAAACTTTCTGTATGGAATTTGTACAAAATACATAGAACTGAGGGAAGGTAATGCACTGGAAATACAGAATCTTTCGCAAGTACTGTATGTATGGAATTTGTATAAAATACATAGAATTGACGGAAGGTAATTTGCTGGCCACATCAGATATTTTTGAAGAAAATTTGTTTAGAGCTACCACTTTCGGTTTATAAATTTTAGCAATAATCTAATATGTCATTCTCATTAGTATAAAAATCTTAAATACCAAATTTGAAAAGTTTTGGATTGTATCATAATATATTTTTCACGAAAATCTATTCAGAGCTTTAAGTAAAGTATCATTTTCGGTTTCTCAATTTAACCAAAATCTAATATAATATTCCCCTTGATATAGAATTCTTATATACTAAAATTAAAAGCTTTTGGATTATATTTTAATATAGGTTTTTATTAAAAACTGTTATGACCTCAAGTAAAGTATCTCTTCCGGTTGTCTAATATTACCCAAAATCTAATCAACTCTTTATATGAATGCAAAAAGCTTAAATACAGAAAATTGGATTTTTGGAAGTTTGTTGTAAGTTATCGTGGGGGGGAAATCGTTACAAACAGACACACATGATTGTAAAAATAGTAAAAACGTGTTATGGGGACCCTAATTCGTGCTTATTCACTGAAAACTCACTATCGAAATTGTGGACCGAAAACATTATCTCCCTTACCAATGGTACGACGGGAGGTAAAAACAAGAACCGAGACGTAACCACGAGGGCGCAAATATTCAAGGGCTTTTGGCGTCAAATTACGTTAATACGCCACTGGCAGCGGGTGTTTGCTTTGTATTGAAAATTTAAAAATAAATCAACGACAACCCGCGGAAGATAGCATAAGTACGATCTGGCTGGTAGGTTGCTGCATTTTTAATGGATGAATAACACACGGTTTCGAAGCAATAACATTTGTTTTAAACTCGGTGGATGGGCGGGTCGTGCCATAACAACTCCGGCAAATATTCCTGTTTATCTTTTCGGTATTTCATTTTCATTTTGCTGTTTTACCTTAGAAATACACACTGGATTTGATTTAAACTTGTAAGTTCAATATTGACTGTAATAATATCCACACATGTTAAACATTGGTAGATATACAGTTTATTTTATTCCTAAAACGCAATAACCAACAAAAACTCACGAACTTCATCAGCATATTTTCATTCTATTTATTTTCATTTTTTACCCTTGATAGCGGACGTATCGGGATCATGCTAGAAATCGCTTATTGAATATCAGAATCAGATTCTAACATTTTCCCGATGTTGTATGTTTGTCAATATAAATCACGGCCTGATGATGACATTTTTGCACCATGTGGGCGTCTATCAAACGTCACTACACGGACACTTATTGCTAGCGTAGAGAGTGCACGACAAGGGTCATTTTTATGCCACTTAAAATTCGAAATAAATTTTGGCGTCGGCCTGATTCAAACATGAATCTCCAAATTCAGACACTGAGACGCACGACAATAACTTTAATCTAGGCGTCTATTCAAATGACAAACAACTAATATTTAATCACAGTAACAGTTGTCAATCTTCTCAAGGAGTAAATTAACATTTTTTTAATATAATAATGGCAGTAAAATACGCCGAACAAATGGATATGTTAGGTAGTAGTTTTGGATACTGCGAAAAAAATTACACAAATTACAAAGATACAGAAAAATATGCTATTGAATGTATCTTTATGGAAAAAAATACGTTATTAGCATGGCCATTAAAAAGTTACTGTCTAATTACGGTCATCATATCCTAGTTTCATACATTAGTGCAGAGTTTCTCAACGCAGGCGGTACCGCCCATCAGTGGGCGATTTCTGATTTTTGATGGGCAGCAGAAGTTTTTATCTGAAAATTTGAAATTTGAAAAAAAAGATCTTCGATTTTTTTAAGTAAACTGATACCTAATTTAAAATATATTTCCCACTACCAATATCGTAAGTAGGCTCTTAGGACGTTATTTTTAGGAACGTACATATGTTTATAGGTTCATTTTACCGTCAAGGTACCAGTTTCTATTGACAACGGGACATAAGTAGATCCCTTACTTCTCTACGCAGCTCCCTTGGATCCCTGTTTTGTTAAATACCAACAATTGGATATTTTAAACTGGTGTGAAATTATTTGATCTTTCTCATAATTTACTATTTTGAATTTAAGTAAATATGTGATTTGTCAAATGTAGCAGATAACAGTGTTTTTTTCTTCATAAATTTTCCAAGGAATACTAAAATCTTTTGTTTCAATATATCAATCAAAGATAAAAAATAAATCATCAGGAGTGGAAAAAATTTGAGAGGTAAATATCTTTGACCAGTTTCGAACATAATTGCCAGCCCTCGCTTCTCTCGGGTAACAAACATTTCCTCGACTGGTACATACTATTTTCCTCTGTTGCAGCATAAATAACTATTGTTAATCAGTATCAAATACAATAAGACACTCATATTTTCTTTTTAAATTACTTATTAAATTTAAGATTTTTGGGATGCAGAACAACCTGATTAATGTTTTTTGTGCCCCATTGGTTGCAATATTTCAAAATATAGTGCATTAAAATTAATATAGTAGAATATACAATTTATATTTAGACTAATTTTAATTTTGTTGCAGGTCTGCCGAACATCAAAAGGAATTAATTTCTTATAGTAAGTCATTTTTTTCCTAACCCATATTTATTTTAATTTTATAAAAAAAAATTGTTCAATGTTTAATATGCAGGCATGGCGAATGATATAAATATTTGATTAAAATTTAGAAAGTGATAAGAAACGTATATCAAAGGCCCTGCTGGTGCCTAACGAGAAAAAGCAGCTGTATTTAAAACTTTAATACCTACCTCTTTGTTCGAAAGAAGGGGAAAAACAAAATCGTGACTCGCTCACATTAATTTTATAAGGACTCTCTTTTCCTTCACATTTAATTTCTGTGGCGAACTGTTCACAATTCTTGAAAGCTCTCGGAATAAAGTTTATTATTATGGTTATATTATAGTGATTATACTAAATTTAATATCCGCTTTTGAAATAGACGTTGAAGCCTTTTTGTTTTCAGGAAAATATGATGAGTGGTGCTGAAGTTTAGTGACAGATTCATGCCGTGAATTTTAAGTAGGTGACAGTAACATTCCTGACGTTGGACTTTCGCTTTCTCTTCCAGAAATTGCCCAGAAAAATTAGGCACATTTGCGAAATTGTTAAATTGCTTCGTCGGTATATTCATGAGAAAAATAATTATGACAAAAAATAAAATCTGAAAGGCCAACATTTCTATTATTATTTTAAATAATTATTTTTTAATTACGAGAAGTCAGATTTTAAAAAGCCGTTTCATTTGTATTTTTGATATTTATAGCCAATTAAAATTTGTAATCTACTGTTTTCTGGTCGAATTAACAAAGAAATAATTAATAAAAAGCCTACTATCACCCCATCTTTTCAATAGGTTCCTGTCCCCTTTTAGCTACAAAGTAAAGGTTGTATAAATCTTTTTACCTCCCGCTACCCTTGGTAAGGGATCGTGCTAAAAATCGCATATCAAGATTTTGATAAATGACCACGTTTCAAGGTTCCTAGAATCCAGTTTTAACATTTTCACGATTATATCTGTGTATATGTGTGTATATGTGTATGTGTATGTATGTGTGGATCCTCCACTTTAACTCAAATACTATCATTCAGAAAATTTTGAAACCTTGTATTTTGATTTTTTTCTGTAATGGAAAGAGCCCATTAGATTTGGTGAAAATCGCATAACCGGAAATGGCACTTTACTAGAAGCTCAAAATAGTTTTTCTTCGAAAAATACCTTTAAATGTTATTTTTACGAGATTAATGTTATAAAAATTAAAGATTATTACATTTTCTATAGATCTACATTAATACTTTTTCTATATATATTGTGGATAAATTTATAAAATTATATAACAATTTAAATCCGAGACCCTACGCTAAACAAACAAAACAGAGTTATTCAAATGCATGTAACTAAAAGATAAATGTCACTCATGTCACTATCAAAGAACTAGTCATTTTAAAACCCACTCTCTAATTAGGATTTAATCCTATTGAGGGGTTTAAAAGAATTGTAATTACTTGGATTAGATTAGACTATATTTTAAATTTTAAGAAATAAACTGCCATAACTAGAGTAAAATTCACTAATCCAAAAATAAAGATTAACTTAATCTTTTTTGTAACGCGGGCTGCAAATGGCGGGAGGTATTGTGTTGGCCACACAAGATTTTTTAATTAAGTAAAATTGTTTGTGAAACTTGAAAAACCTGCTACAGAAACGTACGATTTGTTTAAGAAGGTTTATGGTTATGTTATGAGTGTCTATGTAGTACCCAAATTTGCGAGCAGTTCAGAAGGTTTAAAGAGGAAAGAGAAGATATCTGAAACGATCAGTGTTACGGTCGTGCACGGACATAGTTTTTTTTTTTCGAAATCCGAGGAATTGATCACGTAGACTAGGCGCCTACTACAAAGAGGTTTTGATAACCCTTTGTGCACGGAAAAGAAGAAAAATGCCTGAAATGTGAAATACGACTCATTATCTATGGACACAAGGCGCTGGCACACAACGCACTGTGTGTCAAGACATTTCACGAAACACGAAATCACCGTGTTGGAACAAATTTTAAATCTGCGTTAAGAGGAACCAAATTTGAGTCACAAGATAAAGCGACGGAGCTTTTAGCCACACCTCATACTCGTAGACTGATATCCTCAGGGAAGAAGTAAAATAAAAAGACCAAAAATTATGTGGAGACGCTCTAAAGCAGCGTTTTTTAACCTTTTCTAGGCGCGACCCAAATTTCACAATTGCTTTGGTTTCGCGACCCACTATATAGAAAATTATTTAAAAAATAAAAATATGTACGTATTATAAACAATAATCTATTTCAGCAAATAAGGAAATGATTATTACAAATATACCAAAGACCTATTTATACACAGAATAATATAATTTTAACACTGCAATAAGATTAATAAATTCAAATAAAATGAAACTTATTATTTGGTACATGAGTTTGATACAATTTTAATCTTGTCTGATAGTCAAATGTCCGAAACATAAATACTATACTATCTTCCAATATTTGACTTTCGAACAGGTTTGAAAATGCATTTCTTTAAAATTTAAAATCAAAAATACGAGTAGCTTGCAAAAATTTATGTTAATTAATTAATCCTGAGTTTGCACAAGTTTTGAAAGTTCTTCAAATCGCGGTTTTATTTTTGATAGACGGTATTCATTTTCTTGTTGGGGGCCGTTCTTAACATTTAGTTTTAGTAATTACAAGAGGAGAAAAAAACAAATTTGCACAAAAGGTAATAATATTTTCAAGAATTTATTTCCCAAGATTGGTTTTTTCTTTTTTTTTTAAATGGACTCAAGATTTCGGTAGGGTTATTAGCAGTAGCAAATCTACATTGCATTGCTAACATCAATAACATTTTAGTGAAATTTTATATATATTTTAGAAAAATATTGTTAGCATTTAATAGTCAAAATTATAAAATTCTGAATAGTGTACGCGGCCCACTCACAATCCCTTCGCGATCCAAATTTGGGTCGCGACCCGGAGGTTAAGAAACACTGCTCTAAAGGAAATGAAAAACCAAAACAAAACATAAAATGAAATAAAAAATAGCTATTTGTGTATTAAGAGCGCAAAATGGGACATTGTCGATTGAGAGGTTGTTGCCGCGCGACGCAGGAGCGAGGCATTCTCTCGAAATCGACAATGTCCATTTGCGCTCGAAACACACACAAGATTTTTTCTACAGTCGCCACAATGGGGTCCTCCGCCATAACAAAAATTTATTTTTTATTTATTTTTACTTATCGGTATTTTCCATTCTTCTTGAGCTATTGCTTCAATCTAATCTAAGCATTTTATACTTTCGATTTTGTAAATGAATGCCCTATTTTATTTTCACAGGAGTGCGGCATTTTGTTTGGTTATGTATGTGGGTAATGTGTAACTACAGTGTCATTAATTCCTGACTTTTCCACTAAGAATGTAGCCAAGTAGCATTTCTCAACATTGTATAGTTCGAAATTTGAGGAGCGAGCGTTTTTTCCACTTTGTCGCTCTAGAGCGGCAAAGTGACATTTTGCGTTGACAAAAGAGAGCGCAAGCGGCTACTTTGTATATAGACTGTAGAAAAAAGATTTTACCCAAAAATAGAATCAGATGGAGATGTTCTATACAAGCCCTTAGGCTCCTGCTCGGAGGAAATAGTTTATTTAATTTATTATTATTGGAAACGCACATTTCTTATTCAAAACTACTCGTATTTCAAGTATATGTAAATGGTATTAATTGAAGAGATACAACCAATCTTTTAAAAATTGGCAAACCTATTTAATCTATAGTGGTCGAATTATAACAAAGATTTAGCGGATTTCTTTTGTAAATCAGATATAAATTCGAGCCCACCAACAATCCTGGAAGATTCGCTTCCATTTCCATTTATTACTCCAATTAAACTCTTCTTGTATCTGCGGTGTAGAGTCGCAGGCGACAGCGGTCCGTCGTCGACCAGCAGCTGTCGCTAACGTACGCACCGCGATATGAGCACGGCTGATAAGACCGTGATAACGTCTCTAGCAGCATCTGCGCGTAATGGCTGCGGAGAATGAGCTGTCACCGAGCCACGTGTACGCGAGATGATCTGTTAGCGATGGGCCACATGTGTTGGAGCTAGAGTTAACTAGCTTTTTACACCAAAACCTAATAATATAACAGATTGGACAATACTGAGGAAACCGAGAAATTAGTACATAAACAAGAACAGTGCTAGTTGAAAAAAGTTGTGTTGGGAAACAGTTGATAAATAAAACGAAAAATAAAAACTGCAATCCAGGGATGTCCCCCAAAGCAATTTCTTGAGGCCTGCGGAAGTAAACAATTCTGTGATTTGAGAAATTAAATAAAGTACTTTGTAGACTGTATAGAAAATCCTGTAACTGAATTATAAAATTAAAACTAACTGACTGATTTAGTATTTTAGAGAACATGCGTCTCTAAAAAAGACAAATTAATGATAGGTATGCTTCAAACCCTGGCTGAGTACTCAAAATAGTTTTTTTTTTTTGTAATTACTTGGGCCCAGAACATCCAAAATTCTAATTTGTAAACAGGGTAGAAACTGTTAAAAACCGAGTAGATGCCGCTTCAACCGATTTTCTTCCATTAGTTAAAGAATTTAAATTCGTCGATTCAAATTTATCTGCATTGCAAACTGTTTTTGATACAGTTATTTTGTAACATTCAGAACCTGAACGATTCTATTATTATTAAATAGCTAATTTTTAACAAAAATCTTTTCTTATGAACTCAGATTTAGTTTATACATTATCTCTTTGCTCAAAAAGCAAATACTAATATATTACTTAGCCAATCAACCTGGTTAATTATTATCTGTTATTAAAGTCTATTTTGCCAGTGAGTGAACAGATTTTTTCCTATCTAGAACGATGGCCCATAGGCTATTTATATCTGAAACAAACTTTAGTACACGTAAGATTAAAATCACAAATATCTTACGTGTAATTCTTACTAAGTCTTAAGATTATTAACTTATTTGATCTGGTGAGCAAATATCTCAACATTTTAGCAACACATTATAAAATACTGCTGTTAATATTCTAACCTTTGTATAATTATTGAGGGAAGACGTATTTACCAGATGTAGAGATATCGCCAAATTTAAATTTTAACATTGAATATCCTATGTTCGGGAAATAAAGTAGACACCCGGTATATATGCATATATTTCAAAAATACAGTAAATAATTTAAGAGCATATAGAACTATCCAAAATGAGTAAAAAAGCTAAATAAACATGGGTCCGATCTATCATAGTTTCCGAGATTTGAGGCAGTGAAAAATGAGTTTTACGGAGTTTACGTCTGCTATCTCTAAAACTATAAGAGTTACGACTTTGATTAAATGGGATTTTTTGTTTACCTTTCAGAGGTCATAGGTCATCTTGGATGTTCTTTTGTTTTTTTTAAAAAAAACAAATAATTGTACTATGTAAAATGTTGTGGCGACCTTTTATTCAAATAACTTCGTAACTATTACATATTGAGAAAACGTTTCATATAAAAAAAATTATAGTCTATTTACTGACATGGACAAAATTTTGTTCGATCACTATCTTTGTCAACTTTTTTTAGATTTTTCGCTTTTCTCGGAAACAGTTGAAGATCAGTAATATATTGATTAAGCTTTTTTACTTATTTTGGTCAGTATGCCCTTAAATTTTTTACAGTATTTTTAAAACACCCTATATATATATATATATATATATATATATATATATATATATATATAGGGTGTTTATTTTAAATGGGCCACCATTGATATCTCGAAAACTATAAGAGCTACAAAGATGGTTAAATGGGCAAACAATTTCTATTTCACAAGACAAATTTAAATAAAAAAAATATTTTTTTTCGACAAGTGATTCTCAAAATACGGGACCTAACTTTTTTATTTTAAATGAAAATATATATTTTTTATTTGCTCATTCGTTAGAGAATATAATTTCGAATTCAGTGATACAGGTAATATTCTTATATCCTTACATAAGATTTTTCTGAGAAAAATGCGTGTATAGTTTTATATCAATTTGATTAAAATATGGCTATATTAAGAGTGCCATGAATGGAAAAAATGACTACATGTCATTTTTATTACATAGAATTAGAGTGCCCTGACCGAAAGAAGTGAATGTTTTATTCTTGTAAGCGATCATAAATGTCAACAAAAACAAAATATTCACGTATTTCTTTCATGTCATTATAATTCTGTAAAAAAAATATAATTAACACATATTCGTTTTTTCCATTCATGACACTCTTATTATAGCCATATTTTAGTCAAATTGATATGAAACTTTACATGCATTTTTCTCAAACAAATCGTTTTGTAAGGGAATAAAAATATTATATCACTGAATTCAGAATTAAATTCTCTAACGAATGAATAAATAAAAAATATCTGATCCCATTTAAAATTAAACAGTTAGGTCTCGTATTTTGAGAACAACTGGACCAAAAAAATAATTTTTCTTTTCTTTAAATTTGTCTTGTGAAATAGAAATTGTTTGCTCATTTAACCGGCTTTGTAGCTCTTACAGTTCTCGAGATAGCAATGGTGGCTCATTTAAAATGAACATTACCTGCTATAAAATATGTGTTCAATTATTAAAAAGTTAAGTTAATAATTGCATGGCTTGGGAAACTTTATATTTAATTTATAACTGATTCGAAATAGTGCTTTTAATATTTTTAATAAATAATGAATGTAGATTATGTGAATTCCCTTTGGACTGGGCTATTATAAAAACCTTTTATTTTCTTTAAACATTTATTGGCCACAATAAAAACTGTAGACATGTAGACTACGGATTTAAATTTGTTACTTACTATTAAATAAATTTATAACTTTGGAGCCATCTAATCGACCATTCCAAGCGTCATTATTTTGTAATAATGTTATTATTATTTTATTGCCCTTTACAACTAAATAATGGAAACTGTAATAATCAATTTATGAAAATACAAATTTCCAGAAGCGGAAAATTCTAAACATTATTTACAAAGTCCCTGTAATTAAATTATATATTGAAAAATACGTAAATGAAATGGTTATTGATTTTATTATTTGTTTTATTTAGTTTGGTAATCCATATCTGTCAATATCAACTAAAATATTTCCCCTAATTTTGTACATTATTCGTCATTTTTGAAAATGTATATTGTAATATTTATTTTAATTATAATGAATGCAAATGACACTACATCATTAATAATGCATCGCTTTTAATGCGAAAATTCATGACACGTCATCAACTATCAAACACAACGTTTTTCACTTTTCATTTGCAGGTGTAGACTCCAGGCAATATTCATAGGATTATTATTATTCAATATTTAAATTCACATTCACAATCTATACAAAGAGTGGAATTAATCTCATTGTTAATATTGATTCAAAAAATTTTCAGTAAAAATATAAGGATAATGGGGTCCTTTACTATTTATTTATTTTTTTATAAATCTTCTTCTAAATTGTAAGCGATTTGTATTAATATAATATTTTTAATACTCTGTGACGTATATATACAGATGATTTTGTTCTCAAACATTGGACTTTGCTATAATAAGTGAAATCACATAAATTGACCTTTTTCAACACTTTATATTAATATGTTAAAATAACTTTTTTGTGCAACCGGACGCGAAATAAGCATTTCGCAGCCGCAATACAGGCCGCGAAATTCAATTTCGCGACCGTTGTTATGGTAACGGCCGCGAAATTAGGTAAACAACCACTTTGACACTTGAGAATTGCATGGTTTTGTTTATCAAATGTTAATCCCATAGCCACCTTGAAAGCTAACTTTCTATTTACATTGAAACTGTTTAAAATTAATAAAATTTGTAATTACATATTTTTTACGGTTGCACAAAAAATATTGTGTACACCTTGTCCGCGAAATCATTTAGCGCCCTCGGGATTGTCTTGCCTCGGCCGCAAGCGGCCTCGGCGACAATTTTTCTCTCGGTACGCTAAAGAGTGATTTCGCGGCCTTGATATACAAATAACTATTGTGGTCAATAATTGGAAATATGCATGGATAAAAGCAATTTAATAAAATAATTCATAAAAAATTATGCCATTCAACATATCTTTCTTCATACCAAAGCACGGAATCTGAAAGTGGCATTATAAATATTAAGGTTAAGTTTGATATACGAGGCGATGAGCCGAGTGTTTTAATCACGCAAGTTTCATTATGAGGCTATATCAATTTTGTATCCTTCAATATTTTATTTACGACAGTTTAAAATGATCTTAAAAGCCATTTTTCTTTTAATTTTTGATATAATGAGAAACATTGAAATTTATTCATTGTTATGGTTACTACGTTTTTTTGTTTGAAGAAAAAAAAACAAATTTGTTGTGTAATATTCTTTAAAACGGGTACATTTACAGTGAGACTGAGTAAGATAATGTTCCATCAGATATTATTATTTTTAAAACGTTACTATTATTAATTTGAAACGATTAGTTCTTTGATAGTGACATTTATCTGTCAGTTACATATATTTGTGATATGAACTGTGTAACCAAGGAGTTGTGATTGTTTAAAGCGTAGGCTCCGGGATTAAAATTATATATAATTTTATAAATTTATGCATAAAATATATAGAAAAAGTATTTATGCAAATCTGTAAAAAATGTAATAATCTTTACTTTTTATAATAACACAAATCTCCAAAAAATTCTAGGGACCTTAACACATGGTCATTTACCAAAATAATATGCGATTTTTCGCACGATCCCTATACCTCCCTTACCAAGGGTAGCGGAAGGTAAAAAGGTGATAAGGCTTAAAAGCATTTTTTTTACAAATATATATATATATATATATATATATATATATATATATATATATATATATATATATATATATGCTAAGGGCTTGGTTTAAAATTAATTACCCATGTCCTAATTTGTTACCATGGTAACATTCACTACATGGGTTAATAAAACTAAATAAGTAAGTGTTGAATTGATGTCAGTATAAATATGACGTAATCTTCACAGCAATGACGTCTCCCACACCCTCTAGAGATGGGGGGGGGGGTTGCAAGCCACGCTTTAGTTATCTGTTCTGTATGCCCCTATTTACGTCACATGACGTCATCGGCAGCCAATTAGCGTAATCAAACAAAAACACACCCTAGTGGAAAATCCGAATCAGCGCGTTCCGAGGAACAAACCGATTGTGTTTTGTTCCGTTTCCGTTCGCTGCTCTGCTCAAGCTTCTACTTGTAATTAGAATTTAACTTTGAAATGCCATGCTGATGACAAGTTGGCTTAAGATCTCGCCCCCTGCAGCGTAAACAAAAGGAAATTGAACCGCAATACACGCAAGCAAAATATGCGAAATAATGAATGATAATGAATCTACGCCCAATTTCATTAAATTTGCGTCTTTATTATTATCACTTGTCACTGATATTACATAACACAATGAAAATCTTTTATACCATTGTCATCAATAAAACTTATATTGCTTCATTATCAGTCCTGTTCTGTAAATAACATATTAGGCATTTGACACATTTATTCTTTCAATTCAGTTATTTATGTGCCGTTCGAAATTAAGTTGCGAAAGTTATTTAGAACTTAGGTAATCATTTTTTTGAAAATACAGTTGTGAGTGAAAATATGCAATCAACCACAAAGTATTTTCAAATCATGATTTAAAATTTGTCAGTTTCGACAGTTTTTAATTCCATCTGAATGTAATTTGATAGTTTGTATGGTTAACTAGCGAAAGAAAGTTAACGTTTAAATTATTTTTTCGTACCTCCGTCCAATTTGACTAGTATTACAGACCTCAAAATCGTCCAGAAATGACCTAGGCCAGCAAAAGGAGTTGGCATTACTGTTCTGGTGATATGTCAATTTAAGATTATTTTCAACACAAGAATTAGCAAAATGTTTGCAAATTTTAGGGCTAAATCTTTATTTATTGTAACTTAAATAACTAAATTTTGTCATAAAAATAATAATATGCTGTCATTGTTGTCATCTCGTATAGATTAATTATAAGTTCCAACTTTATGACTAATTTGTTTCGTTTGTTTTGTAACTACAGCTAACTTCACGTGATACATTTGAGTTTGCGCTATCTGTCATTGAAAATATGTGAAAGTATATAAAATATATACAACTAATGTTTGTATGATATATTTTCAATAAATATAAAATAATTACGCATTTTAAGCTCAAATGTAAGTAATTATAATTAAACTTGCAATGCAAAACCGATAAAAATAAATGTTCATTTTTTTAGGTTATGTAAAATTGAATAGTGTTGAGAAATATACGAAGAATTTATGTAGATGTCGGCACAAAAAATCTTGTGTATCACACGCCCAGAAACTGTTTTGCGAGATCTCGTATTTGTCAAAATAAACTCGTTCTCGCAAATATTCAGTTTCTGGACTAGTGATACAAATAACTATTTCGATGTGGTTTCTTTTGAAACCCTAGAGAAGAATAGAATTGTACGAAATATTCAGGTATGCAATTTTTGCATGAACTCATTTAAATACTGGACTAGGAAAGCACAGAAATACATTACTATATCTGGCTGAAAATAGATGGCCGACTAGGGTAACTGAATATTAAAACAGGAGTGCGTTTAAAATATTTTAAACATATTTCATTTATGTTGATTATAACAAAATATTTTGATCTTTAAACTATTTACTTTGGCAATTCTATGAAAAAGAATTATTTTTAATTTTCTCTAAAACTAATTCCGACTAGAGGGTTGCTTACACCTGAGACGAACAAACTAGAATTTGCGGTATTAATTTTTTTAAATACATCCCTGAATCTTGTTGCTAAGGTCATTTTAAATGCCTCCTGGTATTGAGTACAATTCTAATCTTCTGTAATGGAATACATAAGTGTCAGTTTCCTTTCAAATCAAATATAGGGAAATATTTAAAAGAATCCACATCTATTAAATAATCTGAACGTCAACTTTCACTCGCTAGCCATACTATAAGTATTCCAGTAATTCTTTTAATTGCTTTGAAAATTTTTATGTCACCAAAAATTCATTGATGGACAGTTTTGACTGTTTTCAAGTTTCTCAAAAATTAGTTTAGAAGTATAATTTAAAAGTATAGTCTGCTAGTTAAAGGTGGATTTATGCAGTCTACTTTTTATTTTACTTTTTCTTTTCGCTTTTACTGAAATTAGTTCTTTGATAATGAGATTTATCTGTCAGTTGCATACATTTGAATATCTGCGTTTTGTTTGTTTAAAGCGTTGGCTCTGGGATTTAAATTATAGATAATTTTATAAATTTATCCGTAAAATTTATAGAAAAAGTATTAATGCATATCTATAGAAAATTTAATAATCTTTAATTTTTATAATAACATTAATCTCGAAAAACTAACATTTATAGGTATTTTTCGAAGAAAAACTATTTTGAGCTTCTAGTAAAGTGCCATTTCCGGTTATCCGATTTTCACCAAAATCTAATGGGCTCTTTACAATACAGAAAAAGTTCGAAATACAAGATTACAAAATTTCTGAATGATAGTGCCTATATGAGTTAGAGTGGAGGATCCACACACACATACACATAGACATCATCGTGAAAATGTTAAAATTGGATTCTAGGGACCTTAAAACGTGCTCATTTACCAAAATCTCGATATGCGATTTTTAGCACGATCCCTATACCTCCCTTACCAAGGGTAGCGGGAGGTAAAAAAATCAACAACGCAAAAGAATATACGTAAAAAAGAATATAAAAGAAATTTGCGAAAAAATGACGAATACATTTCTTGATATATACATTTTTGACCACTCAAAAATTAATGTTTTTAATAGAAGAATATGAAGAGAAAATCGCTTGTACCTGCCTAAAATTTAAGATATGGTAAACTGTATTTAGTAATTTATTGTACATAATTTATATTAAAATATCCCATAGATTTTGCAAATATATGTGAGAATTATTTTGTAGTGATACATGAATATATGTATTTGTATTTAAAAATATTTTTTTGTTTTATGTGTACAACCAGGTAAAATATCTGGCGAGAGGTTATATGCTGGCCGCACATCAGATTTTCTAATATTTAATTATGCGAATTGTAATTATTAGATAAACTTCAAATATCTGAAAGTGACTTTTGTTGATATTTCCATTTTCACCACTGGTGGCGTATCCCCCAAGACAGGAGCCCCACAATACCCCCACCCCCTCTGCTGGCCGCCCACTTACCCGCTCCCTCGGGCGTAAAGTGAAGATACTACGCGGAACAGACCCGGGAATTAATGGTTCAAGACTGCTCGGCTAAACGTGAATTAGCGACGTTTGTATTTTGCTTTACATATAATTAATTACCGCCAACTTGCTACCGTGCACACCAATTGTCTCAAATGGAATCCGGATTGTGCTGTCTAGCGACTAGCGTCTAGGTTGACAGATCATTTTTGGGGTTTTGAATTTCGCTCTTTGTCAGAGAGCTTTTCTTGCGAGAACAGAAAACAAGTATAAACTTTATCTATACATTATTGTTTTGTGAGAAGCGTTCTAAGATTCTATTTTAGATAGACTGAATTCAAAGACATGTGCGTTCGTATACACAATATGCAAAACGTACGTAACAATATACACTAACAGTATTCTTTTTGGAATATTTTTGCTCAGCTTGTTACTCAGTTAGAACAAAAAGAAATAAAGGGTTTTTCAATAGGGACGACGCATTTTGTTTTTGACACTTATCAAATAGTAGTGAAGTTGGCTTCGCAATTCTTTCACAGTTTGAAACATCAGTCTATGCCATTTAATCATGGAGAGATACACGTGTCAACAACGTTTGCAAATTATTGAACTTTTTTATAAAAATTCACGTTCTATCGCGACTACGTTGCGTGCGCTTACGCCCATGTTCAGTCGACGAAACCGTCCAACAAGACGGACGATTGGACGTTTGGTTTCTTTGGGGTTACCTTAAATCGCTGGTCTATGCCAACAAACCAGCAACGTTAGAAGAGCTGCAGGCAAACATCGAACGCGAAATCCCTGGTATTTCGGCCGATTTGTGTGCTCGAGTCATGGAAAATTGGGTCCAGCGTATTCATTCGTGCCAGCGCTTCCGCGGTGGACATTTAAATGATGTCGTATTCCATAAATAATGGCATCGATTGTACTTTCATTTTAAATAAAAATCCTTTTAATAACTCACCCACAAGTCTTTTAATTGAAAAAACAAAATGCGACGCTCTTAATGAAAAATCCTTTAGCTATTTGTGTATTAAGAGCGCAAAATGGGATATTGTCGCAGGAGCGTGGCATTCTCTCGAAATCGACAATGTCCATTTGCGCTCGAAATACACACAAGATTTTTTCTACAATCGCCACAATGGAGTAACAAAAAATAATAAAATGTACATTTTTACTGTACTACTCAATGAATACCGATTATATTTAATTTTAATTTATCGTTGTTCCCACCGACTATACACTTTACAGACGGTACAGTACATGTAAAAAACAAAGTATATAGTTTTTGGCGCCATCTTAGCGTTGCCAATCCAGAACTAAAATTAAAATCGCAGCCAACGTGATTATTTATTTATTGAAATTGTACTTTACGTTTACTGAAAATTTGAAATAAAATAAAAATATATTACATTAATTATTACAAAATTTTATCAACAAAATTTTGTACATAATATCCATAAATTGCATGTTTTTCTTTGGTAAATGTAAATGTAAGCTGGACTATTTGAAGTTTACACATTTCGGTTCCTGTAATTCCAATAATAAAAATACATAATCTGCAAAAGTAATATTAAAGTATGAGTTAATTATTATTAATGAGTATACTTACAGTCGTCCTGGTATATTTTTTCCAAAAATTTTGATTATAAAAACTTGCAAATCTGTATTATATCTCGTTGACATATACAAATGACATAAAATTATTTGAATTTTAAACGTTTCCGTTTCACCAGGAAGAACAGAAGCCGAATTTCAACGAAAGTATACGAACATACCCGATAGCGACTATAGCGACATTTTCCGGTGCCATTCCCAAACTACAATTGTGAAATTAATCGGTAATATAATTGTCAGCCCGCTGGTTGTTCCATTCTTCTTGAGCTATTCCTTTTATCTAATCTAAGCATTTTATATTTTTGTTTTTGTAAATGAATGTCCTATTTTATTTTCACAGCAGTGCGACATTTTGTTTGGTTATGGTATATACTGGATGCTCATTTTTTTATAGGACATAGGAAATACAATGTTAAAATTTTCATTATGCGATAGTTCGTTCCCTATGAATTTTAGAACAAAAGTGTAAATACAAAAAATGTTCAGAATTAAAAACTGCATCGAACAAGCTTCAATTTATTGATATAAATCGTTCCTGTCATGAGATAAACGTAAAATAAAATGTATCCATAATTACTGATAAATAATTTAAATGAAGGCAATAATTATTAAATCTTTACTACAATAACAAATGTCATCTGTCAAACTCAAACAATACGACTGTTTGAATTGTATGTTTTGTTTTCCGTGGCACACTGTAAATAACTAAAAATTATAAATATTATTTTACGTTTATCTCATGACAGGAACGAATTATACCAATAAATTGAAGCTTGTTCGATGCAGTTTTTAATTTTGAACATTTTTTGTAATTACACTTTTGTTCTAAAATTCATAGGGAACGAACTATCGCAATAATGAAAATTTTAACATTGTATTTCCTATGTTCTATAAAAAAAGTGAACACCCGGTATAATGACGGAGCACGGAGCCGTTATATATCAGATTGACTTGTGAAGGTGGTAAATGTGTAACTACAGTGCCATTAGTTCCTGACTAAACGTTTCTAGTAAGAATGTAGACAAGTGACAATTCTCAACATTGTATAGTTAGAAATTTGGACAGCGAGCGTATTTTCTACTTTGTCGCGCATGAGCGGCAAAGTGACACGTTGACAAAAGAGAGCGCAAATGGCTACTTTGTATATAGACTGTAGAAAAAATAATTTACTGAGTTTAACTGAAGTGACGTGAGGCAAACTGAGATTTTGACCAAAAAGAAAACAGATAACGATATAACAATATAGATTTTATATGAGAGGTCAGATTCTTTGAAAAGTAGCGCTGAGTGACAAAAAAATGCTGATGTGTTAATAAAATAAAGAAAACAGTGCATGACAGTAACACAATTAATCATTTAATTACTATAAGGAAATGAAAATAAAAAAAACCCCTTGGCGTATTAGTAATAGCAGAAATAAAAGATAATTAATTGAAAATATTAATCTACAATAGTGAAATGCTTTCCAATATATTAAAAAATACCATTAATAAAATTAGTGCTTAACAAACACTAATTACAGTTTTTATCGAAAGCCAATAATTTCCTTTCCTGTTACCTATCCATATATAAAAATATTATATCTTAATAGTTATTTTTTTAACCAGAATTTGGCATTTATTTTATCAGAATTTATATATTGATAATCAGTATTTTGCAAAATAAATAATCTGTAAATATGAATATTGTATCCAAGTTATATAAGCCCATGCATGTGACGTCACGGATATTTGAAAATGGCAGCCTGATGGACCAAGAAACCACACTGACAATACTAAGATTAAAATGTATTGCAAATTGCTTATAAAGAACAAAAAATCCCCTTAACAAAATTTTCAACAATGTGCTGATTAAAGAATTCGAACTTTATTTGTAGTTTTTTTTTCGCTCCAAACTGTTGACTGTTCGCTGAATCTCCTGCATGTAAACAAGTACTGTAAGTAGCAAACATGCCTCGAACCTGGACCTGAAACATGTACGGTACAAGTTGCTAACAATGGTTAAAATTCTGCGAGAGTAGTTGACGGAACAGTTTGTCGACACTAAGGCGATCGCCGACGTCGTTTCAGGACGCGCGTCTCGCTATCCTGAAAGGCGTTGAAACGTCACTGAAGTGACAGTAACAATGAACTATGAGAAATCGAAAGAAAAAATTAATTTCAGTACCACGGGGAAATAAAAATCGTTTTATTTGGAAGCACAAAGAACTGAAATTCTGTGTCTGCGGGCCGTGGTCCTTTCATATTTCTCAATTTTTGATAAAATAAAATTAGATTGACTGAATATACAGGTTGTTAAAAAACAAGTTATAGAACATAGAGTAGAAGTCAAAGTAAGCCGATAAGTTTTATATAAAATATGTCCGATGTTTATTAGTTTCCGAAATATGTATAAGGCAGTGAAAAGCGAGTTTTTACTAAATTTATCTTTGCTTTCTCGAAAGCTATAAGAGTTACGATTTTGATTAATGACCAGTTGCACAGCATATAGTTAATGTCTTAACTACAGGTTTACAAACAAAAAAATCGGATGTGGCCAACACCAAACCTCCCGCTATTTAATTCTTATTAATTTAAATATACATACTTACTTATTTATAGTTATTGCGGAAACTGTATTAAGATCCATTCCGTATAACAGTGGTTCTATTTACTATTTTCTTTTTAAAACGTTACTATTATTAATTTAAAATGATTAGTTCTTTGATAGTGACATTTATCTGTAAGTTACATATATTTGAGATATGAACTATGTAACCAAGTAGTTTTACTTGTTTAAAGCGTGGGCTCCGAGATTAAAATTATAGATAATTTTATAAATTTATCCATAATATATACAGAAAAAATATTAATGCAAACCTGTAGAAAATTTAATAATCTTTAATTTTATAATAACATAAATCTTGAAATAATACCATTTAAAAGTATGTTTCGAAGAAAAACTACTTTGAGCTTCAAGTAAAGTGTCATTTGCGGTATTCTGATTTACCCCAAAATCTAATGGCTTCTTCCTATGTTAGAGTAAGGTAGAAGTACAAGGTTTCAAAATTTACTGAATGATAGTATTTGAGTTAGAACGGAGGATCCACACATACATACATACAGACATCATCGTGAAAATGTTAAAATTGGAGCCTAAGGGCCTTAAAATGTGGTCATTTACCAAAATCTCGATATGCAATTTTTATCAGGATCCCTATACCGCCCTTACCAAAGGTAGCGGTAGGTAAATAATGCATATCGAAATTTTGAGAGTAATATTTTTTTAACTCATTTGACATTGATATTTTCAATTTAACCAAGGGTTAACAATTTAACTACAAACGGTGCAACTGGCCATAAATGAGACTTTTTGTTTACCTTTGAGAAGTCATCGTAGTTTTTTTTTGTTTTTCAAAAAAAGTCAAACAATTGTACTAGGTAAAATGTTGTGGCGACCTTGACCAAACTTTAAATAAATGTTACATATTAAATTTTATTGAATTTTTATAGTGTATTTACTGGCATAGACAAAATTTTGTTCGATCACTATCTTTGTCAATTTTCTTCTCTTCTAATACAAAATCATCTCTTTCTCCTAAACAGTTTATTTTTGAACACATATTGTATTGTAACTTGAGTGTACCTACGGTTCGGAGTCTGCGAGCACGCGACCGACTCAACCGACTCAACCACCGCCTCTGCGCTAAGTTTAGCGATGTCGTAATCGCGCCAGCAACCGGGCGACGTAAACAAACGTGTCTCGACGTGTTTAATTACTTCCGGTCGCCTGAATCTTTTGTATTCGATGTTATTATGTGGTCGAATATTCTAGAGCTCTCTAGAAGGTAATGCCAGCTATATAAAAGGGACACAGTTATGCCCGAGAGTTACATAGATATAGTTACATAGTCAGCTGAGTTGAGTTGACGAGTTGAGATCCATTAGTGAATACGGACAGACAGTTCCGTTAGTGAAGTCCGACAGTTAGATCAGTTGAGTCCCTGATCATATGACATTAGTTATGTGATCGGGGGTTGAGTATACAGAGGTTGAATTCGGGCAGTTGAGTATACACACACTGTGGGGTCAGTTGAGTATACAGACGCTGTGGGGTCAGTTGAGTATACAGACGCTGTAGAGGTCAGAGGTCAGACAGTTGAATGTAATATAAATAAAAAACAGTCTACAAGAGTCTACAAAACTCCGGCAGTCTAAGATTGGAACGCGTAGTGAAATAAATGAACAGTTAAAAAAGTACGAGAAAACAGTAAACTAAATAGCGTGTAAATAAATAGTCGTTTTAATTGTTTAAATAAATAAATAATCTTAGTGTTTCTTCTTCTTAGTGGATCTTAGTCTTAAATTAATATTTAATATTTGTTTAACCATAGTTATAGTCATTATTATTAACTTTTAATATTTATTAATCATTTAATAAAGTTTAATTTTTATTAATAACAATTCATTGATTTTTACACTTCACCCAAATAAATAAAAACGTTACAGTATTAAACTTCGATTTATTTTGACTTCTTCTATATGTCCTATAAATGTATTAGGTACACTTATTTTTTAGAACCCTGTATATATTGCTGCTATTTATTTTTTTTTATTTTTTACTGTAAAAACTGAAATGAATGTATGTTATAGCTAGCATATAGAATTTTTTTATAGTAATCCATAAAACCAAGGATGGACTGTATATGCAATTTAATATTTTTATTACCCTATTAACATATCAGCATTATTTTCAAAACTAACTTACAATTGTGTTTTTATTGCTAATAAAACTGGATAAACTATTTTACTACCATTTAAAATTAAATAAACATGTATTCATAAAGATTACGTTCTCTTCCAATACCATAGTTGCTGTAATTTTTCCTACATAAAAATCTTACTATAAAGCTTCAATTTAAAACAGTATCTACTATTTATTTCAGAATTAAAATCAGTTGAGTTTGAAACTCAATAACATGACTATACATTTCTACGTAATTATATTAATTTTCATATTTTTAAATTAATTAATATCTATAAAAATAATGACAATACGCCATAAAAAAATGTCACCCATTTTTAGCGCGTTTGAAGAATGCTCAACTAATGTTAATATGTATGAATGGAAAAATCATAGGCTTTGTGAATATTTTCAGAGTTATTTTTTTTTGATTTATTTACATTTTGTTTTAACAATTAAAAAGGTAAAAAATATTTTATTCTCTATACGATTTGATTACATTTTATACTTCATATTCAATGGATATTGAGTTAAAAAATTACAAAGAAATTAAATTTCATAAAGCAGCCAACTATGCAATAACATTGGAAACAGCTAATATAATTTAAAAAATTCTGATAGACAGATGTCAATGTCAAGTGCGATAGACATAATATATTCGTGTTATAATTTTACTGCAAATATTGAATCAATTCTAAGAAACTTTCTGTATGGAATTAATACAAAATATATAGAGCTGAGGGAAGGTAATGTACTGGAAATATAGAACCTTTCGCAAGAAACTGTCTTTATGTAATTTGTATAAAATACATAGAACTGACGGAAGGTAATCCACCACATCAAATTTTTATTGCGATATGACGCAATATAATCCTATCTTACAAATATACAGTCCATTATTTATATTTTTTAATTATTATTTCACGAAAAAGGTTATAACAAAAAATTGCTGCAAGCAAACACTAAATCCTTATTTTACTCCAAACTTTGTTCAAATCAAATACTGCCGTTTACCAAACCAATGCAGAAGTTGTCTGTATAATTCATTGAATTCCTACTTCTATCATTTAACAATAACAATTCCCACTTCCGAGAGAAATCGGCATCAATTCATTAAGGCCCCATGTTGTTGCGCTCCAACAATAAAAGCCGGGCTTCGCAAATTCACAATTTCTGATCAACAATAAAACCTTACTTCCTTCTTCTACCAAGTTGTGAACGCGGCCAAATCATAAAGATATAAAATACCACGAAATAATTTAAGTTTCCTCCACGATTATTCAAGTTTATTTAAAGTCTTCCATTGTAAAACTAGATGAAATGACGCCGGAAAATTCTTTATAAACACAACAACCGAGACTGGATTTTAGTCAGAGTATGAGATTTTTAAAGACTCAATTGTTAGAATGTCTGGGAAGTTTGGCTTCCAAGATATTTTAAAATTAAGTCATCTCTTTTACAGTGAATTCAGTTTTGTATTTGGACTATTAAAAGTTTTAAAATGATTGAACATAAAAACAGAACTAAAAGTTTTTAAAATTTGTAAACCCTTGATTTCGACATAGACTTCTCCAATATTTACATCACTTTACTTAAGTTAAGAAAGAATGACGTGTTTTTAATAATAATTAACTGTATTGACACCAACTCTCTTTATTATTGTGACAAATAATTTTTTTGCACGATCGGTTTTTTTATGTTTACTGATAGGATTTCTAAGACAGTATATTTTATATGCAAATTACTGATTGGTAAGTGACTGTCATTAATTTTTAAATAACTACGAGGGTAGTACCGAAAATTTTTGCAAACAAATATAACCAAGGTAGCTACAAAAAATAAATGCATGGCAAAACAACAGTACATCCTTAAATAGCATGGAAGTTCTTGTTACAATCCGTTATCTGTTATCAGTAATTTTCCATGCAGTTTTAAAGTACTCACGTCGTACTGAAAATGCAGTTAACAAGAGAAAGTTTCTTAGCCATGATATTTTACGATTTTAAAAGTTCGCTCTCTCCAAAACAATGCATCGAAAAGCTTCGGGATGCTTTTGTAAATAAAGCACCTAGTATCAGGTCTGTTCACAGCTGGTACAATGAATTTAAATTTTATCGAGTTTCTCTCAATGACGATTTACGCGAAGATCGGCCAATTTCTGCAGTTACAGATGAAAACAGCTGCTATTCGTACAATGATTAAAGAAGACAACCGTGTCACATACAGCATTATACAAGCTACTTTGGGCATTGGAATGACCGCTATAAATAAAATTATGCTCGATCATCTAAAAGGCAGGAAAGTTTGTTACCTTTGGACACCTCATAATTTAAATGATGGTCAAAAACAACATCATATGGAATGGTACATTAAAACATTTAAAAAATACAGGGTAAATCTAAAGCAGAGTATGATATTATAACAGGTGATGAATCATGAATGTATGCATTCAAACCTGAAACAAAACTACAATCAGCTCAATGGGTCTTTCCAACAGACCAATCCTGTCAAAGTAAAACGAGTTCAAAGTGTTGGTACAAAAATGATTGCCTTCTTTTTCACAGCATCCGGTCCTACTGACAATATTGCATTAGAAGATAGGAAAACAGTAACTTCTAATTGGTACATAACAATTTGTTTGCCACGGGTGTCTATAACCTTGTTATTTATTCGTTCCGTTTGATGGAGATGAGATGATAAAGACGCCACAAACATCCAAGCCCCTGGTGGGAATCGAACCCGCGACCTCAGGGCCGAGCGGTGACGGTCGCTTCGAGGGCTGTCCACTGCCTCAATCCGCATGACCACCGAGGCGGCTTTCCTATTTCCTAAATTAAAGGAAATAATATGTGGTTTCCGATATATAAGTGAAAATGAAACTGTTGAAGCCTTCGAAAACATTGTCTCTCAAGTGACTCAAGAAGAATGGATTTCTTGCTTTAACAATTAATTTATCGAATGCGTAAATGTGTTGAGTTAAAAGGAGAGTATTTCGAAAAACAATAAAAAAATAATTTCTGGAAAATTTTGTTTTCTATCAATAGTTTGCAGAAACTTAAATATTAACAGAAACAACAAATGATAACAATAACGTTACTACACTACGAGCCATAATATTTCGGCCGGCCTACGTTTTCAAAAAAAAACGAATTCTAAAACCAGCTCAAATGTGGGGAAATTTCTATAAATTTCTGTCGACTAGTTCAAAATATAGATTTTAAACTTACAACAACTGAACATGTTATTCAAGTGTTCCGCCATTGAATATTGGGTTACATAGCCTTTATTGGTAATACCAGCTATTACGGCCGATTTCATAATAAATATAAAGTTACTTTAATTTTAAAGTTTGATCTAAAAGTGAAAAAAGCGTTTCATAATTCAACTTTAAGTTAAAGTTGTTAGTTTAAAGTCCTTTAAAATAAAGTCATGTGAGAGTTCCTTTACGAGCTTAAAGTGGAAATTAACTTTGCAGTTTCGATTCCACATTTTTGATAAAATTGTTTTCTTCAATTTCTTCATTAAGTTCCGACGAAGATGTTAATATTAAACAACGAAAAGTATATTAGCCAGGAATTAATAAATATGGAACAAAATATAATTTTATGACATATTTAGGTTAAGGAAAATACAATTTTATTTGTATTGGAACAGATAGAAGAAATAATAAAATTAGCAACATAAATAAATCAAAAGATATATTTATTAACATTTTTAAAAATCCAATAAAGCAAATATCTTTTATTATTGGTGGGTCACTAGTAGCTTTCTTGACACTGTTCTGTTTTCCAAACCATAATTTCTAGCTATTTTCAAGTTATTGTATTTTCAATTTAGCCATGACAGCCTGTTTAATTTTTTGCCAAACTGAATCCTACAAAATTTTGCAAATAAATATTCAGTAACCTATAAAATTGTTTACCTTTTCTATTCATTGAATTTTGTAGTCTTCCTTTTCTTACATTCCAACACATGTTTGTGTTTATATATTATGTAAACCAATGTATATTATTCATCAAACTATATTTCTTGTAGACATAATTAAAATGTATAATTCTGACAGTCAATGTTACCACAGCACACAATTTTTAACTCAACAGTTTGTTCTAAAATCATTTTTAAAACTACTTTACCTAAAGTAAAGGAAACTTTTATTATGAAACGTACATATATTAAAGTGTATATAAAGTCAGTTTAAAATAAAGTCTAACTTTATGTAAAGTTTACTTTTACAATTTATTATGAAGCCGGCCGTTAGTATCCCATATTGTTCCGTATGTCTTGCAAGGTAGATTTTACTGTACCTACGCACTGGATTTTTACGTTGTTTTTCATTGTCCCAAAAGTAAAGGATTTCAGTAGAAGATAAGTCTGGACTAGAAGATGACCAGGGTTGGACTGGCCCGGCGGGATAGCGGGAATTTCCCGGTGGCCCGTGACGGCTCGTTGCCTGACGAACTTAAAAAATAAATTATAAATATTTAAAGTTGAAAAAATAAATAAATCGATACAAAAATAACATAAATTCTTGATTTTGAAATAATTCCCTACTACTCTTGAATGTGCGCCAATATTTATAGCTATTTTTCTTTTTGACAATCAATTGTTAAATTCGCAATACATACTTATTTTTTGTATTACTGACATACACATGAAATGATCATTTATATAAGGATGTATTTTATTTAGATCCAAATAACTTTTATCAAATTATAAATAATAGGTAACGTACCTGATACACCTTTTCATATAATAATTGATTTAATCAATAAAAAAATTGACAAAAATATAAGTACGGATGATATTCGGATATACGGATGATATTCGCTCATGGCTAAAAGCTTCTGTTTACACTCTTGTTGCATAAATAACTATTACATACGTTAGCATATTAAGATTTATTTTCAATGGACAAATTTATTGTCACATTGTTATCAACACAAAGAATATCAAAAATGAGCAAATCATAGACGTTTTGAAAGAAAAATTCTGATGTGGCCAACACAATACCTCCCGCCATTTAATTTTTATTAATTTAAATACAAAGGTACTTACATATTTACTCATGTTGGAAACTATATTTAGGTCTTTTCCATATAACTAATGTTCAGGTTAGAAGGTTTTAAAATTTTCTGAATGATAGTATTTGAGTTAGAGTGGAGGATCCATACACACAAACACACAGGCATCATCGTGAAAATGTTAAAATTGGATTCTAAGGGTCTTAAAACGTGGTCATTTACCAAAATCTCGATATGCGATTTTAGCAACATCCCTATACCTCCCTTACCAAGGGTAACGGGAGGTAAAAAGTAAATTCTTAAACAAAATATTATAATGATTAAAATTATAAAAAAAATCGGTTCAAATGACTGGCCTGGCCTGACCCCATCCGGATTTCCCGGTACTAAACATATTCCCAGTCCAGCCCTGAAGATGATCCTTAAAACCGTCATTTGGCCCACAGAGTATTGTCTATATTTAAAGTAGCCGAAAGAATTTTGCCGAAATTTCTAACCATTTGTGTAGGTTTTGTAATTTATTGAAAAGGTAAACCGGCCAAACTATTATGAGATTGAACTCATATAGAAACTTATGCCACATGACACTATCAAAAGACAGCAACAAATCTCTTACAAAGAATAAATGATGTTCTTTAATTTCTGTAGACAAAAATATACATACATGAGAATATAAAAATAATTTGAAACATTACTTGCAGCAGCATTGAAAGCATTCAATGTTACCACTATCAAAAACGAACGAATGAGTGTTTATAGGTAGGAATGTGTTTAATTTTATGGAACCATTTGAAAAGGTTGAAAGTCAGATATCGACACGTAACTTTAACCTCCGGTTGAGCGAGCCCCAACAATGGAACTGTTTTATGTTACAAATTAAACGGCGTTGCAACGGGGCAGAAAAAGCGAGATTTAATATTTCATTTGTTACGTGCATTCACGCAGTTACCTCGATCATATTTCTGCAGCGCGAGATAACCGAGCCAGTCCGCGGTAGAGGCATCGCGCGTTATTACGTTATGACAAAGATGAAAAATCCTCATGAAAATTCCTTCGTCTCTGTTGCTCGTCCCTAGCGAGAGGAATTCGCCGATGAATGGATTCCTCAGGTGAAAGACCCTCAACCCAATGTATGGCGCCTTTTTGCTTACACCGACTTTCCTTCGAGCACCAACACCATCCAGAAGAGAATTCAGAAATGCAATAATTATAGTGCAAGACAGCTACACAACAATTTTAATTTACATTTCATCAAAATAATAATGAGATGCAATATGAGGTCACATGGCTG
The DNA here is from genome assembly GCA_963082715.1 of Harpalus rubripes. Classification (NCBI taxonomy): domain Eukaryota; kingdom Metazoa; phylum Arthropoda; class Insecta; order Coleoptera; family Carabidae; genus Harpalus; species Harpalus rubripes. The sequence continues at coordinate 17,965,873 of OY720449.1, forward strand.
CTTAATAAGCACCATCTTTACCGAAATCTGTCATTAAAATTGTGTACTTTAGTTTCTTACTAAAGGTTAAGTGGTAGAACAACTTTAGCTGAACTTCAAAGCTTACGAAAAAAATTGAATGGACGGTACTGTGCTTTTAGGAAAATATATTGAATCTGCTTCTTACTACAACAAATAACATAGCTTAAGCTTTAACACCTATATTTAATATAAAGCTAGTGTCCAGTTTTCTTCTATGCGACATTGTTTAGTTTTGAATTGCCCCATGAGTCTTTGGCGTATTTTAAAATATATTTTGCGTACCTTTTGAAAAATCCTTCTAAGTATTTTCATTTTGGGGCTGCTACAGACGGTTGTATATCTGTCCAAAAAGTTACAGTACAGAATTTAAAGTGAAAGCAAAGTATTCAAATAAAATAATGTTGTATGATGCAATTTCGGAAGCAGGCGCCGACGAAAACTAGCTCCATATTAAATATAAGTGATAAAGCTTAAGCTATGTTAATTATTGTAATTGTTAGAATGAAATAAAAGTATGGACTTCGACTGAAGATATTTATTTATTTATTTATTCAGTAGAAGAAAAATTTAACGCACATTACTAAATAATTATAACATACGGATAATAATAACAGTACCTAAAGATGAAGATTTTATTTCATTTGCAGTTTAGTTATCTAGTGCCTTGTCATGTTTAAAATTAGCGTCCATTGGTGTCCTTCTTAGGTTACATGTGTTAGAATTAACTAAAAGTATGGACTTCAACTGAGGATATTTATTTATTTATTTATTTATTTATTCAGAACTGTTATTAGACATCAATCAATATTATTGTTATATTGATAGCAACGAGTAAAGTTTAACATATTGAAGCATAGGCAATTTGATATTCTGATATTCCCCTTCCGAAATCTAGTCTTCCGTGGTACAATGTTCTGCAACTCCAATTTTTTCTCTTAATTCGGCAAATCGAGTTACTCCTAATGATTTTGTAACCATGTCTGCCACATTTTTGTTACTTGGAACGTATTCCAGTGTTATAGCTTTGTTTTCTATAGCTTCCTTTAAATAATAATATTTGACATCTATATATTTACTTCTTCTGCTTTCTTTATTGCTGGCAACTTTAATTTCAATATTCTTTGCATTACATAATGCCATCAGGTATCGTCCTTCTTTAACTACTGAAATGTACTCTGATTCACATGTAGATCCTGATACGGTATTTTGCTTGTGACTTTGCCATCTTATGACGTTATTTCCTAACATGAAGCAATATCCAGTTGTACTTTTTCTGTCATCTGCATTTTCTGCCCGCGAAGCATCTGCGTATCCAATTAAATTTAGATCAGTTTTTTTGAAATATAGTAGTCCAAAGTTTCTTGTTCCAGAAATGTATCTTATGATTCGTTTTAGTCCTGACATGTGTCCGTCCGTTGGTTTCCGCTGAAATCGACTTAAATAATTAACACAAAATGTAATGAAAGAAGACTGTTTAAGGTGCATTCACAAATGAAAATTAGGTTTATGGTTTTTGTTTAAGTTTAAGAAAGTCATTCATAAATGTAATTATAAATTTCCTGAAAATTAGTTTTGATAGACATCTATGTAAATGCTTCAAAAACAAGATTAAAATATCGGTAGAGCAGTACTCAACAAGACACCTGTGCACCGTGAAACTGTCATTCGCTTGGCATTATTGGTTATATTTCAGCAATTAAGTTATGACTGTATCCATGTTCATACCGCATTTGATTAAAAAGCCGAATCCACTAAATGGATACTAAATAAAGATGGGTGTATATACCTATATCATTTCAGGCTCGTTCTCATTGGTGAAGTTTGTGACGTCAATCTAAATCATAAACCTAAAGTTTGGACCTTGCAATGTTTAGCTTTATGATTTGGATTTAGAAACCCTAAATTCTGATGTGTGAATGGAGTCATTACATAATATGCGGCCAAAGTCTTTAAATCTAAAGTATAAACCATAAATCTAAACCTAACTTTCATTTGTGAATGCACCTTTACAGTGTAATGCAATAGTGAAATATAATATCGGGTCGTGTACCCTGGCTTATATAAATTAATGATCCAACTATTTTTCTGTATTCAATATACTTTCCTTAAACCACAGTATCGTCCAATCAAATAATTTTCGAAAACTTATATGACACATGTTATTACTATTATTATATATAAGCAACTTGATAAAATACTAAAATCCTGAAAATATGTCCAATACATTAAGCTTTCCTCTTTCTTATTTCTTTCAAAACTATTCAACCTCAAATGTATATCCACCAAACAACCGTCGAATAGCCAAAGTCAAAACATTATTTACAACGCCTCGCCTCGGTAGGTCAAAATGCTCATGTGAATTCACTCATGACTTAAAATGAAAGCTTGAACCTAACAAGATGTGCAATCCGAACCCGAAATGCGAAGGGCTAAAATTTTCGTTGTGAGGTATATTTACCCCTGTGTTAAAATATGAAGCGAAAATTCAAATAAATTGTTCCTGTACTAGAACTATTAATATTTTTAAAAATTCAACACAACACAAACCTACTTGCGATATTAACCTAGATGTTAAAAAATAATTATTGAAATCTGTTAGTATTTGACTTTGATTTTATAGGCAAAACAGCATTTCTCGATTTTCCCATAAAATCAAAGTCAAATACTAATAAATTTCAATAATTATTTTTTAAAAATACAAGTTAATATCGCAAGTAGGTTTGTGTTGTGCTGATTTTTTAAAAATGTTAATAGTTCTAGTAGAGGAACAATTTATTTGAATTTTCGCTTCATGTTTTAGTACAGGGGTAAATATGCCTCTTAAGTCACCGATTTGATTCATATCTCGTGATAAACTAAGAATCCTGATCTTTACTGAATCTATAAACTGCAGTGAGAGCACCCTCCGTAAATTCAAATGAGCGTCATCACATTTCAAGTCGTTTTAACTATCACCTCAATATTCGATTTCTCTTGGAATTCTCTTTTGCTGCAGTAAGCGCATGCAGTGCAAACACTTCACACCCGCACGGCGTCCGTTCTCGGCCTGGTTCTACATCCAGCGCTGTGCCTCGTTCTCGTAATTTAATTCCGGGCGCCAAGGGGCTCTTCTCGTTCACGTGCCATGTCTCTAGGACTTCGTCACTAGTCTGTAGTTCTCACAGGGCTCCAGCAAACGCATGGAGTGCGTACATGATGAAAAAGGAAGTAGAAACATGCCAAGATTGAGAATGAAACTAGTGTTTCGTTGGAAAAGGTTTCAAAATTATTACTTTGTACTTTTGAAATTCGGTAATGACATATGTAACAAAACTTTTCGGAAAATGTTAGACCTCTTAATCAAATAGATTCAAATTTTTTATTGTCACATTGACATAAGGAGTTGTTCCTATAAACAAAGCGGATAAGATATCTAGTGTTACAGCACTGATAGAAGACCACTGTGATGCAGTTTTTTAATACATTGCTTCATTTGCTCTGGACTATGTTGTCTACTTTCCGGATCGTGAGAAATATTCTTGTCTGTAACTGTCGTTCGTTTTGGTATTCCTAATCATTATTGTATATTTTTCTGCTAAGAAATACCCAAAAGTCTTCAATCTGTTGCGCCGAGAAACATTTGGGGGATTATAATCTCCCTCTGTTTTCTATAAAATGTTGGCTCCTTAATACATGCGAATATTCTGCTGTATCTGGAGATTCGCTCCAGGTGGACCCGCTGTCTATTATAATAAGTCGAGGGTAAGAGCAATAATAGAGAAATAACTTTTTACAAACTTTTCTAAATTATAGTTTCAGTAATCATATTTTAACTCTGTTTATCTAAGTTATAAATGTCAAAACTCAGTTTAGAAATTGTTATCATATTATGATTGTCACGACATTTATTGGTTGATTATTATGTCTAGAAATTATTATGTATACGTGCGTGACTTTGAATTCCCTAGCCTATGCACCCTGTACCCCTAAGATAATCCTGTCTTGAAGATAGCGCTTTGTTTTGAGAGAGTCGGTATTAGTTCGTCGCGTCGTGCAGACGTTAGTTGTTGACGGAACAAGTAGTGTTTTAGTTTTGGGGCGCGTGCTAAACGCCCGCCCGCTGGGTTACAGAATGTAACTTGTTAGGATATGTTTAATTAATAATGTAATCATGTAAATAAAATCTTTAGTAGTTAGTTAAAATATAAAGTAATGTCCATGTCCGTAAATCCGTAGTATTTATCAAGTGTAAAGTGAAAGTGAAGTGTAAGTGCGTTCTTCCTTATCCAGTCAGTAGTAGTAGCATCAGTATCATCAGAGAAGACCCCTTCCTGTTACACTATATGGTTACATTATTTCTTTTTCGAAATTTTAAATCATTTCTAACCAAATTTTTGGTAACAATAGGGTGGCCCAACGATCTCTTATATACTAATAGATACCGCATCAAGTATTTTTGCTGTGCCAACATGTTTGCAAGTAGGGACGGAAGTATTCATTTCGCATGCGCAAGATTGAAATTAGTACCAATATTGTTAGTAATACATGTACTTTGAAAATAGATATTAATGAAAGTTTTAGATATTTAACAATAATAATAATGACAGGATTACCCAAAAAAATATATTAAAATATGTTGCAACTTTTATTCGGTTAAGAATTAATTTTTCTTAGCACATAATTCCAACTAGTATTTTTCTTCTTTGAGTTGGTAATGGAAGTAACAGCTGTCGGCGCTATTTTGTGTAAGATCTGCAGTTATTTCATGTTTGGATCTTCTTACTGAACCTCGTGAGTCTTGTGGTTTTTACTTCGTTTGTTTTATAATGGTAAAAAATTGTTGTGTGTGCAACTGTGTAAATTAGTTTTATTTAGAAATCAATAATATTGTACATGTAATTGTTTTATTCATTTATTTTCCTTACTGTTTTTATTACCCTTATAATATACATGTGTCAATAAATTATATTTTTTATTAACCATAATAATTAAAACAATTTAATTATTCGTTTAGACAAAAGTATATAGTTTTGAAATTCAAACAAATTTAAAAGCATTTTGCGCGCCAACTTACGCATGCGCAAACATTATTTCCGCCCCTACTTGCCGCTTAGATGTTGGCACAGAAATGATCCATGCGTAGAATAGCTTGTTCGGTATCTATTAGTATATGGGAGATCGTTGGGGTGGTCATATTTTTCAAGGCTTAAAAAAGCGAAAATAAGGTATGTTTACATTTAGATAAATGTGTGAGAATTTGTTTAAGATGGAATTGTGATGAAACAAAATTTGTATGAGCGTATAAGGACATTGTCCATTTTAAACAAAATGTATAAGCTCTTGTATGAGGTGAGGTTTCACGATTTGTTTATTTGACATGTATCTCAAACAAATTTTCATACACGTATCTGAATGTAAATGCCTTTACCAAATGCGGTAATACGAAAAGTTCATAGTTCATACATAAATCTCAAAGTAATTTTTTTTAATAACCACTAACAATAAAACAAAACAAACCACATCAGGTGAACTGTGATCTTGTATTTTGTTAAAATAGTACCACTAGTGACATCTGTCGTCACGATGTGATTTCAGACCATATGTTTTCTAGTTGCTAAGTTCATTGTTGTATTCAAGGTTGTAATTTAAAAAGTTGTAAGTATTAAATTACAATTTAATTTATTAAGTAAATAAAATGTAAATATTGAATAAAGTAAATAGTGAATATATTGAAGTATCTTGACATTTTCATGAAAATGACATTTTTCTTTTTTTTATTAATAATTTTAGGCTTTTCAGCAGCTATGCTATTAAAACCCGCATACGTTGTTGGTTTGTACAGTTTATAGTAGTTTTTATTTTTAATTTATATAATATGTTATTATTACAATATTTTGGATACATTATATGTGTTGTGCTAAGTTTATGTCTTTCAGGAATTTTAATACATTATTGCTTGTATCTTTATCGTTTTTTAAGATTTCTTTTATTGTGTTTGGGATTCGATATTTGTTCCTAGCGTGGGTGTATTGTTGGCAGTGGATAAGTATGTGTTTTACCGTTAATGATACGTTACAACAATTTGAGCTTTCGGTGCTTTCTAGTATATGTTTGTGTGTAGTTACTATATATGTGGCCTATTCTGAGTCTGGTAAGGGTGATTTGTTCCTGTCTGTTTCCCAGTTGGTTGTATCCTCTTTGACATTTTTCTTTTAAAATTTATTTTAAATTTGTTTAACGGAAGATTGTGGTGTTGCAAAAAATTATGTATATAACTCTAAACGCTGCGTTGAACGGGCAACTTTTTATATAAAATAATATTATGTGTCCAATGACAACTAGATTAAACCTCATTTAGTAATAAAATTTGGAGAGTAAAATTTTTCTGAAAACTTTTATCGTATATGTTATTTGTTGACACAATTTTTGAAAGTTCCTATCATAAATTTTTAATAAAAATATACATATATGACTCCGCTGTTGTGACAATATTCAATATGTGTGCTGCTCGAAATGGTCTTCCTATCCATTCACTCTGATTAAACTCATTTAAGTCGAAGGTTATAAAATTTAATAAGTTGAAGAACACGATATAAGATTGGATAGAGTTCTCGTGCTTAATACATGTCGCGTAGCTTTTTATTTGGCTGGGTTTAATAAGGTATAAAGCAGTTTATTTTAAGGGCATTTATTGTAACATTTATGACGTAATAAAATATCCCTCATCACGTTTAATTACAGGACGTGGATTATGAGATTAGTGGAGGCTTGCTAATATCACGCGCAAATCGCGCTACGCTGCTGTGCGTTTTTACCCGGCCTGGAATTAACCCTTACTTATTTTGCACATTCTTCTTCTTCCTCTGAATTTAATAGAAACATTTGTTTTTGGTTTAATTTGCATAAAAATACTTTGATGCAGTTTTGATTATGACATAAAGTACCAAATATTGCACCATTCATAGGACAATTGTTGCAGCTGGCAGTCAAGGTCAGCATATCTGACTATAATAAATATACAGGGTGTCTACGGTCAGTTGCGAACATAGAGATTTAATATGATATTTTACTTTAAAATAAATTCCGTATTCTTTTGTATACTTTACTTCAATATCATTTCTTTGACTTCTATAATCCCTGCTAATTCGACTACAATAGCAAAAAGAATATGGTGAACTTAGAGCAATAGAAAATATGTTTTACTTAAAAGCTCTTTCGATTCACAATCGCTTATACGGTTTTCACATTAGAACTTTAAAACACAGGGACTTGATGATTGGTTGACGTTCACACTAGATCGCTAGTGTCGCCATCTATTATTAAGTATTTATTCTTCAAGTTGATATTCTAAAAGTTACCAATTTTAGTATCATTCCTCATTTCTGGTCTTGTATATTCGTACATCGTAATTATACTGTATTTTAGATAAGAATAGACTTACGAGTAAGATAAGGCTTACGAATCCAGCTATCTAAACGCAAACCAAGTTTACAATCGGGATATGTAAACACGTATATTATTTATTCCATTTTGACTTTATAATATATGTAACAACTTTAAGTAATTGTTTATTTACTAAAGAATTAAAAATGATCAAATTTAGACGTTTTGAGCCGTCAAGTATATTATGCACGAAACAAAACTAATTCATAAGTTTTATGTGTGTAAAACTAGCTGGCACTGGAGCGCCACCAAGTCTATTCTTATCTGAAATACAATATAGTTGAATAGTTATGAATTGCGATTGGGAAAAATAGAATAGGAGTTACTATTCCGTTTTTCTTTTTTTTAAATTTCAAATAATAATATAGTTATAGCTTGTTTATCCCTTCCTTAACATTAGTATATGTAGCTTCTAATTTTCTAATATTGTTTTCTATGTTCACGCTCATTATTTATTCTTCTATGCATTTCGAACATTACACGAGAACATACTGTAACGTGTGAGTCCCGCTGCTACGTTAAACAAGCGTCTAAGTATAGCAATGACGCAATCGCGCTAGCAGCTGGGCTACATAAACAAACAAGCCGTGACGTGTTTAATTACTTCCAATCGCTGAACCTTTTGTGTTCATTGTTATTATGCGGTCGAACATACTAGAGCTCTCTGGAAGTTAATGGCAGCTGTATAAAAAGGATGCAGCTATGCTCGGGTGTTAGTTAGTTACATAGGGAGAGTCATATAGAGACATTCACATGGAGTGTTAGAGAGTAAAAGAAGCACAGCAGTATACTGGTGAGCGTATGCAGTTTGTGTCGAGTAGAAGACTCGGAAAGTTACTGGTATATTGGGATAGCTGCGGATGTGAATACTCGGTAGTGTTGACGAGGATTGGGAAGCTGTAGGGTACAAGGACAGTAACGGCGAGTCGGGAAGTTACTGGTATACCGGGATAGCTATATGAAAGAGAATACTCGGTAGTGTTGAAGAGTACTGGGAAGCTAGGTGTACAGGGACAGTAACGGCAAGTGAAAGTGAATACTCGGCAGTGGTGTTGAAGAATTGTGGCATACTGACAGTCGGTGATACTGAGGCTGTGGAAGTGAGGGAGTTACATAAATAGACAAATAATGGGGTGAAAGATGTCACTTCTGTCCGAGCAGTTGAATATACAGACGCTGTAGAGTCAGTTGAGTATATAGTAGGCGAACAGTTGAACGTGATATAAGTATATAGTGATATAAATATCGCGTAAACAGTCTACAAAAGTCTGCAACAGACCGGCAGTCTACGATTGGAGCGCGTAGTGAAATAATTAATTAAATAAATTAAATATTACAATCGTCGTGTAAGCGATTATAAACCGAAAGAGCTTGTAAGTAAAACCTATTTTCTATTGCTATAAGTTCACCATATGTGGTTTTTGATATTGTAGTCGAAATTGCAGGGATTATAGAAGTTAAATAAATTATCTTGAACTACACTATAACTATTTCCATCATAATATTTCTTTATAATAAATATACGTTCCTCATTCGATTAAACATTCATTATTTATTTTATTTCTTTTCCAAGTCAAATTGACGTTTGACGTTTATAAATAATTTATGGAAACCAAAAAAAAAAAGAAAACAAATGTCGGATATTGCTACTAATATACCGAAATTTTGCAATTTCTTTTTAAAGTTGTGAAGAAACTAGACACATAATAAAAGATGTAAAAACAGTTTACAATTTTTAATTCTGTACAATTTTGCACTGTACAGTTTTTGCGTAGGAGAGCAGGAAATTGCAAAAAACTAAAATCCCATGATAAAACCCTATGTTCGTGTAGTTTGTTTCAAGATATTTGCAAACGTACCTGCTTCGACTCACGCAGCGGATGGCTTCTTAAATGGGCTTGAAGGGTAATATGACAGGGTTGTAACAAAATATTTGAAATCCAGCACACGAAATATTTGTGTGGAATTAATGTTTCATTTGAATTTTAATAAATACAGAACAAAGATTGTGGCATACACCAAATTTTCACAAAATAAATAAAAGCGGGTATATTAATTAGCGGGATTATTAGAAACTACCGCTACATCATTTTTTAAAATTTTGCTAATTCTCCCCTGACGCGTAGGAACATAAATATCATGTTATTTTGCGGTGTACCGCGTCATTACGACTACAGGTAGATTTGTAAATATCTTGAAACACAGCATACCTAACCGTCAATACTCCGTATTTGTTTAGGCTTATTTTACATAAAAATACTATAGTGCAATTTTCATAATTAGATAAATTACCAAAAAAATCATCAAATTATTACACCGTTCGTAAGGCAATTGCATATATACGTCACTCAAGGTCAGCATTATAGTAGAAACATTTCTTTTGGTATATTTTACATAAAAATAGTTTAGCGATATATTTCTCTAATTACATAAATTACTTCAGATTTCACCCTTTTATAGGGCACTTACATTTACATAACTCAAGGTCAACAAAATAGCGACTGCTCAGCTGATTCTTGTCAAACAACATCAATTTACCATTGTTCCTTATGCAGTATTTTTTGCGCAGTAAATACATTTTTAAAAATCTGATCTAGCCAACACAACACCACCCGCTGTTTAATTTTTATTAATTCAAATATACGTACTTACATATTTAGTTATGCTAGAAACTGTATTAAATCCCATTCTGTATAACTATGATCCTATTTACTATTTTCTTTTTAAAACGTTACTCTTATTAATTTGAAATGATTAGTTCTTTCACAGTGACATTTATCTGTCAGTTACATACATTTGAGATATGAACTGCGCAACCAAGGAGTTGTGTTCGCTGATTTAAATTATAGATAATTTTATAAATTTATTCATAAAATATATAGAAAAAGTATTAATACAAATCTGTAGAAAATTTAATAATCTTTAATTTTTATAATAACATAAATCTCGAAAAAAATAACATTTAAAGGTATTTTTCGGAGAAAACCTATTTTGAACTTCAAGTAAAAGTGCCATATCCGGTTATCTGATTTACACCAAAATTTAATGGCTTCTTTATATATTATAATAAGGTAGAAATACAAGATTTCAAAATTTTCTGAATGATAGTATTTAGAGCGTAAACAAGAACACACACTCACACATACACACAGACACTCGCACAGACATCATCGTGAAAATGTTAAAACTGGATTCTAGGGACCTTAAAACGTGGTCATTTACCAAAATCTCGATTTGCGATTTTTATCACAATCCCTATACCTCCCTTACCAAGGATAGCGGGAGTTAACAATGGACGTGGCAAAAATCCCGACCGCGGGATCGTGTTAAAGAAATCACAAAAAATTACTGGGTCCAGTTGTCGGGAATGTAAACGCGCTCATCATTTCCGCAATTTTCAAATAAAGGCTCATATATAAAAATAGACTATATTTAAATTTTCTCTTACTTTTAATTCATTACATAAACCCTGTTAAATTTTACTATTTTGTAGTGTAATTTCAATATACCTAAACAGAATCAAAACATTAAATTGTGCTGAAATGTAGCCCATCTACATCTCTTCTCTCCTGCCTGTAATATGAAATGTGTTATGAAAGCAGAAGCTCCTGTTTACGAGTTATTTTACAAGTTTTTTACCTCTCGTAATTCATAGCAGAGAGCTATTGCATTCTTGCAAAAAATACTTCAGAGAGATTTTTTTAATAAACACGTTTTATGGCTTGACTTTATGAACAAGCATAGAACAGTAAGAATATAAGTTAAAGCCGTAACTTGCATATTTAGAGATAAAAGAGCAACTTATAAATAATTTTATTCAGACGAGTAAATAGGTAAAATATAAATAAGAATTAATTATGTGCAAATTAATGCAAAGGTAATAACTGCAATCTGTCAAAACTATGTTTCACTGTGTTTTATTTGTGATTAGTGATGTGCCATTTGAAAGTTTCAGTTTAAAAATTTCAAAAATGAACGTTTCATGAAACTGTCATAAGCTACGTTGCGCATGCGCCGTCCAACAATAGAGTTGTGCAGATGACGTGCATGCGCCTGCACTTTACGTGCAAGTTATAGCTTTGTTCGATGAATAGTGCGGGGAAATCATGGCAGAATAGTGCAGTGCAAGACAGTACGAAACAGTGTACACTGGTTCATTGAAAGTTATAGAACACTCCAGTGCATATATGGCAGTAACATAACCTATAATCTAATTTTGTTTTGGTGTTTTGAAAATGACAGCTATAGCGAAGAACATCCTTACTGAAATTTTGGATGAATCTAGTGGTGAGGAATCATTAGATTTTTTAGATTCATCATCATCTGAAACAGACGATGAGATTTTTACACTTAGCAATTACAATAAGAAGAAACGTAATTGCATAAAAAATTACTTCGAGGAAGTTGTACCTTCATATACCAATGAAGAATTCATTAAACATTTTAGAATTAAGAAAGAACTGTTTGTAACATTAAGTAATAATTTTGAAGAATCTAATATCTTTAAAACATTGGATACTGCTAAAGCTAAAGGACAGAATGCTCAATATCCCCTCTCTTACATCTTGCACTAATTTACTCTACCTCAAAACTCAGTGTAGATAAGTGCGCAACAGTTTTAAAAATATTGCTCATCGAACATCAAGCCCTACACTACACTCTTAGTCATAGAACGGAATAGTGCAATAAGTTGTACCTTACAACCATCTAGTTCTCCTCATCGAACAGAGCTTATGTTTGGTTATTCTACATGCTGCAACTTGAATATTTCTCGAAAATAAAATTCAGGATTTAGTCAGTACAGATTAAGTATGTTGAAAATTAAAGGTAAAATTTAGCGATATATCAATGAAATAAATACAAAAAATAATAAGATATTCGTACTTTCTATTTTAAATAGTTTAATATTTACTTTTTTATGGGATCTCGTGGCCGCGTACCTGAGTATCAGGTCGCGAATCTGGGGAACCAGGTTCGATCCCGAAGATACTCGTACTTTCTATTTTAAATAGTTTAATATTTACTTTTTTATGGGATCTCGTGGCCGCGTACCTGAGTATCAGGTCGCGAATCTGGGGAACCGGGTTCGATCCCGACCGACGCCAAATATTTCCAATTTTAAATGGCACAAAATTGACCCCTGTGGTGCACTCTCCACGCCAGCAATGAATGCCCGTGAGGTACCGCCTGGCAAGCGTCCGCACGGTGCAAATATTTCATCATTACCGATATCTGTGTACACAGCAGATTGGCACCCCCAACAATGAGTAAACCCGTGATGATATATATTATATTTTATTTATACTTACTTTTACATTTTTGTATTACATTTTGAATAATAAATTTTTATTTTGTTTTAAAGCTTTTGTTTTTCTTATTTATTTTCAAATTAGTTAATTTGAGATCCATATATTTCAAATTCAAAAGACAAGTGTTAAGTTTTATTAAATTTAAATGAAACTTTTATTGAAAGTTTCAATGAAATTTTTATATGAAACTTTCATTTATATTCATAGTGAATTATTTTGTGTAACTTTCAATAAAATTTTCAGTGAAACTTTCAAAAAAATAAGTTTCGTAAACGTAAATATGCGCTGTTTTTGATGTCGGCTTCTGCATTGCGGCACTTACTATAAAATAAGCACTCTTGATAATGTGGGTTCATGTTAAAGCTTATTAAATGATCATTGAAACAATATAAGTTTTGGAAAATTGGGAAATGATCGGACGCGCAGTCTAATGTAATTAATTTATTTCCTGGCCTACGTTTCGACTGTACTACAGTCTTCCTCAGGGCTCTAAAAGTATACATGGAAATACAAACATGAAATTTACACTATTAACAAGGTACACTTATTTACATAAAAATTTACAACCAAATATATGAAATACTTTTTTTAACTTACAGAAATGGTCAATGATGATAAATGGTAACGTGGGGATCCCCCATATGACCCAATGGAGATAACAAATTGAAATGTATTAAATATATTGTATTTATAAATATATCAAGTCAAATAATTTTAAGCTGGAACTCAAAGAAACCTCAAACCACTTTACTAAAAAAATTTAAAACGTTCTGAATTTGAAAAAAAAAACGTGTTCTCAAAGATGTAAGAAAAATTTACAACAAGGACAAGCAAGTAAAGTTAAGTCAAGGATTAATTAACATTGTCCAATACGAAGGTTTTTTAAATAGAGTACTTAAGTTAACATAAGTTTTATATTAATATGCGGTCTAGTTTCTAAAAAAAATCTTAACTGCGAAGTGGTCTATTTCTATGCACGTAAGTGTATTTGAAAACAAAAAAAAAACTTAGATTTGTTGTATTAGTTATTTCTAGTTTATCCTACAACTTTAGTGGGTAAGTAAAATAAAACAGAACGGAAACAAATTTGGTTAAGTTGGGCGAAACAAAAAAGCCCATGCTCGTTGATCCGTGAATGTAAATCGCTGGGTGATCATAATTCCCAGCACTGCACATCCGACTTTTGCCTTCGTCTCGGTCTAGCGTCCTGCGATTCCACTCGTACGTTTATTGCTTGTCCGACCTCTTTCCTTCGAATGCAGATTTTCAAGAGTGTTCCTTTGTTTGGCCACTTGACCCCCCTGGCTTTTCGACGACTTAGTGCTGCAAGAAGCCTGAACCCACCCGGCACTTCGCCACTTCACCGCAGCAAATGTACGTGATTTCACAGATTATGTAGTCTTCAAGATTAGGGGCTTTATTTAAAAATGTAAGATTTCTTTTCATTTACAGAAATTGAGCAAATCATTGCACTAACGTCGTTATTGTGATTTCTGCTATTAAGGCCCGATATATTCATCTCTGGTTGTATAGTATGACTAGCGAATGAAAGATTACGTGTAGAGTATTTAATAGATTTGGTTTCTTTTGAAAACATTTCCCTATATTTGATTTGAAAGGAAACTGGCCCTTATGTATTCCGTTACAGATTAGAATTGTAGTCAATACCAGGAGGCATTTAAAATGAACTTAGCAATAGGATTCATGGTTGTATTTAAAAAAATTAATACCGCAAATTCTAGTTCGTTCGTCACAGGTGTAAGCAACCCTAGAGTCGGAATTACTGTTAAAGGAAATTAATAATAATCCTATTTCATAGAATTGCCCAACTAAATAGTTTAAAGATCAAAATATTTTGTTATAATCAATATAAACGAAAAATGTTTAACATATTTTAAACGCACACCTGTTTCGATATACAGTTACCCTAGTCGGCCATTTATTTTCAGCTAGACATATAGTAATGTACTTCTGTGCTTTCCTAGTCCAGTATTTAAATAGGTTCATGCAAAAATTTCATACCTGAATATTTCGTACAATTCTATTCTTCTCTAGGGTTTCAAAAGAAACCACATCTATAAAATAATTTTAACGTCAACTTTCATTCGCTAGTCATATGGTATGAACTAGAATTGTACGAAATATTCAGGTATGAAATTTTTGCATGAACCCATTTAAATACTGGACTAGGAAAGCAAAGAAATACATTACTCTGTCTGGCTGAAAATAAATGGCCGATTAGGTAACTGAATGTCAAAACAGGGGTGCGTTTAAAATATTTTAAACATTTTTCGTTTATGTTGATTATAATAAAATATTCTGATCATTAAACTATTTAGAATAAATAAAGTTTCGGACTGGCAGTCAATATTACAATTTATTCACGCCGACGTTTCGACTATACAATAGTCTTCTTCAGGGCTCTGTTGTATGATGTTATCCATGAGTCTTAGTAGTGTCCAATGTGAAGAATTCAAAAAATTATGTTCGACTGTGTTGGGGATGGAATAAATAAAGTTTCGGACTGGCAGTCAATATTACAATTTATTCACGCCGACGTTTCGACTATACAATAGTCTTCTTCAGGGCTCTGTTGTATGATGTTATCCATGAGTCTTAGTAGTGTCCAATGTGAAGAATTCAAAAAATTATGTTCGACTGTGTTGGGGATGGAATAAATAAAGTTTCGGACTGGCAGTCAATATTACAATTTATTCACGCCGACGTTTCGACTATACAATAGTCTTCTTCAGGGCTCTGTTGTATGATGTTATCCATGAGTCTTAGTAGTGTCCAATGTGAAGAATTCAAAAAATTATGTTCGACTGTGTTGGGGATGGAATAAATAAAGTTTCGGACTGGCAGTCAATATTACAATTTATTCACGCCGACGTTTCGACTATACAATAGTCTTCTTCAGGGCTCTGTTGTATGATGTTATCCATGAGTCTTAGTAGTGTCCAATGTGAAGAATTCAAAAAATTATGTTCGACTGTGTTGGGGATGGAATAAATAAAGTTTCGGACTGGCAGTCAATATTACAATTTATTCACGCCGACGTTTCGACTATACAATAGTCTTCTTCAGGGCTCTGTTGTATGATGTTATCCATGAGTCTTAGTAGTGTCCAATGTGAAGAATTCAAAAAATTATGTTCGACTGTGTTGGGGATGGAATAAATAAAGTTTCGGACTGGCAGTCAATATTACAATTTATTCACGCCGACGTTTCGACTATACAATAGTCTTCTTCAGGGCTCTGTTGTATGATGTTATCCATGAGTCTTAGTAGTGTCCAATGTGAAGAATTCAAAAAATTATGTTCGACTGTGTTGGGGATGGAATAAATAAAGTTTCGGACTGGCAGTCAATATTACAATTTATTCACGCCGACGTTTCGACTATACAATAGTCTTCTTCAGGGCTCTGTTGTATGATGTTATCCATGAGTCTTAGTAGTGTCCAATGTGAAGAATTCAAAAAATTATGTTCGACTGTGTTGGGGATGGAATAAATAAAGTTTCGGACTGGCAGTCAATATTACAATTTATTCACGCCGACGTTTCGACTATACAATAGTCTTCTTCAGGGCTCTGTTGTATGATGTTATCCATGAGTCTTAGTAGTGTCCAATGTGAAGAATTCAAAAAATTATGTTCGACTGTGTTGGGGATGGAATAAATAAAGTTTCGGACTGGCAGTCAATATTACAATTTATTCACGCCGACGTTTCGACTATACAATAGTCTTCTTCAGGGCTCTGTTGTATGATGTTATCCATGAGTCTTAGTAGTGTCCAATGTGAAGAATTCAAAAAATTATGTTCGACTGTGTTGGGGATGGAATAAATAAAGTTTCGGACTGGCAGTCAATATTACAATTTATTCACGCCGACGTTTCGACTATACAATAGTCTTCTTCAGGGCTCTGTTGTATGATGTTATCCATGAGTCTTAGTAGTGTCCAATGTGAAGAATTCAAAAAATTATGTTCGACTGTGTTGGGGATGGAATAAATAAAGTTTCGGACTGGCAGTCAATATTACAATTTATTCACGCCGACGTTTCGACTATACAATAGTCTTCTTCAGGGCTCTGTTGTATGATGTTATCCATGAGTCTTAGTAGTGTCCAATGTGAAGAATTCAAAAAATTATGTTCGACTGTGTTGGGGATGGAATAAATAAAGTTTCGGACTGGCAGTCAATATTACAATTTATTCACGCCGACGTTTCGACTATACAATAGTCTTCTTCAGGGCTCTGTTGTATGATGTTATCCATGAGTCTTAGTAGTGTCCAATGTGAAGAATTCAAAAAATTATGTTCGACTGTGTTGGGGATGGAATAAATAAAGTTTCGGACTGGCAGTCAATATTACAATTTATTCACGCCGACGTTTCGACTATACAATAGTCTTCTTCAGGGCTCTGTTGTATGATGTTATCCATGAGTCTTAGTAGTGTCCAATGTGAAGAATTCAAAAAATTATGTTCGACTGTGTTGGGGATGGAATAAATAAAGTTTCGGACTGGCAGTCAATATTACAATTTATTCACGCCGACGTTTCGACTATACAATAGTCTTCTTCAGGGCTCTGTTGTATGATGTTATCCATGAGTCTTAGTAGTGTCCAATGTGAAGAATTCAAAAAATTATGTTCGACTGTGTTGGGGATGGAATAAATAAAGTTTCGGACTGGCAGTCAATATTACAATTTATTCACGCCGACGTTTCGACTATACAATAGTCTTCTTCAGGGCTCTGTTGTATGATGTTATCCATGAGTCTTAGTAGTGTCCAATGTGAAGAATTCAAAAAATTATGTTCGACTGTGTTGGGGATGGAATAAATAAAGTTTCGGACTGGCAGTCAATATTACAATTTATTCACGCCGACGTTTCGACTATACAATAGTCTTCTTCAGGGCTCTGTTGTATGATGTTATCCATGAGTCTTAGTAGTGTCCAATGTGAAGAATTCAAAAAATTATGTTCGACTGTGTTGGGGATGGAATAAATAAAGTTTCGGACTGGCAGTCAATATTACAATTTATTCACGCCGACGTTTCGACTATACAATAGTCTTCTTCAGGGCTCTGTTGTATGATGTTATCCATGAGTCTTAGTAGTGTCCAATGTGAAGAATTCAAAAAATTATGTTCGACTGTGTTGGGGATGGAATAAATAAAGTTTCGGACTGGCAGTCAATATTACAATTTATTCACGCCGACGTTTCGACTATACAATAGTCTTCTTCAGGGCTCTGTTGTATGATGTTATCCATGAGTCTTAGTAGTGTCCAATGTGAAGAATTCAAAAAATTATGTTCGACTGTGTTGGGGATGGAATAAATAAAGTTTCGGACTGGCAGTCAATATTACAATTTATTCACGCCGACGTTTCGACTATACAATAGTCTTCTTCAGGGCTCTGTTGTATGATGTTATCCATGAGTCTTAGTAGACATCCCCAACACAGTCGAACATAATTTTTTGAATTCTTCACATTGGACACTACTAAGACTCATGGATAACATCATACAACAGAGCCCTGAAGAAGACTATTGTATAGTCGAAACGTCGGCGTGAATAAATTGTAATATTGACTGCCAGTCCGAAACTTTATTTATTCCATCCCCAACACAGTCGAACATAATTTTTTGAATTCTTCACATTGGACACTACTAAGACTCATGGATAACATCATACAACAGAGCCCTGAAGAAGACTATTGTATAGTCGAAACGTCGGCGTGAATAAATTGTAATATTGACTGCCAGTCCGAAACTTTATTTATTCCATCCCCAACACAGTCGAACATAATTTTTTGAATTCTTCACATTGGACACTACTAAGACTCATGGATAACATCATACAACAGAGCCCTGAAGAAGACTATTGTATAGTCGAAACGTCGGCGTGAATAAATTGTAATATTGACTGCCAGTCCGAAACTTTATTTATTCCATCCCCAACACAGTCGAACATAATTTTTTGAATTCTTCACATTGGACACTACTAAGACTCATGGATAACATCATACAACAGAGCCCTGAAGAAGACTATTGTATAGTCGAAACGTCGGCGTGAATAAATTGTAATATTGACTGCCAGTCCGAAACTTTATTTATTCCATCCCCAACACAGTCGAACATAATTTTTTGAATTCTTCACATTGGACACTACTAAGACTCATGGATAACATCATACAACAGAGCCCTGAAGAAGACTATTGTATAGTCGAAACGTCGGCGTGAATAAATTGTAATATTGACTGCCAGTCCGAAACTTTATTTATTCCATCCCCAACACAGTCGAACATAATTTTTTGAATTCTTCACATTGGACACTACTAAGACTCATGGATAACATCATACAACAGAGCCCTGAAGAAGACTATTGTATAGTCGAAACGTCGGCGTGAATAAATTGTAATATTGACTGCCAGTCCGAAACTTTATTTATTCCATCCCCAACACAGTCGAACATAATTTTTTGAATTCTTCACATTGGACACTACTAAGACTCATGGATAACATCATACAACAGAGCCCTGAAGAAGACTATTGTATAGTCGAAACGTCGGCGTGAATAAATTGTAATATTGACTGCCAGTCCGAAACTTTATTTATTCCATCCCCAACACAGTCGAACATAATTTTTTGAATTCTTCACATTGGACACTACTAAGACTCATGGATAACATCATACAACAGAGCCCTGAAGAAGACTATTGTATAGTCGAAACGTCGGCGTGAATAAATTGTAATATTGACTGCCAGTCCGAAACTTTATTTATTCCATCCCCAACACAGTCGAACATAATTTTTTGAATTCTTCACATTGGACACTACTAAGACTCATGGATAACATCATACAACAGAGCCCTGAAGAAGACTATTGTATAGTCGAAACGTCGGCGTGAATAAATTGTAATATTGACTGCCAGTCCGAAACTTTATTTATTCCATCCCCAACACAGTCGAACATAATTTTTTGAATTCTTCACATTGGACACTACTAAGACTCATGGATAACATCATACAACAGAGCCCTGAAGAAGACTATTGTATAGTCGAAACGTCGGCGTGAATAAATTGTAATATTGACTGCCAGTCCGAAACTTTATTTATTCCATCCCCAACACAGTCGAACATAATTTTTTGAATTCTTCACATTGGACACTACTAAGACTCATGGATAACATCATACAACAGAGCCCTGAAGAAGACTATTGTATAGTCGAAACGTCGGCGTGAATAAATTGTAATATTGACTGCCAGTCCGAAACTTTATTTATTCCATCCCCAACACAGTCGAACATAATTTTTTGAATTCTTCACATTGGACACTACTAAGACTCATGGATAACATCATACAACAGAGCCCTGAAGAAGACTATTGTATAGTCGAAACGTCGGCGTGAATAAATTGTAATATTGACTGCCAGTCCGAAACTTTATTTATTCCATCCCCAACACAGTCGAACATAATTTTTTGAATTCTTCACATTGGACACTACTAAGACTCATGGATAACATCATACAACAGAGCCCTGAAGAAGACTATTGTATAGTCGAAACGTCGGCGTGAATAAATTGTAATATTGACTGCCAGTCCGAAACTTTATTTATTCCATCCCCAACACAGTCGAACATAATTTTTTGAATTCTTCACATTGGACACTACTAAGACTCATGGATAACATCATACAACAGAGCCCTGAAGAAGACTATTGTATAGTCGAAACGTCGGCGTGAATAAATTGTAATATTGACTGCCAGTCCGAAACTTTATTTATTCCATCCCCAACACAGTCGAACATAATTTTTTGAATTCTTCACATTGGACACTACTAAGACTCATGGATAACATCATACAACAGAGCCCTGAAGAAGACTATTGTATAGTCGAAACGTCGGCGTGAATAAATTGTAATATTGACTGCCAGTCCGAAACTTTATTTATTCCATCCCCAACACAGTCGAACATAATTTTTTGAATTCTTCACATTGGACACTACTAAGACTCATGGATAACATCATACAACAGAGCCCTGAAGAAGACTATTGTATAGTCGAAACGTCGGCGTGAATAAATTGTAATATTGACTGCCAGTCCGAAACTTTATTTATTCCATCCCCAACACAGTCGAACATAATTTTTTGAATTCTTCACATTGGACACTACTAAGACTCATGGATAACATCATACAACAGAGCCCTGAAGAAGACTATTGTATAGTCGAAACGTCGGCGTGAATAAATTGTAATATTGACTGCCAGTCCGAAACTTTATTTATTCCATCCCCAACACAGTCGAACATAATTTTTTGAATTCTTCACATTGGACACTACTAAGACTCATGGATAACATCATACAACAGAGCCCTGAAGAAGACTATTGTATAGTCGAAACGTCGGCGTGAATAAATTGTAATATTGACTGCCAGTCCGAAACTTTATTTATTCCATCCCCAACACAGTCGAACATAATTTTTTGAATTCTTCACATTGGACACTACTAAGACTCATGGATAACATCATACAACAGAGCCCTGAAGAAGACTATTGTATAGTCGAAACGTCGGCGTGAATAAATTGTAATATTGACTGCCAGTCCGAAACTTTATTTATTCCATCCCCAACACAGTCGAACATAATTTTTTGAATTCTTCACATTGGACACTACTAAGACTCATGGATAACATCATACAACAGAGCCCTGAAGAAGACTATTGTATAGTCGAAACGTCGGCGTGAATAAATTGTAATATTGACTGCCAGTCCGAAACTTTATTTATTCCATCCCCAACACAGTCGAACATAATTTTTTGAATTCTTCACATTGGACACTACTAAGACTCATGGATAACATCATACAACAGAGCCCTGAAGAAGACTATTGTATAGTCGAAACGTCGGCGTGAATAAATTGTAATATTGACTGCCAGTCCGAAACTTTATTTATTCCATCCCCAACACAGTCGAACATAATTTTTTGAATTCTTCACATTGGACACTACTAAGACTCATGGATAACATCATACAACAGAGCCCTGAAGAAGACTATTGTATAGTCGAAACGTCGGCGTGAATAAATTGTAATATTGACTGCCAGTCCGAAACTTTATTTATTCCATCCCCAACACAGTCGAACATAATTTTTTGAATTCTTCACATTGGACACTACTAAGACTCATGGATAACATCATACAACAGAGCCCTGAAGAAGACTATTGTATAGTCGAAACGTCGGCGTGAATAAATTGTAATATTGACTGCCAGTCCGAAACTTTATTTATTCCATCCCCAACACAGTCGAACATAATTTTTTGAATTCTTCACATTGGACACTACTAAGACTCATGGATAACATCATACAACAGAGCCCTGAAGAAGACTATTGTATAGTCGAAACGTCGGCGTGAATAAATTGTAATATTGACTGCCAGTCCGAAACTTTATTTATTCCATCCCCAACACAGTCGAACATAATTTTTTGAATTCTTCACATTGGACACTACTAAGACTCATGGATAACATCATACAACAGAGCCCTGAAGAAGACTATTGTATAGTCGAAACGTCGGCGTGAATAAATTGTAATATTGACTGCCAGTCCGAAACTTTATTTATTCCATCCCCAACACAGTCGAACATAATTTTTTGAATTCTTCACATTGGACACTACTAAGACTCATGGATAACATCATACAACAGAGCCCTGAAGAAGACTATTGTATAGTCGAAACGTCGGCGTGAATAAATTGTAATATTGACTGCCAGTCCGAAACTTTATTTATTCCATCCCCAACACAGTCGAACATAATTTTTTGAATTCTTCACATTGGACACTACTAAGACTCATGGATAACATCATACAACAGAGCCCTGAAGAAGACTATTGTATAGTCGAAACGTCGGCGTGAATAAATTGTAATATTGACTGCCAGTCCGAAACTTTATTTATTCCATCCCCAACACAGTCGAACATAATTTTTTGAATTCTTCACATTGGACACTACTAAGACTCATGGATAACATCATACAACAGAGCCCTGAAGAAGACTATTGTATAGTCGAAACGTCGGCGTGAATAAATTGTAATATTGACTGCCAGTCCGAAACTTTATTTATTCCATCCCCAACACAGTCGAACATAATTTTTTGAATTCTTCACATTGGACACTACTAAGACTCATGGATAACATCATACAACAGAGCCCTGAAGAAGACTATTGTATAGTCGAAACGTCGGCGTGAATAAATTGTAATATTGACTGCCAGTCCGAAACTTTATTTATTCCATCCCCAACACAGTCGAACATAATTTTTTGAATTCTTCACATTGGACACTACTAAGACTCATGGATAACATCATACAACAGAGCCCTGAAGAAGACTATTGTATAGTCGAAACGTCGGCGTGAATAAATTGTAATATTGACTGCCAGTCCGAAACTTTATTTATTCCATCCCCAACACAGTCGAACATAATTTTTTGAATTCTTCACATTGGACACTACTAAGACTCATGGATAACATCATACAACAGAGCCCTGAAGAAGACTATTGTATAGTCGAAACGTCGGCGTGAATAAATTGTAATATTGACTGCCAGTCCGAAACTTTATTTATTCCATCCCCAACACAGTCGAACATAATTTTTTGAATTCTTCACATTGGACACTACTAAGACTCATGGATAACATCATACAACAGAGCCCTGAAGAAGACTATTGTATAGTCGAAACGTCGGCGTGAATAAATTGTAATATTGACTGCCAGTCCGAAACTTTATTTATTCCATCCCCAACACAGTCGAACATAATTTTTTGAATTCTTCACATTGGACACTACTAAGACTCATGGATAACATCATACAACAGAGCCCTGAAGAAGACTATTGTATAGTCGAAACGTCGGCGTGAATAAATTGTAATATTGACTGCCAGTCCGAAACTTTATTTATTCCATCCCCAACACAGTCGAACATAATTTTTTGAATTCTTCACATTGGACACTACTAAGACTCATGGATAACATCATACAACAGAGCCCTGAAGAAGACTATTGTATAGTCGAAACGTCGGCGTGAATAAATTGTAATATTGACTGCCAGTCCGAAACTTTATTTATTCCATCCCCAACACAGTCGAACATAATTTTTTGAATTCTTCACATTGGACACTACTAAGACTCATGGATAACATCATACAACAGAGCCCTGAAGAAGACTATTGTATAGTCGAAACGTCGGCGTGAATAAATTGTAATATTGACTGCCAGTCCGAAACTTTATTTATTCCATCCCCAACACAGTCGAACATAATTTTTTGAATTCTTCACATTGGACACTACTAAGACTCATGGATAACATCATACAACAGAGCCCTGAAGAAGACTATTGTATAGTCGAAACGTCGGCGTGAATAAATTGTAATATTGACTGCCAGTCCGAAACTTTATTTATTCCATCCCCAACACAGTCGAACATAATTTTTTGAATTAAACTATTTAGTTTGGCAATTCTATGAAATAGGATTATTTTTAATTTATACTAACAGTAATTCCAACTCAAGGGCTGCTTGCACCTGAGACGAACGAACTAGAATTTGCTATATTAATTTTTTTAAATACATCCCTAAATCCTGTTGCTAAGGTAATTTTAAATGCCTTCTGGTATTGAGTACAATTCTAATCTTCTGTAACGGAATACACGAGGGTCAATTTCCTTTCAAATCAAATATAGGGAAATGTTTTCAAAAGAAACCACGTGTATTAAATAATCTAAACGTTAACTTTCATTCGCTAGTCATATGCCCGGTTGCAGAAACGATAATCAACGCATTGTTCGATTAGCGGTTCATCAAAACGAACAAATTCGAATCAGATTTCTTGTAAGAACAACATTTTAATCATTGCTGTCAAAAGATCGCGTTGCATTTATTCGTTTTGATGAACCGCTAACCGAACAATGCGTTGATTAGCGTTTCTGCAACCGGGCAATAGTATACTATACTGTCTGTTTACTTAACTGACAGCTAAACCGAAAATATATTACATCCATATTATTTTATTTTAAATATGTCCAAATTTTTCACCATTTCACCATTCCTTTCACTTCACAAAACCTCTGAATCAATCTTCTTTTGGAATGCGTCAAAATAATAATGATTTGCTGCATCAATCAAGATAAAAACATTATTGCCCGAAAATGTAATTCTAAAACATCATTTCAGCTTTTTTAAAATATCTTTATGGTCATTTTGATAAAATAGGTCCCTCATGGATTTGGTTACAAATTTGTATCTATATTTATTGAAAAATGTTCGGGGATTCCAGAATATAGTGCAAATTTTGTTTCCGACGGCCTCCTGATTTTCTTATATTCAATAATTCTAGCGTGACTCTCGTAACTTTTAAACATGACGAATGCCTGTCCTGTGCGAAACAGGATCCCTCTGTGAAATATAGTTCCAGTGAACCGGAAGGCCATTGATGGAGTGCCATGCAAATGGCGATATAGGTTAACGGCTGCCCCGTCCTAACTCGATTAGCTAATTCTGACACAATCGAATTTGACGTCCATTTTATTTATATTCCGACTGCAGCGCCCAAATCTCTCTCTCGCCCGTATTGCGTATTCATATTCATAAAGCTGCTTGATCCCTCACAATGGAATTTACAGCCGACCAATCAAAAACAAGGATTTCAATGGAGTACATTATTGTTAAAAGCGCATGGAAATGTTATAGCAACAATCAAAAGCTCACTGAAAAACATTCCATTCCAACAAACGTAGAGAAATTTTTGCTCTAACCCTATTATATTCACACAGAGAATGAAATAGAGAATTTGAGATATATCTACCCGGACTCATAATTTTTCGGCCGGCTTACATTTTTAACAAATTATAAAACCTACATGAATGGTGAGAAATTTCTACAACATTCTTTCGATTATTTAAACATAGACTTAAAACTTATGTACGAGGTCTCTGTTAGAAAAGTATCCGACCTTTGGCCGGGGAAAAAAACTGGCATACCTGGAGCGTTGGAAACCTAATCACCTTCAAAGTAATCTCCTTGGGACACTTCTCCCAGCGGTGTCGCCATTGTTGGGAGCATTCCGAGAAAGCCTCTTTCGGAATGGAGTTTAGCTCGGGTGTCGTTGCAGCCATAATGTCCTCTCTTCTCTGAAATCGCGTTCCTTCAATGGCATCTTCAGTTAGGGAACAGCCAGAAGTTGCAGGGGGGCATATCAAGAGAGGAATGAGCCTGTTGAGCCACAGGAGTCTTGTTCTTCCCCTAAAAAGTCATAATCAAGTGCGAGGAATGTGCTGGAGCATTGTCGTGATGGCCAAATCTTCGGTCTTAATGGAATGTGCCCAAAAAGTGCCGATGCCCAACTTTTCCGCAAATTCTCGGATACTCCACTTTGGCAATGACCTGGTCATTTCGGCATGTTGATGGGCGACCGAAGCGTGGCTCGTTCTCCACCGATGTGCGGCCGTTTTTAATCGGTTGTACCACTCCTTAATCTGTGTGATGCCCACAGCATCGTCACCGAAAGCCGTCTGAATCTTCCGAATGGTTTCCACCTGGCTGTCGCCCAGTTTCAGGCAATTTTTTGCCCGTCAGTATATATTTACTTTTGCATTTAGTGTAGCTAATGACGTCATACCCGTCACTAGTTGTTTGTTACAACACATGCGTAATTTCTTTTTAAATGAAACATATTACAAAAATCCAGTACAAGTTTGTTAGCTGTCCCTGTCAAATAGAGCTGTTGCGTAGCAATGAATATCACTATATAAAATTTGGGCTGTGAAGAATTATTTTTTTTACATCCACTGTACTTATGCAGATAAATTTTAAAACTCAAAATGTATGAGTTTAACATACTCGGCTAGCAAAAAATGATAATCGTAGTAAGTGCAACAAAGTGCACACTTAGTAACGTTCACTAGAAAACTATAAATGAAACATGTATAACTCAGCTAGTACGCACCGATCATATAATTGGAAAACGAGTTATACACTCAGTGCAAAAAAGTTCGCACTAAACATATAAATGGAAAACGCTAAATATCAAAATTTGCTATAGAACTCTATTCTCATATCATAGCTTATATTGTATATAAATACTCAGCAGAAATGCTTAGTATTCACTTCAGTTTGCAAAACATAGAGAAGAACACCAGGAAAAACTACACCATTTGCACAGATTTTCTTAATAGCCTGCAATCCATCATAACAATATACCCGAAACATTCCATAACAAAAAATCTGATGAGGCCAGCACATAACCTCTCGCCAGATATTTTACCTGGCTGTACGCATAAAACAAAAAATATTTTTAAATACAAATATATAGGTATATTCATGTCTCACTACAAAATAATTCTCACATATATTTGCAAAATCTGTGGGACATTTTAATACAAATTATGTACAATACATACATTTTCTTTATATACAATATCCTGAAATTTTCTTTTCTACTTTCCTTTTCTTTTTCTTTATATTCTGTTGCGTTGTTGACTTTTTTTATTTTCATAATCTTCATAATAATGTACAAATATTTTTGACAGTGGCATACATATTTTTGACAGTGACATTTATGTGTCAATTACAAACATTTGGATTTCTTGCCTTGAAGTAGTTTGATCTGAGAATTTTTACATGAAATTATTTTATATGCATTTCTTTATCTCTAAATCTATAGAAGATATAATAATGGATTTATATTTATCGAATAAAGAATTTAACGTTCTTTAATATAAGTATTTACATAAATTTTCGATAAATAATATTTAGATGATTTTTTTCTTTTAACTACTACTTTGTCCAATTGTTACCAAAACTTAATCAACTCTTCCCATTATTGTCAGATTGAGGAATTCGTAGTTAAAAATATCTTATGTCTTATAGTATTTGAGAAATCGTAGATCCAACATCCACACATCCACACACACATACGGACATCATCGTAAAAATGTTATAATCGGATTCTAGGGACCTTAAAACGTGCTTATTCACTAAAATCTGGATATGCGATTTTTAGTATGAATTCAATACATCTCTTAACGAGAGGTAAAAACATCCAGGATCTCCTATTCCAACTCACCACAACCAACATCCAAGTAAATTTCATTTGGATACCATCCCATATAGGTATACCAGGCAATGAAAAAGCAGATACAGCTGGCAAGGAAGCCACAAAAATTCCTCTCACACCTATTCCCATTGAAGCAAGAGATATTGCAGCAACATTTAAAAACAACATCAGAGAAAACTGCAACCTACGATGGGGCAATCTCGAAACAAACAAATTAAAAAACGTACAAGAAAAATCCAACCCTGGCAAGAACCCGAAAAGTCTAATAGAAGAGAACAAATAATATTTACAAGAATAAGAATTGGACATACCAGAGCAACACATAACTACATCTTTGAAAGAAGAGATGCCAAATTATGCACAGATTGCAGTACTCAGATCTCAGTAGAACATATTATACTACACTGTACAAAGTACGATGAACAAAGAACAAAGGAGGAAACACCAGATACCACAAACAATAAAAGAAGCCCTGAACGTGAAGAACTACAGCCGAATAATGAAATACATTAAAGATATTCAAATACTCAGTGAAATGTAAATATAAATCTAACTCGACTAACATGTATACATATTATGCTAATTCCCCATGGTTGAAGCAAAATTTCAAATAAAAAATAAATACATATTGTCATTTGTCATGCAGTCCCACGGAAATAAATGTATATCAGATCTCTTCTTCATATTTTTGTCGCAACACAGTTCATATAAGATAATATATTTTAAATGAAGTGTAATACTTTTCCGTGAGTCCATATCTCACATTTATTGTCGGAGATGCATCACTGGCAGATATTAAATCGATAAAAAGGAAATCAATCTTGGTTCTGATCAAATTTGTGTTGTCAGCAGCTCAAACATTGTTCTCAAACAGTAAAAACTTTAAATTTATTTTCTGACAATGGTAATCGTTCATTGGATGTTGTGAATAAAGGATAATAAGTTATGAAACTGGTAGAGCAATCTTGCAAAAAATATAAGGGAAAGAATTTCAGTTGGCTATTGCCAAAAGAACAAGTGTGCAAGATTAGAACAAATCCCCTATTTAGGAATTGTCACTCAACTTTTCTGCGAGCTTTTATCAAACGTCGGTTACATCCACCTGAATAATATATCATTCTCTGAAAAGAACTGCTTTCGCTTTATTTTTGCTGTCTTGCGACCCGAAAAAAATATTATTATTATGTTCTTACACAAGCAGGAAAATAAAAACGACAACATTTATAATTTGTTTCTTTTACTGCAAAAAAAAACTCAATTAATTAACTAAGTATGCTGTCTAAAACTGCCAAAGCGCAACTCATAGCAAGACCTACTTACATACAAAATAACACAATATTCAAATCAAAATACAGTAAAATTATTATCTTCGAAGTTTAAATTTTTTATAACAGTTGGCAGCACACGTGAAATCCTGCCACTCATTTTCTGAATTAGTTTAGTTTTTTCAGTGCAAACGCCTTCTTTTAAGGGGTTTGATTTTAACATGCCCCCAAATGCTCATATAAATAATACAAGGCAAAAAAATTGTATCGACAGGTATGGAATTAGTGATATACGACGAGGCGAGAGTACTCTCGCATCTCGTCTCGTCTGTTGCATTATGCGAGACGGGAATGAGAGCGAGATTGCAATTTAAAATTCGAAGCGAGATCGATATAACAACTGTGAGAAGCGAGAAATCTCACGAGATTCTTGCTTTGATTCATAAATTCAATGAAAAATGCACCGAAAGGTGAATGTGAAAATTACATGAATTGACTATATTTTTTTGAGTCTATTTAGAGTCGAATGATATCGGTCGCAGAGCGAGGAAATGCAAAACAAAGACTAAATCGGTTTTGCATCTAATAGAACTAGTTTTTCTCCAACATTTCAGTCCCTAATTCATCCCAGTTAACATTACGGTTAATCTTGTATTAAGCGTCGGTAGGAGCCAATACGAAGTGAAGCGGAGTGATTGGTTGCCAGCGGGTTCCCAGTGTAGCGCTTTTTTATGAGTAAATCTTACTTAAATGGTTGCGTGTAGTTAATGATAAAATGTAGAAACTTTTAGTTACAAAAAATAATTTTTTAAATGTTTAATTAGCTTTACTGATGACGGATTTTATTAACAGATGAGAATATTATAAATAATTTGGTGACTAGAATTTAGTGTTTCGTCTCTTTATTATAGTTATACGACTTACGACTGTACATACACGGAAGACGGAACGATTGGTGCGAACTTGTCTTCTGTAGTTCAACTGATACGTAAATACCGAGGTAAACACGTAGTGCGCAAGCGCTTATTTTTACAGCGAGACTCTCGCGCGAGAACGAGACGAGACCCAAAAAAATGTACGAGAACGAGAGCGAGATCGAGATTGCAGATCCGAAAACGAGACGAGATCTATATTTTATATTTCTCGTCTCGTCTCGCCTCGCGTGCATCACTAGCCTGGGCTCGTACATGGTCACATTTGGGTCGAAATACCACATCAGGGGTAATTTTTGGAACTATTTTAAAATTGAAAATCATTTTCGAGTTTCAAGTTTGTTGTCGGTCGAAATCGAAACTGAGATCCATTTTTGTAACTTTAAATTCTGTCTGATTTCAAATTCTGTCGCTTTTCCCCACTACGAATTCTTCTGCTCCAGGCCAGTAGAATTTGAAATCTGACAGAATTCAGGTTAACCACTTCTTTCTCCGTATAGATTTCAAATTCTACTGGTCTGGAGCAGTAGAATTCGTAGTACGAAAAACCCAATTATGTTACAAAATCGAGACCCTGGGCCGTCCATATCATAACTAGTTACTTAAATATGAGCATAATTTTTTTCAAATTAACACAAGCTAATAAACTTATGTTAATCTAAAGTAGACTGTAGAAGAAGTAAAGGAAATAAATTCTAATGACCGATAATAGTTGGAAGTGTAAATAAGTACTAAATTACACAATTCTTTTTGCTTGGAATTAAATGTGTGACATATTAGTAGATAAACAGTTTTACCTGGCGGTAAAGTAACAATTTTATCTTGCCGTTTATCAAAATTAAACAATAAAATTTACATTTGCCATTTTGCCAATGAAAAATGGCCACTCTACTCTCACAATCCTCTTATCATATTTTTAATTGCAACAGATTATCTTTTTTATTATGCTCAGTGCACACGATATGCGACAAAACACGGCGCAGAGGTAAACAACTAACATAATGCAAAAAAATGTGTACACATTGTCTTTGTTTCATGGCAAATATATGCGTTGTAGGAGTTATCTTACTTTTAAATGACACGTACCTTCACATTATTAAATATTTCATTCTGATTAAAAATTTATGAATTTCAACTTTAAATTTTTTCCTAGAACAGTGTATGTAATCTATGATATTTTTGTCATTTTCTTTTTTACTTAACGTGGAAAAATCAATGGTTTATTACCCATTTCTGTTTGTGCCAATTAGTTTATATTCGAAGATTTTGGTATTGACGATATATCTGTACTTTTGAGTTCTCAAAGTAGTAGGATTTCTAACGAAATTTGAGATGTTCAACGAGATCTTGGATATTTTGCGTGACCTTGGATCTCCGACTTATTTATTAATAATTAGTATTAGATAAGTAGTAGTAGATTAGGTGTTAACAATTACACGAAATCTAAGTCAAGCAGCACTTATTCTCTTACACAACCGACGTTTTGGTATACAATTATACCTTTTTCTGCATTCACAACATACATTTATTCTTTTTACCTCCCGCCGTAAGGGAGGTATAGGAATCGTGCTAAAAATCGCATATCGAGATTTTGGTAAATGACCACGTTTTAAGGTCCCTAGAATCCAATTTTAACATTTTCACGATGATGTCTGTGTGTATGTGTG
Organism: Harpalus rubripes; assembly: GCA_963082715.1. NCBI lineage: Eukaryota > Metazoa > Arthropoda > Insecta > Coleoptera > Carabidae > Harpalus > Harpalus rubripes. Next base: position 17,997,612 of record OY720449.1, read on the forward strand.
TGTGAATCCTCCGCACTCTAACTCAAATACTATCATTCAGAAAACTTTGAAACCTTGTATTTCGAACTTTCTGTAATGGAAAAAGCCCATTAGATTTTGGTGAAAATCGGATAACCGGAAATGGCACTTTACTAGAAGCTCAAAATAGTTTTTCTTCGAAAAATACCTTTAAATGTTATTTTTTCGAGATTAATGTTATTATAAAAATTAAAGATTATTATATTTTCTATAGATTTGCATTAATACTTTTTCTATAGACTTTATAGATAAATTTATAAAAGTATCTATAATTTAAATCCCAGAGCCTACGCTTTAAACAAACAAAACGCAGTTGCAGTTATTCAAATGTATGTAACTGACAGATAAATGTCACTATCAAAGAACTAATCATTTCAAACTAATATTAGTAACGTTTTAAAAAGAAAAAAGTAAATAGAACAATAGAAAAGGCATTCAATACAGCTTCCAGCATAAGTAAATATGTAGGTATGTATTTAGATTAATAAAAATTAACGATTCAAAAAAATGTTTAAGCTAGTCCTCATTTTTGGATTAGTGAATTCTATTCTATCCCGGTATTTAAAATTTAATCTTCATTTTATTATAGCTCCGGTGGCTCAATGGTAAGAGCAACGCCTCACGTCCTGAGTGCCCTCTGGGTTCGAATCCCACTAAGGCATGGATGTGTGTGAATGTAAACCCATACTCTGTAATTGGGATTTCATCCTGTTAAGGAGTATAAAAAATGGTAGTATATTTTAAGATATAAACTGTCAAAATTAGAGTAAAATTCACTAATCCAGAAATAAGGATTGACTTAATCTTTATTGTGACTCGAGCTGTAATGGCGGGAGGTATCGTGATGGCTACACCAGATATTTTCCATTCAGTTTTACAACATCGTACAAAAATTTATAAAAAGTTTGCGCTCAAATTCGACAATAGAATAAATGCATTAATATTAAATAAAATATTGGGTTGATAAGTTCGCAGCGTTTTTAATTTCTAGGGCAAGAGTTCCCTAAAAAACAATTTGTGACAGATTATGTCAACGTTATTTTAATGTTATACTTTTGTTTAATAGTCTTTGAATTTGCAAAATTGTACATAAATTATGTAAATTATTGTCAAAAGAAAGTTGAGCGTCAAGTAGAAAAAACTAGAATTTCCGATATATATATTTTTTTTTTGGGGCATCGGTTTTCGCTAGAACCATTATGCCGTTCGTGGTTTTTCCGTTTCAAGGAGGGCCATATTGACATGAACAACTATTCGTTCTGGACCAACTGGCATTCATGAAGATGAACTGCTAATTCGTTAGAGCTAATCGTAAACGAAGGAAGAGAATATATTTCTGACTAGTTGAAGTATTTGCTTTATTAAAAAATAAATAAATTTTGAATTCAATATTAAAACTTATACATCAACTTCATTACTGAATAAAACGTAATAATAAGACTTTCTTCGAATTTAAGTGTCAATATTTATTTATTTTGAAGATCATTGCCCCGTATTCAATGAAATATTTTTCGATTTCGAATTTCGTGAAAGCGAAACATCACTGCTGAAATAAAGTTTCATTAAAGTTGTTTACTTTAAAAAACCAATCTATCTCTCTAATGACTCTCAAATCATTAATTAAAAAATTTCCATTCAGCTCACAGCGTCAATGAAATCGAATTTTTAAAAAATAGGTAGGTACTCGCATATCAGAGTATAAAGTTGTAATTATTATACAAATGGCATTATTTGTATTTTAATTTAAATCCATTATTTTGTATGTAATTACGCTTTGGATATTATTTTAATAATCCGATATCACGAATATTATAACTTGCATCCGATTTAAATTTCATCCAGCTTTGTAATAATTACTACTGCACCATCAAAATAAAATACACACCGCGTTATTAAATTTCATTTTCCAACGTGCACACAGCGTCTTCTACATACATACACATTTTTATTAAGATAATAAGATAATTTAAATTTGTTTCAAGACAACTGTCAACTCACATACATTCAGAACGTGTTCAGAACTTTCGGTACAACCTTTAAGGGCATATAGTACTGACCAGAATGAGTAAAAAAGCTTAATCAACATATAGGTCTGATTTTCAAATATTTACGAGAAAGAAACCATTTTGTTTTAGAATCGAAAAAAACTAATGAAAGTAATGATGGAACAGAATTTCGTCTATGCGAATAAAAAGACTGAAATACAATAAATTTTATAAAACCTTTTTTTTCAATTTCTAATAGTTAAGAAGTTATTTGAAAATTAAATACCGGTCAACGACGCCAGGACATTTCATTATTTGATTTTATTTAAAAAACAAAGGCACATCTAAGATGACCTTTCAAAAGTAAATCGAAGTCATAACTCATAGTTTTCGAGATAACAGAGGTAAACTCCGTAAAAACTCATTTTTCACTGTCGTATATCTTCGAAACTATTGAAGATCGGGCCCACGTTCATTAAGCTTTTTTACCTTCCGCGACCCTTGGTAAGGGAGGTACAGGGATCGTGCTAAAAATCGCATATCGAGATTTTGGTAAATGAGTCCTTAGAATCCATTTTTAACATTTTCACGATGATCATTTTAGTTTTATAACTAAACCTTGTTTGACACTGTTATAAATTGTTACCTTCCGTCACCTTTAGGTAAGGAAGGTATTGTCTTTGGTCAAAAATTTGGGTGGTGAGTTTTTAATGAATAAGCACGTTTTAAGGTCCCTAGAATACGATTTACTATTTTTACAATGATGTCTGTATGTGTATGCGTGTCTGTGTGTGTGTTTGTGTGTATGTATGTGTGTATGTGTATGTGTATGTGTGTATGTGTGGAGCCTCCAGTTTAACTCAAATACTATCAATCAGAAAATTTTGCAAACTTGTTTTTCGACTTTTTTCTATTACGGAAAGAGCCCATTACATTTTGGTGTAACTGAATAACCGGAAATGGCACTTTACTTGAAGCTCAAAATACTTTTTTTTTGAAAAGTACCTTTAAATATTATTTTTTCGAGATTAATGTTGTTATAAAAATTAAAGATCATTAAATTTTCTACAGAGTTGCATGAATGCTTTTTCTACTTATTTTATGAAAAAATTTATAAAATTATTTATAATTTAAATCCCGGAGGTTACGCTTTAAACAAACAAAACACCTTTGTTACGCAGTTATTTAAATGTAAATAACTGATAGATAAATGTCACTGTCAAAGAACTAATCATCTCAAATTAATAATAGTAACGTCTTAAAAAGAAAAAAGTAAATAGAACAATAGGAAAGGAAATCAATACTGTTTCCTGAATAAGTAAATATGTAGGTATGTATTTACAGTAATAAAAATTACCGATTCGCAAAAAAGTTTAAGCTAATACTCATTTTTGGATTAGTGAATTCTATTCTATCTCGGTATTTTAAATTTAATCTTGAAAACGTAGTTACTTGGATAAGATTAGACTATATTTCAAGAAATAAACTGCTAAATTAGAGTAAAATTCGCTAATCAAAAAATAAGGACTAGCTTAATGTTTTTTGTGACTCGGGTTGTAAATGGCGGGAAGTATTGTGTTTGTCACACCAGATTTTTAAGTTTTACCCAAAGTTGGAAAACAGCCTGTATATGAGACAAACTCATTGAATAATTTTAGTCAGAAAATAATAAAATAATTATAAAAGGTGATGATATTATCAAATATTTTATTTGATTTGTATTCATTGAATTTCAAATTCAAAATGTATTTAGTGAAACAATTAAATATGATATAGATATATTTTATTTTTACAGATATTGATACTGTAATTTTCAATATAAATTAATTGGTTTCATGGACTGTTTTTTAATTTTGATTAAAAGTAATCAAAAATTATCTATAACAATAATGAACTTTTGAAATATGAATTGTCAATCACATTAAATAATACAAATACATATTTATATTATATCATATTTGATCTATAATAATACATATTTTATTGATATATAAGTTTTTGGTATCAAGGGAAAGACTGCATTGGAAAAAATTTGTTAGACATTATGTCAACGTTGTTTTAATGTTATACTATTACTTAATTATATAATCTTTGAATTTGCAAAAATGTGAAAAAAATTATGTAAATTATTGCGAAAAGAAAATTGAGTGTCAATTTAAAAAACGAGAATTTCCGACATAACTTTTTATTTGAGTGTAACAGAGGAATTAAGACATCGGATTCCGGAGAACCATTTGTACCGTTTATGGAGAGAACGCCATTGGGGAAAGTATAGTACGAAAATGGTTTTCTCGTTTCAAAAAGGATCATTTTGATTTACTTTCAAACCACCAGATTTCACATGTGGCCAGATCATTGGTGGCAATCGTAAACAATTGGGGAGATTATATTCTTGATTAGTTAGTGTTTTCTTTATTAAAAAATAAATAAATTTGATAATAGTTCAAAACAATGATCCACTGATTACAGAATGGAAAATAATCAGACACGCAGTCTTACAAAAATTATTTATTTCCTGGCCGACGTTTCGACTGTACAACAGTCTTCTCCAATGTTTTTGATGGGGTTATGACATTTCTAGCCATGAAGAAGACTTCACGAATTCAAAAACACTACTGTGATAAGGGGAGGGTAAGAGCAATAATAGATAAATAACTTTTGATAAACTTAGTTTCAATAATCATATTTTAACACTGTTTATCTATTTAAGTCAAAATTCAGTTTGAAAATTCTTTTCGTATTATGACAGTCACGACATTTATTTGTTGATCTTTAGGTCTAGAAATTATTGTATATATGTGCGTGACTTTGAATGCCCTAGCCTATGCACCCTGTACCTCTAAGATAATCCTGTCCTGAAGATAGCGGTTTGTTTTTGGAGATTCGAGGTTAGTTCGTCGCGTCGTGAAGACGTTTTGGACATGTAGTGTTTTTAGTTTTGGGGCGCGTGCTAAACGCCCGCCCGCTGGATTACGGAACGTAAATATGTTAGGCTATATTTAATTAATAATAATGTAATCATGTAAATAAAAACTTTAGTCATGTTCGACTGTGTTAGGGATGGAATTAATAAAGTTTCGGACTAGCAGTCAATATTACAATTTTATTCTCGCCGACGTTTCGACTATACAATAGTCTTCTTCAGGGCTAGAATGGTCCAGTTGAAGGAAAATGTACACATGTGGATAAGCGTAGATACATAAAAGACGGACATTTAAAAATATAAATAAATAAATAGTTAAAAATCACAGATCACACAGTGAAAATCATCAATTAATAAAAAACTTCTCCTTTATGACTAAAATAAACTTTGCTGAATACATTTTTTTTAAATGGTAACCGTAAAGATGTTTTTTACACAAATAGGACTAATCTCTTTAGTCATTTAGTTAAAAAGTTTAGTTATTTATTCAGTAAATATCCAAACAAGTAATGTCCATGTCCGTAATTTCTGTGTTCATCAAGTGAAAAGTGTATGTGTGCTCTTCCTTATCATCAGTCAGTAACAATGAAGTGTGTCATCGCTGGAGTAAACAGTAAGCAGCAGTAGAAAATGCAATAGTAGCATCATCATCTTCCGCACCCCCTCGTGTTACACTACTACAACTTATGCATCAAACTGATATTTCTCTCATTCTGCAATTTACTGCTAAGTTAGATAATTAAATTCGTCTGTGAACCAAATAAAATGTTGTTTTACAATATTTTTCATTTGAAAATGACACTTTGTGTAAAATCTTTTAGTGCAGCATCTGCTGCATCCGCGTTGCAGCAGAGCTATGAAGTCTTGTTGAAATTTGAAAATTGTCGATGTGTTTAGAGTTTATACCTTGGCGGGCATCGCGAAATAAAGCGCGCTAAGCCGTGCCTATCTACGGAACGCAGCTGCTGCCGCCGTAAAACGCCATGCCATCCACTCCGTTATCCTCCAGGAGCAGGACACAGGCGTAGAGTAGACATCCCATTTTTATATCAAGCGCCGGCAGGCTGTCATAGCACGTTGCCAGGCTTTTCATTTTCAAAAATCGTTAAAACAACTGCTCGTTTCAACGGATCACCCCTAAATAAAATTTGTTTGGGTGCTTTTTGTTTTTACGCGACTTTTGTTTTGTAACATTTTAATAATTTTGCCTTTGTTTCAAGTTCTATGGCGTCAAAAGCAGACATTTACTACAATTCTCTTTCTGGAGTGAAACAATGACGAACTTTTATAAAACGCTAAAGTTCAAATTAGTTTTGTTTGTTTTTTACCATTTTAATTCTATTTTCGTTTTCAATTTTGTGTTTCCATTACTAAACCTTCATAAAGAAGTATATTTCGCAGTTTCACTGCATTTTTTGTCATTGTTGAAAGACCGATATTGAGATACACGAAGCTGGCATAATCATTCCCGCTCAATCACTAGAAATCATTAATTACTAATTAATTATCCAAAATCCAAATTTATTACGGTGGTTTTTTAAAAAAATACGTAGGATCATGCAAAAAGTAATAAAATATTTAATAGGGTTACAGAGTCCAACAAAACTAATTTTTATCCAACATTAAATTCAAGCCCCTCTTTCACCCCAGTTAAAATCACGGTTAATGTAGTTCTTGCCGACCCTTAAAAATTAGGGGTTGTAAATTAACCCTTAAGTACACAATAATTGTTAAAATTTCTATTATTTCTATAATCACAAGTATGAATTAAAAAGAATGTATTAATAATTTCTATAAACTAAAACATAATTTCCAGTCAATTTATACGCCTTTAAAAATTAGAGGAGCTTATTTCATCGATAAGGCCATACACCTGTTTATTTAGCAGAATGGTCCCTAAGACCGCTTCATGGACTTGAGTGTCAAAATGTAGTGCGAGTTCGGAAGGGTTAAGCATGGAAGCCAACACGGAGCGAAGCGGAGTGACTGGCTTCCCTCGGATCGCCTGTGGGTAATTTAGTAGGAATTCATGAATACTTAATTTTTAGATTGATGTCGTTGTACCGGAATGGTTGTGCCAGCATCACGTACCTCCGATATTTTCATATTATTCAACAAAATTATTGAGAGATTAATATTTTTTCTATTTCGGTGTTTGTATGAGTCTATAAACGCACTGAAAACACGTCGTTAATAAAATCTATAGACGCACTGTTCTTGGCGCTGTTCGTTTTCTAGAGGTATTACTGCTTTCAAACAATTAATTTTCATCAGTGAAGTTAAATTTTTAGTGATAAACCCTACCATGATAACTGATAAAAAACACGAAGTCATATTTTTGACGTGGCATTTTTAAATTTAATATTTAATTTACACCGTAGCTCATTGAATGCACCCGCTTTGTACCTGGAAGAAAAGTTACCTCTCTAATAATAACTAACAATAGAAATACAAATACATCAGTAAACATTTCAACAATCTCTTCTGTAGATTTAAATAGCCAGAGGGATTTGTTTATGTATTTATATTATCTGCAAATAATAGTATGTTATTAGGAGTAGAAAGCGGTCTTTTTGTGTTGAACCCAGCTAGCCGAGGCTAGGCAAGCTGGGTAAAACGCAAAAAGGGCGTTCTACTCCGAATGACATATACTATTTTTTCTTCAAGTATTTCAAAGATTTTTTTGACATTTTTTTGGAATTTTTAAATTGTAGTGTTTGCAGTTTCAGCCAAAGCTGACTGTGTACACTACAAAACAAAAACGATACAACTGTCAAATAACAATTTTCAATATAATCTGTGTTGCTGTGACGATTGCCGCCGCCAGCGGTGAACTAAGACACTAACATCTTTTTACTAGTACAACAATAACAACATTTTTGTACTAGCAAGACAATGAATATATTCTATAGTGTGTACAATAGCATAATATGAATATTATAATACGCTTGAAGAAAAAAGTTCTTTATCAGAATTAATAATTCATTTTAATGTGACTTCAGCTGATCTCGAAAACATAATGAAGAACTAAAACGGTCGATCTCCAACGAGTTCAATCCTTTCGACTATCCCTTATAGGATATAATAATAATTCACTACTGTCAGGACAAAAGGTCATTAATCGATTATTTTTTTTTAATTATTGCGTTTGGATTCAATTTGATACCTATCTAAAACGTACAACTAGACCCTTTTAACAATATTTACGCATGCCCATAAACTTTCAAGTCTTATAGCTTTGTTCTCAGACAAAATTATGTACGTTTGGGTCTCCAAATTTAATTTAAACGCAATAATTGCAAAAAAAACACACTAATGATCTTTTGCCGTGGCAATACCGCCACTGGAATATGTTTGACGGATTGGTTTATTATTTTAAAACGAAGTATAACTAAAGAGTTTGAATCGACAATATTTTTTTAATTTTTCGATTGACAGATTGTGCTGTTTTTCCCTTGTCGAATACAAAAATATCCTCCTATTGAGGGTATGATAATAAAAGTCAAACCCCTGATACGCCGCTTGGGTGTCATCGTATATATTTTTATTCCTTATACGCAGTTATTCAGAGCCGTGTTGCACTTTATGGCCTTAAAATACAACCTGAGAAGTATGACATTAGAAAAGTTCTCATGAAAATAAAAAATTCCATAAAATACTCGTGACTGTATCATTTTTACGAGCATTACTCTCCGCTGGGGAACATGAATATTAACAGACTCACAATTCAATTACAAACTCGATATTAAAAAGGGGAATAATTTAATTTTTGTAGGCGACTATCACAAAAAGTTATAATTTTTTATTTAAAACTAAATTCCATGTCTGATTGATTCATGTTACAAAATAATCAATACTACTAAGTCCGATCATGGTTATCTACGAATTGTATGAATTAAGATTTTAGCTCCGCCCATTCTGTCAAGTTCGGTAGTGTCAATTACTTCCCAAGTAACACAAATGATCTAGAATCGACGTCACTGTGACGTCCTAATTTATGTCAAGTAGTCCTCCTGAAGACGTCTCAGCGTGGAGCTATGCGACGTCAGTTTAAGACGTAGTTTCGACATTTTTACAAATTTTAAAAATATTTTTTATATTTTTGCGTTAAGAAAAAAGAGAGTTAAAAAAATATCAATTTGGCCGCGTGCCTGAGTGTCAGGTCGAGAATCTGGGGAACCGGGTTCGATCCCGACCGACGCCAAATATTTCCAATTTTAAATGGCACAAAATTGACCCCTGTGGTGCACTCTCCACGCCAGCAATGAGTGCCCGTGATGTGACTCCTGGTAAGCGCCCGCACGTTGCAAATATATCATCTTTACCGATATCTGTATACAAAAGCAGATTGGCACACCCAGCAATGGGTAATAAGCCGTGATGATATATTTATTTATTTATAAAAATAACATATACCTTCGTATGTTATAAATAATTATAAGTTGCCAAATTACATAAATTTAAAATTTGAATATGAATCTTTAATAATATTAAAAGTAAAGTAAAAATAATCGTCGCTAAGACGTCAAATTAGACGTGTGACAAAGGTTTAAATAGATCTAATTATGACAACATAAAATGGGTAATAAGCCGTGATGATATATTTATTTATTTATTTATAAAAATAACATATACCTTCGTATGTTATAAATCATTATAAGTTGCCAAATTACATAAATTTAAAATTTGAATATGAATTTTTAATAATATTAAAAGTAAGGTAAAAATAATCGTCGCTAAGACGTCAAATTAGACGTGTGACAAAGGTTTAAATATATCTAATTATGACAACATAAAATCGTCACATGGACGTCATAGCGACCACAAATCTGACGTCTAAATAATCCTGCCAAAATTCAACGTCGAAGTGCCGTCGAATACACGTCAAATTCGACGTGTAAATAGTCCTATTTTAGACCAAAAATCAACGTCGCAATGCCGTCGCATATACGTTAAATTAGACGGCCGCATATGACTTAAATTCAACCTATAATCGACATCACTTTTTGGTCGACCGTCGGTCAGTGTTACTTGGGTTAGTCAACTGGTAAGTTTATTAACAAATGTAAAACCAAATATGTGAAAAATAAGATACTGACAGTGTCAGTTACACTGACAGAAAATAACGTTATTCGTACGGCTATGAATTAATAAATAAATACAGTTACAGCGAAAGAATTGTCAAAAACGAGTATCGTTTTAAAATGGAATGTCCTAGAGGTCCTTACTTAGTCGAAACAATATGAATTATTAAAAGACAAGCTTATTATATCCATCCTTATCGCACACGCAAGCAGTCTTTGGAAATGAGAGAGATAAGTGTATGCCAATTGTTAATTCGTTCACGATACAGAAAACCTTGATCGGACATCTTTTTTTAAGTTACTGTACATAAATCATCATTAATTTGTTGAACAAGAAAACGAGCGATATCGATAGTGGCAATGATTTTTCCAATTTCGCCAGCAATTTATGATACTGTGAAGTAAAGCGGCCGTAAAGTAGTCTTTGGGGTGTTATGGTCGTGTTCCTGAGTGTTTGATCGCGAATCTGGGGACCCGGGTTCGAACCCGGCTGCCACCAAAATTATTTAGAAATTTAAATGCACAAAAGTGACCCCTGTGGTTCACTCTCTACGTCAGCAATGAGTGCACGTGCGGAGACGTACGTATAATCACTATTTACGTAATAGCAATTTAAAAGAATTTGTTTTGCCTTTGCAAAATTACATTTTGATAACAAAATAATAATATAAATAATAGGTTATGTTTAGGTATAGTTAAAAAAATATATAACATGCAGAAAATATTCAAATTATTGATATTTCAATTCTCATGGATTTCAAATACTTATTGATAATGAAATTAAACAAGCTACCAAACTAGTTTTTTACTTCCTTGTACGAAGTAAAGGAAGTATTGTAATCGCGAAAAATTTCGGTTTTGAGATTTCAACGGAAATATCCATTTTGACCATCCCTGAATCCATTCTGACTAATTTCGTCGTGACGTCTGTACGTACGTACGTACGTAAAGGAAGTATTGTAATCGCGAAAAATTTCGGTTTTGAGATTTCAACGGAAATATCCATTTTGACCATCCCTGAATCCATTCTGACTAATTTCGTCGTGACGTCTGTACGTACGTACGTACGTGCGTACGTGCGTATGTATCTTGCATAACTCAAAAACGGTAAGCCGTAGAAAGTTGAAATTTTGTATTTAGGACTGCTATAACATCTAGTTGTGCACCTCCCTTTTTGGTCATTACATAATTTCTAGAAATGGTACTTTATTTGAAGCCTATTATAGATTTTAATGAAAAACTATCTTAAAATATAATCCAAAACTCTTCAAATTTGGTAAATAAGACTTTTATATCAATTGGAATAACATAGCAGATTTTGGTTAAAACAGGCTAACCGGAAGTGATATATTACCTGAAGTTGTTAACAGTTTTTCTTGAATAAAATGGTTTCATTTTGATTTTAGAAATAAATGCTTCTAGTAAGAGTTTTAGAGAATTAAATTTTGCGTCTAGCACATCAAGTATGATTAAATTAGCCCTTTGTATAAGCGAGATATGTAAATTTAAACTTATATACTTTTTGGTTTTTGTAATGAAGCTTGCTATGGATTAGGACAAAAAATAACAAAAAAAAAATAAAAAATAGATGCTAATGTCAAATTACGTCAAATACGTGGAATTTTATACTTGGGTCTATACTTTATCTGCATATTGATCTTGCGTACAAGGAAGTCGTGTGGTGTCCCCATCAGATTTTTTTTTGGGTACGGATTATAAATAATTTGGGTGTGAAATTTTAGTGGCCTAATATTAATTTCAGTGGAAATAAACAAATATTTGGAAATCACATCATTTATTAATCTTTGGTGCTTGGTTAAATAATACCTATTAAAAAACACCGCTAAATTTTATTTCATTTCCAGGGCCATTCCAGAAGTAACTCCATCGGGTGATAGAAGACGGTGCAATTTTTAATTCATAGAAAACTTCCGTGTGTGTATTTACGTGTGTGTACGGGTACAAGCAAACGGTGAAGTTATCTTGTGAAATATGAGCGACTCTACTGAAAAAAACTTAATAGTTCTCACAACTGACTATGTGCTGTGTTTATCACACGTGACAACGACAAAACATCTGAAGGCCACACCGCGACGCCAGAGACGCCGACGACGCAGGGGGATTCAATCACCACGACAAAGTAAGTTGACAGTTTTGTTGTTTTCATGAATAAATAAAAGCGGAGATCTAATTGGATTAGATGTGCTCTGGAAAAATGCATGTCAGGGTGGCCATTAGTTTACCTTTTAAATATTAAGTAGTCTAGACGCTTAGTTTATCGAATTTTTAATTCATTTTTCAAATCGTACGAGGGGACGTTGATAAGTTTTTAGCCTGACATAGAAGCAAGTATTTTTTTACCTTCCGTTACCTTTAGATAAGGAAGGTATTGTCTTTGGTCAAAAAAATCGGTGGTGAGATTTTGATGAATAAGCACGTTTTTGGGTCCCTAGAATACGATTTTACTATTTTTACGATGATGTCTGGATGTGTGTGAATGTGTGTAAATGTGTGTCTGTGTATGTGTGTGTGTGTGTGTGTGTGTGTGTGTGTGTGTGTGTGTGTGTGTGTGTGTGAGTGTGTGTGTGTGTGTGTGTGTGTGTGTAACAAAAATTTCGTCTGCGATAACTTCAATACTACAATTCAAAAAATTATAATTCTTTCGTATTCCTCTTCGTTATATCCATGTGAAGAGCTGATTAAATTTTGGTTAGAATTGGTTAACCGGAAGTACCCTGATTTGAAGATTTTAACAGTTTTTCTTGAGAAAACGATGTTAAATATTAATTTTTCACATTTAATGTTATTATAAATATTAAAGAATATTTTATTCTCTATACGATTTGAATGCATTTTGTATTTCATATTAAATGGTTATAGAGTTAAAAAATTGTAAAGAAATTAAATATAATATATTAGCCTGCTACGCTATAACTCTGGAAACAGCTGCTATGTTAAGAAAATTCTGATTGAAAGGTGTCAGTGTCAAGTGCAGTTGACAGTATGTATGTGTTATAATTTTACTGGAAATATATGCTCTTTTGCTTTCTGTATGGAATTTGTATAAAATACATACAACTGCCTTAAGGTAATGTACAAGAAATAGAATCTTTTGCAAGGAACTTTCTGTATGACATTTATACAAAATACATAGAACTGACGGAAGGTAATGTGCTGGCCGCATCAGATTTTTTGCTGAATTTATTGATGTTCCACCTGAAGTATTGTAGAGATTTCCTTTCTTACAGAATGGAGTTTAGTCATGTTAAAATGTAATGATTTCTCCACATTACTGCAATACTATAATATGCGTTACTATTATTGCAATAAAAGTAATAAAATATGGCGTATTTTTTTGTACAAACGATATTAAATTTATCGTTAGTAAAATCGCCCGCAATACGATATCGTGACATCTTTAATTCGCCGTAGTTGTCCGCTACGAGCGCTAGTTTAGAATGAAAATATGAACGTGTGTTTTGTATATTTGATATTGAAACGTCAAATTCAATGTCAAATCGCAAAAAGCAAATTATTTTATTTTAAATATATAAACGTAAAATATTCAAAATACGATAAACACAGAAATTAAATTGTCAAATGTGAACATAAACAAGTGGCCGTATTTTGCTTCTGTCTCTTTCTACGAAGCACGTTTTGGGCACGTATGTCGAGACTTAATTCGCACATAGTTGATGTTATGTACGCCATAATGTTTTTCGATCAAATTCAGTTTTATTTTTCACATAGACTCCTTTTAAGTCAATACACATTTTCCATCGATACTTCAACATTTTTAACCCATCCAAAAAGTAGTTATATTGATCTGTAAAATAAACTTCTTGGGAGCGGGTTCACCCTTAGCAATCTAATGTTTCGATTGTTGCTTCATCCCAGAAGTATAGTGGTGAATCCAAATATCATCAAAAGTTAAAAATCTACGCAAAAACCCAATTTGTTTCACTTAAATCGCTCCAACAAAGCCTTGGAAATGTTCATTCGATTGTATTTTTAATCGAAAGTGAGCAGTAGCTGCACCCAACGCCCAGTCACCTTTCTCATGTTCAATTCTTCATTATAAACGCGTTTCTTCGATATGCCCACAGCCTCTGCTATTTCTCTAATTTTAATTCGACGGTCATCTAGTATCATTTGGTGTCGCAGTTGTTGGTTACATCCTGAAAGTACATCACTAACCAAGCGGGTTTAAGTTTAGTTGCCTATCTTTTCATCGTAGTAAGTTAAGGAGCATCTCGGCTTTAAATTGCGCAGATGTATTGCCTTTTAAACGCAAGCACGATTTTTGATTTTTTCCCATTTTTATAAAAACACTGAATGCGATTGAAACAAATGACTTTCAAACTGTAACTAAACGTCCAAAGGGGCTAAAATTATCAGAGGTATACTTCAAAGCTTAAAAAATTATGAGGTCCTGCACCTAGTGATGTGCAAATTTCCGAAACTTAATATATTGAAAATTTCACAGAAAATTGTATTGAAAGTTTCACAAAATGTTTCACCACGAATTTCAATGAAAGTTTCATTTAAATTTCAAGTAACTTAACATTTTTCAATTGAATTTGAAATATTTGAATCTCAAATTAATTAATTTGAAAATAAATAAGAAAAGCAAAAGCTTCAAAACAAAACAAAAATTTATTAATCAGAACGTAATACAAAAAAGTAAAAACCATTTCATTGAAATGTCGCCAACTTCAACCTTTAATTTTCACCATACTTAAACTGTAATGAATTCTGAATGTTATATTCGAGAAATATACAAGTACCAGCATGTAGATTAACCAAACATAACTTGTACGTAGAAAACTGCAGGCACATGCATGTCATCTGCGCAAGTCTATTGCAGAAAGTGGGGCGGGTGTAGCTTATGAAAGTTTCATAAAAATTAAGGCTTGAAACTTTCATTTTTGAAACTTTTCATTTGAAACTTTCAATATGAAACTTTCAAACGGCACATCACTACGTGCACCCTAACAAAAATAATAAAATGTATACTTTTATCTTTAAAGTAAGATAAAGAAAATTCATAATTACTTTGCAAGATATCTGAATTTATTTTCAGTGTCATTGTGTCGTCACACTATTGCTATCTTTCTCGCGTTACCTATTATAGATACTTCTGTGAGAAAGATAGGTATAGGTTTCGTTAAAAATCAAATGCAGTTAAATTAAAAACAATTATAACTTGTTAATACTACGAATTACTTCAAAATTTAACGAACTTTCATTTAAAATAATAAAAAAAATTAATGTGCAGGACGCCATTATAGTATATATTATAGAATCAGAATAATTTTAAACTAAAAACCTCGCTAAAAACTGATCAATACCCCATCATATTATTATATTTTAGTCTATATTTAAAAACCATTCAAAAATTGGAAACAAAGGACAATATTGAACGTCAGGTCAAATAAAACACCGCCCTTTTTGCGGTTTGTAAACATATCGCCCTTATATTCTAATACAACATCCAGCAATGTTTATTTCGCGTTCTAAAACCATCGCTTCTCTTGTTGCATTTTTAATTCGTCGAATGTGCCCACTTGTTATCGAATTATCGAGATCTGAATTGGAATTTCGCTGTGCGGAAAGTTTTTAACCGAATTATACAACGCGAAATACTCATTTCCACGCTCGGGGTGTTAAATGACACTGGTATGTTTCCAACGATCAAACTTGTTTTTCGTGCTTCGAGCGCGCGCGTGTTGCTCGCACTTTATAATCATTGTGGTTGCTGGAGCCTGCTCACGTTTTTCTAAACGATGTCATACATTTTTTTTCACGATTCGTACGAGGTTTTTTCACAGTATCCGTAGCGATTTATTTACCAATGAGAAGTTATTAGATTATATTTCAGAAAACAGAGCAAAAAAATAACAAATTTGTCTCTAAATAAATATATCAGCACGGCTTATTACCATTTACCGATCTGCTATATTTGTTTGATTATTACAAGCTAGTATTTATAGTTTCACTTTCTAGTGAGCTGGTTTATTAATAAGTGAGGGTCAAATACAGTATACTGTAATGTTTTTATTTATTTGGGTGAAGTGTAAATATTAGACAATTATTATTAATTAAAATTAAGTGTTTATTACTATAGCTAAATATTAAAAAGATATTAAATAATGACGTTTACTATATTGAACAATTATTAAAAACTAATTAAGACTAAATCTAATTAAGTAGATAACAATAACACTATCTATTTATTTACCCAATTAACACTACTATTTATTTCCACGATATTACTAATTATTTATTTCACTACGCGTTCCAATCTTAGGCTGTCGGTCTGTTACAGACTATTGTAGACTGTTTACGCGATATTTATATCACTATATACAAGTTCAAGACTAAATATTGTTAAAAATTCTCCAAATAGATATGGTCTTATTTTATATAATAAACTGCCTGACTTAATAAAATTGGCTGAGTCTGAAAGTGCCTTTAAAAAGAATTTGAAATTGTATCTTCTGGAACACAACTTATGATGTAAATGAATATTTAATGTTGTAGTATAATGTGTCCTATTTTTATATTTTATTGACGTATTCTATACAAATTTTGTGTCTTTAGAAAATAAATATATTATTATTATTATTATTATTATTATTATTATTATTATTATTATTATTATTATCACGTTCAACTGTCTGCCTACCGACCTCCACACCGTCTATATACTCAACTGACTCAACAGCGTCTGTATAATCAACTGCTCTGACAGAAGTCACACCTTTCACCTTACTGTCTATTTATTTATGTAACTAACATTCTCCTTCCACAGCCTACATATTACCATCTATTCGTATGCCACAATTCTTCAACTCCAACTCGCTGTTACTGTCCTCGTATACCTAACTTCACAATACTCGCCAACACTACCGAGTATTCACTTCCACAGCTATCCCAATATACCAGTAACTTCCAGACTCGCCGTTACTGTCCTCGTACACTATTGCTTCCCAATACCAGTCATCACTACCGAGTATTTACATCCACAGCTATCTCAGTACACCAGTAACTTCCAGAGAACCTACTCCTCTCGACACTTTACTGCATACGCTCACTACGATACTGCTGTACTTCTCAAACTCACTAACACTCTATGTGAATATCTCTATGTCTCTGAATGTAACTAACTAACTCCCGAGCATGGTTGCGTCCCTTTTATAAAGCTGCCATTAACTTCCAGAGAGCTCTAGAATGTTCGACCGTATAATAACAAAGAACACAAAAGGTTCAGGTGACCAGAAGTAATTAAACACGTCGCGGCTTGTTTGTACGTAGCCCGGCTGCTAGCGTGATTGCGTCATCGCTATACTTAGACGCTTGTTCAGCGTAGCAGCGGGGCTCACCCGTTACAATACGATCGATCGCGAGGCTGTGATTAAACTCCCACTGAGGTATATACTATTTTATTCACAATCATCCACTTTTTTAATCAATAATTATCAAAATAAATCATTGAGTTATAATCTCTATTTTTATTAATATTTTTTGAGAGCTCTATTAATATTTGTTTAGCCTACTTTATTATAGGGGTCTATGACAATGTTGCTAGGCAATCCTACATAAACATTTCTCACCCTAGGGGTGGAAGCATGTCATTTCCCACCCATGAGATTGTCATTGCAGTTAGGAATGACGTATTTCCCAACCTTTAAAAGGTTAAGTCATGGTTCAATGTATTATTATAATAATTGTAAATAAAAATATTTTTCTAGACTTTTACATTTCTCTAGTCTCTAAGTATTCAAGATTTAAGATGGATTCATGCAACATTAATTTTAATTTCATTTTCATTACATTTTAATTCCAAAAAGTTAAAATAATGAAAATCAGTGGACGTGTTCATGTAAGCGCATTATTCATTATAACTACATTTTCATTACATTAGTACATTTCAAAGTTAAACAACTTTTAACTTTTCATTACATTTTCTCTAGAAATGTAGTGAATAAGACAACTGCACATGCGCGAAGAACAAAGTGACAGGTATTTTAACATTTTAAGTAAACGGAAAACTGATATTGTTAATGAATTTAGTTATAATAAAACATATAATGAGTACAAAAGCAAAATACCCAAAGATAATGTGTGGAGATCTATTTTAGTATACATTGATATAAAATTACTTAGTGAATTTGTTGTTTTTTAGTGAAAATTAAATTAAAATGTAATGTAAATGAAATGAAAATGAAATTAAAATGTATGTTGCATGAATCTACCTTTACGCTCATGCTTTTATTTACCAAAGCAGCAATCCTGAAAATTTTATAAAAAAATCTGATATGGCCAACACAGCACCTTCCGCCATTTAAAATTTATTAATTTAAATACATATTAATATTTAACGTAGGCTGTAAACTGTATTAAGTTCCTTTCCATATAACTATTGTTCTATTTACTATGTTCTTTTTCAAACGTTACTATTATTAATTTGAAATGCTTAGTTTCTTGACAGTGACATTTATGTCATTTACTTACATTTGAGATATGAACTGTGTAACCGAGGAGTTGTGTTTATAGCGTAGGCTCCGGGATTTAAATTACAGATTATTTTATAAATTTATCCATAAATATACAGAAAATGTATTTATGCAAACCTGTAGAAAATTTAATAATCTTTAATATTTATAATAACAGAAAAATATCGCAAAAATAACATTTAAAAGTATTTTTCGACGAAAAACTATTTTGATTCAAGTAAAGTGCCATTACCGTTTATCTGAAGTACACCAAAATCTAATGGCTTCTTTCCATATTAGAATAAGGTAAAAATACAAGGTTTCAAAATTTTCTGAATGATACTACTCGGAGTATGAACAGATAAACGTATGTCTGACCATTATTCGATTCAAAAGTTATCAAAATTGATTTTGAAACGTAATGTTAAGGAGAAAAGATAATAAAGAAGGATACAGTATATTGACATTCGCTGTTTTCTAATTTGTTTCCATTTCTAAAATGAGATTCAAGAATAAAAGCTTTCAATTCTTTAAATAACATTTTTGATATCTCATGTCAAATTGACATTTAATTAATTTTTTTTAATTGACATACGTTTCTTTGTTCATAGCCTGCTCCGAGTTAGGAATTTTTTTAAACACACTGTAGTATTTGAGTTAGAGCGAAGGATCCATACACACACAGACATAATCGTGAAAATGTTAAATTCGGATTATAGTTACCTTAAAACGTTGTCATTTACTAAAATCTCGATATGCGATTTTTAGCACGATTTGTTACTGGATGCTTTCCTCAAAGTTTAAAGACAAATAAAATAATTCCCGTTCACAAGAAAGGTGATAAAACTGATGTCAATAATTACAGACCTGTAGCTCTTACATCAGGTTTTTCAAAAATCTTTGAATATAGTTTTCTAAATAGACTTGAACATTTTCTAATCAAATTGGATATTCTCTTTTTTAACAAGCAGAAAACAGTTTGTTTCTATCAATTTGAGTGAGGATTCGTCATCTTACCGTACGGTAAATTCGGACTATGTAGATATTAATGTGGGCCTACCACAAGGCACAGTACTTGCTCCTGTGTTATTTACAATTTATATAAATGACTTATCTAGTATTCTTACTAATGATTGCACACCTATTATGTACGCAGATGATACTACTCTGATCATCTCTGATAGGAACAAAAATAATCTGGTTAACAAATGTAATCAAAATGTACATTCGTTATCTATGTGGTGTTATGAAAACAATTTGTTCTTAAATGATACTAAGACTAAAATTCTTTACTTTCATACGCATCATAATAATAATGATCAATCACTCCAGATTCAGTTTGGTGATTCATTAAAGAATAATGATGATTCAGTCAAAGTTTTGGGAATGCTAGTTACGGATAACCTATGTTGGAAACCTCATTGCGATGAACTTGTAAGCAAACTTAATTGTATCTGCTATCAAATTAGATATCTTAAGGAATATTTAAATATGAATCATCTTTTAATGTTCTATTATGCTTGTGTAGAGTCTAGATTGAGGTACGGAATTTCTTTCTGGGGCTCTTCGAATGTTTCGCACAATGTCTTTGTCTGCCAAAAGAGAATTATCAGATGTGTGGTGGGTTTAAAGTATAACGAATCCTGTAGGGATTTCTTCAAAAAACATAAGATTCTAACACTAGCTAGTATTTATATTTATGAAGTAAGTCTCCTGATTTATAAAAATAAACTCTCCTACCCTTTAATACAAGATCTTCACGATCTTCAAGAACTAAATTAAAAGTCGTTAAACACTCTCCCGACAGAGCTGGTTTACAAATATTCAATAAATTACCTCTTAAAGCATTGGAAACTGAAAAGAAATTTAAAAATGATTTAAAATTATTTCTTCTGCAACATTGTTTTTATAACCTAAACGAGTTTATGTCTGTAAAATAGATATCTTTCTTTTTTGTATTCTAAAAATTTTAATCTTCAATGTAATGTACACCCTGACATTTTCTATACATAAATGTATTATGTCCTCAGAAAATAAATATTTATTATTATTATTATTATTATTATTATTATTATTATTATTATTATTATTATTATTATTATTATTATTATTATTATTATTATTATTATCCCTATACCTCCCTTGACGAGGGTAGCGGGAGGTAAAAATTGATATTTGATTAAAATTATATTTTGCCACTAAGTGACTGATTATATTGCACTATAGTTACATATTAGTTAATAGACTGTTCTATTAAAACGTAGTCTATTCATTTACATTGTTTGATAGTTCAACATTATAAAGCAATTTATACCTATGAATTTGTAACTACAACATAGCCAAATATATCAAAACTGTGTAATACTATACTTGTTTATTAGATTATTAGTTATTGATTTTAATTCATTTCCGACAAAATATGGCTACAAAACCATTATATCATTCAAAAATTATTGTTCTATTTAAAACTGCAATTTCACTATTGCAATTTCACGCTGTGCGTTTTGAATTAGAACTGAATCATTTCTCATCGAGAAACCATTCGTAATCAATTTCTATTCATAGAACAGAATTAATCTATGAGGTATATTCTCTGCAATAGATTTGAGTGCCTTTTAGTCATCAACAATACGGTGTCTTTTCAGTAGAAATATTTTAATAGGATCGGATAATTTGGTCAAATTAAAAGACGTTTTGAAGGAAGGTATTTTATTTTATGACACTACGGTATAACAGATTTTTCAGTAGAGATATTATGATGAGACATGAGGCCGGGTAATTTTGTCAAATTAAAAGACGCTTTGAAGGAAGTTCTTTTATAAATGGGTAATAAAATCGATTGTAACATGGCTTTAACTTAGTTTTTTAAAAGCAAACTAGATGGTGATTCTGTTAAGTAATGCTTAACATTGACATGTGTTCCAAAGTTTCTTCGTCCTATTCGCAGAGTCGACAGATACTAGTTTCAATTATACCAATGTTAGATACTTAGATGGTATTTCATATAACAATGACCAGGATACCTGTCATAATTCTAAAGGTAGCTTTAGACGATCAAATGAATTGAACTTTTATTGGACTAATATTTACAACATAATTTTTGATCAAATGGTTATGCTGACTTGTTCAAATGAGCGGTTTCACATTTTTATAAAATCTGATGTGGACACCACACGACTTCCTTGTACGCAAGACCAATATGAAGTATAGACCCAATTATAAAATTGCACGTAATTGACGTAATTTGACATTAACATCTATTTTTTTATTATTATTTTTTGTCCTAATCCATAGCAAGCTTCATTACAAAAAACAAAAAGTATATGTTTTAAATTTAGATATCTCGCTTATACAAAGGGATAATTTAATAATACTTGATGTGCTAGACGCAAAATTTAATTCTCTAAAACTCTTATTTGAAGCATTTATTTCTAAAATCAAAATGAAACCATTTTATCTACTATGTTATTTCAATTGACATAAAAGTCATATACCAAATTTGAAAAGTTTTGGATTATATTTTAAAATAGTTTTTCATTATAATCTATTATAGACTTTAAATAAAGTACCTTTTCTGGAAATTATGTAATGACCAAAAAGGGAGGTGCACAACTAGATGTAATAGCAGTCCTAAATACAAAATTTCAATTTTCTACGGCTTACCGTTTTTGAGTTGTGTGAGATACGTACGTGCCTACAGACGTCACGACGAAATTAGTCAAAATGGATTCAGGGATAGCAAAATGGATATTTCCGTTGAAATCTGAACACCGAAATTTCTGGCGATTACAATACTTCCTTTACTTTGTACAAGGAAGGAAAAAGTATTTTAAATGAAAGTTTATGCAATATTTTTCATAGTAATATATAAAGTAATAATAATTTATTGTTATTTTGGTAAATAATTAAACAAATAGATTGGCGCAAGAAATAGTCATGAAAAACAAGCTCTCACTCTTGTGACGTCGGAGCACAAACAGTAGGTCATTCATAGCCCATAAGTAAACAGTTTGTTATTTGTATAAATAAAAGTAAGCGACACTTTGTCACATGTTAACTGTATGTACTCTGACGTCATATTCTGTTTCAGATCAGGTGACCTTTTCAAAATATTGCGCAAATTTCAATAATTAATTGTAAAATATCTATTAGATATTTCGTGATATTTTCAAATTTGAGGCTCTTTAAAGAACAATATTTTTTAAAATTTAGTACGTAAAAGTCACATAAAAATTCTTGAAACAGCTCTATGAACATATTTGCTTATAAGTGGGCTACATAATTACATTTTATGTTGGTTTGACATTTCATCTGCGCGTTTATCATTTAGTTTGTCTCTAATGTGTTTTAATATTTCGCGTTCATTTTTCTTTACTGCAAATACTATGAAATTTAGTGAAAAAAAAACAAATATGACATTTATCAAAAAATCTTTATGCCAACAGTACAAAATACAGTGCATGTATGTACCCTAGGATAATAATATAATAATCACTTTTTATTTCGAGACACTGGGAGTACAATGTATAAAATAAGTCAGAAAAACAGAAAATTATTTACAAAGATTATAAAATTCGTTTAAATTGTAAAAGCAATTTAAAACAAGAAAACGTTTTAAATTATTTTTAAGGTGGTTGAGGCAGTTCACACATTTAATTTCTTGTGGTAATAAATTATAAATGTGCAACCCAAGAGAATGAGGGGCCATTTGCCCTATTTTAGTTTTACTAAAGGGTACTCGAAGGTTGTCTTTAGTTCTTGTATTTTTTGAATGAAAGTCACTTTGTGTAGCGAATTTTGATTTGTTTTTATAAACTAAACAGCATAGTTCTAGTATTAGAATGCAAGTCAGGGGAAGAATATCAAAATTCTTAAACAAATTTCTGCAACTCTGAGTTCTACTAGCACCAGCTATACATCTTACTATTCTCTTTTGAGCTAAGAACACTTCATGAGCCTCTGCAGATGTTCCCCAGAATAATACACCGTATCGCAATTTGGATTCAACTATAGCGTAATAATACTTTAGTAATTGTTGTTCAGTTAAGAAACATTTTAAATGTCTAATTTGGTAACAAGTACTATTAAGTGAAGCAATGATTTCCTTACATTGTGATTTCCAATTAAGATTTTCATCTACTGTCAAACCCAAAATTTTAGTTTTTTGGGATCTATATACAAAATACAGTGCATGTATGTACTCTAGGATGAAATAATCTCTCGAAGTGAAGTAACTAATATTTGAATTAAATGATATTGATATTTAAAATATGCCCTAAGTTGTATATTTTGATCAAATGGTTTGAGCATCGAACGTTCAAATTTCTGTAAACGTGTAAAGCTCCAGAATCTTATAGTACAATAAGAAGTTGTAAAAATTGATGTAAAAAAAGCCACCTTAAAATATTTTTGCTAAGAGCTAGTAATTCTGTGACATTGTCGATGACTGTGAAATGAACTTTGTTACTTTGAACATTTAGGGGTTGGTGTGCCCTTTTTATGTTACTACATGGACTCCTGCTTTGACTCAGGATGATCAGTTGTTCATCTTAATTATATGATAATAATATTGAAGATAATTACTGTTAGGAGAAATATTGTCCTTGTTTATTTGCTCCTATAACTTTGTAAATCCTGTTAGGCAACATAGACGGTGTGATGGTTTGAAAACAAAGCAAAGAAAATATGAATCCAGAAAGGGCATAGCATAGCTGACATGTTTCTATTATCCAATATTGTTGTAGTCGTCGCAGGCTGTCGCATATTACGAGCCGCTACGATGAATTATTCAATGTACATCCGTCAGTCGGCGCGCTGAAATTGCAGTATGACATATGCACTTCGAAATGTGGTGTGTATCTTGCCTTGCAATGTCATCGCCTGCACCAGCCGTCTCTGATCCACAGAGAGTGAACTAGCGAAATTTATCTCCGAGCAGACCGACCACCACTTTAAATATAAATAACGTGATGAAATTCACAGACAACTACTTTTCATATGCTTTAAACAGCAGTAAAATGCTAACATCTTTCAGCAAATAAAATACTGCATGCACCTTCACAATTCGTTATAAGTTTATGACTTTCTTCGGAGGTGTTTTTCCCAACGAATATATTACAGAATTAATAAATTCACATACGAATATGAGGAAATTTTTATGTAGGTACTCTATGAAGAAAAGCAATTAAATGAATCCTTTAGGATTATAACTTCTTAAATCCTCTTTCGGTGAAAAATAATTTAAATTTGTTGAAACGTTCTTACGACAATAATTCTTCACTGTTCTTTGAGCCAAGGCTCATAATAGTTCGACCAGGTTACATTTCTAACAAAAAAAATTATATAACCTACGCAAATAGTGAGATATTTTTCTGTACAGCTTCAATTGCATCAGTATATTTATTGTAAACTGGACTCAAAACTTGTGAGCAGTATTCAAGCTTTGTTCTAACGAAGGAACGATACAATGTCTTCAGGGTACGTTTTAGTGTAGCGTTGAAATGTGATACAAAACTACTTTTTTACTTCCTTGTCCATAAAGGAAGTATTGTTATCGCGAAAATTTTCAGATTTCAACGGAAATATCCATTTGGACCATCCCTGAATCCATTGTGACTAATTTCGACGTAGGGTGTGTACGTATGTATCTCGCATAACTCAAAAACGGTAAGCCGTAAAAAGTTGAAATTTTGTATTTAGGACTTCTATGATATCTAGTTGTGCACTTCCCTTTTTGGTCATTACATAATTTCCAGAAATGGTACTTTATTTGAAGCCTATAATAGATTTTAAGGAAAAACTATATTAAAACATAATCCAAAACTTTTCAAATTTAGTATATAAGACTTTTATATCAATTGGAATAACATAGCAGAATTTGGTTAAAACAGGTTAACCGGAAGTGATATATTACCTGAAGTTGTTAACAGTTTTTCTTGAATAAAATGGTTCCATTTTGATTTTAGAAATAAATGCTTCAAATAAGAGTTTTAGAGAATTAAATTCTGCATCTAGCACATCAAGTATTATTAAATTAGCCCTTTGTATAAGCGAGATATGTAAATTTAAAACGTATATACTTTTTGGTTTTTGTAATGAAGCTTGCTATGGATTAGGACAAAAAATAACAAAAAAATAAAAATTAGATGTTAATGTCAAATTACGTCAAATACGTGCAATTTTATAATTGAGTCTATACTGCATGTTAGTCTTGCGTACTAGGAAGTCGTGTGGTGTCAGATTTTTTACTTCCTTGTACATAGTAAGGGAAGTATTGTAATCGCGAAAAATTTCGGTTTTCAGATTTCAACGGAATTATCCGTTTTGATCATCCCTGAATCCATTTTGACTAATTTCGTCGTGACGTCTGTACGTATGTACGTACGTATCTCGTGTAACAAAAACGGTAAGCCTTAGAAAGTAGAAATTTTGTATTTAGGACTAGTTGTGCACCTCTCTTTTTGGTCATTACGTAATTTCCAGAAGTGGAACTTTACTTGAAGCCTATAATAGATTTTAATGACAAACTATTTTAAAATGTAATCCAAAACTTTTCAAATTTGGTATATTAGACTTTTATGTCAATCGGAATTACATAGTAGATTTTGGATAAAATAGGCTAACCGGCAGTTTTTCTTGACTAAAATGGTTTTATTTTGATTTTAGAAATAAATGCTTCAAATAATAGTTAATTAATTAATTAATGAATATAGAAACAACAATGGATCAAGATTTGAGCCTTGAGGTACGCCACTGGTTGGTATATATTGTTTAGAAGTGTAATTATTATAATAAACTGAGAGTTTACGATCAGCAAGATATATATTTAGATAGTAACAAGACCCAGTAAATTCGTTTTCAAATTAATTTCAAAAACATTTTGTTCCACCTACCATATTTATTTTGTGCCTTGTTTATAATTCTTCACGCTTTATCAAAATCTAAAAAAAAATCACTATTCACTTTCATAGGGCCTTATTCTGTAACTTGGTGGTTAATTTTTAACCACTGGTTAAAATTTTTATCCAATAGACATTGATTTGACTACTAAAAATCCCTCTTTTTTTTATATGTCAACCTACTTGATTGGTTAAAAAATTTAACGAATGGTTAAAAAATAACCAGTGAGTTACAGAATAGGCCCCAAATTTTGTTAAATTTTACCCTTAGTTGTAGATGCCGCTAACTCCATTTTTATTTTTTGAACTAGAACTCAATAAATAGTTGCTTCTATAAATTAGTCAAACAGATCCAAAGTTTCAAATTTAAGATTGTATTAATTCCTTCTGACATCCTCACTTAACGGGTATCTCTTTATATCGCTGCAAATAGTAAGAAAATGGCGCGAACAACTGCAAGTTGGGCTGTCAAACGAAACGTCAAAAATATTGCACTCCTTAAAATACCTGTATTCTCAATAAAAATTTGCATCGTTAAACATTTTAACTTCAATAAAATCTTTTGTAACTTATTTCAATAAGAGTTTTTAAAGTTATCTGAGATATTCTCACATTTTACGTTTAAATTTTTTAGAAACAAACGCCATAGATCTCCGTTGTTCTTAGTATGCGCAGATCCCCATTGCGCATATCTTCTATCTCTTTAAATTGAAAAGGTCTATTGCAGATTATGAGTTAAAATTTATATTGCGTTATTTCTAACTTAGATATTAACAAACAGAATTTATTATACCAACGTTTTGGTGCATTCTTCTTCAGAGTAAGATCAAGATCTTACAAAATATTACATCTCATGTACATAAAATACATTCGTTGTACCTGCTGTCGATTTTGAGAGAAAACTGATATGTATGTGCTCTTTATGAATTTTTTTTCGATGTGAAACTGAATGTAAAGAACGAATGTTGTAAAATAAAATTTATATCGGAGTTTGTCAACAGTGACTAGATTGGTGTCGATAATTTATTGACGCACATGAAATTGCCGCTTGTAGTAATAGTTATTATAGAGTTTAGTTGATAGAGATACGGTTACCATATTTGTTTATAATCGACAAATAGTTTGAATGATGTAATTACTCGCCCGTCATTTTAAATGTCCCCACTTATTGAAACATAGAACAAATATGGGTTTTACGTCGTGTGTATTTGTTGAAAATGTCAATGTTTCGTCAGTATATAAAGCTAATATTTGTTCTATTCCAGTATTAATAACACTCGAAATTTTCATCGTTTACCACTAACATTAAATTATGTTATTTATCTTGTACCTTTCACTGGTTCGATGAATTCGTCACTATATTTTTGTTTAATTAGTTTTAAATTAAACAGATGAAACTGGGAATTTTTTACATCCAGAGCAAACAGTATTGGATCACTGGATTAATCACAGTTTATTTTTAATTAAATATTTCGCGAAACTAAATTTATTTTATTCAGCGTGAAACCACATCAGGTGAATCGATTTTGAACATACACTGTTATTGAAATGTACCTCTAACCAAATTTGTCTTATGCCAAAATGAACCAACTCTGTAAAAATATTTTTTATTTAAATGTTGTTCCATTGTACACCTATTGTTCGTAAACTTACATAATACTACGTCAAAATTGCCATGCACAGTATGAACACCAGAAAGATGAACAGATGATTTACAATATTTATATACAGGGTGTTATGGAAGTAATGTGCCATAGTTCATGGTATGATAAAAAGAATTGAAAGAAGTTAGAATCTGAAATATATTCTGCACAATCTGTAAAGTTGTAAAAGTCATGGGACTGCAAAGTTTACCAATTACGAACTAACTTCTAACCAAAATCTAAAAAACAATATTTGTTGGTTGTTGTCATAAATGACGTTAAATTTTCAATAATAGATATTTAGAAGTGCTTGTTACTTTCACTAATCAAAAATTCACTGAAAAAAATGACAAGTGTTGTTGTTTTCATTCGAATTGCTGTGATTTTTATTCAAATAAAAAAATGTTTTTGGTCCATCTTGACGTGCATTCACAATTGCAACAAGCACATTAAAAACACGGTAACAATAAGGAATAAATAATATTCTTTGGAAAGTAACCTGCACCAAATATTGAGCTTATCCACAATACCTCAGACCATCAGCTTTTGCCTTGTTCTACAAAATTCCGATTATGTTACTTCATAATGTAAGAGGCCAGCTAAAACTGTCAACAGTTAAATTTTCGATTAAACAATACTTCTGTAAAAATTATTGCTGGCAACTTGAAACCTACACCAGTCAACCAATTATACCTGGTTACCGGTATAGCTCCACCAAAAATTAGACGACAGAACAATGAAAAACTACCACCAGGAAATGACCAAAAATGGCCCATTTGGAATATTCTAAATCGTCTACAAAGTCAAGTAGAATAGTGTAGAATATGTATGTGTAACTGGAGGTACCAAGTGAAACCACTTTATGCCATTGTGGTTAATTAAAAAACGGTAAAATATTTGTAAAAACATTTTTTCTCTAACTATTATAATAAATAAGATATGAGATATTTTCAAAATGAGGAAAAAACGAGTTTTTGTCTGTAGCTCAAAAACAAAAGAAGATCTAAAATGCCTGTGGTGACTATTAAACATTTCTGGAAAAGTTGACCTTGGAATGTGCAAACGGTTTTGCTCTATCGTTAACATTATTCCAGATACCTTAAAAAAAAACATCGAAAATGAGACACCCTGTACAGAAAATCTTACCTTGCACGACATATGGGCTGTACTCTAATAGAGGAATATGCAGGACTTGTGGATACAATGCCTAATAGAATTAAAACAGCATTTTTACTGGTCCCATATAAATCAAGTTCAAATATGAATGGATTTTAATAATTCTTTGTTTAAAATTAAGTCTACAAGAGTACACAATAAAGGCGATGTAACCCAATATTAAATGGAGCAATACTTATATAACGTATTCAGTTTAGTCTATATTTCAAACTAGGCGAAAGAAAATTGCAAAAATTTCCCGGCATTTGCGCAGGTTTTATAATGTGTTTGTTGAAAATGTAAACCGGCTGATCTATTATAACCCTAGGCTTGTATATTTTGTATTTTAATAACTTTGTTATATATGGTTTGGAAACGATTATTAATAATGATGGTAGTCTGATTCAGTGTTGAGAGAGATAATTTTCTGTCCTTGTGATCTATCTTCATGTGAGCTTTCCAACGTCGCCATCAGGTGAGCGCGTATTATAGAGGCCCGGGTCATGTCAACCCACCCTGCCTCTTGAATATTAAGTGACAAACACATATTTTCCACGGCGTTGCCTGTCTTCATCAGCTGTCTGTCCTCGCCTTTACCGAGTACCAAGAGCATCAACGTACGTTATGGGCGCCAGCGAAAAATCACGTTGTTGAACGTTATGAAAATGACATACTCGTATCACCCAAAAACAAAGGATACGATAAGGAAAACAAAATAAACTGGGGAGTTTTTACAAGGAAGAAATATGAATCTGTTTTGGAAAATAGGAATGTTTTAACCCTTTGCGGCCTGAATTATTTCAAAAAAATACTTTTTTGGAAAATTTTATTTTTTTTATTTAAACGTAATGAGAACATTTTAAAACTAGTGTGTAATGTCAGAAAAATAAAATTTTATTTTCCACTTTGGAACCACAAGGAGTGTGCAACACCTACAAATGTAAATTCATTCATCTTCTGTATGTGCTTCTGATGTGATGGGGTAAGTGACCAAATTTTGACTGTTAAATATATGATGCTACACGAAAAATAAAATACCCATATTTTTTTTAATCGATTTATTATTCGTAGTTTACGAGAAAATAATTATTAAAATTTTTGGGAAGAAATATGTGACGTCACTATGATAGGATCATGGAAGAAGACAGATAGACAGGGAGGGAAAGAGATAGTTGTAGTTAGATGTCGCCATCATAATCTCGATGCTGATCTATATCTATCCTATTTTTCCCAGTCTATCTGTCTTCCTCAACCATCCTACCATGATGACGTCACATACATATCCCTTCTCCAAGGCATTAAATTGCTAATAACAATATTATTACAAACTTATGTTTAGTTATTATTATTATAATGAGAAGCTATAGCAATTAGTTTTTATATGTTATGACATATATTGATTTTTGATTATGGTCACATACCCCATTGAACGCCCATCAGACGGTATATCGATCAACAAGGCAATTTCATCGATCAATGTTACGTTTTCTAAGTTAAAAATGCCAGGATTTGCTAAAAAAAAGGTGGCGAAAAAATATTGCGGAAGCCTAGTGGTTCTATAAGGTACCACATTACAAAAGCAAGAATTAACTTGTAAATTATTTTGTAATAGAAGTAAAAAAATTGGATATTTATTCATTATTATATAAAATAAAATTGTATATCAATCAGCCATTGGCCCAATTTTGAAATAAATTCAATTTGCAAAATAAAGGTTACAACATACACGAGACGCTCAGATAATCCCAACAAACACTGTTACTATTCAAGGTATATAAAAAATCTTGCTAGTTTGTCAAGAGAGAGCACCACTTCTGCTTATACAGTAATGTGGTACCAGCTAGCGCCTACCAGGCAGTCAAAAGAAATAAATATGATTTGTGGTTCCACTGTGGACCCACAACGACTCAAAGGGTTAAATCATCAAATTGTATTTTATACGAAAAATGTATTGAAATTATAATTACACTGCTGTCCATTACCATTTGTGGTTGTTCATAATTTCGGACGTAAATGACAACATTTCAGCTAACACTCGCTAATTGTTATTTTAGATCTGAACGCTGCCATTAACGAAAATTGCGACAGACTAATATCTAGTTTCAAAACTAAGACAGCAAATTTATTACGTGACAAGCATCTATTTTCGTGGTCAGTGTTCTACAGACATCTATCGAAATTTGACTGACATTACACGCTTCGTGACTCGCTTATGGAAATTCAAGATTATTTCCAAATCGATGCGTCCGCATTTACCACCAGAAAGTTATTAAATTACAGGCTTTTTGTATGTCTAATTTTCAAATATAGCAAAAGTGTCCTGTAGGGCTTTCTCCACGTCTGCTTTGAGAGGACGATACAGAAAAATTTCCCACTTTAAGTTTTCGATTTAACTTATTTTGTAAACAAAAAAAAAAAAAAAACATTTTGAAATGTTTACGAAGAACGAATTAATTGATATGATTCTAATAATTAGTGAATCGACTGGAATCATAAGATCATTAGAAGATATTCCATTAAATGTCCGCCAAAATTTAATATTCCAACATGACGGAGCGCCACCACATTATGCCGGTAATGTTCGGAATTATTTAAATAATCATTGGAGGGAACAATGGATAGGACGAGGTGGACCTATTTCATGGCCAGCAAGATCTCCTGATCTTACGCCTATGGATTTTTTCTTTGGGGATACGTCAAGGATCTTGTCTATCAGAAGATACCTGCAGATGTAAGAAATGAAAGAGCGTATTCGAAATGCTTTTCAGAATATTTCGCGAAACATGCTGGCAGATGTTCGAACACATCACGTTCAACGCTTGAATTTTTGTATTACAAAACATGGTCGTAATTTTGAACATTTGTTTTAAGTTGTTTTGTTACTAAATTTGTTGTTTTAGTTTGCTAAGTTGTATAGCACTGTTACGTTTTGTTTATTTTCACATAGCCACCTATAATATTTGATTAAAAATTATTTCTAATATTTCTAAATTATCTCATTTTTCTCGAAATTTTTCAAATACATTAATAAAAAATAATACATCGTTGAAAATAGAAAAATACATCGTTGAAAATAGAAAAAATGGCGGTTTCTATTTTATTAAAATAATTATAGGTTGCCATTTGAAAAATAAAAGTTGATAGTCGTATCTTGTAAACTTGACTTTATAAAAAATATCTACATCTGCCATCAAATAGTATACAGGGTATAAATGAAATAAATGCCTTAAATTTAACCAGTAATGTAACTCGATGAGAGGAACAATATTTCCTAATAACATTTTTTTCTAAGTCTTTTAGATTGACTTTATAAAAAATATCTACATCTGCCATCAAATAGTATACAGGGTATAAATGAAATAAGTGCATTAAATTTAACCAGTAATGTAACTCGATGAGAGAAACAATATTTCTTAATAACTTTTTCTTTTAGATTTTGAGTTAAAATTCTTTAAAGATTTGTTGCATATTTCGTTACCCGCTCATGGAGAACAAATGCTGCCGTATTCAAGTCGGATACAAACAGCTCAAAAATTGTCGGTTATCGGTTACACTTACAGTCACAGTAATTAATAAACGAATCAAGGGAAATAACATTATTATTAATTAATACGTAATAGTACAGTTTTTAAAATAAAGAAATTTAAATTTTGGATAACAAAATTATAAAGTTGTGTATTAAACCAGGGTTTTTAATCACCTGTGAATAGTGTGAATAGAGGAAGACAAGGAGGGACGAGGAAGAGCAAAAGTATAGTTGTTAGGTTATGAGATGATTATTTATCGTCGACAAATCATAATAGTTTAAATACGTTATTAAAAAAATGTAAGTACAAACTTTTGTCCATTTAAAAGAGGTACATGAGTACCAATAATAGCCGTCCATTTATTGTTCCTGGCCAAACAGTTTTTAATGAAAATTTTTACAGCATTTTCGTCTGTCGAGATGTGTATAGTGCATAATAAATACACCTTACCAAGTAAATTCAGTCTCATTAATGAACATTATGAGCCATTCCCAAAATTGAAATCTGTTATGTGCTGAAAACATAGAACTTTTTGCACATGTTATGGATATAACTGTTGCTTTTTTTAAGATTGTCATAACTCCGTATTGTGATGTGATAAAGATGTACAAGATTAAGAAATGTGAGAATATTAAGAACAGAATGAGTTGGTGATGATTTGGAAACGCTCCGTGTAAATGTGTTGGCAACTCCATGACACTGTGTCAACCGTGATGTCAAGTAAAATGTAGTACAGATACGAGTAAAAAAATAAATAAACCATAGGTAAGTAATTACAATGTCTGTGTACTAGCATTTTGATAGAATTTTACCTTATAAACAAGTTTAGTACTAATATCAAAATTTAATTGACAGGACTGTCAATTGCTAAAACAAAATTTTTCATAGCTATTGCTACTGCATTCAATTATCACAAAAATATTTGGAACGACTCGTCAATTTACGGGGTAGTAAAAATGCTAAAAAAATATGCGATTTCGAGAAAAAGTTATTAAGAAATATTGTTGCTCTCGACGAGTTATATTACTGGTTAAATTTAATGCACTTATTTCATTTACACCCTGTATGTAAAATAATAAAACTTTTATATGAGCCATTTTTTTCTATTACTTATAATAAAAAAGTTAAGGGGGGGGGGCATCTTCCCAGACTTACCCTGTATTATCATTATATTTTATTTTCATTCTGTAGACCGTTGTTGACAAGTTAGTATTACTTAGTAACCAGCCTACTTTTGTACATGTAAACAATGGAATAATATCCTGAAACCGGTAAAAATAAAAAAATACGTATCTCTTATTTTTTCATGTAGATTAATATATAAATATTTCAAAAATTATGATACTCCTCTATTACCGATGTAAAATGTAGGTTTAATTGTCTTATTTTTCCTAATGGGTATTGTGATAATAAACTTAATAACATAGTGAACACACTAATTACATTTCTGAAAAAGTATAAATATAAGATACATATTGAGATAACAGGTGGAATTCGAATACGTAAAAGAAAAACTATGCTATTAAGATTTTATCAAAGTTATTACTGATAAAACGACGAAAGAAACAAAGGAGGCAATAACGAAGAAACTAAATAAAAGAAAAGAGCTTCATTTAGATTAGCAGCTTTTACTAATAGCCTTCGAATCAACGATAATACTTTTTCTATTTATTCAACACCTAGTTATCTTTAATGTTCAATCTAGTGTGCTCTTTACATTTAATCATTATAAAATTAATGTCCTCTTTATATTGTGAAAAGTTTATTTAGTGCGCTGCAGGTATTGGTGTACGCACTACCATTATTCATATTAATCCAAAATGTGCATGTTGAACCAGCGTATATAACTCATCGTATGTTTGGTTTATTCGACCATATTTTATTGCAGGTTTGCACAAGGACTGTATTTTATCAACACAGAGCAGGATATCGCGGTATCTTTATTTTCCAAGCAACAGTTTGCATTTTTCTTCCTGATAGATTTATTTACATATTTCTCAAGTTTTCTCTACGGAAAATAACCATACTGGAAACAATTTGTTATTTTAATAGAAAGGCTGAATATGCATACAGCTACTCATGTAATATGGATAGTGCATTTGAAAAATATCCAATTTACAAATAGTGCTTTTTGGTCTAATATAATTCATTTAAATTTAGCTCGATAAAATATTTCTTATATACAGCCAATGCGATAAATAATGTTAACTTTATTCTTTTCAAATTCATTACTTAATGTTCGACCCGAGGCTAGTGCTACTTAAAAAATCTGATGTGGCCAGCACATAACCTCTCGCCAGATATTTTTGGTTGTACGCATAAAACGAAAAATATTTTTAAATACAAATACATATATTCATGTCTCACTACAAAATAATTCTCACATATATTTACAAAATCTATGGGATATTTTAATATAAATTATGTACAATACATACATTTTCTTTATATTCAATATCCTGAAATTTTCTTTTTCTACTTTCCTTTTCTTTTTCTTTATATTCGTCATTTTTTCGCAAATTCCTGTTATATTCTTTTTTACGTATATTCTTTTGCGTTGTTGACTTTTTTTTATTTTCATAATCTTCATGACGATGTACAAATATTTTTGACCGTGACATACAAATATTTTTGACAGTGACATTTATGTGTCAATTACAAACATTTGAATTTCTTGCCTTGAAGTAGTTTGATACACTGTAAAGTTTTAACGTAGCTGCAACTACCTTTATGGGTTGAAACTATATGCAACCCTAAGGTAGAACAATCCTTCCTTTTTAAAAGATCGATGCACCAATCTCTGTTTAGGGTAGTAAAACCTACCTCACTACCAGGTAGACACGATACGACCCTTCATATAGTGGGATTCAAATGCCCGCAGTGGTTTATAGAAATACTTTAAAGTGATTTGAAATTTCCGTATCACAAGTTACCAGTAAATGCCTGTAAGGTATATATATATATATATATATATATATATATATATATATATATATATATATATATAGATTTATTTGCTTAAACAAAATATACATAAATAAAATAAGATAAAGTATATTGTAAGTTACATAGTGTTTTATCTTTGAGGTGACTCCTGGTAAATGCCTACACGATACGAATATGTCAATATCATTAACGATATCTGTGAACAACGCAGATTAGCACATCCAGCAATGGGTATTATACCTTGATGATATATTTATTTTATTTGTAAATAAAGTATGTATTCCAAAAAAGGTCACGTACACTGGCTATTGCTCCAATTCTTACAGGTCCTCGAGGAATATCTTCACTTTCTTTGCATCCTCTTGTAGCAAATAAAAATATTTGCGAACAAAAGAACGTTTCATTCAAAATATTTGCTAGTTTTTCAATGTTTATTTTCTTGTAATTAAATAATAATATTATTTTATTAACAGGAAAATAATCATATTAAATGATAATTCAACAAAAATAAAATTAACATTTGGTACAGGTATGTACCGCGAAATATAGTTATATTATCTTTGAAAGTATGTAAATAAAAAGAAAATGAAACAAAATAAAGAAAATTACCTTTAAAGTTCTAATTTTTATACGTCGAACATGGTTGTCAAGATGTGCGTTTCTTTACAATCGGCACATCTTCATTTTTTTGTAGAAAATAATGTCATAACAAATCTACATGTATGTTATTTTGTACCGTACTAAACCAAAAAGGAGCTAAAAAAATAGAAGGATATTAGTTTATAATTAAAAATACAACATAATGTATTTTACCTGAGTTTCAAGTATGCTCATTGCGACTGTCGACAAGAGAATAACAAATGACAGAATGACACATAAATTTCTCACCCCTCTGTGTTCTTCCAATCCCTAGAAATGCGGTACCGTTATGCTGGCCTTCGGAAAAACCCGTAGGGCCTTCAGTTGCTAGCTGGACTAACAAACAATTTCTAAGAAATGCGAAAGCTTATTCGATCACTTTTC
The DNA here is from genome assembly GCA_963082715.1 of Harpalus rubripes. Classification (NCBI taxonomy): domain Eukaryota; kingdom Metazoa; phylum Arthropoda; class Insecta; order Coleoptera; family Carabidae; genus Harpalus; species Harpalus rubripes. The sequence goes on from OY720449.1 coordinate 18,034,312, forward strand.
ATTTCCGAAATCTTATATATATAACTAATATCTTTTTGCATTTGTTTATATAACAACTATATAAGTCTACACATCGTCAGTTATGTTTCATTGAATATTTTGGTTTTTCATATAATTTTATGAACGCGGGTAAATAATGTTATAAATCAATTATAATCTGTTATGTTTTGCATTTCACACATTTATTTGTCTGTCTTGTAATATGATATGTATATTCAATAGTTTGTTATAAATCACTTTCTAGTAAGTAACGTAGAAAACGATGTATGTATGCACGGAATAATAAAAAATATAATAAGATTAATAAACAAATTTAATTTGTATTAACAATGTAAGTTCAATAAGTTTGCAAATTTCAGTAAAACTGAATATTTTATATTATTTCTGCCGTTTTTTTCCTATTATTCTTTTGTAATTTCACATGTATGACATTGTTACGTGCTAATTAATGTCAAGTCCATTTTTGATGATAGGAACTGTACCTCAAATTAAAAGTAGAACATTCAGCTCGAATAAACCCTAAAGGTCTAAACATGTTACAAAGGTAGTAGCACCTACCTAATATACCTACAGTGCAACACAGATGCCTGTAAGCGAATTGAATCTGCCCTACAAAAATTTCCTACCTTTTTCTTACCATGTTTCGACCTTCCTACCCTAAATCAACTTTAAGGAAGATTTAACAACTCAATTGGAGATTCATCTTCCCTGTTTCTACCCCAAAACTTTACAGTGTATGCATTTCTTTAACTCTAAATCTATAGAAGATATAATAATGAATTTATATTTATCGAATAAAGAATTTAACGTTCTTTAATATAAGTATTTACATAAATTTGCAATAAGTAATATTTAAATGATTTTTTTGTTGTAACTACTACTTCCGGTTGTCCATTTGTTACCAAAACTTAATCAACTCTTCCCATTATTGTTAGATTGAGGAATCCGTAGTTAAAAATGTCTTATAGTATTTGAGAAATCGTGGATCCAACACACACACACACACACACACACACACACACACACACACACACACACACACACACACACACACACACACACACACACACACACACACACACACACACACACACACACACACACACACACACACACACACACACACACACACACACACACACACACACACACACACACACACACACACACACACACACACACACACACACACACACACACACACACACACACACACACACACACACACACACACACACACACACACACACACACACACACACACACACACACACACACACACACACACACACACACACACACACACACACACACGCACACGCACACGCACACGCACACGCACACGCACACGCACACGCACACGCACACGCACACGCACACGCACACGCACACGCACACGCACACGCACACGCACACGCACACGCACACGCACACGCACACGCACACGCACACGCACACGCACACGCACACGCACACGCACACGCACACGCACACGCACACGCACACGCACACGCACACGCACACGCACACGCACACGCACACGCACACGCACACGCACACGCACACGCACACGCACACGCACACGCACACGCACACGCACACGCACACGCACACGCACACGCACACGCACACGCACACGCACACGCACACGCACACGCACACGCACACGCACACGCACACGCACACGCACACGCACACGCACACGCACACGCACACGCACACGCACACGCACACGCACACGCACACGCACACGCACACGCACACGCACACGCACACGCACACGCACACGCACACGCACACGCACACGCACACGCACACGCACACGCACACGCACACACACACACACACACACACACACACACACACACACACACACACACGCATTATCGTAAAAATGTTATAATCGTATTCTAGGGACCTTAAAACGTGCTAATTCACTAAAATCTCTCTGAACAGATTTTCGTGAAAAATATATATGATGTATTCCAAAACTTTTAAATATTAGTATTTAGGACTTTTGTATCAAATGGAACAACATATTAAATTTTAGCTACAATTGATAAACCGGAAGTGATATTTTACTTGAAGCTCTGAATAGATTTTCGTGAAAAATATAATATGATATATTCCAAAACTTTTAAAATTTAGAATTTAAGACTTCTATATGAAGGGGAACAACATATTAAATTTTGGCTACAATTGATACACCGGAATTGACACTTTACTTGAAACTCCAAACAAATTTTCGTGAAAAATGTATTATAATTCAACACTTTTCGAATTTAGTATTTAAGACTTTTAGATTAATGAGAACTATATATTAGATGTTGGCTATAATTGATAAACCGGAAAGGATAATTTACTTGAAACTCTGGACAGATTTTCGTGAAGAATATATTACAAAACTTTTCAAATTTGGTATTTAAGACTTATAAACCGGAAATAGTACTTAAAGCTATAAACAGATTTTCTAGAAAAAGAATATAATAAATTATGATCCAAAACTTCTCAAATTTGGTATTTAAAATTCGTATACAATTTGAAACAACATGAACCCGCAAGTGATACTTTACTTAAAGCTCATTGCTACTGGAAATGACGTGAAGTTATGTACTGGCCACATCAGACTTTTTTCCTCTAATTTCCCTAAGTGTTTACTTAACTTTTTGGTTCGTTGGTCAAACTTTGAGAGTTTCTATGATTAACTAGCGCCATAAATCGACTTGTTCAACCTACGCCCGTTTCTATATGCGAATAAATTCATTGATACACCCAGAAATGGGTGATACGTCGTTTTGATATAATATCAGTGAGTTATTGCTAGAACAATAAGTACCTTTCTTTTTATGACTCTGATTCAATAAATTCCGATTCCTGCAATTTCCTCTACAGATAGACTGAATGTTATGGTGGCCAAAAATTGACATTGAATGTTCTTACATTAAACCACTAATAAATATTTAAAAAAAGTTTTTGAGGTCAGAAGGATCTTTTTACATAACTTAGTTTTAACTGGAATATCCGGATTTCGAGTTTGCTATTTTAAAATTATTTTTAGTTCATCCTTTTTAGATGTTAATGAAAAACGAGTTGTATAAATAATGAGGATGTCTTGGTAGGAAAAGTTGTAAAACATGAATGTCGTAATAAACCGAAAAGTCAATTTAAGTATGTTTAAAAAGAAGCAGTCATAAATAATAAAATAGTGTAAATTAAGAAAAGGGGAAAGGTAGATCTCCCCACGTGCAAAAATAAACGAGGGGGGACAGCGCTTTCGGAGTCGGACAGACAGACATGCAGGCAGAGTGATATTTAATTTCTATTTCTTGTACGGCCGGTCGAATGTCAAACTCTCCTGAAATGCTCTCACATCTCTTTCAATATTTCATACAGTAAATACCAGACGTCCGACCTTAACGTCAATATTTCATTAAACGGCGGAGCTCTCAGGACGTGTCCGCCATTTCTGAACCGTTTTCAATTAGAATTACGTTGCAGTAAATGTCATTCCGTGCCGTCAGAATTCTGACACTTCGTGCTGGCATCTGGTGGCCCCGCTCGCATCTACTTAGAGTGTTTTTGCACACAGCATGTATGGAGAAGAACTGACTTGTCTTTCAAATATGAGTACATTAGTTTTGCTTAACATTTCATGCAACTTCAACTGCATGAAACTTAGGATGGATAGTTTAGGATAAACTTCAAATATGCCTGTCAGAATTTTAAATTGTAAATAAATATTTTATAAATCTGTTAACATTATTTAAGAAGTAGCATGAGTTCTAACATCAATAAATTGAACGTATTTAAGTTCAAATATGCAAGTTTCATAATAAATATAAAGTTACTTTAATTTTAAAGTTTGATCTAAAAGTGAAAAAGCGTTTCATAACTCAACTTTAAGTTAAAGTTGTTAGTTTAAAGTCCTTTAAAATAAAGTCATGTCAGAGTTCCTTTACGAACTTAAAGTGGAAATTTAACTTAGTTTCGATTCCACATTTTTGATTAAAAAAAAAATTATTCAATTTCTTCATCAAGTTCCGACGAAGATGTTAATATTAAACAACGAAAACTATATTAGCCAGGAATTAATAATTAAATATATGGAACAAAAATGAATTTTATGACAGATTTAGCTTAAGGAAAATACAATTTTATTTGTATTGGAACAGATAGAAGAAATAATAAGATTCGCAACATAAATAAATAAATCAAAAACATTTTTAAAAATCCAATAAAGCAATATCTTTTATTATTGGTGGGCCACCAGTAGTTTTCTTGACACTGTTCTGTTTTCCAAACCATAATTTCCGACTATTTTCAAGTTTTTGTAGTTTCAATTTAGCCATGACAGCCTATCCATTTTTTTGCCAAGCTGAATCCAACAAAATTTTGCAAATACAAATTAAAATATTCAGTAACCTAACCTATAAAATTGTTTATTCACAATCGGTTAGTGACATGACGATTTCTGACTTTTAAAAAGTTGGGAAGTTAGTTATTGTTAACCTCATATTCCAAGAGATTGGAAAGTATAACGTGAAGATAGCTGGGGTTGGAAAGTTGACACTTTCCAACCTCAGCTATACTCACGCTATACTTTCAAACCTCGACGCGGGAAATAGCTGCCCTCCGCTTTGAGAGATCAGTGCGTATTAATGATGGGTATTTACATATAAACAAAGCATCTTTACAAATTATATGATAAAAATATGGAATAAACTTGTAAATAATACAAGTAATGAATGAAATCAATATTTAAGGTTAGAAATCAAAGTGACAGTTCATGTGACAAATGAACAATCTCAGACCATTCGTTCATTTATGTTAGGTTATTATTATTTAAATATCAAATATTAATATTTTATTTCAGATTGTGAATAAAATAGTATACAAACCTCGGTGAAAAGTTTCATTGTCTCGGGCTATAGTTAACCTCGGCGCTTCGCGCCTTGGTTAACTATCTTCGCCCTCGACAATGAAACACTTTCCACCTCGGTTAGTAATATACTATTACCTTTTCTATTCATTGAATTTTGTAGTTTTCCTTTTCTTACATTCCAACACATGTTTGTGTTTATATATTAAGTAAATCAATGTGTATTATTCATCAAATGTAAAATTTCCACCTCTATTTCTTGTAGACATAATTAAAATGTATTATTCTGACAGTCAATCTTACCAACAGTTTGTTCTAATCGTTTTTAGAACTACTTTACTTAAAGTAAAAGAAATTTTTATTATGAAACGTATATATTTTAAAGTGTATATAAAGTCACTATAAAATAAAATTTAACTTTATGTAAAGTTCACTTTTACGAATTATTATAAAACCGGTCGTTAGCGTGTACCGAGACCCTTTACTTTTGGTAGAATAAAAAACAACTTCATAAGAATCTAGTACAGTAAAACCTAGCTTGCAAGACGTAATGTAACATTACCATACGTCCCGTTTTGAACGAGATAGTCTCGTTTACACGCTATCTGTCCCATTTTCCCGAATGAACACAAAATTGTCCCATTTTCGCAAAACGTACAACTCGATTGAGTTTTTATTAATAAAACGGAAACCAGTAAAAATGTACAGCCCGTTTTGAGATAAAAAAAATCTAATGTGGCCAGTACATTACCTTCCGTCAGTCCTATGTATTTTATACAAATTCCACACAGACAGTTTCTTGCGAAAGATTCTATATTTCCAGTAAACTACCTTCCCTCAGCTCTATGTATTTTGTACCAATTCCATACAGAAAGTTTCTTAGAATTGATTCTATATTCTGTCTATCAGAATTTTTTAAATTATATTAGCTGTTTCCAGTGTTATTGAAAAGCTGACTGCTGTATGAAATTTAATTTGTTTATAATTTTTTACCTCAATATGCATTGAATATGAAGTATAAAATGTAATCAAATCGCACAGAGAATAAAATATTCTTTAATATTAAATAAAACAAATAAATATAACATCACGGCATATTACCCATTGCTGGGTGTGCCAATCTGCTTTGTACGCAGATATCGGTATGATGATGACATATTTGTACCGAGCGGGCGTTTACCAGACGTCACCTCACGGGCACTCATTGCTGGCGTGGAGAGTGCACCCAGGGGTCAATTTTGTGCCATTTAAAATTATAAATATTTGGCGTCGGTTGGGATCGAACCCGGTTCCCCAGATTCGCGACCAGACACTCAGGCACGCGGCCACGAGACCCCATATATTTATATCATTAAATGTGAAAAAATGATATATAACAGCGTTTTTTCAAGAAAAACTGTTAAAATCTTAAAATGAGGGTACTTCCGGTCGACCAATTATAACCAAAATCTAATCAGCTGTTCATATGGATATAACGAAGATGAATAGGAAAGAATTATAATCTTTAGAAATGTAGTGTTGGAGTATCGTCGGAGAAAAAATCGTTACACACACACACATATATATATATATATATATATATATATATATATATATATATATATATATATATATATATATATATGTCGCGGGGTAGTATCACTGGCAAACTCTATGTCGACCAACGCTATTTCAGAACCACAGCCATAATATAAACGTGATGATCTCAGCGAGGCGGACCTGCACTCACTCCTGAGTACCGCTACACACTGATTCCATCCAAGCATTGTAGCCAAGAATGCTTGACGTTTCGATTACGACAATACAATTAAAAGATTATAAGTGATTCATGTAATACTTGATTCATTAAATGATCGTTACGACATGCTTTGATATTACAATCTCCGACACGGCCATTCTGACGTTTCACACGTCCTCGTGTGAACAATCTGAAAACAAAGAATTTATCCACAGTATTTTCGCTCGGCTATCTCTGACCAATAAGTGCTCAAATAGTTACAACTTTGTTCACATTTATATTAAGCTAAAAATTTAGCTATAGTACACTAAATTATTTAATGGACGCCTTTTTTACAAGACGCCAAACAAAACATAATTCTGTGACAATACATTTCACCAGTAAATACATGACTACCAATATCAGTATTCAAGCATTGTTATAGCTTGTCCAACAGCGACAGACCATCATTGCTTAACCAGCAATCGATCGCTATTCCATCTTCGCTTAACCAGCGCAAGAAAACCATACCGTCATTGCTTACCCAGCAATGGAACACCCTTCCGTCATCGCTTAACCAGCTCGGAAAACCACACCGTCATTGCTTACCCAGCAATGGAACACTATTCCGTCATCGCTTAACCAGCTCGGAAAACCACAGCGTCATTGCTTACCCAGCAATGGAACACTATTCCGTCATCGCTTAACCAGCTCGGAAAACCACACGACAGAGGCACCTAGTTAGCATGTTACCTTCGGCAAAGGTATCACAGTAGCATACCGAAACACCATGAGAGAGGCATCCAGTAGCATGTCATCTTCCATCACGGTTAATAATTCTAAAGAATTTAACGAAAATGTCCAATGTCCAGACCAACGCCTCAATTGCTCCTTAGCCACTTTTGTTATAAAAGTTTATTGGCTCTTTAAAGTTTTAGTCACCCCTGTGGATTTTCAACGATCCACTCGATTAGCCTAACTAAATTGTGGTCTCAACCTCCAGAAGGTTCATTATTGTACGCATGAACCGCTCTACTTAAAAATTAGAACATGGATTCATGTATTATGTAAATAATACGTAATACCAAATCGAAATAATCCGGCATGCTTAAGCTTAAAGCTATCAAAATGTTCTAAATTTGTTAAATAATTCAAACAGATAGTTCTTCTTTTCGTTTTCCTAACTGTATTTTGGCTTAGTGTTTTTTAGTTTAATTTTTTTGTTGTTTATTTAAACTTGTTGTTTATTATTGCTTGATTATACTTTGGAAAATGATTGTTGTTGATTTGTGTCATATATTTTTATTGTAGCACTTGATGAAGGTAAAATAATATACCGAAACGTTTGCAAGAGCAGATGTAGAAACAATTTTTTTTTATGTTCCTTTATATTCATCATCCGATGAACTTTCTTCAATTAAATTTATCCTTGGATACGATCAAAATATTTTAAAGCAATTTGTTCCAGCGTCCATCACGCTGCACTTAGGCGTCCCAAACGTTAAGACAAACATTTGAAAAGCAAGTCTCGTCTTGTCAGACTTCTCTGCTTCCAATGGCTGACAGATTTCTGTTGCTCAATTGTTTTTCAGGTAAAACAGTCGGCTTCGCTACCGTGGCAGGCTCCAGTCCGGGCACCAGCTGTCCTGTGCAACTCCTCTGCGGATAATCTAGCTTGCCACAATTGAAACATTCAACAAATTCACAATTTGACAAAACTGACATGGTCACCCCGAAAACGGTCACGAGGAGCCTGATCAGCCACAGCCCCATCAAAACTAAAACGCCAAGTTTTATAGCTACGACCATGCTCACCGGAAATTTAATAAAGTCATATAGTATGTTCTGGGAATAGACTCAGGGACTATTTCAAACCACTACCATATTTGTACCTAAATTTCAATATTCATGAAAGTTCCATCCGTAACGACTCAGGGTTTTGGAACATGGACGTGCAGGAACTTGAATAACTTCATACAAATTATACCATGAACAATTGATAAAAGTTCACTCAGATTTGAACTGTCTGCACAGCGCTATATTATTCACGCTAACACGGTACATCCAATACATTCTCTCACTATCAGTGCTACACATCGCCTCATTCGTAGATCTTGGGCAGGATGCTCGCCCATTCTGGCTTATTATTTCGAGACAGACTGGTACAGACCTCGTCCATAATTACAGCTCTCCCGCCACTGTCAACAATATTTTTCCCAAATAGCATCATCGTACGGTAACTGATCGAATGCATCGATCTCTCACTTCAATCACATTACCCTTAATGTCAACGCAGATACCTGAAACCTGAATACTCAAAAGTTCACATGCACAATTTATACATTAACAAAATCATCAAAACAAATCCCGTAGCAGCCTCGGACACAAGCCGCTGTCCTTCTAGCAAAAACTAAAGATTGCAGGCAGAAACGAACCACTGGCCATACATCACCGTATTTGGACCAATGATCACTCATGCATCGTTAGTATGGCGGCCAAAATGTAACAAAACACAGCACAAGCGTCTTTGCGGAAGCGCAACGATAGTTTTTTCTTTGTATCACATACCACAGGCGCTATGAATACCTGTCCAAGTGCAGTAATGGAATTGATTCTGGGGCCAACGTCTTTGCACTCTGAAGACAAAACACTTCAAGTTTGGAGATCTCGTAGGCCACTCATAATTTCTAAAACAAAAAGCTACACAAGAGAGTTTTTGGTAATCGCCTTCGGTGGACAGTAGTAAGGCCACTCTTCCAAATAGACTATCTGTCCTGGTTTACGGATATTTCTAAACTAGAGTTAGCAGAAACTGGATCGATTTTATTTGGTTCGTGTTGCCAAATAAAGGAATCCATACACAACGGTTTCATTATATCTCAAGCAATATATCTGTGTGCTCAATAAACTTAAACAAGCTCTCAAAGGAGAAGCAATCTACTTAACTTCAGATAACCAGGCTGCTTTCACTTGTGAATTAAAGCTAAAATGGGTACCGTAGTATAAGTGAGTCTTAGGCACTTCCTGTGGATACTTGAAAAGCTATAATTCATAGCCTGGAGATATTCATTTCACCCTCGACGATAAACGTTAAACTGCTATTAGCTCTCAACAAAAGGGACTTTGAATTATGACAAGTATCTTTAATAGTCATTGTTCTATAAAATACCAAATTTCAGTTCATCAAAACTTTGGAGTGGCTTCCAGACATTCAGGCAAAACACTCTACAGCAGATCTTACTGGTCGCGGTGACAAAAGTCACCAGCGCTTAAAGCCCTCAACCTAATAATGACAATAACAATATCATCTATCTACAATTTGTAGCTCAGTAAACTTTATCTGCAGTTAATAAAATATTAATCTTTAGCATAGTTTTCTAACATATTTCCACCTTTAACTATCTTCCCTGAAGATCTCCAGTGAAATTTTCATGTTATAGTTTCTATTTCGGTACACCATAGTTCTGCACTCGCATCGGTCATATCTGGATAAAAAGTAAGTAACGATATATCAGGTGCCTCAGGGTTGCAGTGTACCTACTCAACGTGTCTGTTAGTTTGCGAAACTTGTACAATGAAAACATTTTACAATCTTTCTTGACATACCGAAACGCTTTAAGGAATTTGTATTAGTTCGTTTGTTATTTCACAAATAACTAACTAAATCGCAAACTGGTTGATATTCCTGATCTGTGACTACTTGACCTACATTCAGTTTAATAATATTGTCACGTCGCAGACGATGTAAAGGAGTAGAATCAAGCTACCAAAAATGAAATACTTATTACGTCATACAAGCTCAATGACAAAACATCAATCAAAATATAACAACTGCCATGAACACCTACTGTAATGAATAATATTTTAAATAACATATATGGAGATCGGTAATCCGGATCATCGGCCATCACAACATCATAAACAACAAACTCGACTTCGTCTCTCGTTTCTCAGCAAGCAACTGACCGAATTGCTTTTATTACAACAGCAACCCAATTGCCACCAACATAGCTCACAACGATATCTTGAGCTTTGTAATAAAATCTCTTACCAGTATTGGAAGACCGCTTAACATAAATTCAGTACTCATTACTCACGGTTCTACTTAACGAGCTCTTGTAATTGCGTCACCACTCTCTGGGTGGGACACAGACGGAATCCTTGTTACTGGTCAATGCCCTATGATGAAAACCTGCAAAAATTGCTAGACGGCCTTTCCATCTTAATCTGCTTGGCCCTACACTTCACTTTATAATTCACCAACAGAACACAAACCCACATACAATATTGTGGATCGCAGGCGAATCCCACTTCTGATGTCGCGGGGTAGTATCACTGGCAAACTCTATGTCGACCAACACTATTTCAGAACCACAGCCATAATATAAACGTGATGATCTCAGCGAGGCGGACCTGCACTCACTCCTGAGTACCGCTACACACTGATTCCATCCAAGCATTGTAGCCAAGAATGCTTGACGTTTCGATTACGACAATACAATTAAAAGATTATAAGTGATTCATGTAATACTTGATTCATTAAATGATCGTTACGACATGCTTTGATATTACAATCTCCGACATATATATATATATATATATATATATATATATATATATATATATATATATATATATATATATACCGTGTGTCTATCTTAAAGGTGTACATAGGAGATTAACATGGGAAATCAGTTTATTGCAATTTCCTGCTCGCCTAATTATTTTAATCAAAAACGCTTTAAATAAAAGTTTTAGGGCATAAAATTCTGCATTTAAATCAATAAACAGAATTACCTTTACATGCTTTGTAACGACAGAAATTAATTATGAAAATGTCGACAATTACGTTGAAAATATCGACAGCCATGGAATTGAACAAAAAATAAATAAATGCTTGACGTTTTATCTGTCACAACGTAAGTTAACTTATTTGACGTTTCTGACAATTTGATAAAACGTTAAGCATTTATTTATTTTTTATTCAATTCCATGGCTGTCGATATTTTCAACGTAATTTTCGAAATTTTCATATTTAATTTCTGTCGTTACAAAGCATGTAAAGATAATTCTGTTTATTGATTTAGATGCAGAATTTTATGCCCTAAAACTTTTAATTGACGTGTTTTTGTTTAAAATAATTAGGCGAGCAGGAAATTGCAAAAAACTGATTTCCCATGTTAATCTCCTATGTACACCTTTAAGACAGACACACGGTATATACTCATATACACACAGACATACAGACGTTATCGCAAAAATGGTAAAACCGTATTAGGGACTCTAAAACGTGCTTATTCATTAAAAACTCACCATCGAATTTTTGGACCAAAAACAATACCTTCCTTACCTAAAGGTATGAAGGAAGGTAAAAAATGGTCATGTTAGACATATGGAACAATACTCACAGAAAAATTTGTAAATTTCCTAGTGAATTATTTCATTCTTAAACTAAAATATTATTACATTTTACAATTATTTCTAAGATTATATTTACCTAAGAAGAAGAATCATTTTAGGAAAGGATAAATATCACCAATATATTATATAAACATTGACATTGACAAATATGTACATCTAAAATGTCAAATCTACATTTGAAATATTTCACACATTTTTTGTCCAAAATGAAATTAATACTTCTCGAATTTCGCGACACTTTACGTAGAGAGTGGGCCATAAGGGTAACTTCTCTAATTTCGCCTAAATTTGGATTGCAAACGAGCATGCGAAAATATTAAGTACCACTGTCGAATATCATATTCAAATTTCGTAGAACTATCTTTCTCTAAATGTGTTAGTAAGACAAAGATGAAGCTTTTAGATATACGTATCGAAGAGAGATTGTAGGAAACCATAAATAAGACAGAGAAACATACAATGGGGTGTATTCTGTAAAAAAAATGTTAATTCTAACATGCCTTTAAAAAATTATATTTTAACATGACTGTTAACAATAAATTCATTTTTTGGTATTCTCTACGCGAAAATTTGACACTGCTGTTAAAATCTTAAATTTTAACATGTCTGTTAAACACCAGAATGAAGTGATCAACAAGACAGAAAAAAGGCACGTCTTTGCTAAAGCAATGTAGTTAGTACCATAACACAAATAAATAAACATGATAAAAACAGTGAACAACTGTCAGTTTATGTGTCACTTTGAAATTTTAGAAAACTAATCTGTCATTTTTAAATTTTAGAAAAACGAATGGAAATAATGCTTCGGAAAATCTGCTGCATAATCATGTCTCATTTTTAGGTTTCATATTAAAAATGAATTACATTGACATTGTAAATAATTAAGTTATCATTAGGTATGTAAAAGTTCTTTTTCTTGATCCTCAGAATTGTTACGTTTGTTTGACGAACAAGACAGGAATAAATAATTTTAACTGCATTTAATACCTACATTATAATAAGAACTATGTTTTACGATACATCTAAATCGTGCTCTCGGTTGGCCATTCAAATTTCAGTCTTGCTCGAATTATGTTAATTGAATGGGTGACCGTAATTAAATAAAATATTTCGTAAAACAGTATATTTTATTAAAGAACACCTAGATATTTTTCTTTCGTTTTCTATTTCATTTTCATTAATTAGAAGTGCAACATATTCAAATGCTGTGATACTTTTATTGTATAAACAGATGTTAAAATTTTAAAGGCATCGATTTGAATGACGTTAAAATATACAGTTTTAACACCTAATTTTAACACGGGTGTTAAAATTTTAACAGAATTGATAGTTACAGAATAGAAAATATATTTTAACACCAAGTTTATTTTTAACAGACTGTTTAAAATTAACAGTTTCCTTACAGAATACACCCCAATTACTTGTTATTTTGCGGTTCAGAAAACAATGACGTGAGGGTCAAGTAGAAATATTTTCTTCTGCAATTGTTTGAGTATTTGAAATCACTGTGTTGTAATGTAGAATTATTGCAAAATGCGTAAAATAAAGTGGTAAAAATCCGGGCCGTTTTAATTGCTTTGGGGGTTGATGTTCGCTAAAATATGCACATATATTAAGTTCATGACTGACAAATAAAGAGAAAAAGCGCGTTTTTTTCGGATCTGTGAATCCGCTATTCGGTATTCGCCGTTATTTTCTCCGCATGGAGTAGAATCGAGCTCGCGCTCGCTTCGCGTTTGATACTTGCAATGTTATTCAGTGTCCGCACAATGCTAGCTACAATAATAGTTTTTGTGACATCCTTACAAAGCAAATATTTTTGTTCGTATGATGCTGAACTTGGTTTATTTAATAAAAAGACCACGCGGCTACTAGAACATCCGGGACTTCCAATCATAAATATTATTCTCATTTGAAACGACTCTAATTCATTTGGACAATGTCTGCTATCAATTTGGCATAAAATTGTGACAGGACTTTGTCAGGTTTAACATTTTGAAAAATTTATTTGTAACAGTTTTGTTGCACCATTTTATAATAAAGAATTTAAAAAAATCTGATGTGGCCAACAATACCTCCCGCCATTTAATTTATGTTAATTTAAATATAGATACTTACATATTTAGTTATCTGTAAACTGTATTAAGTTCCATTCCGTATAACTGTGGTTCTATTTCGTATTTTCTTTTTAAAACGTTACTATTATTAATTTGAAATGATTAGTTCTTTGACAGTGACATATATCTGTTAGTTACATACATTTGAGATATGTACTGTATAATCAAAGAATTGTGTTTGTTTGAAGAGTAGGCTCCGGGATTTAAATTATAGATAATTTTATAAATTTATCCATAAAATATAAAGAAAAAGTATTAACACAAACCTGTCGAAAATTTAATAATCTTTAATTTTTATAATAAAACAAATCTCGAAAAAATAACATTTAAATGAATTTTTCGTAGAAAAACTTTTTGAGCTGCTTCAAATAAAGTACCATTTCCGATTATCCGATTTACACCAAAATCTAATAGTATCTTCCCATATTAGAATAAGGTAGAAATACAAGGTTTCCAAATTTTCTGAATGATAGCACGCACGCACGCACGCACACACACACACACACACACACACACACACACACACACACACACACACACACACACACACACACACACACACACACACACACACACACACACACACACATCGTGAAAATGTTAAAATTGGATTCTAGGGACCTTAAAACGTGGTCATTTACCAAAATCTCGATATGCAATTTTTAGCACGATCCCTATACCTCCCTTACCAAGGGTAGCGGGAGGTAAAAATACAAGCATTAAAAATGATAGTCGAAGTTGTCGCGATGCAAGATACGAGTAGAATCAGAAACAGATACACTGGCTTGCAGAAAAATCGCGTACCCCTATTTTTTGCTGTATTGAGTCGATCTTGATTTTGAATTTGTCAATGTCACTAGTGTCAAAAATTCAAATACATACTTGGTTGTTCTTTAATTTTTCTGGAATATATTTGTAATTTAACAATAGGTAAATTAAACACAATTAAGAACTAGCTCCATAATAAATCAAATAGTGATGACAGTGACAACATTGGCAGTTTTTACATTATTTACAGAGCTAAAAAATTACAAAAACTCGGTTACTTGATTTTTAAGGTGTACGCGATTTTTTTGCAAGCCAGTGTACATAAAAGATAAATTAGAATCGAAAGCGATATTTGGATTTTTTAAAGAAAAATAGCAGAGTTGGGGGAGACATATTGTAACGATGGATGACGCAAGAAATGACAAGGATACGAACAGCCAAAATAAGAGAAAAGAGGAGACGAAAAAAAGCAAAAGAAAATTGGGAAGGGCTTGTAAAGAACACGAAAATTTGTTCAATATAACATGAATAAGAAACAAAGATATAAGGAAAGAACTAAGGACGAAAACGATACTAAGTAGACTTTATTATAAGGAAAGCTTAGTTGGTGCGGACTTCTTGTTAGGATGACCAATTAGAGATCTTTGGTAAGTCTGAATTGAAAAATCTGAAGTACGAGGAAAACTAAGATAGGAATTAAAAAGCTTTTATCAAAAACTACCATAGACCAAATATTGTAAATGTGAGTTACATACAGCGATATATATTTTCATAGACGTCAAACAGTTTGGTAAAACTGTTTCTTACAAAAAGTATCTTAATCATGAGTTATTACATTTCAAAGTTTCTATAAAAATGACTAATTAGTATTTAATTGTACATCAATGTTTATTTGTCTATTACTTAACATTCTGGGTAAATAATTGATCCTGAGTTAAATTAAGTCAAAGAAAACAGTAAGGGAGCTAGAAAGTTTTTCTTTGAGTATCTCAAATTCAAGAAAATTGACTAAGGTTGTTTTTTTACCAAGAGCTCTTTAATTCTAATTCATTTGGAGACAATCTCTATCAATGATATCAGGCAGCCTTCATGCTTTCTGTACGGGGTATAAAAAAATTGTGATCAGAAATTTTTAGAGCGTACACATATATACGAGTAGACTAACCAATAAGGCCCAATCGTATCTCATCTACTTAAAGTAACAGTTTATTAACCATTTGTTAAGAATTAAACTGTAGGTTAGAAGCGATGCGAACAACAGTTTTAACATTCAGTTAGATCTAACCATTATCCAAAGTTAGTAAAAAAACTTTGCAGCATAACCGTTGTTTATCACTAACTGTCACTTTAATTAGAGGTGGTAGGAGCGAGCATAAGTGAAAAACGAATAATCAATATACATAACAGTAAGTTTTTTTTTCGCTCATCCTCATCACATTTTTTAACACCCTGTAAAGTTGTGTTGTTCATTATAATATAAATTAAATTCAGAGTATAGACGCGATTAGTCAATTAGTTCCCGCTGAAATTAATAATAATAATACATAATAAATGTACTTTTGCACAATATGTCATTATAATAACAATAACATTTGGGTAAAACAATATTTTACTTTGGTATTCCGCGACATTCCCTCATATTAATTAATGATTAGCAGAATTTCATTAGCAGTGTTAAAAATCAATTCTATTTGCATAACATTATTAATTATTGAGGACTTGATTAGCATTTAAACAATAAAATAATTGATTTAAAATCATTATTGACATCGAGTATAAATTGTATTACATGAAACAAATGACGTACGTGGAAAAATGGTAACTAATACTGGCAATTAATTTTCAAACATCCAGTTAAGCTCTAAATTCAGTTTCTAATCATGATGAATGCGCGCCTCCACCAGAATTTTAATAATTTTATTGATTCGAATTATATATATGTTTTAAATTAACCTGGCCAATTTGAACTTCAAATAATAATATTTCACCAGCAATTACCAAATTTTTATATAATAGAGGCTAGACCAAGAAATAAAATGCCCTATTTTTTGTACTTTAAGACAAAATAATTACTAAAAATTTGGAGAAGGGAAATGTGACGTGAGCGTGACAAGGTCGTCAAAAAAGATAGTTATAGCCAGCTGTTGCCATGCTATAGTCGCGATCCTGATATATAACTATCTCTTTCCCTCCCAGTCTATCTATCTTCTTTCACGATCCTACCATGGTCACGTCATACATCCCTTCTCCGAAACATTAAATTGCTAATAACAAAATTATTACAAACTATGATTTTATGACATATATTAAAATTAGATTATAATTACATTCCGTTTTATATTGAAAAGTTACCGTGCATCTACAGTATTTTCATATATAATAACATAAGTGATAAATTTTTGCCGGAAAATTTTTGAGATTGTTACGAGAGCTGGTTGCGTAGCAATTTATTGAGTGTCATTGACAAAAAAATCACGAGTTGTCAGACGAGTGATTTTTGATCAATGCCACGAGATAAATTGACAATAGGCTCGAGTAAAGCAATCGGAAAAATTTTCCAGGACAAAATTTAACCACGAATGGTATTCGGATGACTATTTCCATAATAAAAAAATTTATATGTTTTTTCTTGACAAAAATCTTATAATTTTTATTGTGTTTTGAGGTGTTATATTTAAGTTTGCTTTTTCAACGTTTTAAATAGATTCCTGTCCGAATTTATTTGTTTTTAATAAAAACTGATAATACTGAAGATATACACACTTTGACAGGTAAGTAAACAATATGTTTCTAAAACGTCAAAAAAATTCGCTTATCAAAACTCACTTGTAAAAGTACAACATCTTATTGGCGTAAAGGCTGCCAAAAAAATTTTGTGACATTGTTTTGCCGAAATGAAATTTGGTGACTAGGTAGAATCCTGAATTTGGATTGAGTTATAAATTTATGAGTGAAATAGTCATATATAATACCACACGTGTGTTCAGGTATTATCAAATAAATTGTGTTGCCACGAAACGTATTATTTTAGAATATCACGACTCCGCAGAAGGAGTGGTATTCTAAAATAATTCGTTGAGTGTATCAACACAATATATTCTGATAATACTGAAAACACAAGTGGTATTCGTTGGATTATACAATGAATAAATTTGACAACAAATATATATATATATATATATATATATATATATATATATATATATATATATATATACATTGACGTTTGTTGATAATTAGAACAACGTATTTACTGGTGGTTACTATGACAAATACTACATTGGGACCTAGCGAATATACAAAAACTGTTATACCACGTGGTCAAGGGTATATTCGCTTATCAATGCATGGTATCTAAGTAAAATTCTTAAATGCCATTGGCTGAATTAATTATGATTTGTATAATCCAAACATGTACGGGAATGCGTCAAAAGTACTTGAAATCATTGCCTAGAGCCAGTCATGTGCTCGCTGGAGGGAAATTTCTTTTCTTGGATTAGCAGTCACTACTAGGAAAAGCATCGTACCTGTTCTAGTTACTGTCTGCGAAAACTGCAGGTTGTTTCTTACAATGCGCTTTTATCGTTCGTCGAAATTTGAAATGTCATCTTAAAGCAGCGTGCAAACATTAAATTCTGCGTTCTGTTAAAGAAATCACGATCTGAGACCCTTCAGATGCTAAAAATACGGAAATGAGTTGATGAAAAAATTGACTGTGTTCGAGCGGCACAAGCAAAAATTTCGCTTGAACAAGAGCAAGGGGAAAGTGATTAAATGGTATTTTTTATTACCAGGTCGTGATTCACAACGATTTCATTCCCCAAGGTCAACTGTAAATAAGGAACGCGTACGAAACGCAATCAGACGAAAACGTCCTAAACATAGGGCAGGAAACGATTGGGTTTTAATGAATGAAACGTTCCAGTTCCAGTACATCACTCCCTGATGATGAAAAATTGTCTTGCTAAGGACAATGTCACCACTCTGGAACACCCCTCCTATTCTCCCAACCTTACACAAAATTTTAAGATTTTCAGGAATAATTGTTAACCCTTCATTAACATAGTTCAGGGTAAACTGATTTTATTATCTGATGTAAAAACGTAGTAAACTGTTTTAGAAAATATTAAAAAGAATTATTTTGCGGGCAGCGAGTTTCAATTTGACACGGTCTCCACTGTTTGATTTATGAAGAACGTATATTGTTTTTTCCGTTCTATATGTTGTTCACGTTTGAGTGTTTTAATTATAAGTTACCCATGACTTTTACTTCCATAATTCAGCGTAATACAGTGAAAGGTCATTCGCACAATAAATTCATGATATTATGAACAAGTGCAATAAAATTGGACACGCGAGCTTACGTACGACTTAATGCCAGTACTTTTTGTGATTAACGATGTATGATTAATTAAAGTTCAGTGTATTTTTTATTCTTGAGGGAGTAAAAATCGTTTAAAAAATTACGAATATGGAAAGAAATTAGTTCCCTCATATAATTCTTATTAGGTTTACGAATATACAGTAATTTTTTTTAAAGATTAAGGTCATTTACGAATTGCATGAATTAAGATTCTGTCAAATAGGGGACTACAGCGCAATTGAATTAAGAGAAATTAGAAATAATATTGAAAGTATATGCTTAATAATGAATATTAATAAAAAATAAAACAATAATAAGGGGGTTTTTGTTATAGCAACTCGTCAGTCATATGAATTCCATATATATTATTTTGATTGGCGGCTCAAAGACGGCCTATAAATATATAACGAACACCAAGTTAGAGGAGGGGCCTACTACCAATAAATGCTTTACATTAAACTTAATATTTTAAATACCCTTCCAATTATAAATCATGTAGACTTGTACATTATAATAATATTGATTTATTTTTACATACATACATACATACATACATACATACATACATACATACATACATACATACATACATACATACATACATACATACATACATACATACATACATACATACATACATACATACATACATACATACATACATACATACATACATACATACATACATACATACATACATACATACATACATACATACATACATACATACATACATACATACATACATACATACATACATACATACATACATACATACATACATACATACATACATACATACATACATACATACATACATACATACATACATACATACATACATACATACATACATACATACATACATACATACATACATACATACATACATACATACATACATACATACATACATACATACATACATACATACATACATACATACATACATACATACATACATACATACATACATACATACATACATACATACATACATACATACATACATACATACATACATACATACATACATACATACATACATACATACATACATACATACATACATACATACATACATACATACATACATACATACATACATACATACATACATACATACATACATACATACATACATACATACATACATACATACATACATACATACATACATACATACATACATACATACATACATACATACATACATACATACATACATACATACATACATACATACATACATACATACATACATACATACATACATACATACATACATACATACATACATACATACATACATACATACATACATACATACATACATACATACATACATACATACATACATACATACATACATACATACATACATACATACATACATACATACATACATACATACATACATACATACATACATACATACATACATACATACATACATACATACATACATACATACATACATACATACATACATACATACATACATACATACATACATACATACATACATACATACATACATACATACATACATACATACATACATACATACATACATACATACATACATACATACATACATACATACATACATACATACATACATACATACATACATACATACATACATACATACATACATACATACATACATACATACATACATACATACATACATACATACATACATACATACATACATACATACATACATACATACATACATACATACATACATACATACATACATACATACATACATACATACATACATACATACATACATACATACATACATACATACATACATACATACATACATACATACATACATACATACATACATACATACATACATACATACATACATACATACATACATACATACATACATACATACATACATACATACATACATACATACATACATACATACATACATACATACATACATACATACATACATACATACATACATACATACATACATACATACATACATACATACATACATACATACATACATACATACATACATACATACATACATACATACATACATACATACATACATACATACATACATACATACATACATACATACATACATACATACATACATACATACATACATACATACATACATACATACATACATACATACATACATACATACATACATACATACATACATACATACATACATACATACATACATACATACATACATACATACATACATACATACATACATACATACATACATACATACATACATACATACATACATACATACATACATACATACATACATACATACATACATACATACATACATACATACATACATACATACATACATACATACATACATACATACATACATACATACATACATACATACATACATACATACATACATACATACATACATACATACATACATACATACATACATACATACATACATACATACATACATACATACATACATACATACATACATACATACATACATACATACATACATACATACATACATACATACATACATACATACATACATACATACATACATACATACATACATACATACATACATACATACATACATACATACATACATACATACATACATACATACATACATACATACATACATACATACATACATACATACATACATACATACATACATACATACATACATACATACATACATACATACATACATACATACATACATACATACATACATACATACATACATACATACATACATACATACATACATACATACATACATACATACATACATACATACATACATACATACATACATACATACATACATACATACATACATACATACATACATACATACATACATACATACATACATACATACATACATACATACATACATACATACATACATACATACATACATACATACATACATACATACATACATACATACATACATACATACATACATACATACATACATACATACATACATACATACATACATACATACATACATACATACATACATACATACATACATACATACATACATACATACATACATACATACATACATACATACATACATACATACATACATACATACATACATACATACATACATACATACATACATACATACATACATACATACATACATACATACATACATACATACATACATACATACATACATACATACATACATACATACATACATACATACATACATACATACATACATACATACATACATACATACATACATACATACATACATACATACATACATACATACATACATACATACATACATACATACATACATACATACATACATACATACATACATACATACATACATACATACATACATACATACATACATACATACATACATACATACATACATACATACATACATACATACATACATACATACATACATACATACATACATACATACATACATACATACATACATACATACATACATACATACATACATACATACATACATACATACATACATACATACATACATACATACATACATACATACATACATACATACATACATACATACATACATACATACATACATACATACATACATACATACATACATACATACATACATACATACATACATACATACATACATACATACATACATACATACATACATACATACATACATACATACATACATACATACATACATACATACATACATACATACATACATACATACATACATACATACATACATACATACATACATACATACATACATACATACATACATACATACATACATACATACATACATACATACATACATACATACATACATACATACATACATACATACATACATACATACATACATACATACATACATACATACATACATACATACATACATACATACATACATACATACATACATACATACATACATACATACATACATACATACATACATACATACATACATACATACATACATACATACATACATACATACATACATACATACATACATACATACATACATACATACATACATACATACATACATACATACATACATACATACATACATACATACATACATACATACATACATACATACATACATACATACATACATACATACATACATACATACATACATACATACATACATACATACATACATACATACATACATACATACATACATACATACATACATACATACATACATACATACATACATACATACATACATACATACATACATACATACATACATACATACATACATACATACATACATACATACATACATACATACATACATACATACATACATACATACATACATACATACATACATACATACATACATACATACATACATACATACATACATACATACATACATACATACATACATACATACATACATACATACATACATACATACATACATACATACATACATACATACATACATACATACATACATACATACATACATACATACATACATACATACATACATACATACATACATACATACATACATACATACATACATACATACATACATACATACATACATACATACATACATACATACATACATACATACATACATACATACATACATACATACATACATACATACATACATACATACATACATACATACATACATACATACATACATACATACATACATACATACATACATACATACATACATACATACATACATACATACATACATACATACATACATACATACATACATACATACATACATACATACATACATACATACATACATACATACATACATACATACATACATACATACATACATACATACATACATACATACATACATACATACATACATACATACATACATACATACATACATACATACATACATACATACATACATACATACATACATACATACATACATACATACATACATACATACATACATACATACATACATACATACATACATACATACATACATACATACATACATACATACATACATACATACATACATACATACATACATACATACATACATACATACATACATACATACATACATACATACATACATACATACATACATACATACATACATACATACATACATACATACATACATACATACATACATACATACATACATACATACATACATACATACATACATACATACATACATACATACATACATACATACATACATACATACATACATACATACATACATACATACATACATACATACATACATACATACATACATACATACATACATACATACATACATACATACATACATACATACATACATACATACATACATACATACATACATACATACATACATACATACATACATACATACATACATACATACATACATACATACATACATACATACATACATACATACATACATACATACATACATACATACATACATACATACATACATACATACATACATACATACATACATACATACATACATACATACATACATACATACATACATACATACATACATACATACATACATACATACATACATACATACATACATACATACATACATACATACATACATACATACATACATACATACATACATACATACATACATACATACATACATACATACATACATACATACATACATACATACATACATACATACATACATACATACATACATACATACATACATACATACATACATACATACATACATACATACATAAAATCACGCATTTCCCACTTAGTGGGTTAGCACAAACCCGAAAGAATAACAATAACATCATCCAAAAAAAAAAAACAGTCTCTCTTTCAACTACATTGGTACTAACAACATATATTCCTCACTCTTAACATATTAAAGTGACCGATTTTCGGTAGCGAAATACCGCAACCGGACCACAATAATAGTTACGAAACAATCATCCTTCGCCACACATTCCTGTCTAAGCACACTTCTTTCGCCTCGGCCACATTCATAATCGCATTCATACACGCTCTTCTTCTCTTCCCACTCGGAAACTTTCTCTCTTTTAGTACCTTATCAATCACATCCATCCACTTACATACTGGACGGCCACGCAATCGAACACCCTCAATTTCACCAAGATATACACGCTTTACAAGCCGTTCACTCTTCATTCTTTCCACATGACCAAACCATCTCAACTGGCTCATTCCTACTCTTTTCACAACATTCTTCCTAACCATACATTCTTCATACACCAAATTAATTAATTTATTTTTTATTAATATAATTTAGAAATAGCATATATTTCAAGAACATTTAGGTCCATGAAGAAAACAGTTTGTTATAAAAACTTACATTTATGACGTCACGTCTATATTTTCAAATTTCGGACGAATATAACTAGAAATTCTTTCACCGGATTTTCACCAACAGTCTTAGTTTTAGTGAAACGTTTAGATGAAATTATATTAAAAAACTGGTGGAATCTCCTATTCAGTAGTGTCTTTTACTTAGTTGTTAGGGGCTGTCCTTAAATTACGTAACGCTTCAAGGGTGGGGTGGGGGTCAAGAGTAGCGTTACGAGGGGGTGGGGGAG
Source organism: Harpalus rubripes (assembly GCA_963082715.1). Taxonomy (NCBI): domain Eukaryota; kingdom Metazoa; phylum Arthropoda; class Insecta; order Coleoptera; family Carabidae; genus Harpalus; species Harpalus rubripes. The sequence continues at coordinate 18,060,275 of OY720449.1, forward strand.
GGTTAATGTGTGCGTTACGTAACGATAAAATATAAAAAATATTGCTAAACTTGCTTTAATAGTTTTGAAACATTCAAATTTCGCGGTGCTAATTCGTATATGCAGGCAGTCGTTTGTTTTCAATAACAGTCAACATATGTCGAGCACAGTTCAAATTCGGGCCAGTGGTCTTTCATTCGTGCAATGCAATTCATATTAAAACATGAATTCAAGTAGTGTTGATAAGGAAAAACTTTGCGATAGTTTGTTAAAAGCATATGGAAATGCATATGCATTTAATTTCTGTGCTGTTATTTTTTCATCTTAATGTACATTAATTTAATTAGTTTCTATTTCAAATTTTAACTGAATATTAAGGAGGTCATATACTTTTATATACAGTAAAAAAATTGGGGTGACAAGCCGTAGGGCAAGAGTAATACATTATTTTTCATCTTTATGTACATTAATTTAAATAGTTTCTGTTCTGTTCTGTTATTTTTCATCTTTATATACATTAATTTAAAAAGTTTCTGTTTCAAATTTTAACTGAATATTAAGGAGGCCATATACTTTTATATTCAGTAAAAAATTGGGGGGGGGTCATGTACTGTGTTACGTAATATATGGGGGGGGGTTCATGTTTGCGGGTGCGTTACAATGGGGGGAGGGGGTATCAAAAATTTGCTAATTTTGATTTACTTAATTTAAAGACAGCCCCTTATGAGGGTACAGAAAGTATTACTGTTATTTTATTTACCAGTTTTAGGAGATTAAGCCTTTGTTTACATGTAAATACAAAAGTAGGCTGGTAACTAAGTAATAACTGTATCTGTACGGTAATATTATTACAATACAGACAAAATAAAATACAATGCTTTGCATTAATACGTACTGATAATGGTAGTGTATCGTTCTTAACACGGTTTACTTTATTCTAAAATAATAAACATGAACAATAAAGTACATAACTTGAATATTTGTCATATTTTGAAAGCAGAATTAATAAAAGAATTTCAAAAAATATTATTTAATAATAATGTCTTCATTTACTAAAACCAATAATATATTGAACAAACCACGGATTTTATGAATTATAACAAGTCTTAGATATCTTAAAATCCTCGCTCTACGAGTTCGGATTTCAAACCAAAATCTGCAGCAGCTATGATACTCATAGCATCAGAGGTTATTCTAACGTGCAGTTGGACACAAAATGTGCAGTAGGAAAAGCAAATTGTGCAGTGGGAAATTAAAATCTGTGCAGTTATTTTTCCTTTATTACGAATAAACCAAATAAAGTTTTTTTTAAAAAAAACGTAAACTAAAAATGTGTGTTTTTAAACCTGTGCCACAAATTTTAAGGCTATATAGTACTGACCAAAATGAGTAAAAAAATCAGCATAGGTCCGATCTTCAATAGTTTCTGAGGTACAGTGAAAAATGAGTTTTTATGGAGTTATCTCTAATATCTCGAAAACTATACGTAAGTTACGACTTCTCAGCCTTATCAAAAATAATAATTATACTCATTTAAATGTTGTGGAGACCTTGGCCATTATTTACTGGCATATACAAAATTTCGTTCGATCGCTATCTTTGTCAGTTTTTCTTCGATTTTTTGTTTTCCTCGGAAACAATTGAAGATCAGACCTATGATGATTCAGCTTTTTTTACTCATTTTGATCTGTACTATATACGCTTAAAATTTGTGACACAGGTTTAGAAACACTCTGTATAAGCACTAAAATTGTGCCAGCTTTTCTCTCAACCTTATCTACAGATTTTTCGCTTGCCTGATCCTCATCATTGGCATTGGCCTCAGCAAAAATACTATTGTACCATCTTTGTTGTTTGGCTTTAGGGGTTGCCTTGATTCTGTGCTCACGCTTATTTAACCAAATCATTGTGGCTTGCCGGGGATCTCACTCCGACAGAGAAGGCATATTGTAATAAATATACAAACGGATTTTCGGAATCTACCGACAAACTATTCCGAGAGTATTTCTGGTACGTATAAGTCTTTCCATATCCGCACTATGCGATTTGGCACCCAAAATCCGCGCGAAAATTTTAGTTACCGTAAGCAATTCCGAAGAAATAGTTATGAACTTAACTAACTCTAGAACCGTCAGTTTCCGCAACTTCTCTATTTAAGTTGAGTTAAACAAAGATTTTTCCCTACAATATTATAAACTTACAGCTATTTACTTCCTTTATGTGCAGTGGAAAAAAATCCTTAGAATAACCTCTGCATAGCATTCCTAAGTACGTTAATGTTATAAAAATATATGTTACAGTAAAAGCTTTCAAAATTCAAACCTAATTCAACTGGTAAGTTTATTTGCAAATGTAAAACCAAATATATGAAAAATGAGATACTGACTGAAAATAACGTTATTCGTACGGCTATGAATCAAGGTAAATATATCTGAATTAATAAACTTACTTTACAGCGAAAGTATTGTCTACAACGAGCATCGTTTTATAATGGAAAGTCCTAATTTAGTCGAAACAACATAAATTTTTGAAAGACAAACATCCTTATCGCACACGCTTATAGTCTTTGCAAATGAGAGAGATAAATGTATGCCAATTTGTTAATTCGTTCATGATACAGATGACGTTGATCGAACATCTTTAAAAAAATTACTGTACCAGACGAGTTCGAATATTATGACTATAAAAATGTAACTACCATGTCGATTGTGGCTTGTGACACCATTTCGGATGTGTCGTCATGCATTTGTAACTGCGGTTTGAAAAAAGAGCAACGAAAGACGAAAAAGAGTAGTTGCGTTTTAATGAGTGTGTGATTATTTTGCAAATAGTAGTAACAGCCAGTTGTCCGCCGAAGTCCATCATTTTTGCAACGTGAAATCCGCATTACAGCGGCTAGTAATGACAGAGTGAAAACTAGTGTTCCATTTTGACGGTCGTCATGACAGCAATGTCGATAGCAGACAGACAGACATAGTAACAGAGCGTTGTTGCAATTTTTATGCGTGGCTGCATTCAGCAATTTAACAAATGAGCTTCACGCCTCGGGCGGACGCTAAATGCACTGCGCGAAGTATAGTAATTAATCGCTGTTATTGCCGAAATGAAATGTAATTTTCGTTGGTGCGCGTCCGGCATAGAATCGCGTTGTGGCCGAAGTACATTAGTTGTTTGAATGCGTTAGATATATCGGTTTATGGCTAGCCCTGTCAATGCTCATACTACCTCCAATGAATTCAGTTCATTCATTATTAAGTGGCCGACACCAATAATTATACAATATCATGAAATATGTCTCATGCCTTTTAACTACCTACATACATCATTACTTGGAAACGTTTATCATCAATATCTCATTACTTTTACTCAAAAAGAATTGATACCAACTTAGTTATAGTATATCTAAGGGCCGAATTCAGTACTCTTCTTTAGTCTATTTTATTTCAGAAATGGTTTAATTTATTTCATAATTCGTCAGTTGTAATTCAGAATAGTCAATTTAATTAAATTAGACCAAAAGTTGCCCTATTTGGAGTTAATGGTGTTTTTTGCTGTTTTTACCTTCCGTCATATCTTTAGGTAAGGAAGGTATTGTTTTTGGTCAAAAAATTTGATGGTTTTTAATGAATAAGTTTAGAGTCCCTGGAATACGATTTTACTATTTTGGGATGATATGTGTGCGTGTGTGGCGATTTTTTCTCCGTCGATAACTCCAACACTACAATTCTAAAAATCAGGTGTGGCTAACACAATTCCTCCCGCCGTTTACCGCCCGAGTGACAAAAAAGATTAAGCTAATCCTTATTTTTGGATTAGAGAATTTTACTCTAATTTTGGCAGTTTATTTCTTAAAATTTAGTCTAATCTAATCCAAGTAACTACCTTTTTTGATAATAAAATGAAGATTAAATTTTAAATACCGGGATAAAATAGAATTCACTAATCCAAAAATGGGAATTAGCTTGAACTTTTTTGCGAATGGTTAATTTTTATTAACCTAAATACATACCTACATATGCTGTATTAATTTCCTTTCCTATTTTTCTATTTACTTTTTTCTTTTTAAAACGTTGCTTAATTTGAAACGATTAGTTCTTTGACAGTGACATTTATCTGTCAGTTACATACATTTGAATAACTGCGCAACCAAGGAGTTTTGTTTGTGTAAGGCGTAGGCTCCGGGGTTTAAATTATAGATAATTTTATAAATTTATCCATAAAATATATAAAGTATTAATGCAAATCTGTAGAAAATTTTATAATCTTTAATTTTTATAATAACATTATTGTCGAAAAAATAACATTTAAAAGTATTTTTCGAAGAAAAACTATTTTGAGCTTCTAGTAAAGTGCCATTTCCGGTTATCCGATTTACACCAAAATCTAATCGGCTCTTTCCAGTACAGAATGATAGTATTTGAGGTAGAGTGGAGAATCCACACACACATTCACACATACATACATACATACACACAGACATCATCGTGAAAATGATAAAATTGGATTCTAGGGACCTTAATACGTGGTCATTTACCAAAATCTCGATATGCGATTTTTAGTATGATCCGTATACCTCCCTTACCAGCGGGAGGTAAAAATTATAATTCTTTCGTATTCCTCTTCGTTACATCCATATGAAGAGCTGATTAGATTTTTGTTATAATTTATCAACCGGAAGTACCGTCATTTGCAGTTCTTAACAGTTTTGTTGACATTTGACGAGGTACTTGGGGTAACTTATTTGTTTAATAATGTTGAAGGTCATTCGATAATACAACTAATACGATGGCTGGAGTGAGTGGAGTGTAGAGGTGACAGTTCTTTGTTTGGAAGTCGTAACCGTAGCAACCATTAGTTCTATGCTTTGCCGCTAGATGCGCACGTGCAAATTGCAATTTTGTAATGTTTATTGGAAAGTTACACAATTGAAAAGATTTTTTTATCTTCCCAGCGATGTATCTGTATCCATTTATTTCAAACAACTATTTCTGGTCGCCTTATAAATAAAATTTTATTCAAACTAACCGACTTCGTTTCGTAACTGTTATAGTTCTGAAGATTCTCAAATAGGGCGCGATTTTTTGGGACACTTATATATTGGAGCATTAGAAGAACTTATTTAGTACTCGGAAACTTTGAGGATCTAAAGGAGGAGGTACCCGGAAACTCGGCGTTTACTAATTCGCTAATTATTATTATCCTTATTATATTGTCTTTAAGGAAATCAGTCTCTGTTTTTAATATCCAAATTATTTCCATCGATTCGTGTCCATTGGCTGGAAAGGTGCAATCAATAAAAGAGATTCCTTTTGACATTCAAACTAAATTTGTGATAATTGAATCGCCGCCACCAAATATGAAAGTTTCAATTTAGTGCCAGAAATTGAATAGTTGGCCCTGCTTGGGAACTAGTATTTTTCTCACTGCCGTGCATATATGGAGTACTTATTCAGGATGTAATTGTTCACAGGGGCCGTCACTTTTCCAATCGCACTTATCACGTATAACTCTTGCCGTTCGCCATTTAGTTTGATTTAATGGCAAATTGCAGTTAAAATGTATACGTTCGACAATATTTTTGGCTGGTCACTGCGACTAATAAATTCTGTGTGAGTTGGTGTTTTTGTTTGATCGTACCAGGGCCGGATTTATCGATAAACTGCATGCCCCTCCGGCAGATTTACAAATAACAAACGTCATGGGTTTTCAAAACAGGCATCTGATAATGAAATACGAACCGGAATCATTTTCCGAATCAGCTACACGCAAATATTATGTACAGATTCAAATTTATAAATATGTTGAATAAATTATATGTTTGGATTAATATTTATTACTTTTACATTTCAAAATAACAAAAACAACCTAGTAGAGCGACTGTTATAAATTTTAATATAATATATTAGTATTGATTTTGTTGCTAATTAAATTTTAATATTTACAGCGACATTATTTCATTACAAAAAATGGTTCCCTTCAACCATTTTTCCATTATTTATAAAACAATCACATTTGTTTTCCCATTAATAAATGAATATGTGAAAATAATGAGGAAATTGTTTATAAAGCAAAAACAAAATTTGTGTTTCAATACTCCAAATTTAATGTATTGTATCTACAAATAAAAGGAATAAAGGACCAGTCATTTTAAATGTGTACAGCACCGTCAAAAAATATAGTATAAAATAAATAAATAATAAAAAGTGTTAACAATAATTACTTTCATTCATGGGAACAGCATTTATTCTTAAAAAACTGACTCTTTGGGTAGACCTTCATCAGGGTAAGAAAGACTTTACAGTTTTATAATCAAAAATTCATGTACATAGGAATATATCAGGTTGATGCATACGTTCTTAGCGTTTTTATATAATTCAACATTTATTTATTTTTTAATAATCAAGAATATATTCTCCTCCATTGTTTACGAATGCCTCCCAACATGGACGTGACTAGAAAATTTTTCTAGGGGGGGCGGCAGGCCCTTTAAGTTCGAAATGCAAAGTAAATAGGAAATCCCATTTTGTCGTATGTAAGCATTAAAAAGTGTGGCTTGAAAATCACTGTTCTAGAATATTCCAAAAAATTATTGAATATTCCATTAAATTCTAGAATATTTCGGAAAATCCTAGAATATTCTACAAATTTTTGGCAACTTTAAATAAGTATATAAAGGGCGGTTTGGGCTCAGTTTAGTTTTAAATAGCGACACAGACAGATAGAACTTTCAGAAACATTCTAGATTGTTAAAGAACTTTATGGAAAAGGAATTTATAAAACGTTCTGGAACTTTATGAAAAATTCCAGAACTATCTCGAAATTCTGAACTTTTTGGAACATTCTAGAACTCTCTGAAACTTTATGAAAAACTTTCTTAAACTTTTATGAACATTTTAGACTATTTTGGAACATGTTAGAATCTTTTCGAACTCTCCGGAATATTTAAGTATACCTATAATGTGGATTGTTTTAAAATTTTCTGAAAACTCCTGGGCATCGCCGGATACTTTAGCTAGTGATTAAATACATTGAATTTAAGAATAATATGGTTAGGTTGTAAAATACAAAATGCTTATTTTATTGTTGAAAAAAAGAGCATAATTTGTCAAATAATTATTGTCTAATCAGAATTTTTCACATCGAAAATTACTAAATTATTTACTACTCATTTTCTGTCAATTAATCAATTTACTCCATACCATTCCCAAATAATGATAATAATAATAATAAAAATTCTGGGGGGAGCCAGGACCCCCCTGGTCTCCTCTGACTCAATAACTCAAAAAAAGAATATGTCGAAAATTTGACCGCCTAAATTGATTTTTAGAAACCAGCAGGTGTACCTTTTTTGGGCAGTACTGACTGGCACACCCAAAAAATACCGTTATGATATATATACCTTTTCAATTTTAATTTTAGAAAAGAAGTAAGTTCATTTTCAGAAAATGTAAATTCTGTTTCAGAAAAAGTAATATCAATTTCTGAAATAGTAAAATCATTTTCAGAAGAAGTAATTCATTTATTAATTTTTTTTTCGTTTTCCGAAATAAAATTTACTGTTTCCGAAAATGAATATACCTTTTCTGAAATATAATTTAGTTTTCCTAAAATTGAAGTGAAAAGGTATGAATGTGGGAAATTTCTCGACTGTGGTATGCATTAGGTATTAGGTGTTCTGGGCCTCAATTTTATAACTTTAAATTTTTTTCTGAAATAAAATTAACTGGTTCTGAAAATGAATATACCTTTTCTGAAACAATTTCTGACATACAAATTAGTTTTCCTGAAATTGAAATTGAAAAGTTATGAATGTGAGACATTTCTCGACTGTGCTATAAATTAGATATTAGGTGTTCTTATGGCTTCAATTTTGTAACTTTAAATTCTGTCAGATTTCAAATTCGGCCAGAATTGCGTGTTCCCCAGTACGAATTCTAATGCTCCAGACTAGTAGAATTTGAAATCTGACAGAATTGAGATTTCCCCCATTCTTTCTCCGGATAGATTTCAAATTTTACTAGTCTAGTATAATCGAATTCGTAATGGGGAAAATCCAATTCTGACAGAATTTAAAGTTACAAAATCGAGGCGATTTTGAGAGTAAACTGATGTGTATGTACTTTTTATGAATTTTTTACGATGTTGTAAAACTGAGATAATATTTTGTATGATCTTACCTACGCAGAAGAAGGTGCAAGTATGAACCGAAACGTTGGTGTTGTAAAAGAATAAATGCAATTGGACTGAGATTTCGAGTAATTTTTAAATGTTTATTTCGTAGCAATGGGCCTAATAGATCAAAGAGATTTTATTTCGTCGTTTATTTAAAATATCCTTGATCTATTAGGCCCATTTCAAGTAATTGTTAACTCCTAAAAAGTATGGTTCCATTTCTTATTTTGAAAAAAAGAAACCGAATGAGGTGAAAGAATAACTATGTTGCGGTTGTTTTTCTACGTCGACATCCTGGTACTTGTGCCTGACTGACCCGACCCTGTGTCCAATGGCTCCTGGCGTCGGTGTGAACCGTTCACTTTAATTAAACATGGAATGCCACTCTCTTTTAATTGACTGACGCTTCTCGTCAATGTTTTCCGCATTCGAACCCGGCAAAATCGTTCGGGTCACTGCGCACTGCTGCACACTGGCCTCCGTACTCCGCGTGAAAAACTAAACAAGGGTTATTTACGTCCGCAAACTTTGGGAGTACGCCCCTTGCATTGTTTATACCCTCATTACAATCGCGGCCCTTCGAACTGTGTGGAGTGTAACACACGTTTCAAATAGCTCACAAACACACGAGCAAAAAGTGTTATGAAAGTTTAACATGGTTTTGAAACGTGCAGGTTGAAAAACAATATAACAATATGAGCAAAAATAAAAAATTATTGTCAACTTTCCGTTGGGGTGAAGGGTGTACATTTATATTCTTCACGCTTTGCTTTGATACGTTTACCTATAGGTAGTTCAATTCGCTCTATAAACTGTGCTGACATCAACTAGGAAACTTTTTTCTACATACAAACAAGACCCCTTTTCGATAGTATTTCTTTGACATTATTGATAAATTACGTAAATCAAACACGGAGTCACAAAAAATGGTAAATCACGCGCCAATATTTACGAACTATGTTGATAATTCCAAATCATTTTCTGAACAGGGTTACGACATACACTGGCGGCTCTTGACTGTATACAGGTAAGAGCTGCATTTACATAAAAGAAATCACAAAGTAAAAAAATCATTTTGATTAAAAAAAGAAACTACCATTATAGTATAAAAAATCTGTGACCAGCACATTACCTTCCGTCAGTTCAGTTCTATGTATTTTGTATAAATATCATACGGAAAGTTCCTTGCAAAGAATTCTATTTCTTGTACATTACCTTAAGGCAGTTGTATGTATTTTATACAAATTCCATACAGAAAGTTTCTAGCAAAAGATCCCATATTTCCAGTAAAATTATAACACATACTGTCAACTGCACTTGACACTGACACCTTTCAATCAGAATTTTCTTAATACCTACAGCAGCTGTTTCCAGAGTTATAGCACACCTCGCTAATATGTGATATTTATATTCTTTACAATTTTTTAATTTTATATCCATTTAATATGAAGTATAAAATGCATTCAAATCGTATAGAGAATAAAATATTCTTTATATTTATATTAACATTAAATGTGAAAAAATGATATTTAACATCGTTTTTTCAAGAAAAACGTTAAAATCTTCAAATGAGGGTACTTCCGGTTGACCAATTATAACCGCTTTTCACATGGATGTAACGAAGAGGAATACAAAAGAATTATAATTTTTGGAATTGTAGTATAAGAGTTATCGCATTAGAAACATTTGTCTCACACACACACACACACACGCACACGCGCGCGCACACAAACACGCACGCACGCACACACACACACACACACACACACACACACACACACACACACACACACACACACACACGCACGCACACACAGACAGACATCATCGTAAAAATAGTAAAATCGTATTCTAAGGTCTCTAAAACGTGCTTATTCATCAAAAACTCTCCACCGAATTTTTTGACCAATGATAATACCTTCCTTACCTAAAGGTGGCGGAAGGTAAAAATGTACATATTATGTTTAGAAAATAAAATAAAGAAAGAAAACAATATCATTATTATTTTACCATAGAATAAAAACTCGGAATTTTACAATGGATGCTACTAGGATGTATTCTAATCGGCGATCTGGCTAGCTGTGGCTGTGAGAAATACAGCGCTCTCATTTTGACTTTGCCCCTTCGCTCCTCGCGCCACTGAGCACCGCCAAGACAATGCCTCTTCACACCGCAATACCCCTCTAAGCACTAATATCAACTAATATCTACAATTCAACTGTGGCACAGCTCACGGCTTCATGCACACGTTTACGCATCCATGTTATGGAAAATTGTAGGTGTGCAGCCTCATGCTTTGACGTGACGCATGGAGCGGGGATAAGCATTCAGGCCTGTCTATATTCTCGTGTGGCCTCGCTTAGGTCCGATCCTGCCACCTCTAATTAAAGTGTTTGTTTAATAACCATTAGTTACGAATTAAACTGACGGTTAGAAGCGATGCGAACAACAGTTTTAATTTCTAGTTATCTCTAACCAAAGGTGGTAAGAACAATTTTGCAACATAACCGTTTGTTTATGCCAACTGCTAACTGTCACTTTAACTAGACGTGGTAGAAGCAGACCTTACTCTGATTGTATATGATTTAAAATAAAGTGTTTTAATTTAGTAATAATTAGTAAATGAATTTAAATATTAATTGCTTTGTTATTTTGAAACAATACGAGTATATTCTTTTAGTTCAATGACATCAATATAATATAGTTTCCACCTCCTGCATATGTTTATTAATTTGTATATTGTCGGTGACGGTGAGTGAGTAAATATGTATTAATTTCCATGTATTTTTAACAATTTTAATCAACGGTGAAATTCTCCAGTGTAACTGATCGTAGTAATTAATAGATATGTAAATCATGTTAATTAATTCGAAATTCGAACGAGATTTAATTTCATTCGAAATATACGCGTACACAACTATATCTATATACTCTGAAGTACATTTAATGCAAATAACTTGTATTTATAATTATGCAACTGCCAGCAACACGGAATTTATTAACCGAATTTTGCAATTCATTTAGATACCACCGCATTATTTACCACATCCATGTTATTGTTTCTCAATGAATATTTACTTGCTCTTCATTTCCCTTTATTAAATTATTACATTTAAATGGAATTCGCTTCCATTTTGCATTCAATTTGCACAAATTCAATATGATAATTATACTTTTATCCAATCTCAGAGATTCTAACATATTTGCTAGTAACCAAAAATTGGAACAAGACATTAAATTGCAGATGAAATTGATAAAAGTGAAACTTAAACTATATCTTAGTTACTTAGTTGGTAGAGTTCCTGCTAGGTAAGTGCTCCGACGGTGCCAATTGATTTTTCAAAAATTCTCCTATTCATTCACTACACTGACATTTGTCATGATCCTCGTTCCCTGATTTATCCAGTAGGCATCTGCCATGAGCACGTCATGTTAGGCTGTCTTGAGTATAGGCGGCCTAGTTCGCCATATTTAACTACAGTTGCTAACAGATTTGTGCAAGAGAAATCAATTGACATCGCCGGTGGCCCGTAGCTCAGTTGGTAGTGTAACACGAGGGGGGTGGTACTGGCTGATGATACTACTTTGATGACTGGTGGACGCCTCGGATGGCTGGCGTCCACGACTTCGTGTGATGGAAGAACACACATACACTAACTTTTTACACTTTACACTGACGAACACTACGGACATGAACATATACCTGTGATTTACTAACTAAACTTTATTTACATGATTAAATATAACTTAATTAAACATAACTGTTACATTTTGTAACCTTGCGGGCGGGCATTCTGCTCACGCGCCCCAAAACTAAAAACACTACATGTTCACTCCACGGCTATCTGATGTCGACTCTTCCATGTTTCTCTCATGGCTAACTAATACAGACTCTTCCATGTTTATCCCATGGCTAACTAAAACCGACTCTTCCATGTTTATCCCATGGCTAACTAATGCCGACTGTCTTAAAACAAAAACGCTATCTCCAGGATAGGATTATCTTAGGGGTATGGGGTGCATAGGCGAGGTCATTCTAAAGTCACGCTCGTATATATAATAATTTCCAGACTTAAGATCAACAAATAAATGTCGTGACTATCATAATATGATAAGAATTTCTAATCTGAATTTTGACATTTATAGATAAACAGAGTTAAAATATGAATATTGAAACTATAATTTAGAAGAGTTTATAAAAAGTTATTTATCTGTTATTGTGCTTACCCTCGCCTTGTCACATTATCCTCCCCTTAAGACATAAATATATCGCAAAATCGATATATTTATTCTTAAGTCCTGAACTGAAGATAGTTTCCAAATTCTGCAACCACAGAACATAAAACACATACATAAAACAAATAAAACATCAAACATATTACAAATATGAGACACAAAACATAAAACATAGAATACAAAAATTGCAAAACAGGTACAAATGTACAAACACAACATAATACGTAAAAACACTCAAAAGATATAAAACCTAAGACATTTCAAATGCAAAAGCATAAAAACATAAAGCATCAAACATATTACAAAAATGACACTAAGCATAAAACATAGAATACAAAAATTGCAAAACAGGTACAAATGTGCAAGCACAACATAATACGTAACACACAAAAGGTATCAAACTTACGACATTACAAAAGCAAAAAGCTTGACAACATAAACATATTACAAATATGACACAAAGCATAAAACATAGAATACAAAAATCGCAAGACATAAAGCATAAAGCTTACCCACATAAAACATTATAACCATAATGTAAACACTATAAAAACGTACCTAAAACGTTTTAACAAATTACAAATTCAAATCTCAAATGCTAAAAAAGGAAAAGGGTATTTTATTGTCCTATCTAATAAAAATTTCTAATCTAACATGCAACTTAACTAGCCAAAAAAAAACTAAACACTAACAAAAATCGTCATATAATCGTCATAAATGAAAACAACACAAAGGTCACTGCACTGAACGAGGGAGGGGGGTGTTCACACCTAAGCGGTCTAAGGGATGGCACTACAAAAAATTTGGGAACACTTCTGCAAGCGATAACGTCGTTCCTGGAATGTAACTCGATATCACCAGTGGCGTGCCCTCCATGGGTGCGGCGTAAAACTTGCACAGGTGGGCATGCCAAGTTGTCCTCTCCGACGTTCATGCCCAAGTCGCCATTCTCGATGTCCTCTTCGTTGACCATTTGCAGATCCATTTCGTGCAGGTTGTCGTCATATACTGTGTTCATGTCCAGTTCATCAGCTACTTCGCTGTGTTCTTCCTCAGTCTCACATTTCGCTGTTTCCTCCGGCAGGCAATTCTCTTCAATCATTTTTCCTTCTTGTACGCCCTTGTCACTCGCTGTGACGACTATTGTCGGACTTTCCGGTCGTGGTATGTCTACCACCGCAAAACGATCCTCTATTGCCAGCAAGGACTCAATTTCTTCTAAACTGATCCTCCCTACTGGCAACTCGTGCACTCCATGCCCTGGAGACAACGAATCTAACGGCGCCTGTGGTGCATAGACCTGGTGCGTCCATGCTGGACCATAAAAACTTGGCGTACAAGCCGGAAAAAATGACGGTGGTAATATGGTGCGTCCTGCATATGTTATTTCTAACCAACGCACCATATCTGTGCCAGTGGTAGGCCGCTTGTACAATGGAATTTCAAAATACAATTCCCTTGCCTTACCACTGAGCCTAAACACTATTGCACTGCCGAGAAAAACTTCATCCCAGCCGTATCGTCTGCTGGCTGCTCCCATGTTGTGGATATATTCTCCCACACTGCCATCACCAGAGAACGTATTTATTTCAAGCAATACGTCAATCATATCTGGTGACGGCTGATACGGCCTGGGTTGCTGTATCATCGCTGGTGTCGTGGTCGTAAATGTGTACATATTGTACACCAAGTACCCTCTCCTCGGTCACAAACTAATAATACTAAAACGGTAGGAACTTTTCGGATAAATAAGAGTAAACATTACTCTCATTATCCTACCGACTGCACCACTGTAACACGAGGGGGGGTCTCTGAGAAGCTGACTGATGATGGTGCCCAACGATGATACACTTACTGACTGGTGGACGCTCTGATGGCTGGCGTCCACGGCTTGTGAGAAGGAAGAACACACAGACACTTCACTTTTTACACTTTACACTGATGAACACTACGGACATGAACACAACTTGTTGGTTTAAAAACTAATACTTTTATTTACACGGTTACATTATTATTATATTAATTAACACTAAGCCTAACATAACTAACAAAACTGTTACATTCTGTAACACAGCGGACGAGCGTCGCCCCAAACTAAAACTCTCCTTGTTCACTCCACGGCTATCTGATGTCGACTCTTCCATGTTTCTCTCATGGCTAACTAATACAGACTCTTCCATGTTTATCCCATGGCTAACTAAAACCGACTCTTCCATGTTTATCCCATGGCTAACTAATGCCGACTGTCTTAAAACAAAAACGCTATCTCCAGGATAGGATTATCTTAGGGGTATGGGGTGCATAGGCGAGGTCATTCTAAAGTCACGCTCGTATATATAATAATTTCCAGACTTAAGATCAACAAATAAATGTCGTGACTATCATAATATGATAAGAATTTCTAAACTGAATTTTGACATTTATAGATAAACAGAGTTAAAATATGAATATTGAAACTATAATTTAGAAGAGTTTATAAAAAGTTATTTATCTGTTATTGTGCTTACCCTCGCCTTGTCACAGTAGTGTTTCCGCCCGGCAAGTGGGAAGTTCCGGGTTCGATCCCCGGCGGTACCAGTTGCTTTTCCAAAAATTCTTCTAGTTATTCACTACACTGACATTTGTCATGATCCTCGTTCCCTGATATACAGGGTGTTTCCTTTAAAACAACCAGCACTTTTTGGGCGAACTAACAACTTTAGAGAACAATGTTTTATACCAAAATTGATCAAGAATAAGGGGATAATGTATCAATAGTAACAAACCGAATATTTAACCAGTGGTTCTCAAACGGTAGAACTAAATTATATTTTTTTAAATGCACTCTATATAATTTTTTAACCCTTTAAATAGAATATTATTTTCTGATTTCAACGATATAAATATAGCATAGGGTTGTGTAACAATTATTTCGATGGTATTAAAAACTAGAAATAATGTAATAAAAATGGGTTTACTACTAGCGTAACTAGGCAACAGACGCAATGTGTATTGCATAGCCTATTGTAATGTTATAACATTATTTGAACACCATTTTTCTCGAAGTAATTGTTATACAAACCTATACCATATTTATATCGCTGAAATCAAAAAAAAATTCTCTATCTAATGGGCTAAAAAATTATAATAATTTTCTTCTGTTGTTTGAGAAGCACTGGTCGAATTTTCGGTTTGTTAATATTAATAAATTAGCCCCTTATTCTTGATCATTTCTTGTACATAACATTTTTTTCTAAAGCCATTAGTTCGCCCAAAAAAGCGCTGGTTGTTTTAAAGGAAACACCCTGTATAATTATTGTTCTGTTGTCCAAAAGTCCGTCACCTTTAAGTAACGAAGGTATTGTCTTTGGTCAAAAAAATCGGTGGTGCGTTTTTCATGAATAAGCACGTGTTAGGGTCCCTAGAATACGATTTTACTATTTTTACGATGACGTCTGTGTGTGTGTGTGTGTGTGTGTGTGTGTGTGTGTGTGCGTATATGCGCGTGTGTATGTGTGTGTGCGTGTGTGTGTGTCTGTGTGTACGTGTGTGTGTGTGTGTGTATGTGTGTGTGTGTGTGTGTGTGTGTGTGTGTGTGTGACAATATTTTCTAATGCAATATGCAATAACTCTAATACCACAATTCCAAAAATTATAATTCTTTCATATTCCTCTTCGTTACAACCATGTGAAGAGCTGATTAGATTTTGGTTATAATTGGTCAACCAGAAGTACCATCATTTGAAGATTTTAACAGATTTTCTTGAGAAAGCGATGTTAAATATCATTTTTTTTACATTTAATGTTATTATAAATATTAAGGAATATTTTATTCTCTATACGATTTAAATGCATTTTATACTTCATATTAAATGGATATAGAGTGAAAAAATTATAAATAAATTAAATATCATATAGTAGCCAGCTATGCTATAACTCTGGAAACAGCTGCTATATTAAGAAAATTCTGATTGAAAGGTGTCAGTGTCAAGCGCAGTTGACAGTATGTGTTATAATTTTACTGGAAATATACGATCTTTTGTTAGAAACTTTCTGTATGGAATTTGTACAAAATGCGTACAACTGCCTTAAGGTAATGTACAAGAAATAGAATCTTTTGCAAGGAACTTTCTATATGACATTTATAGAAAAGACATAGAACTAAAGGAAGGTAATGTGCTGGCCACATTAGATATTTTGCTAAATTTCTTGATGTTCCACCTGAAGTATTGTAGAGATTTCCTTTCCCACAGAATGGGGGAGTTTAGTCATGTTAAAATGTAATGATTTTTCCACATTACTGCAATACTATACATACATTACTATTAATGCAATAAAAGTAATAAAATATAGCGTATTTTTTTGTACAAACGATATTAAATTTATCGTTAGTTAAATCGCCCGCAATACGATGACGTACGTGACATCTTTGGTTCGGCGTAGTTGTCCGCTAAGAGCGCTAGTTTAGAATGAAAACAAAAACGTATGTCTTCTATATTTGATTTTAAATATGTAAACGTAAAACCTTCAAAATACGATAAACACAGAAACATAAACAAGTGGCCGTGTTTTGCTTCTGTCTCTTTCTACGAAGCGCGTTTTGGGCACGTATGTCGAGACCTAATTCGCACATAGTGATGTTATGTACGCCATAATAGCGGGAAGAGAATATTGCAAATGTTTAACATTTTTTTTCACAGATATTTTTTAAAATTTTATAAAATATAGAAGTAAAAACAGTTTAAATTAAAAAATATTTAAACATAAAAAAAAATTCGAAAATTCTCCCATTGCTTTAATTTTTATGCGATACTATATGTCAAAATATTAGGGTTGTTTGTAGGTAAATGGATAAAATTATTTTACAAATATGTAGCATGCTGCATTATTAATAAATGTTATATTATGTGCAATATTACTTTTAGTACGAAATACATGATTATGTACTCAGTATGTGCGAAAACATAAAATGATATATTAAATATTTAGCGATAAAGTTTTCATTTGCAATAAACAAATGATGCTGTACCATTAGCATAATAATGAAACTACGCTTTATATAAAATAATTCTGTAATTATCTCGAGTAATTTGAAGTTTAATAAAAGCGATTATAAACTTATTTAAAATGCTTTAAAACTTTAATTCGTACTCCAAATTAATTTTCACCATGCTGAAATGTTTTATATTTATAATGAAATTTTATAAGAAAATGCAAATTATTTTAATGATAATATATATAAACTAGAGTGGAAACAATGTGCATATAAGAATAATAAGAGATCTCGTCGAGTTATCGTGTTATTAATGTATCCTTTAGTAAATAATCTCGTATAAACGGGTTAATTTAGCACTGAATGCGTGTTATGTACAAAACAGCGAGATTATATTAATAGCTGCACCGCTGCAGCAATTTACATTTAAAACGCATTATAAAGATTTCCACTTCCTGTCTGCATCCTAAGCGCTCTGAGCGAATGCCGGAAGAAAAAACAACAAACGTTGTGATTGCTAATAAAAGAATGCACACTGACTGTGTATTATCACGTGTTTTTCAGACGCCTTTCATTTATTTTCATTTCAAAGCCTGCTGTTTTCGCTATTTGTATGTGATAAATTCTTTCTTTCAATCTCCTTACCGATAAAGTATTTTTAAAATGATATATTACATCCGAACGTTTAAGACTTAAAGTAGACCCTTGACTTCATTTTCACTTTTCACTACTCTTACTAGTTGAACTTTTCTTTGTTTTTTCTTTTGTCATTTTCCTGGTCCTATCAAAATTCCTTACATCAAAATTTCACTGCAAAATATGATAATGCATCTTTATCATATAGCCCAATCATCAGTGTCGGATTACCCAATACACCCAATAGGCAGACTAGGCAATTGCCTATGAACCCCGAGCCTTTAGGGGCCCCGCGCCCAGCTGCATTAGATTAAAATAATATTGATTTGATTTCGAAATATTTTTTTTATTACAAAGAAATCCTTAAATAAAGAAAATGATTACAACAAAGAAATGCTTATTTATAATAATGGACTCTTGATTACAATAATAAAATATGTCAATCAATATTACAAGACACTACTATTACAACTCGATGGAATAGAATAAATTATTAGCGCTATCTATACTTTACATTGATAGTGATTTAGTGCAATAATTAGAATATAGATTACTATATTTTTGTAAACATGTATGTCTTTAGTTATGTGTTTGAAATTAAAACTTTTATCTAATTATAATAAATATGATATATTTACACTTGTATTATATTATTTGTCATTTGTTGTAAATTTATATTAGTTTTTTAGGTAAACATTTTTATGACACCAATACTAGTTATGTTGATTTTCGTAATAATTCCTTCGCATAACGATGCTATAAAATTTTTATATTTACAATAAATGAAGGGCTTATTGTAATAATCTGATATGCTACTAAACGAAAAATTCGTAGATTAGAGTTTATAGTTTTTAAAAAAAAAAAAAAAAAATGGATAAATAAGGTAATAATAATTTTTATATCATATCATAAGTGGTAAATTTTTTCCGGAAAAATTTTCAGATTTTTACAAGAGCTGGTTGCCTAGCAATTTATTTAGTGGCATTGACAAAAAAAATCACGAGTTGTCAAACGAGTGATTTTTGATCAATGTCACGAGATAAATTAGCAACAGGCTCGAGTAAAGCAATCGGAAAATTTTTCCAGGATAAATTTTAACCACGCATGGTTTTCGGATGACTTTCCAAAATAAAAATCAGGTAATCATTTATATAATTTTTTTCTTGACAAAAATCTTGTAATTTTTATTGTGTTTAGAGGTATTATGTTTCAGATTACTTTTTCAACGTTTTAAATAGATTCCTGTCCGAATCGACTCGGTTTTAATAAAAACTGATAACACTGAAATTACACGGACTTTGACAGGTATGTAAACAACATATTTCTAAAACGTCAAAAAATTTTCGCTTATCAAAACTCACTTACTTGTAAAAATACCTCTTATTGGCTTAAACGGCTTGAAAAAATTTTTGGACAATGTTTTGTCGAAGTGAAACTTGGTAACTAGGTAGAATCCTGAATTTGGATTGGTTTATATATTTCTGAGTGAAATAGTCAACTTAAAACTATTTTTATAAAATGTTATAAGTAGATTACTAACACGCAGACTTTAGTAGCGGTAAAAAATACGGAACCTTTAAAAAAATATTTATTTCAAACTAATGTGGTTTATCATGTTATTGCACAAACTAAATTCAAACAAAATACTTGATTTTTTTTTGCTAAAACATCACAAGCTACTTATATTGTGTGGCTTATCATGTTTATTCAGAAAGTTAATTTTTTTTTATTATTAAAATTGTTGGGTGGTAAAATTATATACTTATTGAGGGAGGGGCGGGGGCGAAATTTTAAGGGCCTCCATATGGTTTAATCCGGCTCTGCCAATCATACTTTTTGGTCCATCGCTTTCTTCTCCAGAAATTTACAAATATAATTCTACATATTTCGACTCGTTTTCTTGTAAACAAACGTCTGCAGGTATAATGCGAAAGCATTTTTGATTTGAAACTTCGTATTGCTCCTGTTACATTGCACACATTTCCCGTTAGGTCTAAAATGTTCGGATCACATTACATTAGGTGTTTTTGGCATTGAACCAGTTTCGTTGTTTTCAAAACTATTTCGTACATGACGTCATAAATGTGGGGATCGTGAAAATACTGTGTTTTGACGTATACATTTATATCTGTCAAATGTAAATTGAACGTTTGAGTGAGTTTGTATTTGTGGTGTACATAGAAACTATTCAAAACAGTGATTAAAATAAACCGGTTCCTTGACCCGGTAAACTATATGTATTTTTATATTTTAATATTTATTTATACGTACAAACTTTTTATTTTCACATATAATAATGGATAATCCAGAATTCGTGTATAGGAATCGGGACCAGCTCTACAGCGAAAACCTCGTACAAAGAGACATCGGGACACAATTTCAACAAATAATTTATAAAGGTCCCAACAATTTAATATTAGCAACATTGACAATAATACAAGTACTTTAATTTGACCTGTATATTGATAGTCAATTATAAACGTAATTGTGTAAGTGACGATGAGTATGTAAGTAAATGTCCATGTCCATAAATGTAAGTGTTCATCGAGTATAAAGTGTAAGTGTATGTGTGTTCTTCCTTCTCACGAAGTCGTGGACGTCAACCATCCAAGCGTCCACCAGTTAGAATAAATTGTGTCATCGTTGGAGTAAGCAGTAAAGTAGTAGCGTCATCATCTTAGGAGACCCACCTCGTGTTACACAGTGACAAGAGTCACTAGCGGTTAAAGCCCTCAAATAATTCATAATAACAATAATATGTATTTCCCTTCGTGCTTTTTGAAACTAAGCCATCTCTTCCTAGAATTTTCCAGAGCAAGATGTCGTGGCATGTTTCTGAATACGAAATAAGTCTGCAGTATTTTTTAGATATGAAAAAATGCATGCTATTAAAATTCAAAAAGTATAGAAAACACAAACATGAAACAGTAATTAAGTGTTTTAAAAGTTGTTCTGTAAGCTATGCATTATGCAAGTAGACAGCGGCTGCGCGTTGAGCTCAGCTATATCGCAGAGTGAATTTTAATAGTCTTATGAAAACAATAATTACTTTTAAAATAACCCCGCTATTAATTACACTTAAAACTACATTCTAAACAATGCTTCTCTCGACACAACTTCAAGTGGAACATCAAGAAAAGTTCAGCGAAAAAAATACTTAGACTTTTGAACAACAGAATAATCATTTCTTTGTCGTGAAGGGCAGTAAAAATATTCTTCTCCATATCTCTGATACCAATAGTTGGTTGTTGTATTTCCTTTTCTCAAAGTTAATTTTGAATCCATTCTATAGTGTATTTTGTATTTTATATTAATAGTTAGCGACATTTGTGTATTTATATAAATATTGGTTTGAACTGGCAGTTTCCGTTTTTGCAAGTCTGCTCAGTTCGAGTTTCATCGGTCGTCTTTGAAAGCAAAAGCATATACCAGGCGTTCGGTAGCAATTTAATAAACCGGGTTAAAATACTTGTGTGTTTTATTTCATATACCCTCGGACATCTGTCCTTTTTCATTTCTTCCAATTTTTTACTTTTTTATTTCCGAATTTTTCATTCGTCCTTCCTATATTTTCTTCGGTCTTCCTCTTCCCCTTTGTTGTTCATACTTTCAGCTTCTACTACTTTTCTTAAGAGATTATTCTAATCCATCCTGATTATGTGTTCATGCCATCCCCGTTGATTCTATTCTATCTTGTTTTCTATATCTACATCTTGGTTTGTCAATATCCTTACGTTTTTATTTCTTTCCCTATCCGATTTTGTTTTCCTGCGATATTTCTGAGGTTTTTCATTTCTGTTTAGAAAAAATATTCAACCATTTAAATTCAATGGGCTCCAAGTTATTTTTTTACCTTCCGTCACCTTTAGGTAATGAACGTATTGTCAAACGCTGTTGAATATCATTTTTCCATATTTATAGGGCTATTCTGTAAGCATCGTTATAACATAATAAATCGTTAAAACATTATATCGTTATAATAATAACGAAAATCGTTTAATAGGCTTATTCTGTAAACGTTCGTTATGACATTATATGCATTATCAATTGTCATATCGTTATTATAATGATAATCGTTAAAGTGGTATTCTGTAAACAATAATTTAATTCCACATAACGAAAAAAAAAACGATAACGTTATTTTTTATCGACTAAAAAAATCATTCATTACATAAACGTTTTGTTAATAATTCAGTGCTCTTATTCGTGTCAAAATAAATTTGCTATTGTGTTGAATAGTGATCTCAAAAACCCGTCATATTATAGTATTTATGCAAGGTAATATTAAAATAATCTAATAAGTGTATATTTCTAGCACCTAGCGCAAGCTTCATAATTTGTCCACAGATGGTAGTAGTAGCTCTAGCATAGCCCACAACAAGAAAAAGAAAGAGTCTGACAGCGACAGGTTGTCAGTTGATTTTCACCAGAAGTTATCTAATCTAGAAGTTTTGTGAGTGATATTGAATTATTTTATAAATTTCATTTAAAAGTATTATTTAATTTTAGGAAATAAAGTTCTTAACTTCCTCTCAAGGTTATTATTTTTACCTTCCGTCACCTTTAGGTAAGGAAGGTATTGTCTTTGGTCAAAAAATTCGATGATGAATTTTTAATCAATAAGCACGTTTTAGGGTCCCTAGAATACGAATTTACTATTTTTACGATGATGTCTGTATGTGTGTGTGTGTGTGTGTGTGTGTGTGTGTGTGTGTGTGGATGTGTGTGTGTAACAAAATTTTCGTCTGCGATAACTCTAATACTACAGTTACAAAAATTATAATTTTTTCGTATACTTCTTCGTTACATCCATATGAAGAGCTGATTAGATTTTGGTTATAATTGGTCAACCGGAAGTACCATAATTTGAAGATTTTAACAGTTTTTCTTGAAAAAACTATGTTAAATATAATTTTTTCACATTTGATGTTATTATAAATATTAAAGAATATTTTATTCTCTATACGATTTGACTGCATTTTATACTTAATATTAAATGGATATAGAGTTAAAAAATCTGATGTGGCCAGCACATTACCTTCCTTCAGTTCTATGTATTTTGTATAAATTACATACGGAAAGTTCCTTGCTAAATTAAATATTCTATTTCTTGTACATTACCTTCCGGCAGTTGCATGTATTTTATGCAAATTTCATACAGAAAATTATTATTTTGTGACGTTTTCTATATACAGTGTAATGTATCTGCAGAAATAAAAGATTTATTATTATTATTTCTCATACATTACCTTAAAGCAGTTGTATGTATTTTATACAAATTCCATACAGAAAGCAAAAGATCCTATATTTCCAGTAAAAATTATAAGACAAACACACTATGTCAATTTCACTTGACACTGACATCTTTCAATCAGAATTTTCTTAATATAGTAGCTGTTTCCAAAGCTATGGCTACTTTATGAAATTTAATTTCTTTATAATTTTTTAACTCTATATCCATTTAATATTAAGTATAAAATGCAGTCAAATCGTATAGAAAATAAAATATTCTTTAATATTTATAATAACATTAAATATGAAAAAATGATATTTAACATCGTTTTTTCAAGAAAAACTGTTAAAATCTTCAAATTAGGGTACTTCCGGTTGACCAATTATAACCAAAATCTAATCAGCTCTTCATATGGATGCAACGAAGAGGAATACGAAAGAATTATAATTTTTGGAGTTGTAGTATTAGAGTTATCGCAGACGAAAATTTTGTTACACACACACATCCACACACACACACATCCACACACACACACACACACACACACACACACACACATACAGACATCATTGTAAAAATAGTAAAATCGTATTCTAGGGACCTTAAAACGTGCTTATTCATTAAAAACTCACCACCGAATTTTTTGACCAAAGACAATACCTTCCTTACCTAAAGGTGACGGAAGGTAAAAATTATAAAGAAATTAAATTTCATAAAGTAGCCATAGCTATGGAAACAGCTACTATATTAAGAAAATTCTGATTGAAAGATGTCAGTGTCAAGTGAAATTGACATAGTGTGTTTGTCTTATAATTTACTGGAAATATAGGATCTTTTACTTTATGTATGGAATTTGTATAAAATACATACAACTGCTTTAAGGTAATGTACAAGAAATAGTAATAATAATAAATCTTTTATTTCTGCAGATACAATACACTGTATATAGAAAACGTCACAAAATAAAAATATTCTGTATGAAATTTGCATAAAATACACGCAACTGCCGGAAGGTAATGTACAAGAAATAGAATATTTAATTTAGCAAGGAACTTTCCGTATGAAATTTGTACAAAATACATAGAACTGACGGAAGGTAATGTGCTGGCCACATCAGATTTTTTAAAATGTATAACAGAATACGAATACGAAGATAACGATTGTCGTTAAGTAGACATAACGAATTTCATAATAACGATTTCGTTATGATAACGATTCGTTATGCGAATATTTTACAGAATAGGCCAATTAATGTTATAAATATTAACGAATATCTTATTCTTAATACGATTTGATTACATGTTATACTTTATGTTCAATGTATATAGAGTTAAAAATATATAAAAAAAATTAAATTTCATAAAGCAGCCAGATATGCTACAACCATGAAAACAGCTACTATGTGTATTATGCTGATTGACAGATGTCAGTGTCAAGTGCAATTGACATAATATGTTTGTGTTACAATATTACTGGAAATATAGAATCTCTTTTACATGAAACTTTCTGTATGGAATTTGTACAAAATATATAGAACTGACAGAAGGTAATGTACTTGAAATATGAAATCTTGTGCAATAAACTTTTTGTATGTAATTTGTACAAAATTCATGGAACTGACGGAAGGTAATGTGCTAGCCACATAAGATTTAGATATGATAAAAATGCCAAAAAAATTAGACGTGGTTGAAATACAGACTTTACCGCAATAGGATGCACATAGCTTAAGTATATGTTCCTCACGTTATTTTAAACCAAAAAGTTCCAATAAACATGTAGGGTAAATTTAATCGTTACCAAGTAATTCTCATTTGAATGTACCCAATCACGAATGCACATACATTGGTATGTTCACCTATAAACATAAAAGAACTAGGGTATTAACTTATGTAATTATATAATAAAAAAAAATTAATGTCTTCACATTAATTTAATATAAATTTTTATTTTGTTTCAGATCCGGGCTCGGTTCCTAGGAACATGAAAAGGAATTAACTGATATACGGTAAGTCATTTTTACTTTCACTGCATGTTTATTTTGTCTATTCATATATGGACCATATGGGGCCAAAATTCCATCGATTTCTTCGATCTAATTTTATTGTATTACAAGTGATCAATCCACAACCTATACGAATGGTTTATAGTAAACACTCTGAATCATTTAGGATTAGCTATATTTTTAAGCTACTATTTAATCAAAACTTGTGTATATTTTTTAACTATCCGCGTATTAAATCCAATTTATTTTTCTGTATCACATTCGGGCATTGATAAATACTCGCAGTCTTGTAGTAGTTGTAAATAGCTACTATATACTATCTGTATGTATGATTCACCTATCTAAACATACGTATAAAAATAACTTGAATTTTGAACTTTAAATTGTATAAACTGCAGAATAATTTTGACGTATTTTTATTTATTTTTTAACAAAAATGTTATTTTTTACTATAGTAACCTTATATTACTTTCCTGGTCAGGCGGCCTTATAGCAATAGTCTGTACTAGCTGTATTCTTTTTGGACAAAATCTCAGCTCATCTCAGATCACCTCAGATAAACTCAGGAAATCTTTGTTGATATAAGTTGTTCTGAGTTAACTCACTTCCCCACTTTCTGATGCTACACCACTAGTTTACAAAACTCAAAATTATTTGAAACACTCAGTTTGCATTTTAAGGTTAGGTTATATAATAGAACAAATGTTATATTCATACGTAATATAACACGTGATATGATTATCATCGATGATATTCTCGAGTGAAGCCCAGTAGCGGTTTCACGAGCAATATCTTCGATTATTAATCATATCACGAGCTTATATTTAATGAGAGAATATAATGAATTTTTGTGACAAAATCTGTGTGCTGCTAACCTAATTTTTAATATATTGTATTACAATATGCTTAATTTGACAATTGCCTTATTCTTTTCATCGTTGCTGATATCAACCCAACGATTATCGCACATTTTTATACTTAAAATTAACTGTCTCAAATAAAGAAAACAAATCACTTAGTAACGAATATAAATAAGGTGATAAATTCCAACGACTAGTTTTCAACCAATCATGATGCAAAACACTTGAAAATTCAACCAATGGTAACAGTATTATACTGATAAAACCCCGTTACCCCGATAATTCTCCGCTACCAGTAAATAAACAGTTGTTATTATTTATCGCTGTCAGTGTGACAGTAAATTAATGTTTCACATTTGAAAATAATTTATAATATTTTTAAGTCTAATGGAAAATACACGTTTTGGTAAGGCTCCCCGTGATAATATGGATAATATGATTAAGTCTACAACTCCACATAATACTATAAAAAGTAAATCATCAATTTTAAAGCAATTTAATGAGTTTTGTGAAGAAAGAGGTTATACTTTGGAAGCTACTGCTACTACATCAACTGAAACCATTGCAGCAATTCTTCAAGACTGGGCAGTAAATATGCGGAAATTAAATGGAGAAAACTATAAGGAGTATAAGGTAAAGACAAGAAAAACATCACAACCCTTTGAAAACTGCGTTTTTAATAATTGTACATTTACATATAATTAAAATTTGTTCCAAAATCGTTAAATAAAGTAATTAAATTGTTTCATTTTGCTTTGTCTTTGGAATTTATCTCACCAAATACTACACGACCTCTCAGATTTTCTCAGATAAATTTTTGTTTTGCACTCATTTTTTATGCTTTTAAGCAAAATCACTCAAGCAAACTGACATTAGGTAAAACCCCTCCTCCTTCGGAGTCGGGATTTACCACGCAGTTTGCTTTCGTGTTTGTTGTTAAGCAAAAAAAAATCGTGCAAAATAAAAATTTATCGATAAAATCAGGAGGTCTTGTGATATTACTTCTGATAATTTCTTTGTTTTTTATCATAGCTTAGACATGTAACTAGGGAGATTCTTAATGTTGATTGGCTGAAAACATGTCACGTGACTTATGAATTATATTCTCACATACAGATATACTTACAGTAATATATTTTCAACATCCATTTTTCATTTATAAACAGTATCATAAATCAGAAAGTAAGCCAATAATTTTGACAGCTGTTACAACAAATACTATCGGTAAAGAAGGAAGTGATAAAATGGAATTAAAATTGTTCTTTTTGCACACATCACAACTCATTTATGTACTGAGCTGAGTTTCAATTGCGTCAAAAAGAATACAGCTACTGTATCTGGTTTAAGATTGCAGTTGTGCGAAGATATGAGCAGTTTGATCTTGTTTACTGATTGGATAATACCCCGATATTATCCAATCAAACAACAAGATCAAACTGATCCTATTTTCATACCACTGCAATCTTAAACCAGATACAATATATACTCTGTTCCATTAAGCCATTTAGCAGATGGCGCTCGCATCAGCGCCAGTGATAACTAGCCGAAATTTCATTGGGTAAACTTGTCTCTTGTCTCCAATTTCAGCCAGTCAGAGAGGTCAGAACTATTCCTTATTCTTTGCAATATTGAATGGCTTAAATGGAACAAGGTATGGATAAAATAATTTATGTATACTAGTCGAAACAGCTACAAAGACTCTCCGCACTTGTAAACAGCGCTGGAAATAAAAACACTGAGACCTCAGACCATCTAGGGACTCATATTCGGTGGAGAGGGGCTAGAATAAGACTATATTTGTTACGAGTGACCAGGGTGCTGTTCTACTCGGGAGTTATGTCATTGCCTCGTCTTCCAAGCGAGAAAAAAGCGCCGGCCTGTGCCCTCATAACTACCAGATTACTTCTCTCTGTCCTCTGTTCCAACAAGCGTTTTCATCTAATTGAAAATGTCCTTGTTTATTGCTAATAACGACGAGATTACGACATGTTTTTTGTATCTGATACGAGGGAGATCATAAATACTGAAATTAATAACATTTGTAATATGTATCAATAACTTATAAATTATGATTCTTGATGTAGCGTATTATTGTTGAACCAAAGAACAACAGTTTGAATCTAGTTAGTTAATTTTGTTATAATACCAAGCGACATTTAAATTAGAAAAATTGTTTAATGAATTTAAATTTACGATTTTTGGGAAAAAAAATTCTGACTTTGATAACTTAAAAACTATAGGCGTTCTTTATATTAGTTTTTTGTAAAATAATTTTAGGAACTGATTTCCATATATTTTGCAAAATCTCCCACGGCTGCTTAACATTGGTTGATATAGTTTGATAACTTGTCTTTTCATTTCACCCTACATAAGTTCGAATTTTGAGACAGCTTATATAAAATAACTTTGTTCCAGCCGGTAATTTTGCATAAGTTTGCAACATGTATCTGATGTTTTATCTTCCGCCGTAAGTAAGGAAGGTATTGTTTTTGGTCAAGATTTGATGATGAGTTTTTAATGAATAAGCACGTTTTAAAGTCCCTAAAAACCGATTTTACTATTTTTGCGATGATGTCTGTATAACTGTGCGTGCGTGCGAGCGTGTGTGTGTGTGTATGTGTTTGTGTGTGTTTGTGTGTGTTTGTGTGTGTGTGTGTGTGCGTGCGTGTGTGTGTGTGTGTAACGAATTTTTCTCCGTCGATAACTCTACAATTCTAAAAATTATAATTCTTTCATATTCCTCTTCGTTACATCCATATGAAGAGCTGATTAGATTTTGGTTATAATTAGTCGTTCGGACGTACCCTCATTTGAAGATTTTAACAGTTTTTCTTGAAAAAACGCTGTTGAATAATTTTTTCACATTTAATGTTATAAATATTAAAGAATATTTTATTCACTATGCGATTCGATTACATTTATACTATTATACTTCACATTCAATTGATATTGAGTTAAAAAATTATAAAGAAATTGAATTTCATAAAGCAGCCAGCTATGCAATAACATTGGAATCTGCTAATATAATTTTTAAAAATTCTGATAGACAGATGTCAATGTCAAGTGCGTTTGACATAGTATGTTTGAGTTATAATTTTATTGCAAATATAGTATTAATTCTAAGAAACTAATGTACTGGAAATATAGAACCTCTCGCAAGAAACTGTCTGTATGGAATTTGTATAAAATACATAGAACTGACGAAAGTTAATGGGCTGGCCACATCAGATTTTTTTAATATACATGCATGTACATAGACTAGTTAGATATGAAACATCTCACCTAAATGTTGGAGTGCTGACTGAAACGGTAACAGTACCAAAGCGAATATTTGTTGCAAGCTAGCTAATCTGAAAATTAAATAAATTATTTAACGACAACAAATAACAAATGTCTTCGTCGGTCATTTTTCTTAAAGTAATAATCTAATTCTAATAAGTATAAATTTCATCTTCCCTTGACAGATGGAAAATATGAAAACTTGCTGTAAATTTGTAGTAAGTACGTAGGCTATTCTCATTCAACAGAAAAAGTTCTGACTGTTTAGAATGTCAACAACTAGTTTGTGATAGTCGCACTGGAACACCCTAACTAGTAGTTGCAAATTAAGTGGTACGGCTGGAACGGTATTTAACGGTATTTTGTTACGGCGCATGAGTCTGACAGTCACAAACTAACAGGAATGAGCGGCTAGAATAAAGCTAAATATATGATTCAGCGTCATAGTACAAAATATTCTCTTTCATATAAGTATGTATATTAATAGAAATCCATTTTTCAAAATAAATAAATAAATATCTTATAAAAAGAATTTTAAATAATACTATTTTGTATATGTGAAAAACAGTTGTTGCGTAAGCTAATGTAAAAGTTTTATTTATTTAATGTATCTTTTAATTTCTTTCAAATTACAACATGTAACAAATAATTACTTTCCAATGAATTTAATTTAACACCACAGTAAATTGTTGCAACAATTGTCGAACTTGCAGCTCTGTAATTTTAAAACTATTCGAACATGACAAAAACAAGCTTCCGTCGCTTCAATTTGCACAGAATCAAATTCCGTGTTGTAGCGCAAAACATCAAGTCAAGTTTGTAGCTGTCAACAAAAACCAAAACAGCAATTTGGTGCGGTGAGTTACCGCCCGTCATCACCAATAAACATTTTCAGTTAGCTCGCAACGTACGGAAGTATAAAGCCAATGATTTTACTCATTTATGCTTATAATATTATTTTATTTTAAGTTCGTTTTAAGGTAACACATTAATTTTACTAATACAAGTTTTGCTCCAGCCGATAATTTTGGATAAGTTTGCAACATGGATCTGATTTTTTACCTTCCGTCATATCTTTAGGTAAGGAAGGTATTGTTTTTGGTCAAAAGATTTGATGGTGAGTTTTTAATGGAAAATTACGTTTTAAAGTCCCTAAAATACGATTTTACTGTTTTTGCGATGATGTTTGTGTGTGTGTGTGTGTGTGTGTGTGTGTGTGTGTGTGTGTGTGTGTGTGTGTGTGTGTGTTTGTGTGTGTGTGTGTGTTTGTGTGTGTGTGTTTGTGTGTGTGTGTGTGTGCGATCGTGCGTGCGTGCTGGTGTGCGTGATGCGTGCGTACGTGCGTGCGTGCGTGTGTGTGTAACGAATTTTTCTTCGTCGATAACTCTACAATTCTAAAAATTATAATTCTTTCGTATTCCTCTTCGTTACATCCATATGAAGAGCTGATTAGATTTTGGTTATAATTAGTCGTTCGGAAGTACCCTCATTTGAAGATTTTAACAGTGAGGCGAGCGTCGGCAAAAGGCGAGTGGCCAATGAGAGTCGCTGCGAAGTTAAACAAAAAGCCTTTTCACACGTTGGTGTAAATTCGGCGTAGGCTTTCATTCGCCTAACCTCGGCAAACGGGTAGATGAGGCATAACCTCACCTGCCACATCTAACGCACCGCCACTGGTCGGTGTAGCCTTAATTAGTGAAATTAACAGGCATTTCTAAATATCGAAGTACTGCGCCACTTATTACAAATTCAATGTCATTTATGACAACGAACAACTTGATTTTTAGATTTTAACTTAATAAGAAGCTGGTTTGAAATTAGTTGACTTTATAGTCCCACAACTTTTGCAGAATAAATTTGAGAATATTTTCTCAGTTCTCTTTATCATATAACATGAACTATGGCATGTTACTTACATAACAGCCTGTATGAATCTAAATTATCTATTTTGATCTTTAATCATTCATCTTTAGAGCCTAGGCTCATAATAATTCGTCTGGCTCACATTTTTAACAAATTATAAAACTTACACAAATGGTGAGAGTTTTATGCAAATATCTTTAAATAGTATTTGACGGGTTCGATCGACATTTAAAGAGCCATCTTCTAGTTCAGATTTATTTTTTACTAAAACCCTTTTCTTTTGGAATATGTAAAACAACTTTGTAAAAATCCTGTGCGTACATTAAAACCTTTTTTGCAAAATGTATGGAACAATAATATAACAGAAGAATGTGTAGGGCTTGTGGATACCATGCCTAATAGAATTAAAGCTGTAATTAGTAATGAAGGCGATTTAACCCAATATTATAGACAGAAAACTTGAAAAACGTATTTAGTTTAAAATATATATTTTAAATTAATCGAAAATAAATTGTAGAAATTTCTCACCAATTGCGTAGGTTTTATAATTTGTTTGAAGATATAAACCGGCCGAACTATTATGAACCGGGGTACGTATACGTGATCCAAGTGATCCAGTTTTTTAGAATTGTACAAATACCAACAACCAAGAAGAGACTAATTTAACAACAATACGAACTATTTACAACAATGTGAATAATTACAATAAACTAATATATTTTAAGAAAAAAGTGAAATAAATAAATTATTACAATAATTACTTTTGAACTAATATTTTCATTATTAGTTCTCTTGAATTATATAAATAATATAATATTAAAAGCGTAAAATAGCAAAATAAAAGCATCGGAATAATTATAATATACATGAGGATGAGAATTTCTCGCTTCGGTTGAGTGGTGGGGAGAACACAGTATGGTTAGGCTATCATGCTGCACTGTATTGCGTCTCAGCCTGCCATTCGTGTTTCGTTAGCCGTCAGTTAGTCTTTCGCTCTTCAATAGAGTTGCTAATATGAAAGAACGCCTGATTGATTTAATGTACAAATGAATACTATATTTTTATTTTCACACACCTACAATAGGTAGAGGTAATATCTAATTCTGTGTTTATTATTTTACTAGCGTTCAAAAATGTTGATACTTGAATCGAAAAAGATTTTTTTTTTCAATATTTGGCCTCATATCACTCTACGTTCACGCACCGCCACTGACACCGACTTGGATTTGGTTTACAGAAAAATACACTAAAACAGTCGTATCAATAAAAGGTGTCTTATCCGTGTTCCGTCTCTGACATCAAACCTTCAAAAATTGCAAGAAGTGTTGTTGTTTTCACTTAACCTACTGTTATTTTTTAATAATTCTTTATTCAAATAAATAATGTTATAGGTCCATTTTGAATTGTTATTATTGCAGATTACGGTACACTGGCTTGCAATAAAATCGCGTACACCTTAAAAATCAAGTAACCGAGTTTTTACCTTTTTTTAGCTATTGAAATACAATTTTTCAATCAACTGTCAATGGAGTTGTCACTGTTGT
This sequence comes from Harpalus rubripes, assembly GCA_963082715.1. Lineage (NCBI taxonomy): Eukaryota > Metazoa > Arthropoda > Insecta > Coleoptera > Carabidae > Harpalus > Harpalus rubripes. The sequence continues at coordinate 18,093,051 of OY720449.1, forward strand.
CACTATTATGTCACAATTTTATCTATTGTAGAGTAAGTTCTTCATCTTGTTTGAGTTAATATTAAATTACATAAACATATATGCTTTTATTCTAGAAAAATGAAAGAACAATCAAGTATGTATTTCTTGTTTTCTGTTAACTTTGGCATCTTAATAGACATTATTTAATGACATTGACAAGTTAAATTTCAAGACCGATTCAATACAGCAAAAAATAGGCGTACGCGATTTTTTTGCAAGCCAGTGTACATTGAAGCCTTGTTTACTAAGTGGTAACGTATGGCACGGTGTTTACATAACACCCTGTATATCTGTTTGCGTATGAATAAAGTACAATTTTGAATTTATTCGTTTCATTGTAAGAACAGACTATAGATACCAAGAGTAATAAAATTTTAAATTAGTATTTAGTACTGCGCGCCATATTTCAGAAAATTCAATACGCTTACGAAAAGTTTTAAATCCTGCAGAATTGGATGTAATTTTTATTTTCTGTAAAGATTTATTCTTCTAGTTACTCACACTCACCCGATGGAAAAAAGAGAAAGAACCGAGTGCGAAGTTTCATAAAACAATACATCATTTTAAAAGTATCACACAGTTATAAATATTGTCGTAATAAATTCTAAACAAAAATGGATAAGCGAAAAAATGTTTTGAGTGTGTGCTGATGCTGACCAAGTACCCTGACTGCAGCAGCCGTTGCGACAGATTTAGATCGCAATAAAGCGCGACTATTGTGTCGCAGTGAAGGGCCACATAGGCACAAGCTCAGGCGACGCCATGCTACGCGGGTGCGTTAAATAAATCAACTGGATTTTTATTTAAATCAAGGATCACCCGCACCCTTGCTGACGGCGAGATACACCCACGCGAACGCGATTTTCGAAGATATACTCCCCCGGATTTTATACTCAAACTTTCATGCGCCCGGAAACTTTTCAACTTCGATATTTACCCCAAAAAGTTTATTATTTTATTTATTTTACTTGGGCAAATATGCCAAACTTGTATTCATAAACGCATATGCGGACGGTTTCTAAAAATACCTAAAAATAATAATAGCTTGTTATCATTATTTTTATGAATAAATCTAAAATAAATATATCAATACAGCTTACCCCAAATTCAGTAAGGACGATACATTTTCATATTTTACCTCCCGTCATACCGTATTTCTATTTTCCGTATTTAAGCTTTCTGCATTCATGTAAAGAGTTTATTAGATTTTGAGTAAAATTGGATAACCGGAAATGATACTTTACTTGAAACCCATAGCAGTTTTTAATAAAAAACTATATTAAAATATAATCCAAAAATTTAAATTTTAGTATTTGTCTTTTATATCAAGGGGAATAACATATTAGATTTTAGATAAAATTAATATACCGGAAGTGATACTTTACTTGAAGCTCTGAACAGATTTCTGTAAAAAATATATTGATATATTCAAAAACTGTTAAAATTTAGTATTTAAGACTTTTATATGAAGGAGAACAACATATTAGATTTTGGATAAAGTTGATAATCCGGAAGTGATACTTTACTTCAAACTCTCAACAGATTTTCGTGAAAAATATATTGCGATGTATTCTAAAACTTTTCAAATTTGGTATTTAAGATTGTTATACTAATGAGATCGACATGTTAGATTTTTTCTAAAATTGATAAACCTGAAGTGATACTTTACTTGAAGCTCTGAACAGATTTTCGTGAAAAATGTATTATGATATATTCAAAAACCTTTAAGATTTAGTATTTAAGACTTTTAATTGAAGGGGAACAACATATTAGATTCTGGCTAAAATTGATAAACCGGAAGTGATACTTTATATGAAGCTCTGAACAGATTTTCTTGAAAAATATATGATATATTCCTAAACTTGTCAAATTTAGAATTTAAGACTTTTATATGAAGGGGAGCAACATGTTAGATTTTGTCTAAAATTGATAAACCGGAAGTAATACTTTATTTGAAGCTCTGAACAGATTTTCTTGAAAAATATATGATATATTCCTAAACTTGTCAAATTTAGAATTTAAGACTTTTATATGAAGGGGAGCAATATATTAGATTTTGTCTAAAATTGATAAATCGGAAGTGATACTTTATTTGAAGCTCTGAACAGATTTTGTGAAAAAAAATATATTAAAACATGATCCAAAACTTCTTTGGTATTTAAAACTCGTGTATAATTTGAAACAACATTAGATTTTGACTGTACCTATATGATAAGCCGGAAGTGGTACTTAATTTGTAACTCTTAACAGATTTTCGAGGATAACATAATAAAATATAATCCAAAATTTGGTATTACAGATTTTTCTATTTAAGGAACAAATTAGATTTTGTTTACAAACGATCAACTGGAAGTGATACTTTACTTAAAGCTCATTGCTATTTTAAACATGGGATTGACGGGAGGTCATGTGCTGGCCACACCAGATTTTTTCACAAAGTAATAATTTATTCATCAATAGGTTTGTTCCTGCATCTAGTCCGGATTGTCATGTCAAACGCATGCACTTTTTAAAAATATCATTCCAACCGACTGTTGTACAGTCCATCAAATTGTTAGTATGTTTGTTCCTATAGACTTCAAACGCATACAAAAACGCATCCGCGAACTGTCATATCCATCCACTGGTCTGTGCTATAATAAGTACCATTTGTCAGCACATGCGCATCACAATTTTCGCGCATTACGAGGAAAATATCGAAGCATAACCTGTGATTATTTATCTGCTTTCATATTTATATACTTAAATCTGATCCAGTATCATTTTTATATGATTCATCTGATGAAGAAATGGATTTCGTCGCCTAAGTGACAATACCGGCTATCTAATTTTTGGACAAAACGTGTTATCAACCATTTATTATTCAAAATATCGGGAAAAATTGATTTTTGATAGCAACTTTTGTAAAATTTGCGATTTGCGGGCATCTTGGTGTCCGGATCCGAAAACTGAGCTGCCCAATCCATTTTTGTCCGTTTTGTCCAAAAAAATAGATAGCTTTGATATTTGGCCAAACTCGAATAAAAAACAGTAATTGGGTCATTTACCATCTTTTTTATTTCTTTTTCTGAAAGGTCAACTTCATATATAGTATTTGGTTTTTGTCCGTTTTAAAAATTATTTGTAGTATTTGTATGTATTACTTGATTTTTTTTCTGATGACGTAGAATTCACGGAATGACATAAATGACGGAATTAGCCGACCAAACCCGTACCTGTATTCTCTTAACAAGATGTTTCATATAATAACAGCTGCTGTCATTGTCAACCACATGGTATGGTATCACTGTCTGTGATTGCTTGAGTTGAAATAATTGCGAAATGGACCCTGTGTATACCAATAACGAAAGCTGGGATTCTGCCACTTGTTTTATAATTTTTTAGGTTACCACCAGTCAATTTAAAATATGTCCAATTTTCAGCATCGTATTCCAACTAGAGAATGTACAGAAAGTTTGCTGTAAATGTTTATAATTGTTATTTTATAAATATACCTACCTCAAAATGATCTGCACAACAATACAATGTTCTGGTTTTGATAATTCCATTGTCATCACATGGACCGTACACTGCCTGAAATCACATTTTTGTAATTGTATGTTTACTTGGAACGTGAAAAAATATTTTCGTATGCGTATCCTCAGAATTATTATCTATTATTGCAGACATTATAAAACACTGGCGAGAAGAGCACAAATCTCTTTCGTCACAATAAATAACTAACTTCTCTGCCACAGCTGAGTTGCTAAACATGTCTTTCAAATGTCAAAACTAATCATGTCTCTCTCCTTTCCGTCTCTTTCTAATGTCTGTGATTGTGATGTCACAGCTTTCAAGGATTTCTATAGAGGGCAAAAATAACAGTTTTCGGTCAGATGCTGGAGTTTTGGTCGAATGGAACGAAATTCTGGGAATCGTGTATCGACAAGCAAATATCGTCGATCCAGTTATATCGGCTAAAAAACAATATCGCCGATAAATCAGTATCGGTTGCATCCCTGTCTGGACCAGAAGTGAGGTTAGAATTTGGAGCAACATATAATGATTTGCATAAGAGATTTATATTTCCAATTATTGAAAGTTATTTGAAACGTATGACTTTACATATTTTTATAAGTGTGGAAATAGATCAATTAATGTGACTCACTCCAATTTTTAAGAACAAATTTAGTTAAAGATTTCGTCAAAGAATTTTAAAAAAATCGGCTTCACAAATAACAATTCAGATTTTTTAAAACCAATGATTGTTTTCTGTTTAGATACAGTTACTACATAAATATTAAACATAAATAGCCTTGTGTGTGTGAATAAAACATATTGAATAAACTATTTACAAAACAGAGTAAACATTCTTTAGTGAATTTTCATTTTTAAGAAAAAAAGGATTAGCCATCTTCTTGGTAAACTACTTTAAAAATTCATAAAATCTTCATCGATTCGGCTACTTAGAGCCCAGTGTAGTCGTTTGAAATAGTGTTTATATAGGTCTGTATGTATACAGAATAAATTTTTAAATTTCCCAAGACAAATTGGACAATTACGTGTAGCAGGATACAGTATTTCGTTTAAGGCTGAGTATGTGTGTGCATTGCATTCTTAGATGCTTCTTCCATATTCGCTATTGTTCACCAGGTATATAATAGTACGCGCGATATTAAATTGTTGGCATTCTCTAGAAAGCACCGGCTTCCCCACAGCCTTCTTATTTATTATTGCAGTATGATTTACTTCGCCTCCTTAACTATTCATAATATTGAAGCATTACCATCTTTTATGCCATATTTGTGTTTCATAAATAATAACGTGTGTAACAATACTTTTGAGAAAAATTTTAATCTAGTTGTCACTGAACATAACGAATACATAATAGTTGTTTAATATACCATGTTAATATTGCCAGAAAAAGTTTCGAAAGATGTTATACAAACTTGAAATACGCAAACCTGTCTGTAGGTTAGTTGAATAAATAACCGAAGCGTTAGATTGTTAACGTTTTTGGGAATCTAAATATTGGACAAACGACTATTTACGGAATTATACGGGAATATGAAGAAGGTGTAGTATACAGGGTGTAAATAAAATAAGTGCATTAAATTTAACCAGTAATGTAACTCGACGAGAATAACAATATTTCTTAATAACTTTTTCTCGAAATCGCATATTTTTTTAGCTTTTTTACCACCCCGTAAATTGACGAGTCGTTCCACGTATTTTTCTAATAATTGAATGCAGTAGCAATAGCTATGAAAAAATTTGTTTTAGCAATTGACAGTTTTGTCAGTTGTTGGAATTATATTTTGACATTAGTAATAAACTTGTTTATCAGGTAAAATTCTGTCAAATAGCGAGTACACAGATATTGTAATTACTTACCTATGGTTTAGTTATTTATTCGTATCTTTACTACATTTGAATTTGTGGTTGATATAAAGACAGTATTATAAAGTTGCCAACGCATTTAGACGGAGCGTTTCCAAATCATACTGTTCCTAATATTCGCACATTTGTTAATCTTGTACATCTTTATCACAATACGAAGTGTCACATATGACAATTTTAAATAAAGCAACAGTTGTATCCATATCATGTGCAAAAAGATCAATGTTTTCAGCAGACTTCGATTTTGGGAATGGCTTATAATGTTCGTTAATGAGACTGAATTTACTTGGGAAGGTGTATTTATTATGCACAATACACATTTCAACAGACGAAAATGCTGTAAAAATTTTCATTAAAAAATGTTTGAGCGGGAACAATAAATGGACGACTAATTATTGGTACTCATGTACCTCGTTTAAATGGACAAAAGTTTGTACTTACATTTTTTGAATAACGTATTTAAACTATTATGATTTGTCGACGATAAATAATCATCTCATAACCTAATAACTATCCTTTTGCTCTTCCCTCGTTCCTCCTTGTCATCCTCTATTCACAGGTGATTAAAACCTGGTTCAATACACAACTTTATAATTTTGTAATCCAAAATTTATATTTCTTTATTTTAAAAATTGTACTATTACGAATTTATTAATAATAAATGTTATTTCCGTTGATTCGTTTATTAATTACTGTGACTGCAAGTGTAACCGATAACCGACAATTTTTGAGCTGTTTGTATCCAACTTGAATACGGCTGCAGCCATTTGTTCTCCATGGGCGCGTGCCGAAATATGCAGCAAAACTTTAAAGAATTTTAACTCAAAATCTAAAAGACTTAGCAAAAAAAGTTATTAAGAAATATTGTTGTTCTCGTCGAGTTACATTACTGGTTAAATTTAATGCACTTATTTCATTTACAGCCTGTATATTAATTTACCAAAAAGTGGGCGACTTATTTCCCCAAATGAAATCAGCAGAGTCATTCGAAGTCAAAGTGCTCAAGACAAAGTCAAAACATCATCGCAGCATATGGATATTCTAAGTACGTATTACAATGTACAGACTTTTGTAGGAATACACATATTTTTGTGTGTAATCGTGACTTTTCATAGTTGTGGCACATTATACCGGGTGTCTAAAGGCCTAATTCACAATGGACATAAGCATAAGAGCTACATAACATAAAAATTACGTTCTGCTTACGTGTGTTCACAATGAGCATAACATAAAAATGATGATTTTCAGAGTAAATTGATAATAAAGTGTCATTATTTTTTTAACCTGATTTTCTTTTTACCAATAATTCTAGCATAACCCTCGTAATTGTTAATAAAAGCTAATAATGGTCATTTTTTATAATGGTTCTATTTTCCCAATATAAATTTTGTGTATGGTGGGTTTAATAGGGCGTTTTTAATTAAAGTTTTCCGCGATGTCATTGTCCGATACGTAGTTAATTTATGTATGTAGCCATCGATCATCCTCGATCGCGTCGTTTACACAGTGTCTGGCTTTGAGTGATGCGAGTGTATCATTGGCAATGTATTAAAATTAGATGATGAGAGTCGCGGAATATGTTGGGAGCGCTGGAATAAATCAACCACGCAACACAATTTCTGCCTCAGCGGTATAAATCATCCGTGGCGAGAACGTCGTATCGCTTAAATCCATCAATGATTAATATATTAGTATCCTAAATCTCGAGCCGGTAGGTATCCGACCCAGGGGGACTCCAAATACAAAATACTAACACAACGGCAATATTTTTCCCTTTCTCGAATGATAAATGTAGCACATAAACCGAAAAAAGCGCGCGCTAACTCAGATACGCGAAAATATTAATTTTTTTTGAGTGGTGCTCGCTCACAATGCACCGCCAGGCGACTCTCGGCCCGACTGGGGAGGCCAATAACAGAGGCGTACCTACTACGTGTAGAAAATATGTCAAAGCAAGCTTATTGGCGACGTTAGGGTATCGAAATTATGAAAAATTATATATTATAACTAAGTACGATGGAAATCATGGTTGGTTATTCTAGATGTATAATAATTTAAGCCCCAAGATTCAAATATTCTGGATAGTTTTGGAATAAAACTTGAAACCATTTGAACTTGGGACTACAGCGCAATTGAATTAAGAGAAATTAGAAAAAAATATTGAAAGTATATGCTTAATAAGGCCGACCTGCATCTTTCGGCATAGTGTGGACCATATACCAAAATAGACTAATATATTGCTAATGCTCGTATCTTTCCCATAAGAGTAGGTGAAGGAAACACGTGAAATGGAAATATCATCTCACACAAACACCCAACCTGGAATTATGCGCACGCTCGTAAATCTTCACTACTATTAGCTAACGCTGACAGCTGTAGCCGGCTGATGCAGCGAGCACATGGTTTGACGTTTGATTTAATTTCTGTTTGTACTATTGTACATGTACTTAGAAATACTTGTGCTCTGATAGAAGAGAAATCATATTAATAATTAACATAAAAATTGGGAGAGCCTCCTATATCCCTCAAAGGATGTGGTATTTTTTATTTGTAAAAAGGCCGAAAGAGTATATAGGCAAAGACAACAGGAAATCTTCAAAAACAAAAAGTTAAAACAACGCATGATTATAAACATGTTTCAGCAATTCTCACCTTATGTGTTTAATACAACCGAATTTGTTAACCACGACAAGGAACTGTTTTAGACAACCAGAAAACAGAAATATGAAAATTATTGACACATTTCTAAAAATTAGATTTTATCACGAAATGAAATTACTGTCGGAAAAAGATGATTATATTATAAATAAGTATCATCGAATTGGGTTATTTTCAAATCAATAAATATTTTATAAATTATTTCTTTTAATCTTCTTTACCTTACTGTCACCTAAATAAATTAATCCTGACCAAATTGTATTCCAATTATTTTTACAGTACAACAAAGCAAATTATTTAATACAAATTTAACACTTGTTATTTATATATTCAAGAATTTATACACAAGATAAATAGGTACATTACTTAATTTCCTAAATTTAAATTTAAAATTTCTAGCAATAGTCTTCAATAATCAAGGCATATCAGCCGTGTTCCTTCGGGCTGTGATTCGCAATCTAAATGATAAAAGCGATCATGATGTCGTCGTTAGCCAATAGTGTCAAGGTTTATGGGCATGCGCATAATTCCAGGTTGGGTGTTTGTGTGAGATAGACATATGCAGTAATGATATTTCCATTTCACAGTGGGATTCAAGAAAAGCAAAGGATAAACAATATATTAGTTAATAGGTATATCTATCTTCGATTATGTTGCAAAATATTTTTTTGTCACCTTTGGGTAGAGCTAACTGGAAGTTAGAACTGTTGTTGGTATCGCTTCTAGCCTTCAGTTTTAACTTACAGTTACCTCAAACCAAAGGTAATATAAAAATTTTTGCAGCATAACCGTTGGTTATCAACTATTTTTAGGAGTGCAGTTAAGGTAACGCCATTCTGAAAATGTCACAATTTGTATTCAGCAAAAATTTTCTCAACCTACGTCTACAAAGAGGTTTTGTATAAATAATCTGAAGATCCCGTGTTTGAAAACACCTTTCCTCCGCCGCTGGTGAACTGCAACAGTGGCGGGCGTTCCGCGTGGAAATATTGAGCGAGTGGTCCACGTGTAAAATGCCGATTATTTGGTTAAATGTTTGTGACAGATGCGGACAATTCATTCGGGAATTCAAATAGGATATAGATGCCTGTTCTCGTTTTAAACTACTGCAAAATTGACGCACCAAAACGTAAAATGCCTCGGCTTACACACCGCCCGTTCAGCGTGAAATAATACATGATGGGAGTAAAACCAAAATCGTGTTGTTAAAAGTAGAGTAGATGAGTGAGCTACATGGAATAGTCATAAGTTTTGATATTAGCAAAATGGGGCGAACATATTCCTGAAAGCTTACGAACATAGTTTAAATGAAGTTATACATTGCAGTAAAATATTCATTATTTGTCAATTTACGGTCGATAATATGTAACTAAATAGCAAATTATAACAAATAACAAACTAAACATGTTCAAAATAAAATCAAACTCTGGTAGTACTACAGTGTTTAATATAATCACGATAAATTTTAATATAAATAATTATAGGAATATGTATACGAGGTTTTTGTTTTCAACCATGAAAACTCAGCGTTCATAATACATTTATAAGCTAAAAATTAACTTTTCTGCCTAGAACATTACTCCTTTTGCTGAACTGAATGGTGCAAATCATTGTGAGTTTATTTCGTGGGTGATTCCGCAATGTTCGTTACATCGATATGAAGAGCTGTTTAGATTTTGGTTATAATTGGTCCACCGAAAGTACCCTTATTTGACAATTTTAAATTTTTTCTTGAAAAAGCTGTTAAATATCATTTTTTCACATTTAATGTTATCATAAATATTAAAGAATATTTTATTATATTATACGATTTGACTGCATTTTAAACTTCATATTAAATGGATATAGAGTTAAAAATCTGATGTGGCCAGTACATTACCTTAAGTCAGTTCTATGTATTTTGTACAAATTCCATACAGAAAATTTCTATATTTCCAGTATATAATAACACAAACACTTTATGTCAATTGCACTTGATTTTGACATCTGTCAATCATAATTTTGTTAATATAGTAGATGTTTCCCTGTTTATAGCACAGTAGCTGCTGTATGAAATTTAATTTCTTTATAATTTTTTAACTCAATATCCAGTAAATATAAAGTATAAAATGTAATCAAATCGTATAAAGAATAAGTTTTTTTAAAAAAAAAAACGCTGTTAAATATCATTTTTTCATATTTAATGTTATTATAAATATTAAAGAATATTTTATTATCTATACGATTTGATTACATTTTATACTTCATATTCAATGGATATTAAAAAATCTGATGTGGCCAGCACATTACCTTCCGTCACTTCTATGTATTTTGTACAAATTTCATACGTAAAGTTCCTTGCTAAATTAAATATACTATTTCTTGTATATTACCTTCCGACAGTTGCATGTATTTTATGCAAATTTCATACAGAAAATTATTATTTTGTGACGTTTTCTGTATACAGTGTAATGTATCTGCAGAAATAAAAGATTTATTATTATTATTGTAAGATTCACTTTTCGACTGGGCGCCACTGGTTTAGAAGCGCTGGCTTAAGGCAAAAACACTTGACATTCTTAAACACAATAACAACCCCCGACCCTTGCATGGCCAGGGCAGTTAGTTGTTGTGTGCTAGCAGTGCTATACAGATGTGGTGTGGGTGAAACTGTGAAAGTGTCCATAAGAAAAGATTAGCTGCTTGCAGTAATTATAGGTGAGTGGTAGAACTCGCTGTCATTCTAATTATTATACAGGTATAATTTGGTGTGGATCACCAGATGCTTGATTGATATGTTATACACTGCTTGTGTATTTGATATGCATGGTATATGTGAAGTATACATTTGTATTATTTGTTTGTGGCCGCAAACGTAGTAGTTTCCTAATTAATTATCCGAAGAGTTGTCTGGGACAACTCTGGGTCCATGGAGCTTTATGCTTCGAGGTGTGACGACACCAAATGAGAGGCTGAGATCCACGAGAACGTCTGGGACGTTAAGGATAAACCTGGGGTTTATCATGATAGGTCTGGGACCTACACTCGTGTGATCGTAAGCTAAACTCTCATTATGGGTCTGGGACCCATTGACCTCTGGGAGGTCAGAGCTCTGGGAGCTCAACATGTCTGGGACATGCGTGTGTGGCTACGGTACCGCTAGTGGCTCAGAAATGATTATTCACGAGAGCCGTATTCCAGCAATTCGTCAATGCACTGGGTGTATACTTTTGCGGATAGGGGTACCGGAAACCACAAGGTGTTAGGCCGCATTTAATATGCGGGGCACCTACCCAAGTCTGGGACTTGGGAGCAACCTTATTCCTGCCCCCCCTCCTGTCTATCTCATTAGATGATAATGCACGCCTGTGATAATTGTTGTAAATTGGAATGACAATGTGTATTTTATCCCACTTAGGGGAACGCGTCGTAGAGGGCCAGTCCGTCGCTGACAAAGTTGCGTGTTTGGGAAAAGACGCCGATAAAAGGTCAAAAAGGAATGTGAATTGTATATATTAGATTAATGCATGTATTATCGCCCATATATTCTAGTTAAGTAATAAATGAAAAACATTAATAAAAATTAGCGCAAACGATAGCTTTTATTATTATTATTATTATTATTATTATTTCTTGCACATTACCTTAAAGCAGTTGTATGTATTTTATACAAATTCCATTAAGAAAGCAAAAGATCCTATATTTCCAGTAAAATTATAAGAAAAACACACTATGTCAATTTCACTTGACACTGACATCTTTCAATCAGAATTTTCTTAATATAGTAGCTGTTTGCATAGCTATGGCTACTTTATGAAATTTAATTTCTTTATAATTTTTACCTTCCGTCACCTTTAGGTAAGGAAGGTATTGTCTTTGGTCAAAAAATTCGGTAGTGAGTTTTTGATGAATAAGCACGTTTTAGGGTTCCTAGAATACGATTTTACTATTTTTACGATGATGTCTGTATGTGTGTGTGTGTGTATGTATGTGTGTCTGTGTGTGTGTGTGTGTGTGTGTGTGTGTAACAAAATTTTCGTCTGCGATAACTCTTATACTACAATTCTGAAAATTATAATTCTTTCGTATTTCTCTTCGTTACATCCATGTGAAGAGCTGATTAGATTTTGGTTAGAATTGGACAACCGGAAGTACCCTCATTTGAATATTTTAACAGTTTTTCTTGAAAAAACTATGTTAAATATCATTTTTTCACATTTAATGTTATTATAAATATTAAGGAATATTTTATTCTCTATACGATTTGACTGCATTTTATACTTAATATTAAATGGATATAGAGTTAATAAATTATAAAGAAATTAAATTTCATGAAGTAGCCATAGCTATGAAAACAGCTACTATATTAAGAAAATTTTGATTGAAAGTTGTCAGTGTCAAGTGAAATTGACATAGTGTGTTTGTCATAATTTTACTGGAAATATAGGATCTTTTGATATAAATTGTATGGAATTTGCATAAAATATATGCAACTGCCGGAAGGTAAAGTACAAGAAATATAATCTTTAGCAATAAGGAACTTTTTGTATGAAATTTGTACAAAATACATAGAACTGACGGAAGGTAATGTGCTGGCCACATCAGATTTTTTAACTCTATATCCATTTAATATTAAGTATAAAATGCAGTCAAATCGTATAGAGAATAAAATATTCTTTAATATTTATAATAACCAAATGTGAAAAAATTATATTTAACATAGTTTTTTCAAGAAAAACTGTTAAAATCTTCAAATGATGGTACTTACGGTTGACCAATTGTAACCAAAATCTAGTCAGCTCTTCATATGGATGTAACGAAGAAGTATACGAAAAAATTATAATTTTTGTAACTGTAGTATTAGAGTTATCGCAGACGAAAATTTTGTTACACACACACACACACACACGCACACACACGCGCGCGCGCACACACTCACACACACACACACACACACACACACTCACACACACACACACACACACACACACACACACGCACATGCACACGCACATGCACACGCACGCACACGCACACGACATCATCGTAAAAATAGTAAATTCGTATTCAAGGGACCCTAAAACGTGCTTATTGATTAAAAACTTATCATAGAATTTTTTGAGCAAGGACAATACCTTCCTAACCTAAAGGTGACGGAAGGTAAAAATTATAAAGAAATTAAATTTCATAAAACAGCTAGCTGTGCTATATACATGGAAACATCTACTATATTAAGAAAATTCTGATTGACAGATGTCAAAATCAAGTGCTATTGACATAGTATGTTTGTGTTATTATTTTACTGGAAAAATAGAAATTTTCTGTATGGAATTTGTACAAAATACATAGTACTGACGGAAGGTAATGTGCTGGCTTCATCAGATTTTTTAATATAAATGAGCATTTTCCTAATTATATAAAAATTATAAATGCTCTGGAAATGTATAAAAAATATGACATATCATAAAAAACCGATATGTAATTTAGGGGTACCTATAGATGAATGTGAATGTAGTTTTGAATATAGACGAAGCTAAAGTGATTTAGCCGGATAGCTATTTTCGAGGTTAAATGACTTTTGGACGAATGATTTTAGGCTCATGTAAATCCTGTTACCGAATATAGCCAGTTTTTATATCCCAGTGTTTAAAGCTGAACGCATGATTCGTTCGATTCGTAGCTTGAAAATGTTGGAAAGTTTAAAATGAAGTAAAGAAATGTTTTCTTCTTTTTAGCAACGTTCGTTTTCTCTTATAGAAAAAGTAGAACTTTCACTGATTTCCCCCATGCCATGCGTTCGGTGGTCGAACTGTAGGGACGTGACTGCTGTATATTTTCGTTTTTACTAATCCGAGCGCAATTTACGGGAAGTCCCGCGAACCGCAATTAACTTAACGTTACTGTAATTCTCGCTTCGTTCCGAAATTAAGGGATTATGCTAATTGAGTCTATGTACGAGTGGACTCGTGTTTAATACTTATTTATAATTATCGCCCCGATATTATTGTGTTCGAATTAAAACAAAGTTTGCTTGTTGTTTAGCCGGATGGCTCCCGCAATTGTGAAATAGTGCTCTAGTTGCCAAGAGGAGAACTTTATATTGTTTATCGTTTTATAAGTTAAATTTACTATTATAACGCTACAGGAATTATATATTTGCATATTACACATATTTTACTGTTACAACTAATAAAAATTGATGGGTTTTTATACAATCTTTTGGGGAAATGAGAATATAGTTCAAATTAAGAATGCATATTATCATTATGTATTCAAATACACTACAAACAAGCAAACGATTAAACTCTACTCCGAACAATAAGGAGAAAGTTAGTGGGAATATCAGTGTGTATTTTGGGCCTAAATGAAAATGTTGATTCTTTGTAAATTTAGTCAAATTAAATTAGTCCTGAAGAAGGCTTCTTCAGGACCCATTTGCATGAAGTCATTTTATAAAATAACAACACTTAAACATAGCCAGATAATTTTATAATACATTATGTTTTACATGTTTTGTGTCAATTTAAAATGTGATGTGGATATTTTTATTTATTTAAAATTGGTTGTTAAAGATATAAAATTTGTGTAAAAACTTATAGTAACGTCAATCATGTTTGCATATTATTTTTTCCTATTTCGCTTTAATTACTTTTATTTCAAAATTATTATTTAAAGAAATATTAAAATATCAAGGTTTGACAGTTCCAATAAACATATGAAATTTAATTTATTTTGACATTTTGACAGTCGTTATTTAGCCGTTATGAGAGTTATAATTTATATGTTATGTTATGATGTTATGATCCTACAAATAAATACTTTCTATTTGATGTAAATATTTAACCATAAAAAATCTATTTGCAGTAATTTTCTATGAGTAAAGACAAGAAATGGCAACTAAAATCCGGATTTCGACGGCCATACGACAACGGCTAAATGGGACATGTGGTGCGCCTTTGGGGGGCGATCTTAGATGGGCTTTTCTTTGACAAAAATTCTCATAGCTTACTAGAAAATGGCGGAAAGCTGAATTTGGTCGATATTTTCATTTTGAAATAATTTCTAAACTATCAGTAATCGAGAAAAATGTTGCAAATAAAAAAGCTAAATATTTTTATTATCTATCCAGTGGCGTATAAAAATATTTTTATATATGTAAAATTTTGAGATATAACACAAACTTACAGTTTTTTAAATGGAACCCACATTTGATTTTTAGTCTAAAAAATATGTATTTTTTCTTTTTTTGGTTGGTGTTTTAGATTTCTTAGATTTTTCATGAAATTTCTTATTTTTTGTCAGTAATTTCACTATTTTTTAAAATAGTATTTTATTTTACCTTAATAACTTATTTCATAACTATCCTGTTTCATAATTTAATTTTAACCCTATATTTTCAAATTCACGTAAATAGGTATACCAGGTATGATCTTAAAAATTATTTAAAACATAAAAAACCAATACACCAGTCAAAAGAGAAAAAATTAGCAATTTTTAAAATAAAATATGGGTTCCATTTAAAAAAATCTGATGCACATAACCTATCGCCAGATATTTTACCTGGTTGTACGCATAAAACAAAAAATATTTTTAAATACAAATACATATATTCGTGTCTCACTACAAAATAATTCTCACAAATATTTGCAAAATCTATGGGATATTTTAATATACATTTTCTTTATATTCATATCCTGAAATTTTCTTTTTCTACTTTCCTTTTCTTTTTCTTTATATTAGTCATTTTTACGTATATTCTTTTGCATTGTTGGCTTTTTTTATTTTCATAATCTTCATAATAATGTACAAATATTTTTGACAGTGGCATACAAATATTTTTGACAGTGACATTTATATGTCAATAACAATCATTTGAATTTCTCTAAATCTATAGCAGATATAATAATGAATTTATATTTATCGAAGAAAGAATTTAACGTTCTTTAATATAAGTATTTACATAAATTTTCGATAAATAATATTTAGATGATTTTTTTCACATACACACACGCACGAACGCACACACACACACGCACACACACACACACACACATCATCATCGTAAAAGTGTTATAATCGGATTCTAGGGACCTTAAAACGTGCTTATTCACTAAAATCTGGATATGCGATTTTTAGCATGAATTCAATGCAATATATTATGTTTCGATCATTTGTTTCATTTTTGACACTGATTTCTATACGACTACGATTTGAATTAACTTAATGTAAATGTAAGGCCTTATAACTTACAAAATAGTTTTGTGCTATTTTATTGAAATTCTCATGATAGCAATGATGACAAATTATTTAAATTTGTTAACATCCTGTATACTTTATTGGTTTTGTGTGTTGACCTAAAACTATCAAAAATCTGTCAACTAAATGATATCCAATGTTTTGTCTGTGAAATATGAAACCACAACGAATATATATTTGCAAAAATATTTGATTAAAAATGTTGATGAATTTCAAAAAGCGTGTGCATGAAATTAACTTTCAAATTGGCGAGTATATTGCCCGAAATTATCAATTCAAATGGGGACACGGAATTGAAAATTAATTTATTTTAAATTAAAACTTCAAAAACATTAATTACTAGGGTTGAAGGGTTAATATTTGAGCTCTCGGCACTCTGAAGTTCGACAGTTGTTGACAGGTCCGGAGAGAGCTTCGCTTCCACCAAATTTCATAAACAAATCTGATCTTGGCATGAATTTCATTCAGGTTAAAATACATTTTCATAAAATTTTACTAAGCTGTAAAACTTGACAATTTTATCTCGATGAGATCATAATTTCAAGATTAATAAAGCGAAAGAATTACTTTATAATTTGCATATTTCTCGTAATCTTTTCATACAATTTTGTTTATAGGTGTACCTACTGACTACTTGACATGTTACCAAGAAAGAAACACTTTTTACTTCCTTGCACATATTAAAGGAAGTAGTGTAATCGCGAAAAAAATCGAATTTCAGATTTCAACGAAAATATTCATTTTGACCATCCCTGAATACATTTTGACTAATTTCGTCGTGACGTTTGTATGTACGTATTTCGCATAACTCAAAAACGGTAAGCCGTAGAAAATTAAAATTTTGTATTTAGGACTACTATGACATCTAATTGTGCACCTCCCTTTTTGGTCATTGCATAATTTCCAGAAACAGTACTTTACTTGAAGCCTATAATAGATTTTAATGAAAAATTATTTTAAAATACAGGGTGTCTCACAACTCGCGCCCCAGACGAAACTGACACTTGCCGACGACAATAGGTTTCCAACAATTAGAAGAAAATAATTTGCGGCTGCTTGCATAACGGAGTTACAAGACTTTTTAATCCACCAATCCCGGAAGGATATCTTGAGGTGTGATGATATTATTACAAAATAAAACTGGTTGCTCGGTTTTAAAAATACTATTAGAGAGTTACAAAATTTGTTCGACTTACTGTAATTTTGACACTTTAGAGTTGACTTATCACTGTCAACAAATTTAGGTTACCGCAGTGTCATCCGAGATCATCATTTATATCGTACAGTGCATCGTATTGTAGCATCTGTGTAAAATGTGTTAAACGAAAATATTATTGTCATTTGAATTCTTTGAGATTAAAACAACAAATGGTGGTTCTAGAAAGAACCGTTTTTATTGTAATGCAATTTATACAATGGTAATAACACCCATGGAACGATTCAATCAGAGAAGATGTTCAAAATGTCCTCCGTTCATTTGTAAACATAATCGCGCCCTTCGTAACAGGCTCAATTTAGAGTCCATAATCATTTGTGGAGTAACTGTTGTAAAGGCCTCTTGAATTCGAACTCTGAGCTCCTCCTCTGTGTCAATGGGTTCTCTGTAAACGAAGTTTTTCACATGTCCCCAAAGAAAGAAATCCAAAGGATTTAAATCGGAAGACCGCGCGGGCCAATTTCGTGGACCACCACGCCCTATCCAACGGTCAGGATAGTGTTGGTCCAAAATTTCCCGCACTTCTCGACTAAAATGAGGTGGTGCCCCGTCGTGTTGGAACCATTCGTTAATACGAAAAACAAGTGATGGGAGCACCACCAGTTTCTTTTCGATTTGGCATAACTTGAGCGGTCTCATGTGTCCTTGCGATGGCTCTCAATATTACTTTATGATTCACAAGATTTCTATCCTCTCTGGCGTTACGTCCACATTCTCCGAAAATTATAATCATTTCTAAGTAATCAGCGGCTGAATACATGGTAAGAATTTGCCTTTTTTTATTCACCTTGTCAAATTTAATTTGACACTGACATTTTTCGAAAACTACAGTCTCCGGCACATTTTAAAGAAGATTTGATTTGTATAAAACCCTAGTAGCGTAAAATTACGGCAAACATACGTTAAAGGTGTAGGTCTCTGATTGGTCAATTTTAAGACGTCTTTTCTCGAATATCTTTTAAGCTAGATTTTTTTTCTTCGAAATTACACACCCGAGTGCAGTCTCGTGTTTCCTTATTCGCTCTGGGGCGCGAGTTGTGAGACAGCCTGTATAATCCAAAACTTTTCAAATTTAGTATATAAGACTTTTATGTCAACGGGAAAAACAGCAGATTTTAGTTAAAATTTGCTAACCGGAATTGATATCTTACCTGAAATTATTAAAAGTTTTTCTTGAATAAAATGGTTTTATTTTGATTTTAGAAATAAATGCTTCAAATAATAGTTTTAGAGAATTAAATTCTGTGCCTAGCACAACCAATATTATTAAATTAGCCCTTTATATGTAAATTTAAAAATTATATACTTTTTCGGAAGGTATTGTCCAATTGGCCACATAGATTATTCACGGGGTCTCGGGGCCACGTGCCTGAGTGTCAAATCTGGGGAACCGGGTTCGATCCCGACCGACGCCAAATATTTCGAATTTCAAATAGCACAAAATTGACCCCTGTGGTGCACTCTGCACGCCAACAATGAGTGCCCGTGAGGTGACGTCTGGTAAGCGCCCGCACGGTGCAAATATTTCATCATTACCGAAATCTGTGTACAAAACAGATTGGCACACCCAGCAATGGGTAATAAGCCGTGATGATATATTTATTTTATTTATTTTATATACTTTTTGGTTTTCGTAATAAAGCTTGCTATAAAAATTAATGTTAATGCCGTGGTTAATGTCAAATATGTGCAATTTTATAATTGGGTCTAAATTTCATGTTGGTCTTGCGTACAAGAAAGTCGTGTGGTGTCCACATCAGATTTTTTAAATACAATAAGAAAAAGGTCCGTAATTTTTTACTTTCGATCGAATTTGCTCCTCTGTAAAGTCAATAGTACAACGTGTGATAAAAATGTTAGTGTGCCACTGGCATCCAAATTTATAATGTGTTCCAAACCACACAAATACCGTATGTTATTGGTATTTATGGCTATTAGTTGTCACTTGCAAAATTGAAACGAACTACTACATGCACCTAGGGGGAGTCCTATATTACAGAAAATGTATAACACTACTAAGTACTTAATCATAATGTCCCATATGTATATTCTATGTATTCTGTTTTTACGGACTATAACTTCATCATTTTGTATAGGTAGGTACAACAAATATTTAGAAAATATAAAAGGTACTTTTTATAATTAGAATAAATTTGATACATATGTAAATAGTAAAAATCTGATGTGGCCAGCACATTACTTTCCGTCAGTTCTATATAGTTTGTACAAATTCCATCCAGAAAGTTCTTGCACAAGATTCCATATTTCAAATACATTACCTTCTGTCAGTGATATATATATTTTGTACAAATTCCATACAGAAAATTTCATGTATACCTAAGAGATTCTATATTTCAAGTAAAATTGCACTTGACGCTGACATCTGTCAATCAGCATTTTCTTAATATAGTAGCGGTTTGCAAGGTTATAGCATGGCTAGCTGCTTTATGAAATTTAATTTCTTTATATATTACCTTCCGTCACCTTTGGGTAAGGAAGGTATTGTCTTTGGTCAAAAAATTCGGTGGTGAGTTTTTGATGAATAAGCACGTTTTAGAGTCCCTGGAATAAGATTTTACTATTTTTACTATGATGTCTGTATGTATGTATGTATGTATGTGTATGTGTGACGATTTTTTCGGATCCGATAATACAAATACTACAATTTAAAAAATTCTAATTCTTTCGTATTCCTTTTTTTACATCTATGTGAAGAGATGATTAGATTTTGGTTATAATTACTCAACCGGAAGTACCGTAATTTTAAGATTTTAACAGTTTTTCTTGAAAAAACACTGTTAAATAGAGTTATCTGCGTACAAAGCAGACTGGCACACCCAGCAATGGGTAATAAGCCGTAATGATATATTTATTTATTTATTTATTTAAATAGACTTATCGGGTCCGAAAAAAATCGTCACACACATATACTTACATACAGACAGACATCATCGTAAAAATAATAGAATCTTATTTTAGGGACTCTAAAACGTGCTTATTTATCAAAAACTCACCACCGAATTTTCTGACCGAAGACAATACCTTCCTTACCTAAAAGGTGACGGAAGGTAAAAAATGAACGTCACGAGTCACGACTTCATGACCTTATGTATTTCCATAAACAAATATTTAATACCACTCCAGATATATAGGGTTGATGCATAAGTTCATAGCATTTTTGTGTTCCAGGACCTTAGAAAACAATTTGTTAGTCATTATGTCAACGTTGTTTTAATGTTATACTATTGTTTCATTATATAATCTTTAAATTTAAAAATGTGTGCATTCATTTTATGAATAAGTCAAGTAGAAGAAAACGAGCATTTGCAACATATCCTTTTATTTGAGTTTAACAGACAGTATCGAATGCCGCTAGAACCATTTGTGCCGTTTACGGAGACTACGGAAAGAACGCCATTAAGAAAAGTACAACTCGAAAATGGTTTTCTCATTTCAAGGAGGATCATTCTGGCTTGACAACTTCTTGACCAACGGATTCCTTCAGTCGTGGAATAAGAAAACTGCCAGATCGTTGGGAGGCAATCATAAACAAACAATGAAAATTTTGAAATTAATAAAAATGCTACGAACTTATGCATCAACGTGATATATAATTCTTGAAACAAATTTTATGGTTCTTAATTGAAATTATAATAATAATAAGTATGAATTAAACAAATTTTTTACATGATATTTGAAAGAACCATAAGCAAGAGATTTTAAATTTTCAGGTAAAGCATTATATAAAGATGGTGCTAGATATGAAAAGCTGCCTTGAATTTAGATTTTCTATAGGATGGTACTACGAACAAATATTTTATTCGTAGCGTATAATTATATTGCGTAGGAACTAATTTATTCGTTAAATAATGTGGAGTAGCAGTTAATTTTACTTTGTGTACGAGACAGAGATAGGAGGATTTCACGCGATCGTCTATGGTATTCATTTTAGCACGTATTCGGTACTGAGATATATAATCGTACTTACATACACCGTAAACAAAGCGTAAGCATGAATTCTGAAAAAGGGTAATTCTATTTTTTTCCGTCTGTGATAGAATAGGAATGGAGACGCAGGAGCAGTAGTCTAAAATCGGCAAGATTAATGTACTAACCAGACGTAATTTAACCTCGGTGCTTAAATCATGTCTGAACTGATACAAATGTCGCATTTTAAGTCTAGCAGCAGTAAGTTTCAAGTTTAAATGCTGCACAAATTTCAGATTCTCGTCCACAGTCAGACCTAATATTTTTACACAAGAAGAGGAACGCCATCTAACAGTATGTTCTGTGTTATATGTTTGTAATTACCTATAACAAGAAGGGATGATTTGTTAGCGTTTATTCTTAAACTGTTTTTGTCCACCCATAGCACAAATTTTTCCAGTTCGTCGTTAACTATATTAATTTGTTCATTTGACTTAAATGGATCAATGGATGCTTACTTATTATTATGTATTACTAGACTCAGAATTTTATAAGGATTAAATTTATTATAAACACAACACTTCATTCAATCTCTAAAATTTTGTGAAAAAAATTACGAATTTCTAACAACAAGATATCATTACTTATTTGCATTTGTGCTTTATGTAGGAGAACAAATGAAATATTTGGCACGAAAGAAAGTTGAAATATACTGTGCTAATGTATGTTTAGCTATGTAACAAGTGAACAGAGTGCGAATATGGGAGCTATTCATATTACTTAGGCCGGCGATAAACCTGCAGACTGGGGATAGTGCACAATTTTCAGCCAGCATTAAACATGATTTGTGTGCGGAGAACCAGAGAGAACATCTACAATATCAACGCACATCGCATATCGGAGCCTACTTCACCCGACATTCTTATAAAAACGAGCATCGTGTTATTAAAGTGATAACAGCCTTCTACGTCTCGTAAAATGTAAAAGTATTTTATGTAGTGCTATTTGAAATATGATCCTGAATGCAATACTGCTTTTTGTAGGTTTGCACTAGTGCAATATGCAATGTTTTATTGAGTTCTCATCTCAGTGATGGTGTTTTCAATAGATATACGTACTTTTTAAGTAATTGATATTTATAATTATTAAATGAAATTGGAAATTTGGATAGCAGAAATAATAAAATGATACGATATCTCTATTGTACTCGTATAATCTTTTACAGTTGTTTAAAAGGAACACCAAACACTACTAACCGAACTTAAGGGGATCGTCTAGTCCTCGGTCTACGCTTTTCCAAATGAACAAAAAGAGGGTCTAAATTATTGTTAATTATGCAAAATCTGTTACGAATATGTAACTTATTTTTATCATGTTATTAAAAAAATCTTAATATGTCTGTAAGTTTTTATATATACTTTAGCGTTGAAAACATACAAAACACGTCGCTTCTTACTAATTATGGTTATATTTGTCATTTATTTGTAATAAAATTTAAACACGCGCTGTTAAAAAACATGAAATTAGGTTCGAAACGTTTCAAAATTTTAAAATATTTATTCTTTATTCGAATAATTAACTTCAAAGCTAACCAAAAATATTGCAAAAACAAAACGTTAAAAACATAATATCAAGTTTTCTTAATAAATATGTTAAAAATGAGTAACAAATTCCTAACAGATTTCGCATAAAGAATTGACAGTTTTAAATGTTAATAAACTCCTATAACGTCATTAATATAAAGAATAAATAATAAAGGACCATGGTTAGAACTTTGTGGCACTCCAGTGGTGGTAATAAACGGTGTAGAACTGAAGTTGTTATACTATGTAGACAATTTATGATAATGCCCGCACGGTGCAAATATTACATTATTATCGATATCTGTGTACAAAGCAGATTGGCACATCCAGCAATGGGTGATAAGCCATGATGATATATTTATTTATTTATTTTATTTTAAATCATGGGGTCATACCACATTATCCAACTTTTTTTTTCTGAAACACTTAAAACTACTTACATAAATATATATTTTATGTCACATAAGTTTCTAGTTTTATGGAAATATATTTTTTAATTTTATATAAAATTTCAAATGACGTCATAATTTTGCGACCTTGTATTCTCTCGCTCTCCTACCTCTTGAACAGATCTATGCAGACGCTGACATTCATGTACAGTACGTGAGTATGTGTACAAAGTTATAACGTCACAAAGTCAGACTCAGAATGTTTAAAGGGAAAATCATGCATGAATAAATATATATATATATATATATATATATATATATATATATATATATATATATATATATATATATATATATATATATATATTTAGCTTTATTATTTGGTTTTAGAGACACTAAAGATGCATTCATAAATGAAAATTAGGTTTAGATTTATGGTTTGTATTTTAGATTTAAAGACTTTTGCCGCATATCATGTAATGACTCCATTCATACTTCAGAATTTAGGGTGTTTTAATCCAAATCATAAAGGTAAACATTGCAAGGTCCAAACTTTAGGTTTATGATTTAATTTGACGTCCCAAACTTCACCAATGAGAACGAGTCTGAAATGATATAGATATATACACCCATCTTTATTTAGTATCCACTTGGTGGATTCGGCTTTTTAAACAAATGTGAGAAGAACATGGAGACTGTCATAAATTAATTGCTGACATATTACCAATAATGCCAAGCGAATGACAGTTTTACGGCACAGGTGTCTTGTTGAGTACTGCTCTAGCGATATTTTAATCTTGTTTTTGAAGCATTTATATAGACGTCTGTACATATCAAAACTAATTTTCAGGTAATTTAAACTTACATTTATGAATGACTTACTTAAACCTAAACAAAAACCATAAACCCAATTTTCATTTGTGATGCACCTTAAATTCTGAAGTGTGAATGAAGTCTTAACATAATCTGCCGCCATAGTCTTTAAAACTGAAGTATATACCATAAATATAAATGAATGTACCTTTAATCAGTGCAATTGTGTTTATACTCGGATCTTGAACGTCCTCAATTTATTTTTTGACGGCGCCTATGAAATATTACGAAATAAGAATTTCTTTCCATCCCTTGTCCCTCAGCTCAAGACTCGTGCCCTGGACTGTACATTAGAATTAGGAAGGACAATAAAATGTAGTTTATGACGAAGAACATGATAGTACCAAAAGCTTTTTATAAAGTCAATATAAATAACTTCAATTTGAGAATGACTGTGATGAACCGAATTTAATGCTTATTCAGCTAAGAAATTGATCGAAACAATATTGAGTGGGATATAGTCGAAAATTTTAAAAAAAATATAGTATATTTGCTGTAATAGTTTCTCGTTCATGCATTTGAAATGTTTGCCTACTGGAGGAGAGTAAACGCTGAAAGCTGAAACGCTGTTCTGTTCTGTAACGTAGCGACCCCATGAGTTTTTATTTGGAGGATAATGTAACAGTTAGTTGGCGGTGAAATTACAGGCGTGTGTGGGCAGTACGCTGTAGTTTTCAATTATGCCGTAGCCGTGGTCTAGCGCTAGTGCAGCCGTCCGCCCATTAGGATTTCCGGTTCGCATAGCACTTACACCTGAATAATTTTCAATCCTCCAATCCTGAGTTTAAATTAAATTACTCCTTAATGAACATATCTACTAACCCCCAAAATATTTTCATCGCCAACTCACGGAAATTGTTTTCGACCAGGCCAGCAATTTCTAACGAAAACATTTCGGGCTAAATTGGTAAAATGTATTTCCAGAGACAGATGGAATACTCTCTTGAAGACCGACATTAATGAAAGGACTACCTGAAACAATATATTTTAAGTTCTTCAGGTTTGCTTGATGCCTGAAACTATATTATGCAATTCCCCTCCATTAAAAAGCGTATTTTCAGATATGTACTCATGAAATTTGCTTTGTACGGCTAGTGTTTGACCGAATATTATATTGCATTTTTCATTTTACTTTAGAAAATAGCGTTGGTTTAGATAGGGATATAAATTCTGCCCTTTGATTGGTCAGAATGCAAACTTAATTCACAAACAAAAAATCTGATGTGACCAGCACATTACCTTCCGTCAGTTCTATGTATTTTGTACAAATTTCATACGGAAAGTACCTTGCTAAATATTCTATTTCTTGTACATTACCTTCCGGCAGCTGCATGTATTTTATGCAAACTTCATACAGAAAATTTATGTCTTAAATTATTATTCTGTGACGTTTTCTATATACAGTGTAATGTATCTGCAGAAATAAAAGATTTATTATTATTATTATTATTTCTTGTACATTACCTTAAAGCAGTTGTATGTATTTTATACAAATTCCGCATACAGAAAGCAAAAGATCCTATATTTCCAGTAAAATTATAAGACACACACTATGTCAATTTCACTTGACACTGACATCTTTCAATCAGAATTTTCTTAAAATAGTAGCTGTTTTCATAGCTATAGCTACTTTATGAAATTTAATTTCTTTATAATTTTTTAACTCTATATCCATTTAATATTAAGTATAAAATGCAGTCAAATCGTATAGAGAATAAAATATTCTTTAATATTTATAATAACATTAAATGTGAAAAAATGATATTTAACATAGTTTTTTCAAGAAAAACTGTTAAAATCTTCAAATGAGGGTACTTCCGGTTGACCAATTATAACCAAAATCTAATCAGCTCTTCACATGGATGCAACGAAGAGGAATATGAAAGAATTATAATTTTTGGAATTGTAGTATTAGAGTTATCGCATTAGAAAATTTTGTCACACACAGACACACACACACACACACACACACACACACACACACACACACACACATACATACACACACACACACACACACACACACACACACACACACACACACACACACACACACACACACACACACACACACACACACACACACACACACACACACACACACACACACACACACACACACACACACACACACACACACACACACACACATACAGACATCATCGTAAAAATAGTAAAATCGTATTCTAGGGACCCTAAAACGTGCTTATTCATCAAAAACTCAGTACCGAACCGCGATCCTGAAATTATGTTTTGGTTACCTTACGGAACGCATAACCAGAACCTTGGTCACCGGTTAAGTTACGGAATATACTAAAAGTTTGATTTCACGAATTTAAATTATTTATTTAATGCATATAAAAACTGTTGGCTCTCAAGCGCCATCTACTATTTTCTTACTAGAAATGAAATATAGACAAATTCTCAAAAATCGTTGTCATTATGTAGTTTCATCTCAATGCGTACATTCCAAATACCGCGCCTAAATATATTTTTTTCGTTCTCGAGATATTAAACCTCAAAGTTAGGCCAAAATTTTCCTTAAAATCAGCCATACCTAACCCAAAAAGGGGTAAAATTACGAGCATGGAAATTTCACTTTCAATTTTTTATTGAAAGAAAATTAGAAACGGTCGAAATTTGCAAAAATCGCAAGAACATCTTCGATTTTTGATAATATTCAAGGGGTAACAATTTTCTTTTAATAAAACATGAACCAGTATTTTAAAAAACATAAATTTGGTATTCTTATATTTTTTTCCATAGAATCAAGGGTGTGTTTGCAGACAATTTTAATTTTTAATCCAACTTTGAAGTCAAATATCTCGAGAGTGAAAATAATATTTAAGTACGGTTTCAAAATTTGGAATATACAAGTTGAGAGTATAAATTTGTTAAAATCTTAAATATTTAGTTTTGGGCCATTTTTGGGTATAAGATCAATTTTCTTGCAAAATTTTAAAATATACATAAATACCAACCTGCTCGTGTAAATCAATTTTCAAGGGTAAATGTACAAAACTACACTTTTTATTGAAAGTAAAAAAATCTGATGTGGACACCACACGACTTCCTTGTACGCAAGACCAATATGAAGATGAAGTATAGACTCAATTATAAAATTGCACGTATTTGACGTAATTTGACATTAACATCTATTTTTTATTTTTTTTGTTATTTTTTGTCCTAATCCATAGCAAGCTTCATTACAAAAACCAAAAAGTATATAAGTTTTAAATTTACATATCTCGCTTATACAAAGGGCAAATTTAATAATACTTGATATACTAGACGCAGAATTTAATTCTCTAAAACTCTTATTTGAAGCATTTATTTCTAAAATCAAAATGAAACCATTTTATTCAAGAAAAACTGTTGACAACTTCAGGTAATATATCACTTCCGGTTAGCCTGTTTTAACCAAATTCTGCTATGTTATTTCAATTGATATAAAAGTATTATATACTAAATTTGAAAAGTTTTGGATTATATTTTAATATAGTTTTTCATTAAAATCTATTATAGGCTTCAAATAAAGTACCTTTTCTGGAAATTATGTAATGACCAAAAAGGGAGGTGCACAACTAGATGTTATAGAAGTCCTAAATACAAAATTTCAACTTTCTATGGCTTACTGTTTTTGAGTTATGCGAGATACGTACGTACGTACGTACAGACGTAACGACGAAATTAGTCAGAATGGATTCAGGGATGGCCAAAATGGATATTTCCGTTGAAATCTGGAAACCGAAAATTTTCGCGAATACAATACTTCCTTTACTTTGTACAAGGAAGTAAATATAAGGATCGTGTTTATTGTCGATATGTCGATCTGGTTTGTCAATGTTAGGCATTTCGATAAAGTGTTTGTCGGCTGCCCAACATATTCCGGAGGCATCTAACACTTGAGAATGACCGTTGTCGTTTAGATGTCCAGCTCTTTGACCGCAATATCCCTGTTGAAGTCTCGGAGCTAACACCCAGCCTGAATTGCGAAACTTTACCCATCTCCAGTGATTTAGAATATCTCTCTTTCTAGCTAACACAAGCTAAATTTCCGCTAAATATTATGCATAGCAACAGCGGACACTAATGGCTACATTCAAAATTGTAACATTATTGCTGATGGTTTCAAAGAAAACTATCAAATCAAAACTTGTGAATAGGTTATTCAATAAAGTTTCCTGTTTGCTGTTTGTTCTATTTATTTGTATTTTATTTACATAAAGTTTTCTGTGTATTCATATCGCAATTTATAAGGCCAGAGCGCTCTAAAATTGTATATTAGGTAGGTATACGACGACCACGATTCCATAATCAAAATGAAACGGCTGAACATTACGCAAATAATAAACAAGAAGCGTCAAGCATACTTAAAAATGGCATGTTAACGTATGTAACAAAAGTTTTGTGAAAAAGTTAAGACCTTTTTATCAAATAGAAACAAATTTTTATTGAAACATTCACATAAGGGTTTGTTCCTATAAACTAAGGATATAAGAAATTTTTTATAACACATATCTTTAATGCGAAGCAGTTTTTTAATATCTTGTCTCATTTGTCTGGACGATGTCAAGTCCCGGATCTTCAGAAATATTCTTGGCAGCATCTGGAGATTCGCTCAAGCTCGGCGGGCTGGACTGCAGTCTATTTGGTTACATTATTTCTTTTTCGAAATTTCAAATCATGTTTGACCAAAGTTCTGCTTACAATCTTCTTAAAATTCTAAATTGTCTAGTTAATTTGCGCGATGATCTTATCTTGAACACTTTGAATGACTCTGCTGATTTGATTTGGGGGCAAAATTTCGGGGCGCCTACTTTTTGGTAAATTAATACATACTACAGTTTCTTCACATTTCCGTATAGTTCTGTAAATATATATGTATAACATGTTTTGAAACTTTTTCTGGCATATTAACATGGTGTCATCTAGATTAGACCTTATATATATATATATATATATATATATATATATATATATATATATATATATATATATATATATATATATATATATATAACTTGGTTTCTTGTTTATAAATAACATTATTAAGGACCTCTGCAATATTGTCAGTATACAAACCATCATTTCCCTTAATTTCGAAGTTGCTTAGTCTTACTCGGCTCCATAAGGCCTCTGGATACATGCGTTGTGGAAATAACACACCGTACCAACACCTTATCTGCGAATTTGGCTTTTTGTTTATATCTGACATTATTAGTGACCTCTGCAATATTGTCATATATATATATATATATATATATATATATATATATATATATATATATATATATATATATATATACAGGGTGTCCCATAACTTCAGGTACATATTAGAAGGGCATATAGTTCTTAATGTCCTGATTACGGAACAAAAAGAATTTTTTCAAAATTCATATAATTAAGGGTAGTTCATTTAAGAAGAACATTTTTTGTACCCCTGGATACTATAATATTTAGAATAGTGAAATTAGTTATAACTATTACATAAAATAATTTAACAATGAAATTAATTTATGCAATTACGTAAAGCTTGGTCATACTAATTAAGTTTGGGAGATGTGTATGTAATGAAAAAAAACACACAACCTATTCAACCAGTGTCCCAAAACTGTTTCCTTCAAAAACCTCAACAACTAATTTTTGAATTTTGAAACAATTCTTTTTGTTCCGTAATCAGGACATTAAGAACTATATGCCCTTCTAATATGTACCTGAAGTTATGGGACAGCCTGTATGGGTGTTTATTGTATTTTGTCCACTATTGCTATCTCGAGAACTATAAGAGCTACGAGGTCGGTCAAATTAGCAAACAATTTCTATTTTATAAGACTGTTAAAATGAGCGAAACATTTTTTTTAACTAGTTCTCAAAATACAGGATGCAACTTGCTTATTTTAATTGGGACAGCCAATATACTTTTATATATTTGGAATCTACGTGAAATTACGAATTCAACAATATGTTTGAAGCGAATTTTCAATGAAGCCATAAATTATAAAAACGTAAGAGAAAATTATGAATAATTAACCATATCAGGTAGGCTGTGATTACAAATTGATTATTTTTTTAACAATGCATAAATAAATATATCATCACGGCATATTACTCACTGCTGGGTGTGCCAATCTGCTTTGTACAAAGATGTCGGTAATGACGATGACATATTTGTACCGTGTGGGCGTGTACCAGGCGTCACCTCACGGGCACTTATTGCTAACGTGGAGAGTGACCCACAGGTGTCGATTTTGTGCCATTTAAAATTCGAAATATTTGGCGTCGGTTGGGATACATTTGACAAAAATAACTTACTATTTAAACAATTTACTTCAATATAATCTCAAATGTTTTCAGAGCATGCCTGGGGTAGGATTCTGTTTCTGTAACTCGTCCGTTAACCAACGGTACCGTTATCACTATAGCAACGTATTTTTTATAAGATGATTGGCATATTTACGTCACAGTTGTCAAATAAAAAGTTATTTTCTATGTAACCATAGTGATAAGGTACCGTTTAATAACGGACGAGTTACAGAATCCTACCCCTGATACCATGGCTTAGCAGGTTAATTAATTAATAATTTCCTCTTAGGTTTTTGTAATTTATTTCTTCAACAAAAATTCACTTCAAGCATATCGTTAAATTCGTAATTTTACGTAGATTCCTATAAAAATATATAGGGTGTCCTATTTAAAATAAGAAAGTTGCATCCTATATTTTGAGAACTACTGGTTTTAAAAAAAATGTTTCGCTCATTTTAATAGTTTTGTAAAATAGAAATTGTTTGGTAATTTTAACCGACCTCGTAGCTCTTATAGTTCTCGAGATAGCAATAGTGGACAATATGAAATGAACATCCTGTGTAATAGCATTTGGAACGAAAAAATTTCTCAAAACTTTCGTTACATACGTTATGCTTTTTTTATCGCTGGTAAAACTTTCAATTAAAACACAAAATATAGCATCGATATTATAAGTTAAAATTTACACGTGTCAATTTTTCGCTGCAACATTTTTCCGTTTTATCTGACAGTTAATTTAAAAGCAGATTGGCACACCCAACAATGGGTAATATGCCGTGATGATATATTTATTTATTTTATTTTATTTAGAATTTAATCAATGATGAAAATACGGGAACTAAATGTGTCAATTGTATATTTCTTCTGCTATCATTAAATTTTGCGTTCCATTATTTTGTAATTCCAATTTTCTTGTTTTCTAATTATTCTCCTTTCTCCATTTTAATTATGTGAAAAATTGCGAAAAAACATTCTTGCCGGCGCGAACTTAATTACTAGCTTTAAATTTACAACACTAGGATCGTATCTCCACCTTTCGTAGCCCTATTTCCAAAACTTTCCGATCCTTCGTCGACGCTTTGTTAATTACGAATAATGTGTGCGTTAGTCCCGTAACGACCTTTCTCTCGTCCTATCACGAATCACGGCTTCCCAGGACAGAAAGGAGAGATGAACATAGATACACGTAAAACAGAGATTCCCAAGGGTTCCGAAAGAGACCGCAGAGGTTTTTATGAGTCTTTTATATATTTGGAAGGAGCAAATAGAATTTCTAAATAAAATTTATAAAAACGTGATTCGCACTTCAAGAAGAAAGATCTGGTGGGTGTATGTTTCGTTGCCTAAGGGGAAATCTTTCTTACAATTCGACTAGTCATTTAGAAAAAGCCTATGCATATTATGAAATAAGAAATAGTATATCACATCCGAAGAACTTTCAGCGTACGCCTAACATTAGATTTTGAGGGACATTTAAATCATTTCTCGGACATTCCTGATTCCTGTACATTCTGCATTGAAGTTTGCCCTCATTTTGGGCTTCCCATCTTCCATCGAAAACTTTTCGGGATAAAAGAGCCCAAAAATATTCTATGGGACGAGCCTGGGGCAGGTTAGGGGGACTGTCGTTTCGCGGGACAAATGGTATGTTTTGTTCTGTTGTCCAATTTTTAGTTTGTATATATATAGAATGTAAGGTCTTGTCGGCTCTGGTGGCTCAATGGTTAGAGCAACGGCTCTCAGTCATGAGTATGCTAGGGGTCCTGGGTTCGAATCCCACTAAGGCATGGATGTTTGTATATGTAAACCTCTCTGTAATTGGGATTTAATCGAGGATTTAATCTTGTTGAGAGGTTTTTTTTAAAAAAATTATTAGGGATCTCGGAAATATTGTCAGTATAAAAACCATCATTTCCCTTTATGTCGAAGTTGCTCAGTCTAACTCGGCTTACATAAGGCCCCTGGATACACGCGTTGTGGAAGTAACTCACCACACCAACACCTTATCTACGAACTTGGCCTTTTGTTTATATCTGACATTATTACGGACCTCTGCGATATTGTCAGTTTAAAAACCATCATTTCCCTTAATTCGAAGTTGCTCTGTCTTATTCGGCTTACGTAAGGCCTCTGGATACACGCGTTGTGGAAATAACGCACCATGCCAACATCTTATCGGCGAACTTCGCTTTTTGTTTATATCTGACATTATTAGGGACCTCTGCGATATTGTCATATATAATATCATAAGTGGTAAATTATGCCGGAAAATTTCAAGATTGTTACGAGAGCTGGTTGACTAGCAATTTATTGAGTGCCATTGACATAAAAATCACAAGTTGTCAAACGAGTGATTTTTGATCAATGTCACGAGATAAATTGGCAACAGGCTCGAGTAAAGCATTCGGAAAATTTTTCCAGGATAAAATTTAACCACGAATGATATTCGGATGACTATTTCCAAAATAAAAATCAGGCGATCATTTATATATATTTTTTTCTTGACAAAAATCTTCTAATTTTTATTGTGTTTTTAGGTGTTATATTTAAGTTTGCCTTTTCACCGTTTTAAATAGATTCCTGTCCGAATCGACTCGTTTTTAATAAAAGCTGATAACACTGAAAATATACACACTTTGACAGGTATGTAAACAATATGTTTCTAAAACGTCAAAAAAAATCGCTTATCAAAACTCACTTACTTCTAAAAATACGACATCGTATTGGCTTAAAGGGTGCGTTAAATTTTTGTTACGGTGTTTTGTCGAAATGAAACTTGGTAACTAGGTAGAATCCTGAATTTGGATTGGCATATAAGTTTATGAGTGAAATAGTCAGTTTAAAAACCATCATTTCCCTTAATTCGAAGTTGCTCAGTCTTACTCTGCTCACATAGGGCCTCTGGATACACGCGTTGTGGAAATAACGCACCATACCAACACCTTATCTGCGAATTTGAATTTTTGTTTACATCTGATATTATTAAGGACATCTGAAATATTGTCAATATTAAAACCATCATTTCCCTTAATTTCGAAGTTGCTCAGTCTTATTCGGCATACATAAGGCCTCTGGATACACGCGTAGTGGAAATAACGCACCATACCAACACTATCTGCGAACTTGGCTTTTTGTTTATATCTGACATTATTTCGGATCTCTGCAATATATTCAGTACAAAAACCATAATTTCCCTTAATTTCGAAGTTTCTTAGTCTTACTCGACTCACATAAGACCACTAGATATACGCGTTGTGGAAATAACGCACCAAAGCAACACCTTATCTGCGAATTTGGTTTTTTGTTTATATCTGACATTATTAGGGACCTCTGCAATATTGTCAGTATAAAAACCATCATTTCCTTTAATTTCGAAGTTGCTCAGTTTTATTCGGCTTACGTAAGGCCTCTGTATACACGTGTTGTGGAAATAACGCACCAAACCAAGACCTTATCGGCGAACTTAACTTTTTGTTTATATCTAACACCATTAGGTGCATCTGCAATATTGTCAGTATAATAACCATCATTTCCCTTAATTTCAAAGTTGCTCAGTCTTATTCGGCTTACATAAGGTCTCCGGATACACGCATTGTGGAAATAACGCACCATACCAACACCTTATCTGCGAATTTGAATTTTTGTTTACATCTGATATTATTAAGGACATCTGAAATATTGTCAATATTAAAACCATCATTTCCCTTAATTTCGAAGTTGCTCAGTCTTATTCGGCATACATAAGGCCTCTGGATACACGCGTAGTGGAAATAACGCACCATACCAACACTATCTGCGAACTTGGCTTTTTGTTTATATCTGACATTATTTCGGATCTCTGCAATATATTCAGTACAAAAACCATAATTTCCCTTAATTTCGAAGTTTCTTAGTCTTACTCGACTCACATAAGACCACTAGATACACGCGTTGTGGAAATAACGCACCAAAGCAACACCTTATCTGCGAATTTGGTTTTTTGTTTATATCTGACATTATTAGGGACCTCTGCAATATTGTCAGTATAAAAACCATCATTTCCTTTAATTTCGAAGTTGCTCAGTTTTATTCGGCTTACGTAAGGCCTCTGTATACACGTGTTGTGGAAATAACGCACCAAACCAAGACCTTATCGGCGAACTTAACTTTTTGTTTATATCTAACACCATTAGGTGCATCTGCAATATTGTCATACGTAATATAACAAGTGATATGATTATCATCGATGATATTCTCGAGTGAAACCGAGTTGCAGATTTCACGAGTCCGAAGGACGAGTGAAATGTGCTGCTTCGGTTTCACGAGCAATATCTTCGATTATTAATCATATCACGAGATTATATTTAATGAGAGAATATAATGAATTTTTGTGACACATTGTGTGTAACTTTTAATATATTGTATTACAACATGGTTAATTTGACAATTGCCTTATTATTTTCATCGTAGTTGATATCATCCCAACGATTATTGCACATTTTTATACTCAAAATTAACTGTCAGTGTCAAATAAAGAAAACAAATCCCTTAGTAACGAATATAAATAAGGTGATAATTTCTTTGTTTTTTATCATCGCTGTGATAGACATGTAACTAGGGAGATTCTGAATGTTGATTGGCGAAAAACATGTCACGTGACTTATGAATTATATTCTCAGTATAATAACCATCATTTCCCTTAATTTCAAAGTTGCTCAGTCTTATTCGGCTTACATAAGGTCTCTGGATACACGCATTGTGGAAATAACGCACCATACCAACACCTTATCTGCAAAGTTGGCTTTTTGTTATTATTGACATTATTAGGGATCTCTGCGATATTGTCAGTTTAAAAACCATCATTTCTCTTAATTCGAAGTTGCTTAGTCTTATCCGGCTTACATAAGGCCTCTGGATACACGCGTCGTGGAAAAAACGTACCATACCAACTCATCTGCGAACTTGGCTTTTTATTTATATCTGACATTATTGGGGACCGCTGCAATATTATCAGTATAAAAACCAGCATTTCCCTTAATTTTGAAGTTGCTCAGTCGTACCTGGCTCACATAAGGCCTCTGGATACACGAGTTGTGGAAATAATGCACCATGCCAACACCTTATGTGCGAACTTGGCTTTTTGTTTATATCTGCCATCATTAGGCAC
Organism: Harpalus rubripes; assembly: GCA_963082715.1. NCBI lineage: Eukaryota > Metazoa > Arthropoda > Insecta > Coleoptera > Carabidae > Harpalus > Harpalus rubripes. Next base: position 18,128,784 of record OY720449.1, read on the forward strand.
CTCTGCAATATTGTCAGTATAATTACATCATTTTCCTTAATTTCGAAGTTACTCAGTGTAAAGTTCAACAAATCGATGTAAATGTCACCCGAAACCTAATGCTAGTTGCGCCTTGTGGAAAAATATAGTCCTCTTTATTTAATTTGAGGTCATAATTTTGTTGCTTATGAAACTGTTAACTGTTTACAAAACTTTAAGTAAACGCATTTTGTTTAAATTTGTGCCATAACTTATGAGACATGACATGTGTTAATTACGTCTATCTTTTTGGGACATCACATCTCATTATTCGATATTATTTTATTTAATCAGGCTGTAAACATTTCAATCCAATTGCGTAGTTTCGCTTGAAAACTTTTGTTGTTTGATTCTTCCAATTTATTGACTGCATTCTACCTGTTTTGTTAAACTCGGTTCAGAAAATTATGTGTTTAAAGCAACCCTACATTAGTTTCGCAAACTCAGACATAAATATCCACGTTATCTCTTGAGGGTAGCGTAAGTGCTAATGAATATTACAAAGTCTATGTGGACAAAAAGCTTGAGAATCGCTGGTGATCCAGCGTGAAGGTCGTAGTTCACGGACAGTAGACGCAGACGCGGTCTCCTGTGTTCGCTCTCTTGCCCCATATTCCTTTCCAAGAGCCCAGCTCGGTCGGGAAATAAATACAACGCTAGTATGTTTATCTCATACTTCAGCATCATATAAATTATATCAAAAATGTATGAGGGATTTTGATCTACTACGGGAAAGGGTATAAATTTTTTCGCTATAGATGATATTATTATGAGGTGCATAAGCTCTTAGCCTTTTTATTGATTTAAAATTTATTTATTTTTTAATAAAAAATATCTGGTGTGGCCAAGACAATACCTCCCGCCATGTACCGCCCGAGTGACAAAAAATATTAAGCTAATCCTTATTTTTGGATTAGCGAATTTTACTCTAATTTTGCCAGTTTATTTCTTAAAATTTAGTCTAATCTAATCCAAGTAACTACCTCTTTTCATAATAAAATGAAGATTAAATTTTAAATACCGGGATAAAATAGAACTCACAAACCCAAAAATGAGACTTAGCTTCAACTTTTTTGCGAATCATTAATTTTTATGAATCTAAATACATACCTACATATTTACATATGCTGTATTGATTTCCTTTCCTATTGTTCTATTTACTTTTTTCTTTTTAGAACGTTACTATTATTAATTTGAAATGATTAGTTCTGTGACAGTGACATTTATCTGTCAGTTACATATATTTGAATAACTGCGCAACCACGGCGCGTTGTTTGTGTAAAGCGTAGACTCCGGGATTTAAATTATAGATAATTTTATAAATCTATCCATAAAATATATAGAAAAAGAATTAATCCAAATCTGTAGAAAATTTAATAATCTTTAATTTTTATAATAACATTAATCTCGAAAAAATAACATTTCAAGGTATTTTTCGAAGAAAAGCTATTTTGAGCTTCTAGTAAAGTGCCATTTCCGATTATCCGATTTTCACCAAAATCTAATGGGCTCTTTCCATTACAGAAAAAGTTCGAAATACAAGGTTTCAAAATTTTCTGAGTGATAGTATTTGAGTTAGAGTGGAAGATCCACACATATACTGAGTGTACATGCAGTTTTCAAACCGTTTTCAAAACGTTTATAGTTTTGAAAATGCTATGTATACAGTGGCAAAACGGTTTTGAATTATCTCAAACCAAAACTAAAATTCAGGAGTTTGACTTGGAAACTAGTTTCAAAACTACTCATGTAAACTCTTAAAATTCAGTTTCGATATTGCGCATGCGTATATAGCATAACGTTTTTGTCGTTTTGTGTTACTATCCTACAAATAAACTGACAGTTGTGCAGTTTTAATGCGTACAAGTAGAAAAATAAATGGAATAATAGCAAAACGAAAAATTTGGAGTAAAAGAATCTGTCACTTACATCGGTCAAATGCGCATGTTTTCAAATCCATCTGAAAACTTGTTTTGAAAATTGCATGTAAACAATTTCGCGTTATTTTGACTGAAACCAATTTTTAAACTGCTTGTAAACGTAGTAATACACACAGACATTTACTGAGTTTACAAGCAGTTTTCAAACCGTTTTCAAAACGTTTTTAGTTTTGAAAACGCCGTGTATACTGTGTCATAACGGTTTTGGGTTCTCTCAAATCGAAACTAAATTTCATGGGTTTGACTTAAAAACTAGTTTCAAAATTACTCATGTAAACACTTAAAAGTCAGTTTCGATATTGCTCATGCGTACATAGTATAACGTTTCTGTCGCTTTGTGTTACTTGGTGTTAGTAACCTACAAATAAACTGACAGTTGTGTAGTTTTAGTGCGCGGTGGTACAAAATAGAAAAATAATTGGAAAAATGACAAAACGAAGAATTTGGAGGATCTGTCCCTGGCTTCAGCCAAATGCGTATGCGCCGAAACTGTTTTCAAATCAATTTATAAACCAGTTTTGAAAATTGCATGTAAACAGTTTCGCGTAATTTTGACTGAAAACTGAAACCATTTTCAAAACTGCATGTAAACGTAGTAATTATCATGAAAATGTTAAGATTGGATACTAAAATCTTACCAAGGATAGCGGAAGGTAAAAATTAAAAAAAAAAAAACTGGGAAACCCCTATTGTTTTCCAAGGCACTCTTACCCTAGAAACCAAAAACTCTAGAACTTATGTATCAACCCATTACAAATCGAGGTAATATGTTAGCCACATAAAATTTTTTACATTATCGGATCTAATTTGCTGGACAGGAGCGTGACGGTCATTCCGTCGTCCTCTAGTCTTCCCCCCTCTCCCGCACATATTATTAATTCCCATGGAAGGAAAGAGGGATCAGAATTCCAAAGCCGCCTACGTCTCGAACAATATCGCTGCTAGGATGCTATTCCACCAAAGAAAAGAAAATTAATGTTCCGAGACCTACGACCAACACTTTATAACATTATCATTACGCTAGATTTGTGTCGCGTTATTCTTCATCGAAAAAATGGATAAATCAAATTTTAGCTTTAATGTCACTCCAAAAGGCATTCATCATAAGGGACGAAATTGTTTATCAATAGCAACACTTGTATAGACGCCTTTATATCATTAACGAACGGAGTATCTTATAACAGTTATTTAAACTTTTGAAATACAATTTTTAATTTTTCCTATAGCTGATGTTAAAGTGTGCTACTCAAAATACTAGATAAAGTAGCACTTTAACTGAGAGGGTAGATAAAGTATTATTTTAATAGCCCTGGTAGATAACAGATAGGTATTTATACACCATCAAGTAAGTTAAAATAATGTTTATTAATGAAAAGAAACTTTAAACAACGAGCCCGTAGGACGAGTGAGTTAAATTCTTTGAGTGAATATACATTCTTAACTCACAATACAATGTTTTATCCAATTTAGGCCCGGTATTTTCACTTCCAAATAAAGTTTGAATAAGTATTCGTTAAATAAATTTATTCTATGTATTTGACAGAAACAAATAGCTATCTGTCGAATAACTTAAAGGTTCGTGAATTGGTAGTCTTGCAGAGTGATTTTGTGTTAGTATAGAAGGATAAAGTTTGGCGTAGCCATTATAGGCATTTACGAAAATTCTACCGGTAGATACCACATCTACCGATTGCGTTCGAAAACACGAATAGTTACCGTTACTGTGTTCGACAATTGTACCATATCTGTCAGATCCATCTACCGGATCCATGATTTGTGGGTCGAGTAATTCAGCCGGTAAATGCGGTAAATAGAGAATCTCACCTCAAAAAAGGTATTGATACCAAGCGAAGCGCGCGCGTTAATAGTGAAAATGTGTTCAATGTGGAAATGGGAAGTAAGATTGTGCTCAGTTTGTTAACTATGTCAAATTTCAAATCTGTTTCGAACTTTCAAATTTTGTCATAGATTAGAAATCTATCCTGTTTACCACTTGCGTTCTTAAAATATCGATTCCGGTAGCTGTAACCTGGTAAACAGCTGTTTACCGATATATACCTGTAACAGTTTACCGGTAGAATTTTTGTAAATGCCTAATAAGCATACAAGGATGAAATGTGTCAACATCTTTTGAATCTGATCTGTAGTTGTCAAGATTTTGTTGACATATTCAATATCATCTACATTCTTCTGCATTTTAGCCCCGGCAGACTGTAATTTAACAAGTGTACCATATAATGCAGCAATCATATGCGGTGAACGAGATATGTATAATGTATATTGTAAAATTGTCCTTGTACTTTTTATATATTCCTTTCAGTTCGAAGTAAATGTTGCAGTGCATTTGCGACATTCTTGTCCCAACATAACGGTGCAGATATATGATGGAGATATATTTCTGCACCGTTATCTTGGAACATTTTTGTAACATAGGGAAAATAGGATGAGCATGAGCGGTGTCTATAGTTTAGAAGGTCGATGGTCATCGTATTCAACAAAAGTATCCAAAATTCGAAAATATTTTCCAGCGTCAAATATCAGGATCTTTATAATAATTTACCTATTCACTGTTTGAAATCAAATACGATCCCCAAGACTCCCAATATGTAATAATAAATTGATCACAGTTTATTTTCATAATCAGTATCTGTCAAAAAATTCCTTCATGTATGCGGTTATATAGCTGTGTGATCGATTTTTCAGAGTATTTATAAATTCATAGTTCAAAATATCATAATCATCAAAAATATTTAATATATCCATTTTGTTGAAAACCTACACTATGTGGAAATATAATGAACTTACGAATAAACAGGTTATTCGCTACTCGACTACCGAACAATTTATTCCGCGAATAACAGATGTTATTCTTTCGAATAAATTTATTTGAAAGTGAAAAGACAAAAAATAATACCCGAAGGATAAATTTATCTAAACCTTTATTTGAAAGTGAAAATACGTGCCCTTAATAAATATAAAATAATAAAAACCATTATAATGTTTAATTTTGACTAAATAAAAAAAAACTAATCAATTAGTAGCCTGTGCATAACAATCGTCGTTGATTGACGTCATATAGAATGAAAGTGATTGATCTATCTGATAAAGACTGTGATGAAAGTTATTTAAATGCATTATTTATTGCAGTGAGTTAAAATTCTGTAAGTGATTTTTTTTTAATTCGCTAGCAAATAAACAATTTCTTACAATTGTTGCTATGGAGTTAATACTGACAGTTAAAACGTCAAAACTTAATAAAACACTTTCATTTTTATTTATTTACATACAAAATCCATAATAAATAATAAATCACATCACATACAGTAGTGACATACTGCGACTTTAAAATTGTGTTTATTTATAGTTGGTATTTTTTATTTCTTCTTTTTAACATCTGTTATAGAAAAATTTGAATTTTATACACGCCGATAAAATTAATTTATCGACTCGCGAAAAATAATTAACTCTCGAAATCTCTCGTGAATTAAATTTTCCGCTCGTCGATAAAATATAATTTTATCGTTTTTTTATAAAAAATAACTATTTTTGACACATTACCTGGAAAATAATTTTACAGTTTTATTTTGAGACGGTATTTAAATACCGAATAAAAAATAATATTTTAATAAGCGAAATTTAATCACTTTGTTATTAAATTGATATGAATATAATTTTTATTTATTTTGTTTTATTTTTTATGAATTTGGAAAATTAATTAAAGTAAATGGGTTATTAAAAATGAAATCCTATACGCTTTTAAAATAAACAATTAAAAATATTTCATATGAATAATTAAAAATAAATAATTGTATTAAATTTCAATATAAAAATCTTTTTCCTTATTTATGTGCTTATGAAAACAGAACTTCCATTTTACCGCGTATAAATTCAGGAATTCAATTGAGCTTACAGTAATCCATATTTCAATGTAAATTAGTTGATTCCAGATCAGATCAGATTTTTCAAAAGTGATTTTAGGGATTGAATAAATCTCTTTCATCGCTTGAAAATCGTCTCTTCCATACAAATTTTTTCGACGCGCTTGAGTCACAGCCGTGAATATAATTTTTATATAAGTCAAATTTCGGAATTATATTTGAGTATTTGCTGTAAGGTGACGTGTACAGATCTATTTAATCAAGTACGAACATCGCCCATTGCTTCTAGGGTTGGCAAAAATCATGATTTATTTTTAAAAAATCAAAAATCAATGATTTTGTTAGAAAAATCAAATAAATCATGATTTTTTAATTTTAAAGATGTTTTGGTGTTATTGCAATTTTTAATTGTATTAAAAGCAACATAAATATTTTAATTCATGAACGAAAACGAAATCTGCCATAAAACCCCAAAGAATGCATTCGAATTTTTGCTTATACGTAGTATATAACACGCCCACGCGCGCCTGTTTAACTTTTACCGGTTTCAGGATATTATTCCATTGTTTACATGTACAAAAGTAGGCTGGTAACAAAGTAATAACTGCATCTGTATGGTAATAGATATTATTACCATACTGACTTGTCAACCACAGTCTACAAAATGAAAATAAAATAAAATGAAAAAATAACGCTCTTCATTAATACATGCAGATAACGTTAGCTTATCGTTCTAAATACGGTCTACTTTATTCTAAAGTAATAAACATGAGCTATAAAGCATATAATTTGAATATTTGTCATATTGACATATGTCAAAATGATTGTTCTGTTAACCATAGCAATCTAAAAGTAGCATTAATGAGAAAATTTCAAAAAATGATATATATCAATAATACCTAATTTTCTGAATCCGATAAACTATTGAACAAATTACGGATGTTATTAATCATAAGCCTTAAATGTTTTAAAATCCTCTCTCTACGAGCTCGGATTTTAAACTTACATCAGCGGCAGTTATGATGTGCATAATATTCCTAGGTATGTTAATAGCTACAAACTTAAACCATGCCTTCCTAAATAAAACAAGTCAAAATATGTATTGCATGGCACTCTGTAAAAAGCTTAAAACGGATATTTTATTTTACGTTAATAAAATTAAGCTCATTTGATGCAGTATTTAATTCTGAACATTTTTTGTATTTACATTTTAGTTCTAAAATGAATAAGGCAGAATTTACAAATATTTAAAATCTTTACCATTGTATTTCCTATGGTCCATAAAAAAGTAGACACCCGGTATATATGTATATATTTTTATATTATATTATCGTAGTAGAATTTTCTTTTAGTTAACTCTGTAGGCATCTAAAATAATTTTAAATTGATTTTCTGACAAAAAATGTATTATTTTATCAAATTTCATTTAAATCAATGATTTTTTTTTTTAAATCAGTTGATTTAAACCATGTCAACCCTGATTGCTTTTTTCCTAGTTTTGAATCGTCGTGTTTTTCTTCTCCAAGATCATCAGTATTACCTTATCCCAGTTGTCTACAGGTCTTCCTCGGTCTCTGTTTTCCACCAAATTTGTCATCCATATTTGTCTGACCGGTCTATCTTCGTTCATTCTGATCGTATGGTCCTATCAAGCTAGCTGTCTGTCATCAATAAAATACATAAAAATATATAGGCGATGTGCACATTTTGAGAAAATGATACAATTTACAATTTTATTTTGAGTGTTTGCTGTTATATATGAATATTATTCGTCATAGTATATTGAAATAAATAAATTATTTAAAATGTTATATGTGATTCAAAAAAGTCAAAATACCGGCGAAGGATCTTTGACAGGAAATATAATGTTTTTCAAACGTCGTAGAAATGGCATTTTTTGTGACTTGATTCACAAGGTAGAACTTTCATTTCTACGCCGCTGGAAATTTCTACGCCGCCGGAGTAGAAATAGCTAATTTCTACGCCGGCGACGTAGAAATAAGATAAATAAATATCCATAGCAACTACATAGAATTAGCGAAAAAAAAGAAAAGTAGTGCGTTTGAAAAAAAAAATAATGTGTCATTCGGAATAAAAGTGTCTTTGTGTGCCTCGCATGCAATTGTCCGACTCGCTTCGCTCGTCGTGCAAACTTCCATGCTCGCCACACAAAGTATCACTTTTACTCCTAATAACACAATATACTATTTTCTCATATGTGATTTCTGTAAACCATTTTATCATACTTAGTTTTATATTATAATTTATAATATTAGTTAAATATTATAAGATGCACAATACATAGAAATTGCGATTAAAGAGTTGGAAAACTTGGATGATTGGAAAAAAGAAAGTTTCTGCAACGATATCAGTGGATGATGTTAGCATCTTTCTTTTATATTCGCAATAATTAACGAATATTCTTCATTGAAAATATACCAGGCTCTAAGTGCAATTTTTATATAATTCATTGTTTCAATCATACGACTATTGTTTGAATTTTGTTCATACAATAAGTATCTTTTACAATGAGAAAATATGTAAATCTAAAAGAATTTTTCATGTTAGTAGAAGATATCTGTTGAAAAGTTATTTTCTTAAGCATATATTCCTCATATAATATTCTAGGAAAATGATAAAATTTGATACTTCAATCGGTAATTTTGTCCTATCATTATTTTGACATAAAACATAACCTTATTGTAACGTGGAACGCCCGCCATCGCCGTCGTTGTCGCCGCCACTGTCTCAGCCGCGTCGCAGCAATGAGCGAGTGTCTATTTATAGCGATGACGCAATCGCGCTAGTAGCCAGACGAGTCGCGACCTGTTTAATTACTACCGGTCGCCTGAACCTTTTGCGTTCATTGTTACCATGTGTTCGAATTTTCTAGAGCTTTTCTAGATTGTAATGGCAGCTGTTAGAGAGTAAAGCGTTAGTGAAAAGCACTGCAGTATTGTAGTGAGCGTATGCAGTTGGTGTCGAGTAGGTACTCGGGAAGTTACTGGTATATTGGGGTAGCTGTGGATGTGAATACTCGGTAGTGTTGACGAGTATTGGGAAGTTATAGTGTTCAAGGACAGTAACAGCGAGTCAGGAAATTACTGGTATACTGGAATAGCTGTTAAAGAGAATACTCGGTAGTGTTGAAGAGTATTGGGAAGCTAGGTATACGGGGACAGTAACGACAAGTGGAAGTGAATACTCGGCAGTGGTGTTGAAGAATTGTGGTATACGGACAGTCGGCGATACTGAGGCTGTGGGAGTTAGACACAGAGTTACATAAATAAACAGATAGTGTTGTGAAAGAGGGTGACTTCTGTCCGAGCAGTTGAATATATAGACGCTGTTGAGTCAGTTGAGTATACAGACGCTGTGGAGGTCGGTAGGCGGACAGTTGAACGTGATATAAGTATATAGTGATATAAATATAGGGATATAAATATCGCGTAAACAGTCTACAAGAGTCTGCAACAGACCGGCAGTCTAATATTGAAACGCGTAGTGAAATAAATTAATTGCAATATCGTGGATATAAATAGTAGTGTTAATTGGTTATATAAATAATGTTAGTGTTATCTAGTTAATTATAGTTTTAGTCTTAATTAGTTTTTAATAATAATATTAGTAATAGTAACTTTTATTATAGTTTAATAAACACTTAATTTTAATTAATAATAATTCTCTTATATTTACACTCCACCCAAATAAATAAATAAATAAATAAATAAATAAATATAAAAACGTTACATTATGTTTCAATGAGTAACCACCGTTGTCATTTTTGTCCGCTGTCGGCGCTGACTACTTTTGTGCATATCGCCTATACTCGTAATTATAGTTTTTACCTCACAAATTATCATTCTGAATTATATATTTCAACATTAGTGTGTTCATCAACCTACATTATAATTAATATTTCAATTAAGAATTTATAAATAATTTATTAATCACATTAATAAATTATGAAGCGCTGCCACCATTTTTCAATCTGCCATATTTTGCTTGAAATTAATGAGAGATCTGAGATAAATTTACATGCATTCTTGAAAATCTATTGTAAATACATGTATCCATTTATTTTCCAATATATAAAGTATGTGATGGTATCAGAGGCAGGAAAACCCAACGCAGGTCGGAAAATTTCCATTGCATCGCCCCTCAACTCTTTTGGGTATAGCAAGTTATGGAAGGGGCAGGAAAATACCTCTCGTACATAAATTTAGCGGAGTATCTGCATACCAGAAGGCCGTATCCGTACGCCTCCGCTATAATAAAGAAACAAATTCTGCCGTGTTAAATAAATAACCTGCTGGTATTAAAGCTCCCAGTAGCTATGATGAAAACCCGATTTTTTAATTAAAATGAAGAGAAAACGTTGAATTATGTACTCATATAATGAGGTTTTTATTTTCTCTTTGATGTAAACATAACGTTGGTACCTACTGCACAAATATTTAATTACTGTTGGTAATGTAGTACCCGAGAAGTACAAAGAAAAAATCTGATGTAGCCAGCAAAATATCTACTGCTCGTGCTCCCGCTATTTAATTTTTATTAATATAAATACATACCTACATATTTACTAAAGCTGGAAATTTTAAAATCGTAGAAAATACATATAACTATTGTTTTATTTACTGTGTATTTTATTTTCAAAGCGTTACCATTATTAATTCTATATTTATCTGTCAGTTACATATATTTGAAATCTGTACTGTGTAACTAATGGGTTTTTTATTCATGTAACCGGGTTACATATCGCCGTGCAAGAACAATACTTTTCTTCTTTTTCTTTATATTCGTATATTCTTTTACGTTGCTGATTTTTTTCTTTATTTTCATAATAGGCATTTACGAAAATTCTACCGGTAGATACCGCATCTACCGATTGCGTTCGAAAACACGAGTAGTTAATAGTTTATGTGTTCGAAAATTGTACCATATCTACCAGATACATCTACCGGATCCATGATTTGTGGATCGAGTAATTCAGCCGGTAAATGCAGTAAATGAAGAATCTAACCTCCGAAAAAGTAGTAATGCCAAGAAAAGCTCGCGCGTTACAAGTGAAAATGTCTTCAATGTTGGAATCGGAAGTAGCACAGTGCTCAATTCATTAACTACGTGAAATTTCAAATCTGTTTCAAACTTTCAAATATTTTTCTAGAAATCTACCCTGTTTACCACTTGCGTTCTTAAAATATCGATTCCGGTAGTTTTAGACTGGTAACAGCTGTTTACCCATATATACCGGTAATAGTTCACCGGTAGAATTTTAGTAAAGGCCTTATGATGTACAAATATTTTTGACAGTGGCATACAAATATTTTTGACAGTGACATTTATGTGTCAATTACAAACATTTGAATTTCTTGCCTTGAAGTAGTTTGATCTGAGATTTTTTACATCAAATTATTTTATTTGCATTTCCTTATCTCTAAATCTATGGAAGATACAATAATGAATTTATATTTATCGAATAAAAATATAAATAATATTTAGATGATTTTTTTCATCCACACACATACACACCCACACACACACACACACACACACACACACACACACACACACGCACACGCGCACACACACACACACGTACGTACGCACGCACGCACGCACGCACGCACGCACGCACACGCACGGACATCATCGTAAAATTGTTATAATCGGATTCTAGGGACCTTAAAACGTGCTTATTCACTAAAATCTGGATATGCGATTTTTAGCATGAATTGAATACCTCTCTTAGCGAGATGTAAAAATGTAGGTTTTGAGTTATCCATATATTCTAAAAGCCAATTCAATACAAATAAGACTACAATAAAAGGAAAAGCATATATCCTAGTATTATATTTTGTGAAAATTACCTGAGATATCGTGCAAAAAAGAGACAACATTAATAGTTATAGTATTGAATAGGTACATCTTTCTGTAAATAGTACGCTATTGCTAGTAAAATACTAAAACATCTTAAAATGTCTTTATATTACGCCAAAATTTTTATAAAATTATTCAAGTTGTCTCTATTTTACAATTACAGAGTGGGTTCACATTCACACACATCCACGGCTTAGTGGGATTTGAACCCAGAGCCCCGAGGGCACTCATGACATGAGGCGTGCTCTAACCATTGAACCACCGGAAATATAATAAAATGAAGATTAAATTTTAAGTACCGGGATAGAATGGAATTCACTAATCCAAAAATGAGGATTAGCTTAAATATTTTTGCGAATCGTTAATTTTTATTAATCTAAATACACACCTACATATTTACTTATGCTGGAAACTGTATTGAATTCCTTTTCTATTGTTCTATTTATTTTTTCCTTTTTAAAACGTTACGAATATTATTTTTAAATGATTAGTTCTTTGATGGAGACATTTATCTGTCAGTTACATACATTTGAATAACTGCGTTTTGTTTGTTTAAAACGTAGGCTCTGGGATTTAAATTATAAATAATTTTATAAATTTATCCGTAAAAGTATTAATGCAAATGTATAGAAAATTTAATAATCTTTAATTTTTATAATAAACATTAATCTCGACAAAATAACATTTAAAGGTATTTTTCGAAGAAAAACTATTTTGAGCTTCTAGTAAAGTGCCATTTCCGGTTATCCGATTTTCACCAAAATCTAATGGGCTCTTTCCAATACAGAAAAAGTTCGAAATACAAGATTTCAAAATTTTCTGAATGATAGTATTTGAGTTAGAGTGGAAGATCCACACACACACACACAGACATCATCGTGAAAATGTTAAAATTGGATTCTGGGGGCCTTAAAACGTGCTCATTTACCAAAATCTCGATATGCGATTTTTAGCAAGGGTAGCGGGAGGTAAAAATGGACGTACAAAGCCTACTTTTAACATCAGGTACAAATTTAATATTATGTTTATCTTTAAAACCAAGGCTCAGGCATTTGAACAGTTTCTTAAAAATCTAGACATGTGCTTAAGGATCTGGACCCATGAAAATAAAGTATTACTTAGTAATTTTTATAACAGTGTAGATGTAGAATACCCAATTGGATAAGGTGTGATTCATAAATTAGTTCCAACAAAAAATAATGTTAATTTTATAAAGTTAGCTACCTACAAATGTTCCGCAGTTAGAAAACACTCCGTCATTTGTTTCCTCCGACTCCGGGCGCTGCTGTAAGCCCGCGCCGGATTACGGGAGACTCCGGAAGCAATCCCGACATACAAATTGTCCGTGTTAACTCACCAGCGACACAGGTTTTTGTCGTTGCGGAGACGACGTCGTGCTTGGCTATACACACAGCACTACAACGCTCCGGTCATTACAATTAATTAGCTTCCGCCTCTATTCCACTCCGGGAAGACTCCAGCGAATGTCATCGAAGCTACTATTGCGCGACATGGTTATTATTGTTAAGACTAGCAATTCAATATGCAATATTCCTCCGAGGATCACATACTTATTAACTACAACTTGTTAACAGAGAACTTTAATTGTATTTGCTTATTTTGAAACTGTTTCATTTTGGAATGATTTCAAATTGAAGCAATGAGGTATTGTAAAAAATAACATTTCTTTTTACCTCCCGTGTTACCGTAGATAAGGGAGGTAATGTTATCGGTCAAAAAATTCGATGGTGAGTTTTCTGTGAATAAGCACGAATTAGGGTCCCCACGACACGTTTTTACTATTTTTACGATGGTGTGTGTGTGTGTGTATGTATGTGTGTGTATGTGTGCGCGTGCGTGCGTGCGTGCGTGCGTGCGTGCGTGCGTGTGTGTGTGTGTGTGTGTATCGACTTTTTCGTCTACGATAACTCTTATAACAAATTTCCAAATATTTCTATTTCCCGTATTTAAGCTTTCTGCGTTCATATAGAGTTGATTAAATTTTGGGTAAGTGATACTTTACTTGAAGCCCATAACAGTTTTCAATTATATTCAGTGTTGTGACTAATATAGATCATTTGATCTAAAACACTTATCTAGCTCATTTAATATGGTTTTTGATCTGATCTAGATCCGTTTATGAATTTAGTTCTTGATCTGGATCTAAATCTAAAAACTATAATCTATGATTTAAAAAAAATCAAATATACGGAAATATAAGGGAAACAGTGACAAATGAGAAAATAAATACAAAAATTTGAAACCAGAAAATTCAAGAACAAATTAAATACAAGTAGATTGTAATTCATTTAACTCACTTAAAAAATTCAGTGGTATATCATGATTGTCTGCCTATTGATGGCCTTTCTTAATTTATTATTTTTTAACAATTCTAATGTTTAAAATTATTATTTTTATTTCTGTTTCTACTTTATTCGTTAATTCAGTATTAATAAAACTAAGTATGTATCTAATTTTTCTTCCCAAGTGTAAGGCATACGGCTAGGTATATTCTTTGTAATTAATTTACTTTTTGCATTCCTATTTAATTAATAAGAAAAAAAAAGCATTTGAAAATCGTTACTGATCTTTTTTATGATCTAAGAAAAACAGTTACCAAATTCCTGATCTGATCTGAAAAAAGATCTGATAGCAGAAATTGACCTATGTTCTTATCTAGAACATATTAATTATAAAGATCTTAATCTTGGTCTAGATCCTTTATAAACTGATCTGTCACAACACTGATTATATTATATTAAAATATAATTCAAAACTTTTCAATTTTAGTATTTAAGACAATTATATCAAGGGGAACATCATACTAAATTTTGGCTAAAATTAATCAACCAGAAGTGATACTTTACTTGAAGCTCTCAACAGATTTTCGTGAAAAATATATTACGATATATTTCAAAACTTTTCAAATTTGGTATTTAATATTTTTATAGTAATAAGAACGACATGTTAGATTTTTTTAAAAAAATTGATAAACCGGAAGTGATACTTTACTTTGAGCTGGTGGCAGATTTTCGTGATAAATAATATAATATGATATATATTTAAGACTTTTAAGGGAAGCAACATATTAGATTTTGGGTAAAATTGATAAACCGGAAGTGATACTTTATTTGAAGCTCAGAACAGATTTTCGTGAAAAATAAATTGATACAATCCAAAACTTTTCAAATTTGGTATTCAAGACTTTTATATTAATGAGAACGACATACTAGACGTTTTGTAAAATTGATAAACCGGAAGTATTACGTTTGATAAAGTTCTCCAGGATAGTATACATGATATAATAATAGGTAAGGATGTGTAGTAAGTATACTAGTATTGAATAAATAATTTTATTCGATTTCTACGATTGCTACCTATGAAATCGAATAAAATTATTTATTCAATACTAATATACGTACGAACACATCCTTACCTATTACCGGAAGTACAACTTTACAGGAAGCTATAAACATATTTTCTTGAAAATATGTATTAAAACATGATTCAGAACTTCTCAAATTTGGTATTTAAAATTCGTGTATAATTTGAAACAACATTATATTTTGTCTATTCCTATATGATAAGCCGGAAGTGGTACTTAATTTAGAGCTCTTAACAGATTTTCGAGAAAAAACAATAAAATATAATCTAAAATTTGGTATTACAGACTTTTCTAATTATTGGAACAACAAATTAGATTTTTTTTACAAACGATCAACCGGAAATGATACTTTACATAAAGCTCATTGCTATTTCAAACATGGAATTGACGGAAGGTCATGTGTTGGCCACATCAGATTTTTTTCTTCTGAAATTCATAAAAGCATGTTCTACAGTGTTATTATATAAGATTTTCTCTTCAAATTTCTGTATATATTAAGCGCAGTAGCAATTTAAATTATACTTTTTGAATTGGCGCCTAATTACTCTGCTTGTGACGTCCGAAAAATACTAGCAAATGACGTAACTAGAAAAACAAAATTAAAAAAATGTATAATAATTCTTATTTAATTATAAATGGTTCTGTGTTTACTTGACACAACCTTTTCTTTCTTCTTTCATAGTTTTGAGGTACTACTATTTTTTAACTATTATTACTTCTATTTGAACACACTAGCACAGAACGCTTTTCTGCAAACATGTTTGACTCTTTACAAAACATAAAAATCAGTAATATGGGTAGAACTATACTTCGTTCGCTGAAACGAGAGAATGTAGATTGTAGAGTAACTTTAACTCTACAAGATAGAATCAGAATTGAAATGATTAATGAACAACTACAATGTAAATCTGTATTAGACTCGATCTATATGTATAGAATCAGTTGATAGTACAAGGCGCATGTAATGTTGTCTAGGCCCCAGAGTGTCTTCTGAACTGGTGTTTATCTTTTATGTACATTTCATTTCCTTAAAAGTGTTTTTATTGATAGGCCATGATGGCAGTTGCGAGCCTATCAGATACTGCTTCTGTGTTTTATTTATACATCCGTTTTCATAGACATTTCCATGTTATAAATTTATTACTTTCAAACGGAAAGAAATGTTTCTCTTTGTGTTTTTATTCCCTGAATTTTTTTCTTTTCCAGATAGTACATTATTAAGATGTATTGATATTTATGTCAAACGTAACAGTTTAGGGAATATTTTGATAAATGACAGTTTGGGAGAAAGTGAGTTCTTCTTTCTATTTAATGCTAATACAAGCAAACTTGGTTAATTCATTGAGAGCATGTCATAATCTCTACTTCTCATAGCTCATACTCTACATCTACACGACTTATAATTGTCACAAGTCCTACGCATGTCAAGTTCGATTTATACTAGGAAAAAATACTTATGCAGTAGAAAGATAGGGTCAATATTAGTATAGGTGTCTGTTTAAATAGTACATTAAAACACAAGTATCATAAGGCAATTTGTTAACACGCCTTATGATACATGTTTTTTATACTATTTTTTATATTGAGGTAATTTTACAATTAAATTTTTTTTAAAAGGACTTGTCAAAAATATATCTTAGTGTTTTTTTGTCAGTTATGTTGGTAGCGTTGGTAGCAATTGAAATTTCACATTTTGACAGTTTGTGTATTGTGATTCTGACTGATTGTTTACATATTGTATCAAGCATTATATAATTATGGAAGAGGAAAACCAATACTTACAATGTACTCAACCGGTTTATTAATGAACCACCTGATTTGACATATCTTGTAAAAAGGTAAATTTATCAAATAACGAATCGGGATCGCTGGTTTGTATTAGTTATTGTCATAAATAAAACTTTTTAAATAATTAAGTACTTTAATGAACAATTTATTTATCTACACTTTTACATTCCAACATTTTGTTAACGCATCCACTGCTCAGTTGCAGATATAACAGCAACAGCTGTTCTTACATGCTTCAATACAAAACATATGTTGTATTTGAATATAGCAAGTAAGCTTGGATTTTTGTTTTTATTTATTTACCGTCTCGCCTCCTGAACGGTGAAGTGAAGCACATCACTTACCGACGTGACTCACATCACTTACCGTTCAGTAATTTGTAAATAAGACCTACTGTCTTGGAAACACTATTGGTAAATGTAAACAACAACCCGAACGTTGTATTACATTCGTGTGGGGTACGTGGCTAAACTTTTCTTTCGTATATTACATATTGTAACCTGGGACGCCCGCCGTCGCCGCCACTGTAAGCGAGTGTCTATTTATAGCGGTGACGTAATCGCGCTAGTAGCCGGCCGATGTAAACAGACTGGTCGCGACGTGTTTAATTACTTCCGGTCGCCTGAACCTTTTGTGTTCATTGTTATTACGTGTTCGAAGACTGTTCTAGAAAATAATGGCAGCTGTATGTAAGGGACGTAGCTATGCTCGGGAGTTAGTTCAGTTGAGTCCCTGATCACATAACATTAGTTTTGTGATCGGGGGTTGACTTACATAGTTCCATTAATGAAGATGGACAGACACTTACATTAGTGCAAACAGTTAGTTCAGTTGAGTCCCTGATCACACAACATTAGTTTTGTGATCGGGGGTTAACTTACATAGTTCCATTAATGAAGATGGACAGACACTTACATTAGTGCAAACAGTTAGTTCAGTTGAGTCCTTGATCACACAACATTAGTTGTGTGATCGGGGGTTGACTTATAGTTAGTTAGTTACATGAAGAGACATAGAAATGTTCATATAGAGTGTTAGTGAGTTTTAGAAGCACAGCAGTATCGTAGAGAGCATATGCAGTTGGTGTCGAGTAGGTACTCGGGAAGTTACTGGTATTATATTGGGATAGCTGTGGATGTAAATACTCGATAGTGTTGACGAGTATTGGGAAGCTATAGTGTGCAAGAACAGTAACGGCGATTCGGAAAGTTACTGGTATATCGGGATAGCTGTTAAAGAGAATACTCGGTAGTGTTGAAGAGTATTGGGAAGCTAGGTATATGGGGACAGTAACGGCAAGTGGAAGCTAATACTCGGCATTGGTGTTGAAGATTATGGCATACGGATAATTGGTGATACTGAGGCTGTGGAAGGAGTGAAAGAGTTACATAAATAGACAGACAGTGAAGTGAAAGGTGTGACTTCTGTCCGAGTAGTTGAAAATACAGACGCTGTTGAGTCAGTTGAGTATATAGACGCTGTGGAGGTCGGTAGGCGGACAGTTGAACATGATATAAGTATATAGTGATATAAATATAGTGATATAAATATCGCGTAAACAGTCTACAAGAATCTGCAACAGACCGGCAGTCTAAGATTGGAACGCGTAGTGAAATAAATAATATCGTGGAAATAAATAGTAGTGTTAATTGGTTAAATAAATAGTGTTAGTGTTAGTGTTATATAGTTAATTATAGTTTTAATCTTAATTAGATTTTAATAATTGTTTAATATAATTAATATTAACTTTCTTTATAGTTTAATAAACACTTAATTTTAATTAGTAATAATTGTCTAATATTTACACTTCACCCAGATAAATAAAAACGTTACAATATTAAATGTTCACCAATAGTCATGTCAAAATTTTCGTCGAGTAATGCGACTTTCAAATGTTTCTCCGATAGAAAACGAGGCATATTCGGTTGTTGTCGTTTTCGGACTTATGAGAAGTATGACTTATAAGAAGTATGAGCTATGATATGCACTCAATTTATTTCCCGCGATAAATTTGCAGAGTTGCGCTGTTGTTTCCCCGTTTGTGCGGATAATTATGTCGAGTGTTTTATTTGCTCACAGAAAAATGAAGTGGGATATATTATCGCGCAGTGGAATTACATCAAAAAGTGTTTAGCGCAAGCCAGTAAAGATTACATAAATTCATGCGTGGAGTTAGTGGAAAAGTGCTCATAAAGTAGGCATTTTTATTTGGTAACCTCGCGATATCGCATTATTATGAGGGAGCATTACTAGAATGGGCTATATTTTAGCGACTTTACATTTGAACTTGTGCAAATACAGTCATTGAACAAATCGGCACGTTTGCCATTGCTGTGTGCGATGTGCTTACCCCGACCGTGTGTGCATATGCACGCCTGTCTGCCGGCACTAAATCCATGGATTTGTTTTGATTTCGAACGCGCCATACAAACACAGCTTCCTAAATGAAAATGTTCTGCAAAACACGACAAAGAGTGACCGTTCATTGCAGAATTCTTAATTCTTTCAGCAGTAGCGGCTGTGCCTCAAAACTTTCGAGAGACATACGAGGTTTGATGGAAAAAAAAACAAAAATTATTATTACTTCAAAAAGTATTGTCCCGTTAAAAGTATTCCCCATTACATAGAGTTCGTAGCATTTTTGGTTTCTAGAGCCAGACTGCCTCGGAAAACATTTTGTTAGAGATCATATTAAATAATAGCTATTAACATACCTAGGAATGTTATGCAAATCATAACTACCACAGATGTCAGTTTGAAATCTGAGCTCGTAGAACGGGGATTTTAAAACATCTAAGGCTTGTTACGAGTATGATTAATAAGATCCGTGGTTTGTTCAATAGTTCATCGGTTTCAGAAATTTAAGACATTATTGATAAATATAATATTCTGAAATTCTCTCATACTGCTACTTTCAGATTGCTATGGTAATAGAACAATTATTTTGACATATGTCAATATGACAAATGTTCAAATTATGTGCTTTAGTAGACCGTATATATATACATATATATATATATATATATATATATATATATATATATATATATATATATATATATATAGGCGGATTTAAAAAATAATAATAGGGGGGGGGGGGCACTAAATTTGGAAAAACAAATTTTAAATGTATAGGGTGACCCCACCCCATAAAGTCAGAACTTTTATTTTTTACATAGCAACCTATAATTATTTTACTAAAATATAAATCTTCATTTTTTGTCTTTTAATGATCTATTTGGAGTCCTGCACCATAACAAAAAATAATAAATGTACACTTTATACTTAAAGTAATACTCACTAAATAGGGTTATTTGCTTCCCTAATTATTTTAGAGCAAAATTGTATTTAGATTTTTGCTACATAAAAAAAATATTGTTTATAATTTTTCAATTTCCGGAACCGTAAAAATAGTCGAAAACAAAAATAACTTTTTTTCAAAAATAATGTATACATATATGTATTAATGAAGAACATTATAGGTTTCATTTTATTTTATTTTCATTTTGTAGACCGTTGTTGACAAAGTATGTATGGTACCATACAGATACAGTTATTACTTAGTTACCAGGTTACTTTTGTACATGTAAACATAGAATAATATTCTGAAACCGATAAAATAAATAAATATATCATTACGACATACCCATTGCTTTGTTTTGTACACAGATTTCGGTAATGATGATGACACGAGCAGTAGCGTAGCTATCACAGGGCAATAAACGATATATTAAAATAATCAATTTTCAATTTTGCAAAAATAATATACAAGGCAATATTTTTAATAATGATGGTTATTTTTTATTTTATACATTTAATGCCTAAATTATTGTCTTTTCAGTCTTTGAATAATTAGCAATCCGTATCGAAAAGAAATTTGAAATATAAGACTATTTAACAAAAAAATGTGCGTGCGCACATAATTATACCGCCAAATATCAAAAGTAAACTACAGGTTCACTGTAAGACACGTACGTTTCACTACTCTCTATGGTTCTAACCTCGAGCCATCTAGCGTGTTTTTTTGAAAGGAAGAAAGGGTCTGTTTAATTTTCACTTTCACCGATAAATTATGCTTGATAAATTATCATTTTCGATCATATATCTTCTTATAGCCTCAGCTAAAAATACTATTAATGTTAAAATATATAACCATTTACCTGCAACCTCAAAGAAATTAAATTTGAAAGAATTTAAAATTCAGGTAAAAAAGTTATTAACTAACTATTGTTTCTATTCGGTGGAAGAATATATGAATAGTACTTTCACTGTGTAAGGCATCTTTCATAGTTTTTTATTACCTATATTTTATTTTTTTACCCTTTCTTACGCTACTTCAAGTAATTTTAGGTGGAATATACTCTCCATATTTATTTGTATTGTATATTCTATGATATAAATTAATTTATACTATGACGTGTCATAAATGCTATATGTAACATAATATGACCAAATAAACTATTTCTATTTCTATTTCTATAGTAGTATTACCTAGGGGGGCCTTAATTTTTTTTACCCCGGGGCCCATGAAATCTAGTTAAGCCACTGCTCACGAGCACTCATTGCCGGCATGAAGAGTGCATTACAGGGGTCACTTTTCTTCCATCTAAAATTTGAAATAATTTTACGGCGTTCGTCCAGGATCGAACCCGGTTCTCCAGATTCGCGACCAGACACTCAGGCACAGGCACGCGGCCACGAGACCCCATGACATATTATGTCAACGTTGTTTTAATGTTATACAGTGTGTTCAAAAGAAATCCTAACTCGGAGTAGGCTATGAACAGTGAAACGTATGTCTGATCATTAATTAATTTAAAAGTCAAGTTGTAAAAATTGATCTTAAAATGTAATTTTAAGGAGAAAGACAATAAAGAAGGATACAGTATATTGACATTCGCTGTTTTCTAATTTGTTTCCATTGCTAAAATAAGATACAAGAAGAAAAGCTTTGATTTCTCATATCTCCTGTCAAATTGACATTTAATTAAATATTTTTAAATTGACATACGTTTCTTTGTCCAAAGCCTACTCCGAGTTAGGAATTTTTTTGATCACACTGTACTATTGTTTCAATTTATAATCTTTTAATTCGCAAATTTGTTGAATATTTATAGTATAAATTATCAGAAGAAAATGGAGTGTCAAGTAGAAAATAACGAACATTTCCAGCATGTCCTTTTATTTAAGTTTAACAGAGTTAAGGCATCGGATGCCGCCAGAACCATTTGTACCGTTTATTGAAAGAACACCATTGAGGAAAATACAGCACGAAAATGATTTCCTCGTTTCAAAGAAGGTCATTTTGGCTTGACGATTTCTTCACTTCCAAACCACCGGATTTCTTCAGACGTAGAATTTAGAAACTGCTAGTTCGTTAGGAGATAAATTAATTCATGTATTTTCTTTATTAAAAAATAAATAATTTTTACCTCTCGCTAAGAGAGGTATTGTATACATGCTAAAAATCGCATATTCAGATTTTAGTGAATAAACACGTTTTAAGGTCCCTAGAATCCGATTATAACATTTTTACGATGATGTCCGTATGTGTGTGTGTGGATGTGTGGATGTTGGATTCACGATTAGAGTTGATTAAGTTTTGGTAACAATTGGACAACCGGAAGTAGTAGAAAAAATCATCTAAATATTATTTATCGAAAATTTATGTAAATACTTATATTAAAGAACGTTCAATTCTTTATTCGATAAATATAAATTCATTATTATATCTCTGTAGATTTAGAGATAAAGAAATGCATATAAAATAATTTGATGTAAAAAATCTCAGATCAAACTACTTCAAGGCAAGAAATTCAAATGTTTGTAATTGACACATAAATGTCACTGTCAAAAATATTTGTATGGCACTGTCAAAAATATTTGTACATCATTATGAAGATTATGAAAATAAAAAGGAAAGTCAACAACGCAAAAGAATATACGTAATAAAAGATATTAAAAGGAATTTGCGAAAAAATGACGAATATAAAGAAAAAGAAAAGGAAAATAGAAAAAGAAAATTTCAGGGTATTGAATATAAATAAAATGTATGTATTGTACATAATTTATATTAAAATATCCCATAGATTTTGCAAATATATGTGAGAATTTTTTTGTAGTGATGCATGAATATACGTATTTGTATTTTAAAATATTTTTCGTTTTATGCGTACAACCAGGTAAAATATCTGGCGAGAGGTTATGTGCTGGCCACATCAGATTTTTTAATTCTAAAAAACGCCACGAACCTACGCATCAATTTTACTAAAGGTCGGTACTTCAACCTTCTGGTAAAGTGTCAGTTAATTTAATTTAACTGCCAGGTAAAATAAAAATATCGCATCAACATTAGAGCGTAAATTGACAAAATTATACACATGTCAAGTATATAATGCGACGTTTTTCTTTTATCTGGCAGTTAAATTAACTCCTGTCCCTAAGTAAAATGGTCTGGCGACCTTGACCAATTGTCAGTTTTTATTCGATTCTAACACAAAATGCTTCTATCTCGGAAACAGTTAAAGAGCAGACATAGGTATATTAATTAAGCTTTTTCCCTCATTTTGGTCAGTACCCTTACCTGAAGTTGTGAAACACCCTGTACCTATAGGAGGTAAGAAACAATAAGACGGTGTCCTAAATGTTGCTTTGTCTTAATTGTAAATTATAAGGGGCACTCGTGATTCTGTGCCCCCCTGTCAGGCCGCCACTGTCTTTCCATCTCCCCTGCAGATATATCGTGAACATTGTTCTTAACATGTATTAATGCTTAACATGAAGTTGAAATATCGCTACAGATGCTCTGACCTGAATTTTTCCTACAAATTTCTACCCGGATTATTTCAATCCCGCTCTTAAAAGCCACTGAATATACCAGCATATTTTTCACTTGTAAACTTTTTACATTTATGAACTGCTATAAACTCCGCGATTAACCTAAAAGTTTTATAAAAGTCGCGTCATATATTCAGTATTAAATTGAGTATCGGGATTAAAGAACTTGTCCATTTGTAGATATTGTAAGAGTACTTTTTCTAATTTTCAAAGTAGTTTCGTCGTTTCATCAACTTTGATATTATAATTATTATTCGTTTGAGTTATAGACTTGTTTTGAAACCCAATAATATAAAATCAATATATAATTCTTCAAAAAAGTAAAGGCAAATTTCTGTTATACAAGGTGTTGACCGGAGACACCGGAACATAGGACATTAACATATAAAATCATACTCTCGTCATTTACTGTCAAGCTATACTCCTTTCGCTAAAACGAGAGAATTTTGGAGCCGATAATAACTTGTTTCTGTTCAAGAATTAGTTCCACATTCTTTCGTTTCAGCGAACGGAATGTAGGTAAACTTATTTTTATTATTATTTGTAATTTCTGTTAAAGTAAAAAATTATTAATTTAAATTAATAACTTGACAGGTAAAACATCAAACATTTGTTAATTTATTTGTTTCAAATCCATGACTGTATCGCTATTTTTGGGTGATTTTCAACATTTCCATTTTTATACTCTGTTCCATTTAAGCCATCTAGCAGATGGCGCTGATATCAGTACCACTTTCAAGTAGCCGAAATTACATTGTCTCCAATTTCAGCCAATCAGAGAGTTCAAGACTATACACTGTTCTCTACAATACTGGAGGCCCGGTGCTAGAAACACAACGGTATCTATATATGTTACTTAACTGCCTGGTACCTCCTAACAATGTCGGTACCGTTTTTCGGCGTACTAGAAACGAATGTTGGCTGTTGCTTCGTAACAGATCGGTATCAGTTAGTAATGGAACATGCCAATGAAATATGATGTGTTCTTGTTCTTCCACAATTCACTAGATGGCAACACTATCTAAATGTCAAATATGTCAAAAAATATACATTTTTGAGGTTACATTCAAGCAAAAAAATTATATTTTTCGCTATTCTCTGCTTGTAAATATTAAATCATTCTTGTTATTTTAAAGTATAAGAGAGAACTAAAGGAAGGAGTTTCACGTCTTTCGAGAGAAATCATTTAATAAATATAATTTTAAGATACGAAGATAAATTGGCTATTTTTGGTCAATTTTTACCTTCCGTCACCTTTAGGTAAGGAAGGTATTGTCTTTGGTCAAAAACTTCGATGATGAGTTTTTAATCAATAAGCACGTTTTAGGGTCCCTAGAATACGCATTTACTATTTTTACAATGTGTGTGTGTGTGTGTGGGTGCGTGCGTGCGTGTGTGTGTGTGTGTGTGTGTAACAAAAATTTTGTCTGCGATAACTCTAATACTACAAGTTCAAAAATTATAATTTTTTCGTATTCTTCTTCGTTACGTCCATATGAAGAGCTGATTTTGGTTACAATTGGTTAACCGGAAGTACCATAATTTGAAGATTTTAACAGTTTTTCTTGAGAAAACTATGTTAAATATCATTTTTTCACATT
Organism: Harpalus rubripes; assembly: GCA_963082715.1. Taxonomy (NCBI): domain Eukaryota; kingdom Metazoa; phylum Arthropoda; class Insecta; order Coleoptera; family Carabidae; genus Harpalus; species Harpalus rubripes. The sequence continues at coordinate 18,154,114 of OY720449.1, forward strand.
TAATGTTAGTAAAATATTAAAGAATATTTTATCCTCTTTACGAGTTGACTGCATTTTATACTTAATTAAATGGATATAGAGTTAAAAAATTATAAAGAAATTAAATTTCATAAAGTAGCCATAGCTATGGAAACAGCTACTATATTAAGAAAATTCATATTGAAAGATGTCAGTGTCAAGTGAAATTGACATAGTGTGTTTGTCTTATAATTTTACTGGAAATATAAGATCTTTTGCTATAAATTTTCTGCATGGAACTTGCATAAAATATATGCAACTGCCGGAAGGTAATGTACAGAATAGAATCTTTAGCAAGGAACTTTCTGTATGAAATTTGTACAAAATACATAGAATAAAATTATTTGGTTCACAGTTCTTCGAACGATCCGCAAATTACCTGTCACTATTATTTGAAAAATCCTTAAATAAAATGCACGGAACAAAAAATGAAGAAAGCACAAACATAATAATTGACCCGTATCCAAGAATCATAAACAACACAAGCAATATTTTTGTAATTCTGCTAAAATTGATTTACTTTTCATAGTTACTGGTTTTAAGTAATCCTCTTGTTCTTTAACTAATTTTCTGGCAAAATTATTCAAAATTGTAACCTTTCTTAAAATCCACTTCATGCATCAAGGTTATTTCGTTTTCTGAAATTTCTAGATTGAAATACGCGAATTATATTATTACTATTATTATTTGATGAATTTAAGAAGATATTTTAAACATCAAAATTACATACGAGCAAAATATTACCAATATAACAGGTTGACAGTACGTAACAGTCAGGTAACTGGACGTGAAGTCGCTGTTACACAGGGCCGCTTGTGCCCCGCACAAAGGCGCCTGACTTTGAGGGGCGCCGTTTCAAGACAGTAAAATAAATAATAGTAAATTTGTATAAAATTCTACTATTCGTAAAATCAAAATTACTATACAACTTACAAATTATAAGTAAAATAATTATCGTATCAATCGGTTCGTTATTTTTCTTGCATTGTTATATTGAAATAATAACTGTGAAAATATTGATTACAACAAAGAATATATTGATTATAACTCAAGAATATTGATTACAAGAATGAATCCTACAATGAATATATTATTTAAATACCTACTAGCATTTTGCGAAGAATCAAATGCTTTATGATTTACATCCAATTCTGAAATCTGTTGTAAAATTGTTGATTACAACAAACGATTTTGATTTTAACATATTGATTACAAGAATGAATCTAAGAAAATTTTATCAACATCCATAGCATTTTTGAAGAATAAAAAGTATAGTTTAAACTTTAATTTTCAAATTTTAGATCTTGGGAGAAGGGGGGGGGGGCTAAAATATAACCTTGCACAAAGGCGCCTTATACCCACGGAGCGGCCCTGCTGTTATACATGTATGTAACTCAGTTTTCACGATGCATTTTAGGGTAACTTACTTTCTAGCACATCAAATCGTCAGGTTACATGTAACTGTGCGATATGGCGATATCTGACGTTCTAGCACTCGGGCCAAATGGATTAAATGGAACACGGTATAATTTCTGCCGTCACAAAACATGTAAAATTAATGGATTCTGATGCATAATTTTAAGCTCTTCAACTTTTATTTGAAGCATTTTTACCTAATATAATTAGAGAAGCAGGAAATTATAAAAATATCAACATCCTGTATATGCTGTAATATTATTACAAGGGCACCACAAAAATGCTTGATTGAAAATTGAATCGTTGGGTATTTTCATGACAATTACAATTTTAAATTTAATTGTCAACCAAATTTTAATTTCCTTCCAGCCAACAATTAATTTTTAATTGATTTTGACAATTATTTCACTGATATGTTCATTTACCGCATAATATCATAAAAAGAAATTTTTCCATAAATTGAAAATAATTTTAATTTCAATAATTATAAATTGAAATTTAATATGACTTTTGCTAAAATCATTTTTGAATTTAACTAAATTGGACATAAATTCGATAACATACCTCAAAATAGAAATAAAGAAATGAATTTCATTTAAATGTTTTATGAATTTTTTATTACTGTAGTAGCTTATAATTTTTTATATAAATCAATACCTTAGCTCTTTATAAGTACGAGAGTCACGCTAGAATTATTAAGAATAAGAAAATCAAGAAGACCGTAGAAAACAAATTTGCACCGCTAACACTTACGCTGCTATTCTATACCGTTCTATAAGCTCTACAGGATCTGTAAGTAACCAACGTTACAGGATGTAAGCAAATTGCTATTCTGTAACCAAGTTATAGTGCTGTACGCGCTACAGAGTTATAGAAATTTCTATAAATCTTACAGCGCCAAAATCTTGACTGTAAAATATTTACAGAGCATATTGAAACGTCAAAAATATATTTTAAACGTCATACATATATATATATATATATATATATATATATATATATATATATATATATATATATATATATATATATATATATATATATTATATAAAAAAATTAAACAAATATAGAAATTAAAAGCAAAAGTTAACAATTTTTATTATATCTATTACTAAATGAAAAACATAGAAGGTAATTATACATCCTATCAATTCTTATAGAAATTTATGTTTAAAAACATATTTTAGCATAAAAATAGAGAAGATTTTTCCAGACTTATCAAAATCCATTCAGATCAGTGTACCAGATAATGAATTACATTACTAATTAAAGAAATGTTTTTTAAACAAACTCATTGTAAAACTTTAATTAAAATGACTTTTTTTCTTTAATATCAAGTTGAAAAATTTTAAGTAGCTATAGTTAAGAATTTGTCATAATTATTGGTTCAAAGCTAAAGACAAGGGCAGTTTCCGCCAGTCAAGATAATTTGAAGAAAACCCTACCTACTTGTACAAGTACGAATACAAATGAATGGTAGAGAACTGTTCACAGTTTCATAGAATAATTGAAACAGTCATTAAATGATGACTTCATAATTAATATTAATAGATCACACTAGCGAAGAGAATAGATTACAAAAATTAGAACACAAGAAATAAAAAAATTATTAACAATGACTAGCATTGATTACAACAATGACAAAAATTGATTACCTGTAAAAATCAGAACATAACGTATTTTGATTCAATAATTATATATTTCATTTAATCATAAACCTATATATTACATACGTGTAAATCTGATTATTTATAGAAATTAATAATAATGAAAAAATCGTGATGGAATTTATTGCTTATTCAACCTCATAAATATATTATGGAGTATGTATCTTTGAACCAACATACCTACCATTTTATAGTGTATTATTTATATAACAATCGTTTCTATTTCATATTTTTTAGAATGCCTACAAAATTACTGTCAAATATATTGTAGCATATTTGACAGCTAAACAAGAATGAAGTTAGGCATTCAATAAGAATAACTCTGTAGCGAGACTTGTTATAGAGGGAGTTACAGAATAGGTAATTTTACTACTCTGTAAGCTGTCGTTTTACAGAGCTCTATACCTTATAGAGTCTATATAGAGTTACAGTCTTACAGAGCAAAGTTACAGAATAGCACTATTATTTATATAGAAACCATATCTATTAAATAATCTAAAGGTCAACTTTCATTCGCTAGTCATACCATATCTTATTCTCAATATATCTAGCGTGACCCTCTTATGAGTAACAACAAAGAAAAATAGCACGCCCATGAAAGCCAAGGAAAAACCAAGCAACGTTACTTTCATTTTCCGCGAATTCTCCTGCCTAGTCCAGAAAACAAATTTTTCGTACGATCTCCATGACAACATAAAAACCTGTGCTCATATGTTTAGGTGGCGCGACAGAGGCAGAGAGCGACGCGTGACGTCACGTGACGTAGCGAAGCTTAATATGCTTCAGACGCGTTATTGATGATGCGTTTTAAAGGATCGCTCAGACGTGAACGATGAAAAAGGTCTTTCGAGCGACCCAGTCGCGTTCAATGCGACTATTCCACAAGAAAAATTACATTTTAATGAATACTTTCGGGTTATAAACATTTGTTAAATGCCGAAAACAAAATGGTGACGCTTGCGGCGGGCCACCACTTGCCAAGATTTAATCATTTTTGATTTATTAGTTTGATCAAATTATGGACTACTTCAGCGGTTTTCAATCTTATTCTTTTACAGATTTGCCCTAATTTAAAATGTCAAAAGCACTACTCAATTCGTTGGCATACTGAAAGAAATTCAATTTGAAGCTGTTATGTGACGTCACTCTGCCCTAATAAAGTATAAATTTTGGCTCAAATTTCAACAATTTTTTTTTAGTAAATAACGTATTTACTTAATGGTTTTGAATACTTAATAATTAACTGTTTCATAAGCAACAAAATTATAAAGGAAAATAAAGAAGGGCATGTTCTTCAACAAGGCGTAACTCTTTACGCACACCTAGATTTGGGTTTTGAACGACATTTATATCGATTTCTCGGACTTCACACTAAGCAACTCCAAAATTTAAGGATATAATGGTTTTTATACTGATAAATTCCAACGACTAGTTTTTAACCAATCATCATGCAAAACACTCGAAAATTCAACCAATGGGAACAGTATTATACTAAACTCCGTTACCCCAAAAATTTCCGCTACCAAGTAAAAAAACAGTTGTTATTGTTTATAACTTTCAGTGTGACAGTTAATTAATATTTCAAATAATTCAATTTGTAACAGTTTATGTTTTCAGTTATAGTGCCAGTAGGGTTTTATTTTATTATTTCTCCTATTTTAAAGTGTATTAACTTTGTTTATTTTTTGACGTAATATAGAATTGAAATTGAATAAGCTGATGAACATTCATTGTGCTGTTTGACGCTAACTTTTATATTTAATCATAAAATGTTGTACCATTTCCATTACTCTTTTATTTTACATATAAACAAATATTAAAATAGAAGTGTATGTGACAAATAATTTTAAATTTATTTAGAAATTAATTTATAGTTATTGTTTTGTGATTACTTAAAATATATGTATGAATATATATTCAATTCTCTTAATATCTCTTTTATTTTCAAAATTCAAAATTGCAATTTATGTATACAATGACATGTCACCTATGTCACAGACTACCAAGCCATCACGTGTGCGTTAGTTCATGGAAGCAATCTGTATGTCACTATTTCGTATTTCAAAATATACATTGACTATCCTATTTGTAGTTGAGGTGATCCGTGGTATTACCGTACCGTAACCTTAGCAACCATTAGTTCTAAGTAGTGGCGCTAGATATGCTATGTGCAAATTGCATTTGTGTAAGTGTATGTAATAAAGCGATTATTTCCAACGACCAAATATAACTAGACAAAACTTCATTTGTTTTGACTTCGGCTGGCGAGACAGAGAAACTAGAGATAGTTATGTCTTGTCTAGTCCGAGTATTTTTCACTAGATGTCACTACTGAGACCACGTAGAGTATCAGTGTTTAGTTTGTACGTTGCTCGCTAGAAGCGCAAGTGTTCTTAGTTAAAATTTCGTGATTAACATTAAAGGTTAACAGTAAATCATTTAGAAGGTTTAATATTAAAGAAAAACCAACATGTCACTCACAAAACCACTACAAATACAAAATACACATGCTTCTACGTGGCCTCTAGTTAGCAACGTTCAAACTAAACAATAGACATTAGACTATACACTGACACTCTACGTGGCCTCTAGTGAGAAATACTCGAACTAGACAAGACATATCACTATCTCTAGTTTCTCTGTCTGGCCAGCCGAAATAAAAACATTCAATGAGGAGGGTAGGGAATGTTTTGTTTAGTTGTTGATTATTTCCAAGTATTAAATTATTTATTTGCTGTCTCATAAACTTTAATTAAACACAAAAATACAATTTTAACAGACATTCGCCACTCGGTCATAGAAGTATTTTTTGTTTAACACTCTACTAGAGATGAAATGTCGTCCACTCGATCAGTATTTCTTAGGAATTAATCTGCAGGGTGATTTGTAGAAAATGCAGTTGTAGCAGTAGCTTGACCGAGTTGCCTCGCCTTGCAGTCCATTAGCAAAAGCGCAGCAACGAAGCAAGGCGCATTGGTTTCTTGCCCTGCGTCGTTCAAGTCGAAAGCCACCCAAATGACATCATTAACTGACAGGGAACGGCTTCGGGCTTCGTCAGCAGTTCATGCCTCCTTCCTCCACGTCCACCCGACTGACAGATCAAGCTGATCGATCTGCGATTGGCGGAGGAAAAAACAGCTGAATCGCCTGTTCAGCACGCACGGAAAACTCAAGACACTTTTTCGTCCCTATGAATATTCAGCTCTCGTTGATGTCATTATAAATGCACCAACTTTCTTCCCATCGTCGACGCATGGCCTTAATTAAACGACTTTGTCATTTTCCGATCACAGAAAAACATTATGGCGGACGCGGCCAGCCGTGCAGCGAGGAGAATTTCCGTAGAGGAAAAAATTCGCTGTTCCTGCTACCGACGTTGCTTTTTGTCTTTAAGCCATCAGCCATCGCGAGATTATTGATTGAAAACCACTACGCCTACTTTTCTTTCGCCAACTTAAAAAATAACTCAATCTAAATCCTAACAACTTTATTTTTCAATATCTATAGCCCCACATTATTGGCCTGCAATCATCATTAATAAGTATCGTAAATTGTAAAAGTTTTGATTGTTTTTAATAATAAAACTGAATTTATTGAGTACCTAAGGATATGATGAAACAGGATAAGATAGATTCACCTAATAACAATAATAGTATACTAGCCAAGCTCATAATAGTTCATTCTGTTTACAGTTCAACAAATTATAAAACCTACGGAAAGGGTAAGAAATTTTTTGACATTTCTTTCGATTAGTTTATAGATTTTATTCCTGACTGCACCAACATTTTAATTTTTCATTAATGCCAATTAAAATATTGACGCAACGCAACCGAGCATTAAACTTACAAAAACTGAATGTTAGGCCCGATCCTACCACCTCTAGTTAAAGTGACTGTTTATTAACCATTAATTAAGAATTACACTAAAGGTTAGAAGCGATGCGAACCACAGTTTTAACTTCCACTTGAAATTTTACATTCGAGTGTTGATAAATAAATTCATAAGGCCCGGTTTTATAAAGCTCAAAAATCTTAACTTAAATATTAGTTGCCAAGTAAATTGATTTAAGTGGAGATTTGGGTTTTATAAAGTATTTTTAAATTTACTGAACAAGTAAATCTAACAAGTAAGTGAAGAATTTTATGCTATTAAATTTAAGTAACGATTTTTATTGATGTACTTTCAAATATTTATATAACCTGAAAGATTATTATTGAATAAATTTTTAATAATTTTTAATAATCTAAATCGGAGGTATGCAAAATAATACGCGGAGTAACGCATTATATAGCTTTATTAAAAGATATGTACATTAAAATGCCGAAAACTGTTGAACAACGGTACAAAATATGTAGAGAGTCTTTTAATATTAGTGGATTTTCCAACTGTATAGTTTAACATAGTTTGTCTTCAGCTTTATCTTTCTTGGCTTTAAATTTTATATTTTCATGTAACAATTTTATCTGTTTTCCCGTTCGAATACCAGTTGTTGTATAGCATTATATTTAGTTTTTTTAATTTAGCATTTACATCATAGTTTTCTTATTTTCTACTATACTTAAATATTTTTTTACTACACCCAAAACATCACATTTTTCCCTATAAATAATTTTTTTTCATTCCTTATTTATTGAAATTGAAACAATCAAATCAGCGTCGCTTCTTACGCAACAAACCGCAACGTTCCAAACTTGTTTGTTTTGGTCTGTTCACTCTCACTTACCTAGCTAGTCGTTCAGTCGCCGTCTTCAGGCAAATATACGTTTGATTGCACTGTGGAAATGCATATAAAAGTGTATACAATTGTAGATTTAGTGTATTTATTGTAGTTGTAATGCATATTTGCTCTAAATTTAAGAAATTAATGATTTCTCTGTTAAACAATATAAGAAACCTAATAAATAATTATTTTTTTATAGGTCCCCAACGACGTTGAGACGAGATGCAGTTGCTGAAGAAATGGGAGATAATGGAAGCAGCCTTCCAACCTTGGATTTCAGCCCTGGACTGGACAAAGTCTAAGTGTAGCAGTAAATGGTAAGTAACTTCATATTCTCAATATTGTAATATTTATTATCTTGTACTCAAATTCAATTGAAGAGCTGTTAGCAAAAATAATCTTAGTCCATTTTTTAAAATTTAATAAACTTTCTAGTTTCCTTACTTTTATAGATTTTTGCAATTTAATTTAACGCAAATAGAAATAGAAAAATAAACATTGATGAGCAATTTTATAATAATTAGATATTTTTATTGAACGTAGAAACGTTCAAGCTTTAAAATGTAATAACTTATGCCTAAGACATTTTTTTGCGAAAAACAGTTTTACTAAATTGTTTGGCTGTTGAAAGTAGTTCGTACTGTATATAACGTTTTCATATTTTGTTCGTAAATAAGATTTCGATAATATTGCGTTTAGTGAAACTTGCATCAGTTCTAATTCACCACAAAACTTATTTAGTATTAATGTTTTTTCTATGTTAAACAATATAAAAGAGACTAATAAATAATTTTTTATTTGTCTTGACTTGCTGACGCAATTGGAGACAGCCTTCTAGTCTTGGAATCAACCTCAGATTTTCCCGGACTGGACAACGTCTAAGGACTAAGGACAATAATTGGAAGGTAACTTTATATTCTGAAAATTGTAACACATAAAATCTTATCGTGTACCCAAATTCAAATGAAGAGCTATTGGCAAATATCTTTAGTCAATTTATTTGAATTTGAAATAATAATAGAATGATCTCTAGCTTCCTTACTTATATAAATTTCTGTAACTTAATTTAATTCAGGATCATGTTTAAATATTAGAAAATTATTTAATTAATTACTCTTTTAAGAACCTGTAGCTCGAAAACGATGCATTTCCGGATATGAGTTGATCAATAAAATTTATGGGTCGATTCTGTTCACATCTGTAGGTCTTACGTATCTGTAAATAATTTTATGTGTATGAATCAACAAGAATAGATGTGTTTTTGTCACTTTTCTACAGATTTATAGATCTGTAAGACTTACAGTATTGAACGGAATCGACCCATTAATTTCCACATCCCCTACATACTCTATAAATTTGGAACACGTATTAATTAACACCCTGTATAATTTAAACTTATAAGTTAAGTTTTAATGGATAGGTTGCAAATAATCATGGCAATTCAATTAATTTCTTAGTATTAATAATAATCAATAAAAAAATCATTTAAATTTTATTTAAAATTTATTTTGAAAGATATACATACATTGTTTTCTGATCAAATATGTACAGCAGATAATTCTGTATGCTCTTTATTTTTAAGACACGACATTTATACCAATATTAATACATTTAAGTAGTATACATAATGTATCTCTTCAAAAAACTTGATATAAATATACAAAGATACAAAAATACATTGTTGCGTACAAAATATAAATTTTTATTTATATAGTACGAGGCCTTTGTCACAATAGTTCGTCCTACGAGCAAAACTCAATTTATACATACATAGCTAAAAATTAAATTTTGTTTCAATGTTGATAAATGTAATAAGGAATAATCACTTTACTATAATGAATATACCGGGTGATGGCTGTTACGGGTGAACGTGAATTTAATATGGTATTTTAGTTTTATGCAATTTCCAGCTCTCCTATTCGTTTTACAAAAGTACAAAGTTGTTCGGAATTAAAAGATGCATACAAAATTGTTTAAATTTTTAATTAGCTATGTTTTTTGTTTCTTCACATTTAAAAAAAAAATTCAAAATTTCTGTTTATTCGTAGCAATATTATTTTGTTCATATTCTTTTTACCTTCCGTCATACAGGTATTTGTATTCTGAGCGCAATTTTATAATAAAAGCGCTTTTATGGAGCGCGCTTTTACATTTTATTCTTATGAGGAGTTTGCTCCATAAAAGCGCTTTTATTATAAAAGTGCGCTCGGAATACGGGCCATTGTTTTTGGTCAAAAAAACGATGGTGACATTTTAATGAATAAACAGGTTTTAGAGTCCCTAGAATACGATTTTACTATTTTTATGATGATACCTGTATATATCTGTGTGTGTGTGTTTGTGTGTGTGTGTGTGTATTTGTGTGTGTGTATGTTTATGTGGATGTGTGTGTTTATGTGTGTGTGTAACGATTTTTTCTTCGTCGATAACTCCATTACTACAATTTTAAAAATTCTAATACTTTCGCATTCCTCTTCGTTACATCCATATGAAGAGCTGATTAGATTTTGGTTATAATTGGTCGATCTGAAGTACTCTAATTTAAAGATTTTAACAGTTTTTGTTGATTAACGGTGTTAAATATCATTTTTTTACATTTAATGTTATTATAAATATTTTATTCTCTTTACGATTTGATTTCATATTATACTTCATATTCAATGGATATTGAATTATAAAATTATAAAGAAATTAAATTTCATAAGGCAGCCAGCTATACAATAACACTGGAAACAGTTAAATTAAAAAAATTCTGATAGACAGATGCAGACAGATGTCAATGTCAAGATTGTCAAGTGCGATTAACATAGTATATTTGTGTTATAATTTTACTGAAAATCACCTATCAATTCTAATAAACTTTCTGTATGGAGTTTGTACAAAATACAGAACTGAGGGAAGGTAATGTACTGGAAATATAGTCTTTTGCAAGAAACTGTCTGTATGGAATTTGTATAAAATACATAGAACTGACGGAAGGTAATGTCTTGGCCACTATCAGATTTTTTTTTTGTAAAAAGTAAATTAAAAATAATGAATTTTACTGGAATGAACAATGTGTATGTATCATAAAGTATTATTATGGTGGAAATAGTTGTCAAAGAATACGAGATTAATTACCAAAAATTAGATTGACGTTTGACATTTATAAATAATTTATGAACACCAGAATTAACAGAAATTTTGCAATTTCTTTTTAAAATTGTAAAGAAACTATGCTCTATTTTTTTAAAGAATAGAGTGATGGAAGGATAGAAGCAGTTTGATCTTGTATGATTAGATAATATCAGGGTCTTATCCAATCAAAAAACAAGATCAAACTGCTCCTATCTACCAACTAGTCTACTCTTTAAAAAATAGTATATAGAAACAAAAAATGTAAAAACAGTTTTATATACGCAATTTTTTATTCTGAACAACGTTGCACCGTAAAATGAACAGGACGGCAGGAAATTGCATAAAACTAAAATCCAATGTTAAATCCGCTAGATTTTGTATTGTATTAAACGTTAATGAAACTTATTTTAATTTAAATCTTCGGCATTAAAACGTATTTATGTAGGACGAACTATTATGGCGAAGGGCTCATACTTTAAAACAAGACAAAATTGTCTACAAGCAATAGAAAGGGTAACATTTACATCAAATGTTCATTCTGCATATTAAGCTTCTTCCACCACGGAGCAGAATGAGCTTTAAGCTGCTGTTTGTGTCGGATTTTTGCTATTTTGACGTCAGCAACAACCGGGGTTTGAAACATGTTGATGTCTAGCTGATCACACTGAACTACAGCAGGCAAATCGGTTAGCACATTTGCTATAGCTTCAATTTGTGTGCATATAGCTTCACATCTTTCTGTTCGCATTTTCCTTGTCGCTGCTTTTTCGTAAAAGGATTTTAATTGTTTTTGGACAGTTAGAAGCTGCGATTGGAGCTCTTGTTCATTGTTAAATTTAATGTAGTTTTGCTGGTTCCATCTGAGATATAATAAACATTATTGTAGTATTTGCTTTTGTCTATTAAAAATAGTGGGTCAATTAATATCTACAACTAAATATTTTTTTGTCAATTTGTTTGTTACACTTACATTCTACATTTACATTATACCTTCTATAGATTTAAAAATGAAAAAATATCTATAAAATATCATTGCTCAAACTACTCCAAGAAAACCAGTTGAGAAATTGCCAATTTGCTTCGTTCAGAGTGTCTCATTTTCGATGTTTATTAATATTAATATTAACGATAAATCAAACCGGTTGTACATTGCAGGGTCAACTTTTTGAGAAAAGTTTAATAGTCACCACAGGAATTTTCGATCTTCTTTTGTTTCTGAGCTACAAGCAAAAACTCGATTTTCGCTCATTTTGAAAATATATCTATCTTATTTATTATGATAGAAAAAAATTGTTTTTACAAATTTTTTACCGTTTTAAAATTCAATAAAATGGCGTAATTAGATTTTTTATAACATTATTTTTTAAATGAGAAACTATATTAAAAATAGTCTCTTTTTTGCTTAATTTATAAGCTTTTCAGATATATAACAAGTCTACATTCTATTGTTTTAAACTTGAATAAGAGATGAATTATTAATTTATTGGGGTGAAAAAATTAAAAATTATTAAGAAACAAACTAAAAAATCTAATACTGATCATCATTTGCATATTGCTAATAGTATTTGTTTAAATTTTACTAATTTTTTCAATGTATTTACTTCAAAAGCATATTAGACCATTTTTTTTTTCGATTGTGTCAAAGCCAACTGTAACGTCGATAAATAGTAATTTAATTAACCCGAAAATAATTGTTTAAGAATAATTTTGAGAACATAATTAATAGATATAGATTCAAAATAAACATATGATGATCTGTATTAAATTTGTTTCTTAATAATTTCCAATATTTTTATCCCAATAAATTAATAATTCGGCTTTTATTAATGTTTAAACAAAAGAATGTAGACTTGACTTGAAAAGCTTACAGATTAAGCAAAAATACGAGATTATTTTCAACATAGGTTCCCATTTAAAAAATCAAGTTTGTATTATATCTCGAGAATTATTAAGTTTTCAAAAAATCTAGGCAATTTATCTATCCATTAAACGGTAAATTTTTTGTAATAACAATTTTTCTCTATCATAAATAAGATATGATACATTTTCAAATAAGCGAAAAACGAGTTTTTGCCTTTAGCTCAGAAACAAAAGAAGATCGAAAATTCCTGAGGTGAGTATTAAACTTTTCTGGAAAAGTTGACCCTGGAATGTGCAAACGGTTTTTATCTATCATTAATACTACCCGAGATGCCTTAAAAAAACATCGAAAATGAGACACCCCTGTACACAGAAATCGGTAATGATGATTATGACATACTAGTAGGTACGGTACGGGCGTTTATCCAACGGGCATTCATTGCTGGTGTGGAGTGAGCACTCCAGGGGTCATTTTTGTATCATTTAAAATTCGAAATAATTTTGGCGTCGGTCGGATTTGTAAATGACATGAATGTCAGTGTCAAAAATCAAGAGTAGTTATATGTATATTTATAAAGATATATTTTTCAGGTAATAAATGTGTAGTACGATTAGTAAATCATTTTTGTCGGAGTTGTATACAAATCTATTTGCATATTATTATTGTGCTGGCCACAGTAGATTTTTAAAATGATATTACTTAAAATTTTAGAATAAATAAAGTAATAAATATAAACTGATCATTCTTTTCTTACTTGTTAATTTCATCTTGCAGCTGCGGTATTTTCGCTTCATCCAATTTTTCTAAACAGTAAATGGTTCTATTTTCTAATTTAGCTGAATCTTCGTTTTTCTTTTTGTGGAACCATTCTCGTACTGATCTTTGAATAACAAGTGCTGCATTAGATTCTTTCATTTTGGTTTTATTTTCCCTGTACGCTTTCCTGCAAACATAGCCTCTCCATGCACTCTGAATTTGTGTAGCTGCATTTTCGTAGGAGATCCGAATACACTGCTCTAGAGTTTCTACAAGAAAAATTAATATACAACAATGATTTTCTATTTATTAAATTACAGTTATCATACCAGTTGGTAGAAAGTTTGTTGAGAAACGAAAATGTTTTCCTCTAAGAACGTATTTCTGTACGTTCGATTCCATTTTACAATGTTGTTGTTTGTATGGATAGAGTTGCTATGGAAACTATAGTGTACATGTTGCTTTCAATTTCCACCACGCATGCCACAATAGTTCGCGGACAAGGTGAATACACTATTTTTTGTCCAACCGTAAAGAATATGTAATATGTAATTACAAATTTTATTTGATTTAAGCAGTTACATTTATTGAAAAAGAAAGGCGGCTTTGATGGGATTGACATTTGATAAACAAAACAATTAGTTTTGTAAAAAAATCATTGAAAAGATATTATTTTATAATGTTTATTATACACTTACGTGCATAGAAATCGATCACTTCACAGTTTTAAAGTTGATTATTTATTTTTTTAGAAACTAGACGTCAGATTAAAATAGAGCTTGTGCTGTTTGAAAGATCATTTACGAGTATTACTCTTTAACATGAGCCCACATTATCAAGAGTGCTTATTTTTAGCTTCCGTCACCTTTATGTAAGGAAGATAATATTGTCTTTGGTCAAAAAATTCGGTGGGGAGTTTTTGATGAATAAGCACGTTTCAGAGTCCCTAGAATAAGATTTACTATTCTTACGATGATGTCTGTATGTATGTGTGTATGTGTGTGACGATTTTTTCGGCTCCGATAATTCAAATACTACAATTCAAAAAATTCTATTTCTTTCGTATTCCTTTTCCATGTGAAAAGATGCTTAGATTGGACCTGATATGGTAAATTATTCATAATTTTCTCTTACGTTTTTGTAATTTATTTCTTTAATAAAAATTCACAAGCATATCGTTGAATTCGTAATTTTACGTAGATTCCAATATATAAAAATATATAGGGTGTCCCATTTAAAATAAGAAATTTGCATCATGTATTTTGGGAACCACTGATTAAAAAAAAATGTTTCGCTCATTTTAATAGTCTTTTGATATAGAAATTGTTCGCTAATTTAACCGACTTCGTAGCTCTTATAATTCTCGAGATAGCAGATAGCACTAGTGGACAAAATAAAATGAACCAATATTACAGTATAGATACAAAAAATGTTTTTTTGTAAGGGAACTACCCGTAATTATATGGCCTTCTAATATGTTGAAGTTACGGGACATTGAGGTTATAATATTTTAAATAGTTGTAAAAAACATTAGTGTTTGGGGTACAATGTTAGTGAAGATAATGGATAGGGATTATGTAGTGTGTTTCATTTAATTTTTTTTCTTTTTATCATATATAATATCATAAGTGGTAAATTTTTGCCGGAAAAATTTTCAGATTGTTACGAGAGCCGGTTGCCTAGCAATTTATTGAGTGGCATTGACAAAAAAATTACGAGTTGTCAAACGAGTAATTTTTGATCAATGTCACGAAATAAATTGGCAACAGGCTCGAGCAAAGCAATCAGAAAATTTTTCCAGGTTAAAATTTAACCACGAATGGTATTCGGATGACTATTTCCAAAATAAAAATTAGGTAATTATTTATATAATTTTTTTCTTGACAAAAATCTTGTAAATATTTATTGTGTTTAGAGGTATTAGGTTTCAGTTTGCTTTTTCAACGTTTTAAATAGATTCATGTCTAATTCGACTCGTTTTTAATAAAAACTGAACACTGAGAATATACAGACTTTGACAGGTATGTAAACAATATGTTTCTAAAACGTCAAAAAATTTTCGCTTATTAAAACTCACTTGTAAAAATACGACATCTTATTGGCTTAAAGGGTGCGAAAAAACTTCTTTGACGCTGTTTTGTCAAAATGAAATTTGGTAACTAGGTAGAATCCTGAATTTGGATTGGTTTATATATTTATGAGTGAAATAGTCATTATTAAATGTATTCATTTATTCGTTTACATACATGGTTGGAACCGTTAATATTGTTAGTAATACAACAATACTTTATAATCCGAGACTAGAAACTTGGAATAAAAATTAACTAATTGAAATCTAGTTACTAGTCAATAAGGCTACCTGGAATCTAGAATAGGGAATAGTTCTATCTGTATAGTGCGTGAAATAGTTATTTAGAGTAACTAAGCATTTGAAAAGTAGTCCACTTATCACTTGTATAACCTCCTGACGGACAGAGTGGTGCAAAATACGTGTTTATTATGCTATAGATTTATTGAAATTGCTATTTATACATTCAAAGAGTTGTTAGATAAAATTTTGTATAACACGAGTTGAAAGTACTTAACCCATTTCCCGAGTGACTTAATTGTAATATAATACATGCGTGCCATTCAAAATTTTATCCAACGGCTATTTAAATGGTTTAGAAATATATTTGTTTTAATTTAACATTTCAAAATGATATTTGATAAATTAAATAGTGCAGAATAGATTATTCACATAATCTCATAAGGTTTTGAATAATAGTTATTTATCTAACAAGAACTTGTAATAACGTTATAATTATGGTAATTTTATAGTAATTAACGTATCAAGGGTGTTATAAGGACAATAACGCCTGAGGTCAACAATGTACTTTTCGATGGCCTCTGGCCCGAGATGTGTACGTTGACCGAAGGCATTATTGTCCGTTTATCTCTCGTGGTGCATTCAACGTTTAACGTCCAACTATAATTTTTTAATATTCTACGGATTACGGATCAGATAATTTTAATAAAATTTACGGAGTAGGTAGGCTATGAATGTATCTGTTTGTTTTTTAGGCTTTATCCCAGTATCATTATCAATTTATTGGCATTATCATATCAACAACTCATTACGCCCTTGGGTGTTATTTGGTATATAACATACCAGTCGGACGTTAAATAAATAGTAGAGTTTATAAGTCAGTCAGTGAGTTCAAAATGTCACGCTGATATTAGCGACGTGCGATAAACATTCACATATTAACATCAAAGTAACTTTCTGGCACTATTTTTTATCAAATATGCTTTCGAAATATCAAATTAAAACATATTTCTAATATATTTGAAACCATTTAAAATCTTTTGGACAAAATTTCGCATTCTTTGCACGTTTGCCGTACAAAATTTTATCCAACAGTTTTTTTAAATGGTTTGAAGAATATCACAAACTAATAATTATTATCATTTAATAGGCGGACCTTTCGTTGGTCTGATACACGTCAAGAAACTTGGAGAATTCGGATGAAACTTTCGAACTTTGGAATTCAGCATTACAGATCTTTTAAAGCAACTGTTTTGCAACTTTAGGGATCTTATAAGTATAGCTGAGCACCAGATAAATCTTCTACGGCGTAGATGACCACCGATGGATAAACTGGTAAGAAACTTTATTTTTTTATAATATATTTTGTTCTCATATTCAATCATGAGAACTTATATGACTAAATATTATCTTGTATTCAAATTCGATTTTGAATACAATACTGTTTATCCATTAAATCAATATCTGGGAACATATGATTAGCATATATCTTTCAGGAATCGGACATCAAGAAGACTAGATTTAGTAGATTTTAAGTTAGTGTTAAGTTCTATTGAATATATTTTCAGGTCTTAATTAAACTTTGGCTCATCGTGCCATTGAGCAAACACGCGTTTTCTTTAAAAATGAAAATAAATTGATTAAGTGAAGTGCATTCCTATCCGATTCATCATAAAATCGTGCGTCGGCGTTTGCCACCGTGGTACGCGGTGCCCAGAACCACTCCGGCGTTCTCACTTTTTGTCTTAGCTCGTATATATATATATATACAGGGTGAGTCTGGGAAGACGCCCCCCCCTTAACTTTTTTATTATAAGTAATAGAAAAAAATGGCTCATATAAAAGTTTTTATAATAGTTTAAGTTAGATTTTAATTTTTAATAATACTTGGTGAAACAGAAAAGGAAATTAAGCAATTTATTAGAAAACAAGATGTACAACATTCAGAAGAAGGAAGAAAGTATACAAAAGAATAACAATAACAAGAAAGAAGATATTGAACAAAGTGATAGTGATAGTGGTTTTGTGTTTTGTGACAGAGTTATTAACTTATCAAAAGTGAATTTCATGAATTCAGAAACAGAACTATTAAATTTTGGCTTTAAATACAATTTACCAACCGATAATAAAAAACATTTACAATCTTTGGTCATAGATACTGAATTGGGACTAGGTACACAGCACGACATTAAGGTAAATGCATTACAAACATTTCAAAATCATAAAATAGAAAATAAAAATTTGAAAATATACGAAACATTAAATTCGTTAAAAACAAAAATTAAAGAAAACAATATTATTGTATCTAAAGCAGATAAAGGAAACACAATTTGTATCTTAGAAAAAATAGACTATATTCGTAAAGTTAATGATTTTCTAGTTTCAAACAATTATTCCAAATTAGATAAAAATCCTACAAATTATTATCAAACATTAGTTAAAAAACAAATGAAAGAATGTCAGTGCACCATACCGGTAAACAAACTTTACTTCCTGACTAATATGAATCCACAACCACCAATATTATATGGACAACCAAAATTACATAAAGCCAACATACCTATTAGACCAGTATGCTCTTATAATAATGCTCCGTGTTACAAATTAGCAAAATATATTAACAAATCATTTTTAGAACAAACAAATTTCGTTGCAGAACATTCAATAAAAAATTCAATAGAATTAAGTAATAAATTATCCAAAATACAGTTAAATCCAAATGATAAACTAATTTCACTTGATGTGGTTAATTTGTTCCCAAATGTTCCACCAAATGAATGCTTAACGTTAATGAAAGAAATATTAGAACACCAAACCACCAATCCTGTAATCACAGAGGAATATTTAACTTTATTTAAAGTATGTACAGATCAAAATTATTTTCAATTTAATGACAATTATTACACCACATCACAAGGTTTAGCAATGGGATCACCAATATCACCTTTATTAGCAGAAATTTTTATGGACAATTTAGAAAAAACAATATTAAAAACTGATTCATCAAAATATATAAAATACTGGTTTAGATATGTAGATGATATTTTAATATGTTGGACGGGAACCACACGACAACTTAATAAATTTTTAGAAATAATAAATAAAATTCACAATAATATTAAATTCACTTTAGAAGTAGAAAAAGATAAACAAATTATTTACTTAGATTTAACAATAAAACATAATAACAATAAACATGAATTTAAAATTTTCAGGAAGCCAACTCAAACAGATACAATAATCCACAAATCTTCTAATCACCCAAAAACACAAAAACTATCAGCATTTTATAGTATGATTCACAGATTAATCAAAATTCCATTAAGTAAAGAAAATTATGAAACAGAAGTAAAAATAATCAAAAATATAGCAAGGAATAATGGTTATAATACAAATATTATAGACAATATAATTCAAAAAACAAAATTAAAAAATTATGCAAAATACATTTACAATGACAATGAACAAAAAGAAAACATATTTATAAAATTATCGTACATAGGTACAATATCCAATAAAATAGCAAACATTATAAAAAATACAAATGATAACTACAAAATTGCATTCAAAACATATAATAATTTAGGAAAACATATAAGAAATGTTAAAGAAAAAATGAATATTCAAACAAAATTAGGTGTATATAAATTAAATTGTGAAAAATGTAATGCTGTGTACATAGGTCAATCAGGAAGAAATTTTAATATAAGGGTAAATGAACATAAAAAGTCATTTTTAAACAAAAAGTCAGACTCAACATTTTCCAATCATTTAATAGAAGAAAATCATACTAGCAATTTTAAACCCGAAATTTTACATGGAGAAACTAAAGGACCAAGATTAGATTTTTTAGAAGCTATAGAAATTGGTAAAGCAATAAAGAATAATGAAAATATTCTAAATGAACAGACAAGCCTCAATAATTCACCATTAATGAAGTTTCTAGAAACATTATAAAATTTATGTTATAATTTATTTGTGTATATTAATATTTTTGAACTTTGTAATTTTTTAAAATAATTTTTCAAAAAAATTTAAAAACAAAAATTATTTTAAAAAAACATTTATTGACATTTTGACATTTCATTTTTATATTTATTTGATATAATTTGGACATATATATATATATATATATATATATATATATATATATATATATATATATATATATATATATATATATATATATTTATAATTAAACGATAAAAAGATCTGATGATGCTAATGTTATAGCGAAACTAGTAATCTAATAAAATAATTGTGAAACATAAAACCAAGTATTATTAAAAATTAAAATGAATTGTAAGTTTCACCAAGTAAGAGCAGACACAATTAAAGAAATTATTTAAGTTAGATTATTAAGATATTATTGTACAAGAAATTGAATTTATTTAATAAATGGTATAGTATATGGGGAGCGTGTGTTTGGCATTTGAGAGCTGTTGCTCCCTATACAGGGTATAATCATACGGCGGGAAAAAAATTAAATGGCATATAATAAAATAAATAAATAATAAATAAATCATCACGGCATATTACCCATTGCTGGGTGTGCCAATCTGCTTTATACACAGAATTCGGTAATGATGATGACATATTTGTACCGTGCGGGCGTTTACCAGGCGTCACCTCAAATATAAATGGCATATAATACTGACCAAAATGAGTAAAAAAGGCTTAATCAAGGAGTCCGATCTTCAACTGTTTCCGAAAAAGAGGCCATTTACAATTAGAACCAAAGAAAATTGACAAAGATAGTGATTGAACAAAATTTTGTCTGTCAATAAATAGACAATAATTTTTTTTATACGAAACTTTTTTCTCAGTTTCTAATAGTAACGAAGTTATTTGAAAATCAAATATTGGCCAAGGTTGCCACAACATTTTACTTTGTATAATTATTTGATTTAAAAAAAACAAAAGCACGTCTAAGTTGGCCTCTGCAAGTTAAACAAAAAGTCTTATTTAATCGAAGTCGTAACTTATAGTTTTCGGGATAGCAGAGGTAAACCCCGTAAAAACTCATTTTTCACTATGCCTCATACCTCGCAAACTATTGAAGATCAGACCCATGTTGATTAAGACTTTTTTACTCATTTTGGACAGTACTATATGCCCTTTCATTTTTTTCCCGAAGTATGATTACACTCTGTATATACAATTTATTAAATAGTTTAGTTTTAAGGAAGTTTTAAATTGGAAGAATTCCCTTCTGCCCTGTCACTGTCGTCGAGATTGCAGTGCCGATCGGTGACGCAACCCATGGCTTCCTGTTCATAAAGACCTGTTTAAAATGTATGTACACAATAAAACAATCTTTTATGTTTTGTTTATTTTAATTTAAACCCCCTCACATTAGTCGTACAGTAGGTAGTTTTAGTAAAAATTGTAATTATTATTTAGTATTTAGTCGCTCAGGGTAAAGTTCGATTTTAAGTATTTATTATAATTTGTAAACAAAGCTTTGTATTAATAAATATTACATATTTTGTCAAGTGGGTGGTTGGGTAGTAACACCAAAAATATAATATAATTAATATAAAGGTTCGCAAACGGTCTTAAACTGAATAAGAAATGTTGTACCTTTAACAATGGGTACAATACATCTTATTTAGGGACCCCAAGATTTAATTTGTTAAATAGTCTATATGTATTGTAAACGGAATTTTATTTAGTGTATTATATATTGTGTATTAAAATGTATAATATACCTAAGTAGAGTTTCGGTTTGGTTATAAAACTAAAATATTTGTTACCAAATGAAATTATTATAGTTGTATTATTTGTTATTAATTAATTTACATCTTCATTCTGTAAATAAAAGTTTTATCTTCAGACAAAATAATTGGTAACAAATAAATATAACCATGATAATGGTAATTTTATTTGGTAACAAACGTTTTAGTTTTATAACTAAACCATGTTTGACACTCTCATAAATTGTTATTAGATTTGTTAACAAATTCATTTACACTTATAACGCAAAAGACATTTGTGTTTAAAAATTCTGTTCATAATTATGTCTTACTAAGTTACTAAACAGGCTTAACTTGTAAAATTAAAAATTTTGTTACCAAATAAAATCACCATTATTTGACTCCGTCACCTTTAGGTAAGGAAGGTATTGTCTTTGGTCAAAAATTTTGGTGGTTAGTTTTTAATGAATAAGCACATTTTAAGGTCCCTAGAATACGATGTTACTATTTTTACGATGATGTCTGCATGTGTGTGTGTGTGTGTGTGTGTGTGTGTGTGTGTGTGTGTGTGTGTGTGTAACAAAATTTTCGTCTACGATAACTCTAATACTACAATTAAATAATTAATTTAATTATAAAATTTAGCTTATAATACAAATAAAATGTTTGTAATTGTTCTAATTGTGATTGTTATTCATTGTGTAGAGGGTGTACTATTATTAATTTTGTAACAATAATGTACTTGTAATTGTTGCAATAAATATTTATTTTTATTATAAAAATGTTTTATTTATTCTTTTACTGATAGATATTTGTTCAAAACGTCATTGATCTCTAAACTTTGTTGATTTTTTAAATATATCTTATTTGTATATTTTAAATACATGCCTACATATAATTCGACACGTTTCTAAAGCGTATATCCTTTAAAAAACTTTAAATTCCGAGTGCTCTTTTCATTTTTAGCTACATGAAAGTAGCATCTTATGCACGATCAAAATTTTTTTAGCGTGCATAGATGCTACTTGAAAGTAGCATCTATGCAGGATTAAATTTTTTTACCGTGCATAGATGCTACCTGAAAGTAGCATCTATGCAGGATTAAATTTTTTTACCGTGCATAGATTGTACCTGAAAGTAGCATTATTGCAGGATTAAAAACATACAAACACGCAAAAAAATTGTGCATGGATGCTTCATTTGGGAAGCATCAATGCACGTAAAAAATTTTTTTGTGCATGGATGCTGCCCTGATTACCTGATTTTATAAAGAAAGGGTGCCCATCATTTTTAGATTGACAGGTGCTTTATCTTGTAGCCGTTTTAAGAACTACTTATGTGCCAGGAGTAAGAAATAGACAAATTATATTTTAATCTATATTTTATTCTATAAAATATTGAACATTAGCGTTAGTTACATGAACCATAACAATGTAAAATTCAAGTAATCAATAAATACAAGTAAAATTTGTACAGACAATTATTTACACATCCCTATTTATAATTTTTCAGAACAAAGGTATGTTTATTTATAAAATACAAATAAGAACAAAATTAATACAATATTAGCAATGGACATAAGAAAGACAATGTATTACAAATAAACAATAAAAATTTAAAACTAAAGATATGTTTCAAGAAAACTAAGCTAATATGTTTTAAGAACCATCTTCAAACACATGGCTAATTTTATTAGAAATAAAATTTACATCAATAAAAATATTTGTCATAAAAAGTGAGAATACGTTTAAATTTAAAAAACAAATTTTAATTGGCGAATTTTTACACCCTTAGCCCTACGCCCTTGAAACATGAATGTTAATCTGCGACCCTTGTTTTTCATTGGATGATGAGGAAAGGCGAAATTTCAAGGAAATCGCTGAAAACCCAGCCGTTTCCGAGATACGAACCCCTAAAGTTTTCCGTATCATATCGCCGTGTGTAGTACAGCCTTTCACGGAACCTAAAAATAAACATAAACATTATTTATTTTTGTAGGGATGATGAGATATAAATAGAGATGCAGTCTTGGTAAACATTGTTTATTAAATAGAAATTTAATTAACTTTCCTACGTTTCGATTCCAAATAAATCATCAGGGAAAGTTAAAATACAGTTGGAAAATAAGATCATTACATTACAACTGTACTTTAACTATCCCTGATGATGATTCATTTTGAATCGAAACGTAGGAAATTTAATTAAATTACTATTTAATAAACACTGTTTACCACGACTGCATCTCCAATTATTTCTCATCATCCCTACAATCATACTAACAGTCAAGTAATACCAATGAATTTATTTTATTTTATTTTGGAATTTGAATGCCCTCAAAATCGGGCGCAATTTAGCTTTTATTGCCCGAGGGCCTATAAAGCTTCCAGGCAACAACTATTCTAATATGTCAAAGTTGCGGTTTATAGATATATGTCAGACAACACAACAAATCCGATAAATCATATGTTTTGAATACCGTCACTCGCAAAACTTTCGTATTCTTTCAAGTATACGTCTTTTGACTTCTGTGGAACTAACTTAAAATTGTTATTAACAAACAACATAGCAACACCAACAAATTACGTAGAAACAACAGCATACTTAAAATTCAGAACACCAGCACAACGATTATGAATATATAAATATAGCTATTGAATCCTCGAATTTCGCGAACCAAAATAAAATAAAACGTTTTATGTACCATGGGTATAATCAAGATTATAGCACTCGGGAAAATTAAAGCTCTCCGCTGCGCATCGAGCTTTAAACATTTTCCCGTCATAAAGTCTTTTAATTATAAATAACTAATTTATTTTGTGTGGCAAACATGTAAGAATTAATATTATGTTTTTATAATGAATACTTCAGTTTCTTTCAGACTTTGGTAGAGTAAAATTACTTTAAGAATGTGATGTGACACTGACGTCACGACAGCTCCGCGAAGTTCATGACTTGTGACATTACGTAGGGTCTCAATTTCAACTTACACGTACGTCCAATGGCGTAGAATCAACTGATACGGCACTGGACATATCTATAAGTTGAAATTGAGTCCCTACATCATGTACAAGTCATGAACTTCGCGGAACTGCCGTGACATCAGTGTCACATTCTTAAAGTAATTTTACAAGTAAAAATAAAAATAGTGTGCTTGTGAATAATAATGTGTAGCTAGCGATAGTGTAGTGTTGAAAGAAACCAAAAAACTTAGTAGTTTTTATTACAATCATTCTCTTATTCGATTTATAGTTCGCGATATAATTAAGTCTATCGTCTATCTTTGCCATTACAAATAAGTACTAATATTTAAAAAAAAAACTAATTTATGACCTTCAGAGATCGCGTTTGCTATTTTTACCTCTCGCTAAGAGAACTATTGAATTCATGCTAAAAATCGCATATCCAGATTTTAGTGAATAAGCACGTTTTCAGGTCCCTAGAATCCGATAACATTAGTACGATGTGTTGTGTGTGTGTATGTGTGTGTGTGTGTGTGTGTGTATGTGTGTATGTGTGTGTGTATGTGTGTGTATGTGTGTGTATGTGTGTGTGTATGTGTGTGTATGTATGTGTGTGAGCGTGTGTGGGTGTGTGCATATGGGTGTGGGTGTGTGGGTGTGGGTGTGGGTGTGTGCGTGTGCGTGTGCGTGTGCGTGTGCGTGTGCGTGTGCGTGTGCGTGTGCGTGTGCGTGTGCGTGTGCGTGTGCGTGTGCGTGTGCGTGTGCGTGTGCGTGTGCGTGTGCGTGTGCGTGTGCGTGTGCGTGTACGTGTGCGTGTGTGGGTGTGTATGTGTGTGTATGTGTGTGTGTATGTGTGTGTGTGTGTATGGGTGGTATTAATAAAAATAAGTAAATACTTATAAGTATGTACTTATAAGTACTAGCATTTACTTATCAGTATCAGCAAGAAGTAAAAGTAATTACTTATTTTCATATTAATAACCAGATCCTGATACTTACAGTAAATACTTACTTACTTATAAGTAAGTACTTACATATGAAATTCAGAAGTAAGCCGTGTGTTTGTAAAAAAAAAATTTTTGACATTTGTTGACAGTTCATTTTTATATGTATTTATTGGAAGTTAACAAACTAATCTGGAAATCAGTTCTATATCAATTTTTAAAATTTTAAAAAAGTTTAGTTCTGAAAGCAGCGACATGGACTAAAATATTAATGAAAAAAGTGTTATCTTCACGGTCTTCACCAACACCAATTTGAAAACCTTATGTAATATAACTTTTCGGCTTTTTAAAATAAGGACCCGCAGTTATAATTTTTTTAGATGTTTATTTATCAAGGCCGGAACAGTGGCGTATTATCGCAGGGGGCGCAAAAATCGTATGTACTCAGGGTATCAGGGTGTAAAATTATAAATGGTCACAAGGAGCTAAAAAAAAAAAAAAACAACGCAGCAAACGGCGCATGGGCTTGTGACGCAAACAAGGTTTATTCGTCACTGGTCGGCAACATATCTTAAAAATAATTTCATTTAATAAATGAACACAGAGCACCATCTCTGGATTCATTGTTAACGCCAAGAAAGAGTTCTGGTAGCCATTCCACACTTTCGGGTGTAAAGCGATATAATTTGACAAAATTTTGTTCACTAGGATTTTCCCTACGAATTTTATAATTTTTACGGACTCATACGGCGTAGAACATGTTTTTTAAATTAATATAATCTTTTAAATTTTTGTTCGGTCCCCCATAAGCATGATAAATATCATACTTATAAATTTATAAGTAAATACTTAATTCTATAAGAATCAATTCCATTTTATTGGGTGGTATTAATAAAAATAAGTAAATGCTTATACTGACAGTTTTTTAAGTAAGTACTTATATCCGTATTAATAAAGTGTCAGTAAAAGCTGATGCTATAAGAAAATACTTATTTGACAAAAGTATGGACTTATACTTATAATCAAAATAAGTAATTACTTAAAACTGTATTAATAAAATGGAATTGATTCTTATAGAATTAAGTATTTACTTATAAATTTATAAGTATGATATTTATCATGCTTATGGGGGACCGAACAAAAATTTAAAAGATTATATTAATTTAAAAAACATGTTCTACGCCGTATGAGTCCGTAAAAATTATAAAATTCGTGGGGGAAATCCCAGTGAACAAAATTTTGTCAAATTATATCGCTTAACACCCGAAAGTGTGGAATGGCTAACAGAACTCTTTCTTGGCGTTAACAATGAATCCAGAGATGGTGCTCCGAGTTCATTTATTAAATGAAATTATTTTTAAGATATGTTGCCGACCAGTGACGAATATACCTTGTTTGCATCACAAGCCCATGCGCCGTTTGCTGCGTTGTTTTTTTTTTTTAGCTCCTCGTGACCGTTTATAATTTTGCATCCTGATACCCTGAGTACGTACGATTTTTGCGCCCCCTGCGATAATACGACCTTGATAAATAAACATCTAAAAAAATTATAACTGCGGGTCCTTATTTTAAAAAGCCAAAAAGTTATATTACATAAGGTTTTCAAATTGGTGTTGGTGAAGACCGTGAAGATAACACTTTTTTCATTAATATTTTAGTCCATGTCGCTGCTTTCAAAACTAAACATTTTTAAAATTTCAAAAATTGATATAGAACTGAATTAAAGATTAGTTTGTCAACTTCCAATAAATAAATATAAAAATGAACTGTCAACAAATGTCAAAATTTTATTTTTTTACAAACACACGGTTTACTTCTGAATTTCGTATGTAAGTACTTACTTATAAATAAGTAAGTATTTACTGTAAGTATCAGCATCTGGTTATTAATATGAAATTAAGTATTTACTTTTACTTCTTGCTGATACTGATAAGTAAATGCTAGTACTTATAAGTACATACTTATAAGTATTTACTTATTTTTATTAATACCACCCATTAATACAGTTTTAAGTAATTACTTATTTTGATTGTAAGTATAAGTACATACTTTTGTCAAATAAGTATTTTCTTATAGCATCAGCTTTTACTGACACTTTATTCATACGGATATAAGTACTTACTTAAAAAACTGTCAGTATAAGCATTTACTTATTTTTATTAATACCACCCTATGTGTGTGTATGTGTGTGTATGTGTGTGTATGTGTGTGTATGTGTGTGAGCGTGTGTGGGTGTGTGCATATGGGTGTGGGTGTGTGGGTGTGGGTGTGTGCGTGTGCGTGTGCGTGTGGGTGTGGGTGTGGATGTGGATGTGGGTGTGGGTGTGGGTGTGGGTGTGGGTGTGGGTGTGGGTGTGGGTGTGGGTGTGGGTGTGGGTGTGGGTGTGGGTGTGGGTGTGGGTGTGTGGATGTTGGATCCACGATACTTATATTAAACAATGTTAAATTCTTTATTCGATAAAAATTAATTCATTATTATATCTTCTATAGATTTAGAGATAAAAAAATGCATATAAAATCATTTGATGAAAAAAATCTCGTATTTAAACTACTGCAAGGCAAGAAATTCAAATCTATGTAATTGACACATAAATGTCATTGACAAAAATATTTGTATGCCACTGTCAAAAATATTTGTACATCATTATGAAAAAAAAGTCAACAACGCAAAAAAATATACCTACGTAAAAAAGTATATAAAAGGAATTTGCGAAGAAATGACGAATATAAAGAAAAAGAAATGGAAAGTAGAAAATGAAAATTTCAGGATATTGAATATAAAGAAAATGTATGTATTGTACATAATTTATATTAAAATATCCCATAGATTTTGAAAATATATGTGAGAATTATTTTGTAGTGAGACATGAATATATGTATTTGTATTTGAAAATATTGTTTGTTTTATGCGTACAACAAGGTAAAATACCTGGCGAGAGGTTATGTGCTGGCCACATCAAATTTTTAATTGTGAAACAGTGGTCACTAAATATATTAAATAAGAACGCATGACAAAGTTCAGTAAAAATTACAATTATTATTAATTGTATAGTGTGTTTAGGTGCACAATTTACTTGCAATGTAGAATTCGAGGTCAGGTCATGAAGCGAACCGGTTCACGACTTCATAATACCGCAGGAGCAGGTTTCCTGATCCAGACAATGAAATGAAGTCCACCAGGTCCGGAGAGAAGTCCGAAAGTACCGTAGACGCTGTGTAGACTCACGCGCGGGTTCTCCAACTCAAAGTCGCGATGTTTGCATCTCTCACTACTAGAACGGCGAAAACAAGACCTGTAAAAAAAAATTTTTGATAATAAAATTATAAATGTAATAACTTATTTATTGTATCTGCAATTTGTATTTATCTGTACTAATAATACCGCTTTTTTGTACTAAATTAAAGTAGGTATTTTATCTATCCTTGCTGTTAAAGTATTACTTTATTTACATACTTACGATTAAAGTGATACTTGATCCACTATTTTGAGTACACAAAAGCATACTTTAAAATGTGCTACAGAAAAAAATAACTTTCCTAGTTTAACACCTGAATTTTGTAACTTGAATAATATACAAGAAACCTGATGTGGGCAGCACATGACCTCCTGCCATTTCCATGTTTAAAATAATAATCAAGTTTAAGTAAAAGTAACACTTCCAGTTGAATTTGTTGTTCCAATAAACACAAAAGTCTGTAATACGAAATTTTGGATTAGGAAATTTTTTTTCATTCAAGGTCACATTCCTTTTAATTGAAAATTACATTTTTTCAAAGGACGTGAAGCTGCATGTTTTCCCCCTTTCGCGCACAAAAATAAATTGCCAGATCACAGAAATACAATGGTGAAATTTTCATATGTTCGTAAGTTCTGTCCCATTTATTTTAGTACAAATGTATAAATACAAACAATGTTCAGAATTAAAAATAAAATTTTATTCACAAATTTTATATATACAAAAATTATTATTCACATGTTGATAGTGGGTGGGCACGTGGCCATCCTGCAAACGCCCCCCCCCCCCCCGTTAGCGCCACCACTGGATTTGAATTTATTCTTTCAAGAAAATCTGCGTAGAGCTTCTAGTAAAGTATCATTTCAATTTTAGTAAAAAAAAAACTAATATGATGTTCTCATTATTATAAATATTTTAAATACCAAATTTGAAACGTTTTGGATTGTATTACAATATATTTTTCACGAAATTATGTTCAAAGCTTCAAGTTAAGTATCACTTTCGGTTTATCAATTTTATTGAAAATCTGATATGTGTTTCTCCTGATATAAAAGTCTTTAATACCAAAATTGAAAAGTTTTGGATTATATTTTAATATAGTTTTTCATTAAAAACTGTTATGGGCTTCTAGTAAAGTACTACTTCCGGTTATCCAATTTTACCCAAATTCTTGTTTACGTGTATGCAGAACGTTTAAATACGGAAAATAGAAATTTGGAAGTTATCGCGGAAGAAAAAATTGTTGCACACACACAGACACCATTGTAAAAATAGTAAAAATGTGTTGTGAGAACCCTAATTCGTGCTTATTCACTGAAAACTCACTATCGAATATTTGGAACGAAAACATTACCTTCCTTACCTACGATATGTCGGGAGATAAACGATACAATTTTGACAGCGTTTGATTAATGAAGAGAAAAGTGTGAAACAATTGGAATCACCCTTTTCCCCATTCCCCGTATTCATTGTTGTTGTGTTTCTGTGATTCTTAGAAGACGCAATTAATTTGGCATTGTTTTAGCGCTTGTGGAGTGTAGGTGTGTGTTGTTGGCAGATTCGATTGGCGCTATGAAAAATGAGACGGCTGTAAAGTTCCAATAGGCTTGGCCAATTAAGATAAACCAACGCACCGTTTTCGCTCCATTCGGTTTTGGTTGCCGGTAATGCATTGAGTTATTGGACAATGTTCTCTATGGTCCATTTGCTTTCAGAGTTTCAGAGGCGAATTCGATAGAACTGGGGCACTATTACTTTAATTACATCACATAAAACTCAAACCGAATTAAGAAATTAAGTTACAAATTGATTAATTTATAGCAAAGGATTTTATCTATTGCAGGGAGTATCGACTAAAGAATTAAGTTTTAATATTCAAAAAAATACCGAGAGTACTTTTCTGTAAAGCTTGACATTCTACAACCTATACAAAATACGATATTTGGGTAACAATATATCTTGAAAACTGATCCACAGACATTTTTACCTCTCGTCTAGAGGTGGGCGCGTGAGTAACTTTTTGTTCACGATCACGCACGCTCACGGAACTAGAAATGTAATCACGACCAATCACGCACGACTTTTTATGTTTGATTCACGATCACTCACGATCACTCACGATATTATTTTGGCACTCACGCCCGATCACGCCCGGCGGATCACGTTCATGTCACGTAATTTTTTCTATGTACATTTAAGCCTGTTTAACACAGTCATAAGTTATTATCAAATTTGTTAACAAATTGGTAATAAGTTACGTAACAGATTGGTTTCATTGGAAACGAATGTTTATGGAAAATAGGTTGTTCTATTCCATCATAAATATCATTATAAATTTGGTAACAAATTTATTAACAAAATTATGATCGTGTTAAACAGGCTTAAAGATTTATATAACTTTACAACAACAACACTATTTTTATGCAACAAAAAAATACTGTTGATGACATATTTGGACATAATAATTATAACAAGAATGTAAAGTAAAAGACGGAAATTGACAATTTTTTAAATAAAAAATAGAAGAAAACATACTCACGCCCGATTAAATTTCAATCACGCCTGATCACGCACGATAATTTTTTAGTGCCTCACGCTCACGTCTAATCACGACGCAAAATTTAAATTATATTCACGGTCACGCGGGTCACGTCGTGACCCATCATGACCCGACAAAATCACGGCCCGCGCCCACCTTTGCTCCCGTCATATCGTAGTGAAGTACAAATTAGGGTCCCCACAATACGTTTTTACTATTTTTACAATGATGTCTGCGTGGATGCATGCATGTGTGTGAAGCTTTTTTGCTCCAAACACATCAAATTTCCAAAAATTTCTATTTTTCGTATTTAAGCTTTTTGCATTAATATAAAGAATTGTTGAGATTTTGGGTAAAATTGGACAACCGGATGTGGTAATTTACTTGAAACCCATAACAGTTTTTAATGAAAAAATATATTCATGCTGCTGCATTCTGAACACAACGATCGTAAACTCGTAACTACGTAGAGTCGTAGCTACCGATTGACTCGAAACAGATCAAGTTACAAATTTACAAAAAATGCAATTTTTTGTAAGCTGTATGGTTTATTGTGGAAAGTATTTCTCATCAAATACTCAATACAGTAACCCCAAGAAACAAACCTAGCACGTTGCCGTATCCAGCTTACCCGTAGGGCACTTTTTAATCAACCCCGAATTTGAGCGTGTCACATTAAATTAATTTTTTTTTTTTTTTGTATGTTGTATAGTTTATTGTCTAATAAATATCTCATTAAATACTTAATCTAGCAATCCCAAGGAACAATCCTAGCACGTTTCCGTATCCGGCTTACCCTTAGGACACTTTTAAATCAACCCTAAATTTGAGCCTGTCACATTAAATTAATTAATAATTTTTTGTAAGTTGTATGGTTTATTGTCTAATGAATTTCTCATCAAATACTCAATACAGTAACCCCAAGGAACAATCCTAGCACGTTGCCGTGTCCGGCTAACCCGTAGGACACTTTTAGATGAATCCTAAATTTGAGCCTGTCACATTAAATTAATTAATAAGTTTTGTAAATTGTATGGTTTATTGTCTAATGAATTTCTCATCAAATACTTAATACAGTTATCCCAAGGAACAATCCTAGCATTTTGCCGTATCCGGCTAACCCGTAGGACAATTTTAAATCAACGCTAAATTTGAGCCTGTCACATTAAATTAATTAATAATTTATTGTAAAATGTATACTTTATTGTCTAATGAATATCTCATCAAATACTCAATAGAGTAACACCTAGGAACAATCCTAGCACGTTGCTGTGACCGGCTAACCCATAGGACACTTTTAAATCAACCCTAAATTTGAGCCTGTCACATTAAATTAATTAATATTTTTTGTAAGCTGTATGGTTTATTGTGTAATGAATTCCTCGTCAAATACTCAATACAGTAACCCCAAGAAACAATCCTAGCACGTTGCCGTATCAGCTAACCCGCAGGACACTTTTAAATCAACCCCGAATTTGAGAGTGTCACATTAAATTAAATTATATTTCTTTTGTAAGTTGTATAGTTTATTGTCTAATAAATATCACATTAAATACTTAATATTATATAGTAACCCCAATTAGCAATACTAGCACGTTGCCGTATCCGGCTAACACGTAGGACACTTTTAAATCAATCCTAAATTTTAGCCTGTCACAATAAATTAATTAGTAATTTATTGTAAAATGTATACTTTATTGTCTAATGAATATCTCATCAAATACTCAATAGAGTAACACCTAGGAACAATCCTAGCACGTTGCTGTGACCGGCTAACCCATAGGACACTTTTAAATCAACCCTAAATTTGAGCCTGTCACATTAAATTAATTAATATTTTTTGTAAGCTGTATGGTTTATTGTGTAATGAATTCCTCGTCAAATACTCAATACAGTAACCCCAAGAAACAATCCTAGCACGTTGCCGTATCAGCTAACCCGCAGGACACTTTTAAATCAACCCCGAATTTGAGAGTGTCACATTAAATTAAATTATATTTCTTTTGTAAGTTGTATAGTTTATTGTCTAATAAATATCACATTAAATACTTAATATTATATAGTAACCCCAATTAGCAATACTAGCACGTTGCCGTATCCGGCTAACACGTAGGACACTTTTAAATCAATCCTAAATTTTAGCCTGTCACAATAAATTAATTAGTAATTTATTGTAAAATGTATACTTTATTGTCTAATGAATATCTCATCAAATACTCAATAGAGTAACACCTAGGAACAATCCTAGCACGTTGCTGTGACCGGCTAACCCATAGGACACTTTTAAATCAACCCTAAATTTGAGCCTGTCACATTAAATTAATTAATATTTTTTGTAAGCTGTATGGTTTATTGTGTAATGAATTCCTCGTCAAATACTCAATACAGTAACCCCAAGAAACAATCCTAGCACGTTGCCGTATCAGCTAACCCGCAGGACACTTTTAAATCAACCCCGAATTTGAGAGTGTCACATTAAATTAAATTATATTTCTTTTGTAAGTTGTATAGTTTATTGTCTAATAAATATCACATTAAATACTTAATATTATATAGTAACCCCAATTAGCAATACTAGCACGTTGCCGTATCCGGCTAACACGTAGGACACTTTTAAATCAATCCTAAATTTTAGCCTGTCACAATAAATTAATTAGTAATTTATTGTAAAATGTATACTTTATTGTCTAATGAATATCTCATCAAATACTCAATAGAGTAACACCTAGGAACAATCCTAGCACGTTGCTGTGACCGGCTAACCCATAGGACACTTTTAAATCAACCCTAAATTTGAGCCTGTCACATTAAATTAATTAATATTTTTTGTAAGCTGTATGGTTTATTGTGTAATGAATTCCTCGTCAAATACTCAATACAGTAACCCCAAGAAACAATCCTAGCACGTTGCCGTATCAGCTAACCCGCAGGACACTTTTAAATCAACCCCGAATTTGAGAGTGTCACATTAAATTAAATTATATTTCTTTTGTAAGTTGTATAGTTTATTGTCTAATAAATATCACATTAAATACTTAATATTATATAGTAACCCCAATTAGCAATACTAGCACGTTGCCGTATCCGGCTAACACGTAGGACACTTTTAAATCAATCCTAAATTTTAGCCTGTCACAATAAATTAATTAGTAATTTATTGTAAAATGTATACTTTATTGTCTAATGAATATCTCATCAAATACTCAATAGAGTAACACCTAGGAACAATCCTAGCACGTTGCTGTGACCGGCTAACCCATAGGACACTTTTAAATCAACCCTAAATTTGAGCCTGTCACATTAAATTAATTA
Source organism: Harpalus rubripes (assembly GCA_963082715.1). Lineage (NCBI taxonomy): Eukaryota > Metazoa > Arthropoda > Insecta > Coleoptera > Carabidae > Harpalus > Harpalus rubripes. Next base: position 18,188,664 of record OY720449.1, read on the forward strand.
ATATTTTTTGTAAGCTGTATGGTTTATTGTGTAATGAATTCCTCGTCAAATACTCAATACAGTAACCCCAAGAAACAATCCTAGCACGTTGCCGTATCAGCTAACCCGCAGGACACTTTTAAATCAACCCCGAATTTGAGAGTGTCACATTAAATTAAATTATATTTCTTTTGTAAGTTGTATAGTTTATTGTCTAATAAATATCACATTAAATACTTAATATTATATAGTAACCCCAATTAGCAATACTAGCACGTTGCCGTATCCGGCTAACACGTAGGACACTTTTAAATCAATCCTAAATTTTAGCCTGTCACAATAAATTAATTAGTAATTTATTGTAAAATGTATACTTTATTGTCTAATGAATATCTCATCAAATACTCAATAGAGTAACACCTAGGAACAATCCTAGCACGTTGCTGTGACCGGCTAACCCATAGGACACTTTTAAATCAACCCTAAATTTGAGCCTGTCACATTAAATTAATTAATATTTTTTGTAAGCTGTATGGTTTATTGTGTAATGAATTCCTCGTCAAATACTCAATACAGTAACCCCAAGAAACAATCCTAGCACGTTGCCGTATCAGCTAACCCGCAGGACACTTTTAAATCAACCCCGAATTTGAGAGTGTCACATTAAATTAAATTATATTTCTTTTGTAAGTTGTATAGTTTATTGTCTAATAAATATCACATTAAATACTTAATATTATATAGTAACCCCAATTAGCAATACTAGCACGTTGCCGTATCCGGCTAACACGTAGGACACTTTTAAATCAATCCTAAATTTTAGCCTGTCACAATAAATTAATTAGTAATTTATTGTAAAATGTATACTTTATTGTCTAATGAATATCTCATCAAATACTCAATAGAGTAACACCTAGGAACAATCCTAGCACGTTGCTGTGACCGGCTAACCCATAGGACACTTTTAAATCAACCCTAAATTTGAGCCTGTCACATTAAATTAATTAATATTTTTTGTAAGCTGTATGGTTTATTGTGTAATGAATTCCTCGTCAAATACTCAATACAGTAACCCCAAGAAACAATCCTAGCACGTTGCCGTATCAGCTAACCCGCAGGACACTTTTAAATCAACCCCGAATTTGAGAGTGTCACATTAAATTAAATTATATTTCTTTTGTAAGTTGTATAGTTTATTGTCTAATAAATATCACATTAAATACTTAATATTATATAGTAACCCCAATTAGCAATACTAGCACGTTGCCGTATCCGGCTAACACGTAGGACACTTTTAAATCAATCCTAAATTTTAGCCTGTCACAATAAATTAATTAGTAATTTATTGTAAAATGTATACTTTATTGTCTAATGAATATCTCATCAAATACTCAATAGAGTAACACCTAGGAACAATCCTAGCACGTTGCTGTGACCGGCTAACCCATAGGACACTTTTAAATCAACCCTAAATTTGAGCCTGTCACATTAAATTAATTAATATTTTTTGTAAGCTGTATGGTTTATTGTGTAATGAATTCCTCGTCAAATACTCAATACAGTAACCCCAAGAAACAATCCTAGCACGTTGCCGTATCAGCTAACCCGCAGGACACTTTTAAATCAACCCCGAATTTGAGAGTGTCACATTAAATTAAATTATATTTCTTTTGTAAGTTGTATAGTTTATTGTCTAATAAATATCACATTAAATACTTAATATTATATAGTAACCCCAATTAGCAATACTAGCACGTTGCCGTATCCGGCTAACACGTAGGACACTTTTAAATCAATCCTAAATTTTAGCCTGTCACAATAAATTAATTAGTAATTTATTGTAAAATGTATACTTTATTGTCTAATGAATATCTCATCAAATACTCAATAGAGTAACACCTAGGAACAATCCTAGCACGTTGCTGTGACCGGCTAACCCATAGGACACTTTTAAATCAACCCTAAATTTGAGCCTGTCACATTAAATTAATTAATATTTTTTGTAAGCTGTATGGTTTATTGTGTAATGAATTCCTCGTCAAATACTCAATACAGTAACCCCAAGAAACAATCCTAGCACGTTGCCGTATCAGCTAACCCGCAGGACACTTTTAAATCAACCCCGAATTTGAGAGTGTCACATTAAATTAAATTATATTTCTTTTGTAAGTTGTATAGTTTATTGTCTAATAAATATCACATTAAATACTTAATATTATATAGTAACCCCAATTAGCAATACTAGCACGTTGCCGTATCCGGCTAACACGTAGGACACTTTTAAATCAATCCTAAATTTTAGCCTGTCACAATAAATTAATTAGTAATTTATTGTAAAATGTATACTTTATTGTCTAATGAATATCTCATCAAATACTCAATAGAGTAACACCTAGGAACAATCCTAGCACGTTGCTGTGACCGGCTAACCCATAGGACACTTTTAAATCAACCCTAAATTTGAGCCTGTCACATTAAATTAATTAATATTTTTTGTAAGCTGTATGGTTTATTGTGTAATGAATTCCTCGTCAAATACTCAATACAGTAACCCCAAGAAACAATCCTAGCACGTTGCCGTATCAGCTAACCCGCAGGACACTTTTAAATCAACCCCGAATTTGAGAGTGTCACATTAAATTAAATTATATTTCTTTTGTAAGTTGTATAGTTTATTGTCTAATAAATATCACATTAAATACTTAATATTATATAGTAACCCCAATTAGCAATACTAGCACGTTGCCGTATCCGGCTAACACGTAGGACACTTTTAAATCGACCCTAAATTTGAGCATGTCATATTAAATTAATTAATATTTTTTTGTAAATTGTTTAGTTTATTGTTCTTGTAAAAGAGCTTTTATACTATTCAAAATTTGTTAAATATTGCCCCCCATAATGTAAGGGACATACGTACAACCTACAATATTTTATGATTCCTACAGACAAGTATTAATTGACAGTAAATATTTACGAGAAATCGGAACGTTTTACGAGTAGTTTGTTACGATACTATAAGTGTCAGAATTGCATTTTTGATCGTAGTGATTTCCGAGTCTTACAGATATCGTAACTAACGTTATGAGTGTGCACAGAATTGCAGCATAAAATATACTTCAAAACTTTTCGATTTTAGTATTTAAGTCTTCCATATCAGGGGGAACAACATATTAGATTTTGGCTAAAATTGATAAACCGAAACTGATACTTTACTTGTAGCTCTGAACAGATTTTTGTAAAATATATATTGCGACATAATCCAAATCTTATCAAATTTGGTTTTTAAAACTTTTATATTAATGAAAACGACATATTATATTTTTGCTAAAATTGATAAACCGAAAGTGATAGTTTACTTGAAGCTCTGAACAGATTTCTTTGAAAAAATATATTAAAATAGATCTAAAACTTCTCAAATTTGATACATGATTAGAAACAACATCTTAGATTTTGATTGTAATGATAAACTCGATGTGGTACTTTACTTGGAACTCTTAACACAGATTTTCGAGGAAAAGCAATATAATATAATGCAAAATTTCGTATTACACACTTTTCTATTTATTCGAACAACAAATTATTATTTTTATATGTGTAGGTACCATTTTATATTAAATTAGCGTGAAGCAAACAGAAATTTAAAAATAGTAATTTTGCACTAAATCCCTTATAAAAAATAAGATGTTTGGGAACAATATTTCGAAAACAAATTAACATATCGAGTTGAGATTTGAAATTTGGAAAATTCGGAATCCACAGGCATTCTTTTATTTGTACACCAATTTGTATAATATTAGCTTCACGCAAACAAAAATTATGTAACAAAAATATAAAAATCTGATGTGGCCAGCACATAATCTCTCGGCAGATATTTTATCTGGTTGTACGCATAAAAAGAAAAATATTTTTAAATACAAATACATATATTCATGTCTCACTACAAAATAATTCTCACATATATTTACAAAATTTATGAGATATTTTAAAATAAATTATATACAATAGGGGAGACCGTTGTACCTTGGGACTATCTGTACCTCGAGACACCGACATTTGAAAGCCCGCCGTTATACTTAAAGTCATGAAATTCTGATTGAATACTTATTTGCTCACTAGATGGCTGTACATAAAAAATTTGTATATGTAAAGTAAATTTTCATTCTACAACATCGATCTACACTATATCAAAACCAATAAAATTTCGTTCTTTGTATGTTACTTACAATAAAGTGTGTAGAATAAGCTTTATATTATTAAAGTCACAATTTTGTAACCGTAGTGTTATTTGCGTTTCATTGTTAAATATGTTGGTAGATTATTGCCCGGTTGCAGAAACGTTAATCAACGCGTTGTTCGGTTAGCGGTTCAACAAAACGAACAAATGCAACGCGATTTTTTGACAGCAATGATTTAAATGTCATAAGAACAAGGAAACTGATTCGAATTTGTTCAATTTGATGAACCGTTAATCGAACAATGCGTTGATGAACGTTTGTGCAACCGGGCATATATGTTGTACCTTGAGCCATTTTAGAATTTGTACCTTCGGACTATCCCAAGGTACAAATTTTAATATAAACTTTATTTTGCAGAAGCATAGAAATAAAAATAATATAAAAAGGATTATGCCAAATCCGGAGAGTATGCAGGCTGCTGCAAAACTTGTGCTAAAACGAGAAATGTCCTTACGACAAGCAGCATCAACGTATAATATGTCAAAATCAATTCTATCAAGGCATATATTTAATTTCAAAGAAAAGGAACTTCAAACTTTTGAATACAAACCATGAAATGATACCAAAAAAATATTTAGCGACCACCAAGAAACAGATTTAGTGATATACTTAAAAGTCCCAAGGTACAATATGTTCTTTGTACCACGGAACACTTGCAGCCCTTTCGTTTTTTTATATTTTTTTTAATGTTATTGTGAACAAATTTGGTTTATCTTTCTATAATATTACTTACAAATCTTTAAAGTAGGTATGCATATTTTTTGTATGATAAAACTGTTGAAAATAAAAAAAAATACTGCGTAAAACACAAAAATTGTCCCAAGGTACGACAGTCTCCCCTACATACATTTTCTTTATATTCAATATCCTGAAATTTTCTTTTTCTACTTTCCCTTTCTTTTTCTTTATATTCGTCATTTTTTCCAAATTCCTTTTATATTCTTTTTTAGGTATATTCTTTTGCGTTGTTGACTTTTTTTTTATTTTCATAATCTTCATAATAATGTACAAATATTTTTGACAATGACATTTATGTGTCAATTAAAAACATTTGAATTTCTTGCCTTGAACTAGTTTGATTTGAGATTTTTTACATCAAATTATTTTATATACATTTCTTTATCTCTAAATCTATAGAAGATATAATAATGAATTTATATTTATCGAATAAAGAATTTAACGTTCTTTAATATACATAATTTACATAAATTTTAGATAAATAATATTTAGATGATTTTTTTCTTGTAACTACTACTTCCGGTTGTCCAGTTGTTACCAAAACTTAATCAACTCTTCCCATTATTGTTAGATTGAGGAATCCGTAGTTAAAAATGTCTTAAGCATTATAGTATTTGAGAAATCGTGAATCCAACATCCACACATCGACACACACATACGGACATCATCGCAAAAATGTTATAATCGGATTCTAGGGACCTTAAAACGTGCTTATTCACTAAAATCTGGATATGCGATTTTTATCATGAATTCAATGCCTCTCTTAGCGACAGGTAAAAAGGGTAATTATCTCTGAAGTCATCTACCTTGTAAGAGTTGGTATATCTCATGCTGATCCCAGATAGTCATTGTGTCTGCACAGAGACGACAGGTATACCACACTGATGAGCACTAATAAGAGAAAAACGCGTCTGTGATTACTAACTGGGCTCGGCAAGCAACTGAAATATGACCAATAAGTTGATTCAGATGATTCACCGAGAGTTCGCTATTGTACTTTTGTTACAACAAAATAATAATGTTCGGGTAATAATTCTCGAAAACTGACTGAGGCATTGAGTTGTAATTTAGATGAATAATTCTTCAAAATATAATTTGAATTACATTTCATATTTAAATGTTTATTATTAATGTTTATGCAGAAGTATTTATTTGTATTTGTGAAATATCGACATTTACTTCCCCTAATATGAATGGATTAAACGGCATGATATATTTATATTTGTTGTGTTATTTAGTTTGAAAGAGAATACCAAATAATTAATTTTCTATTAATAATTTGACGGGCAATAATTATTATAAATCTAATAGCATTAATTAATCCACTATAGCATACAAAATAATTAAACATATTGAAGTTCATGTTTATATGCAGCTAAAAATTCTCCGGCTTATAAACAAATTTATTCCGTATTTAAATTTAACCCTTCGTTGGTGTGGTAGGGTATGACATACGTACCCCACGACCACATAATTGGTGTATAACTTTCGAAATACACATGCCATTGTCATATATGTTCCAGTAGCTTCAAATAACATTAAAATGAAAATACGTATTAAAGTAATTTGATCACTCTACTCTTACTGGTACGTATGTTACAACGTTTTAAAGTCGTTTTGGGTATGGTATACCTAACGTGACCATATACGTCCCGCTTTAGGCGGGACAGTCCCACTTTGGGCGGGACAGTCCCACTTTCAGGCTGTCTGTCCCGGTGTCCCCAGCGAGAGCAAAAATATCCCGCTTTTGCAAACGGACCAAACGATAATTTATTTTACCTTGATTTTTCATTTACTTTGTTTAGCAAGACTAACATCAACAAATCATGTAATGAGCTCCATTCCTTCATGAAAATTAGATCCGACATTTTGAAACTGATTTGCTCCGCCGACAAATATAAAACAAATGCGTCTGCAACTACAATCTAACATCTAAGATTAATTCAAGTTACACATTATTAATACATTGTTACCATGTCCTTGTTGTTGAATAAATGGTAAAATAAGTTCTTTTTTACAAAATTAAATGGCTCATCATTTCATCTCAATTTTATGACAGTTTTCCAATTATTGATATTTTGTGTGATACGACATTGATATTCTGTGTGATACGACGTACGATCGTACGTATTTGTGATCTGCTTGTTTTAAATCAACAATCCGTTAAATATATTCTCTTTTCTAAAATGTTCAGTGATCTGGAAATTTATTTTTGTACATGAAAGGGGAAAAACGTGCAACTTCACATCCCTTGAAATAATGTAACTTTCAATTATAAAACATTTGACCTTGAATGGAATTTTTTTTGCCTGCGGCGTCGTTTGCAGATCAAAACAAATAATCACAATGAATTTATTTTCTTTGAATTTTATTGTAAGCAAGCTAGCGGATTCGTAAAAATTCTTTACACCATCATAACAGTCCTTATTTACATTTTGGGGTATGTCATATACCCCAACACATTAGTGCCGTAATTATTTTCAACATACAACGAAAGGTTAATAGACCACTAACTTTTATATATGAAAAACATAACGACGCGTTTTTCAGGATAAGTATTTTTAATTAGACTTTGATATTAAGAGGAGATGAAAACCATAGGTAGTGACCCAAAAGAATGTTTTATAATTTTTGTGATTCAATAATATTAATTCTTTCTTCTTGTTCTTGGACATAGTGTGTTCTTCTACTGTTAATAATTTACTTGATCTCATGGGAGCGTCAGGCTCTAGGTATGTAGGTATATGTATGTGCGAAAGTACTCGTGGCCGTAGCGTGTTGCTTGACTTCCACAGAAACAATGCATCTATTATTTACTATTTGCAAATATAAACCAATCAACTAAGCTGTATGCAAATGAAGCACAATTTATGGAATATTTGCTATTTGCCGTTGTATCGATATCGATATTATATTATGCTCTCTCACTTCTACAGCTGTTTGAACAACGGGTTAGTTAACATTATATTGAATTTTAATAAAATTCTTATTTGTAAGCAATATGTGACATGTAAGTGCTCATCAATGTTTACTTTTCATTTTCTTAACATTTAGTAAATAATTTCCTAATATTTACACATGATCCTGATTGAAATTAAATTACATAAATCTATAAAATAAAGAAACTAGAACGTTTATTCTTTGACTATCTCAAATTTAAAAAAAAATGCACTCAGGTTGTTTTTTCTAACAACTTTTCAATGGAGTATATGACCATATTCGAATTTAAATATGTCATAAAATATAAAAATTAACCACTACAGATCCTCATTACGATAATAAAAACTAAACATTAATTTGTAATAATATTATTATTAGCAATTTAATGTGTTGGTAGGTGTGACATGACTACAGCTGGCTATAACTATCTCGTTCCCCCCCAGTCTACCCATCTTCTTCCACGATTCTACCATGCTCATGTCACATATCCCTACCCCAATTTTTTTATAATTATTTTCTCGTAATGTACGAATAATTAATCGATTTAAAATAATACTGTTGTTTTATGTTTTTATCTAGTACGATACTATGTAAAAATAAAAATTTGTTCACATACCCCATTGAATTTGGGTACAAGATAATATTTTATATGTGTTACAATATTCAGAATATAAAGTTACTTACAAAATTATAGACTGCTACCCTTAGATTTTGTCTAATCCAGGGTTGAAATCCAAGGCTGGAAAGCTGCTTCCGTTATCTTCAAATTCGTCAGCAATTCAAGTCAACTGCACCTCATCGGAAAAAGTAATTTGGAAATCTGTAAATAAATAATTATTTATTATTCTTAAATATTCTTTTAGACAGAAAAATTATGAATACCTTAATTTGAGCAATAAATGCATTACAACTACATATAATAAATAAACTTAAATCTACAATCATATACACTTTTTGCTTTACTGAACGACTCTAGGGAAGTGAAAGTGAGAGTGAACAGACCAAAACAAACAAGTTTGGAACGTTGGGGTTCGCTGCATAAGAAAGCGACACTGATTTGATTGTTTCAATAAATAAGGAATGAATTTTAAAATTCATTTATATGATTTTATTTATCAATATTCAAACGTAAAATTTCATGACAGTAAAAATGATACCACCAAACGACCCTACATTGTTTATATTTGTATTATTAATATTCTTATATGTAAAATTTAATGCCTCATAATTTAATATGAAACAACCCCTTTTTACCTCTCGCTAAGAGAGGTATTGTATTCATGCTAAAAATCGCATATCCAGATTTTAATGAATAAGCACGTTTTAAGGTCCCTAGTATCCGATTATAACATTTTTACGATGATGTCCGTATGTGTGTGTGTGTGTGTGTGTGTGTGTGTGTGTGTGTGTGTGTGTGTGTGTGTGTGGGGATGTGTGTGTGTGTGTGTGTGTGGATGTTGGATTCACTATATCTCAAATACTATGAGACTTAAGACATTTTTAACTACGGATTCCTCAATCTAACAATAATGGGAAGAGTCCAGTCAGTTTTGGTAACAATTGGATAACCGGAAGTAGTAGTTACAAGAAAAAAATCGTCTAAATATTATTTATCAAAAATTTATGTAAATACTTATATTAAAGAACGTTAAATTCTTTATTCGATAAATATAAATTCATTATTATATCTTCTATAGATTTAGAGATAAAGAAAGGCATATAAAATAATTTGATGTAAAAAATCTCAGATCAAACTACTACAAGGCAAGAAATTCAAATGTTTGTAATTGACATATAAATGTCACTGTCAAAAATATTTGTATGCCTCTGTCAAAAATATTTGTATATTATTATGAAGATTATGAAAATAAAAAAAGTCAACAACGCAAAAGATATACGTAAAAAAGAATATAAAAGGAATTTGCGAAAAAATGACGAATATAAAGAAAAAGAAAAGTAGAAAAAGAAAATTTCAGGATATTGAATATAAAGAAAATGTAAGTATTGTACACAATTTATTTTAAAATATCCCATAGATTTTGCAAATATATGTGAGAATTATTTTGTAGTGAGACATGAATATATGTATTTGTATTAAAAATATTTTTCGTTTTATGCGTACAACCAGGTAAAATATCTGGCGAGAGGTTATGTGTTGGCCACATCAGATTTTTTTAATATGTATTTATAATTCGACCGGCACTTAAAGGGTCATCTTTTACCGAAATCTTTTACTTTTGGCAAAATATGAAAAACTTCGTAAAAGTCCATTGTGAAGTAACACCTACATACCTTGCAAGACATATGGGACAATATTCTAACAGAAGGTTGTGGGCGGTGGGTCAGATGAGACAGGTGAGGCACGGCCTTTTTTATGATATATACCAAAATTTTTCAAATTAGGTATTTAAAACTTTTATATTAATGACATATTAGATTTTTTTCTAAAATTGATAAACCGGAAGTGATACTGTATTTGAAGTTCTGAACATATTTTCGTGAAAAATATATTGATACAATCCAAAACTTTTCAAATTTGGTATTTAAGACTTTTATATTAATGGGAACGACGTATTAGATTTTTTCTAAAATTGATAAACCGGAAGTAGTATTTTACAGAAAGCTATAAACAGATTTTCTTGAAAAAATATATTAAAACATGATCCAAAACTTATCATATTTGGTATTTAAAACTCGATTTTAACTATACTTATATGATAAACCGGAAGTGGTACTTAATTTGGTGCTCTTAACAGATTTTCGAGGAAAAACATAATAGAATATCCAAAATTTCGTATTACAGACTTTTCTATTTATTGGAACGAGAAATTAGATTTTGTTTACAAACGATCAACCGGAAGCTCATTGCTATTTTAAATATGGAATTGACGGCAGGTTATGTGCTGACCACATTTATTTAATAATCTATTTCCGTTTACTAATAATGATAATTACCAGGGCCGGATTATCCATAAGACAATATAGACAGTTGCCTAGAGGCGCCGCCGACGGGGGGGGGGGGGCGGCGATGAATAAAAACAACAAATTTTCATTATTGAAATTTTCAAAAAAAAAGTATAGAAAATATTGTCATTTAATCTTTTCTGTCTAGTAGATTTGAATCGAATATGTGATTTGGCCTTTGTTTTAGGAAGGTGTTGAATTCGAGAACCAATATTTTGTTGTAAATAGACATATAGACTGATGCTGAAAATATTCTGTTATTTGACAACTATGCCGTAAAATCTTTTTGGTTTTCGATAATATACATCATATTACTTTCTCAATACGTATACGCAGAATGCACCAATCATATGCTTAAGAGTGAAACATTTTATGTTTCTTTTTGTTTATTTGTGCTAAGTATATATTGCTTTTTACCTCCCGCTACCCTTGGTAAGGGAGGTATAAGGATAGTGCTAAAAATCGCATATCGAGATTTTGGTAAATTACTAAGTTTTAAGGTCCCCAGAATCCAATTTTAACATTTTCACGATGATGTCTGTGTATATGTATGTGTGTGTATGTGTGTGTGTGTGTGTGTATATGTGGATCCTCCACTCCATCTCAAATACTATCATCAAGAAAATTTTGAAACCTTGTATTTCTACCTTAGTCTAATATGAGAAGAAGCCATTAGATTTTGGTGTAAATCAGATAACCGCAAATGGCACTTTACTTGAAGCTCAAAATAAATCTTCGAAAAATAGCTTCAAATGTTATTTATTCGATATTTGTGTTATTATAAAAATTAAAGATTATTAAATTTTCTACAAATTTGCATAAATACTTTTTCTATATATTTTATGGATAAATTTATAAAATTATCTATAATTTAAATCCTGGAGCCCACGCTTTAAACAAGCACAACTCCTAGGTTACACAGTTTATATCACAAATGTATGTTACTGACAGATATGAACTAATCATATCAAATTAATAGGGCATAATATAGGGCATAATATAGTTGCCTATGGGCGAAAAAAGTCATAATCCGGCCCTGGTAATTACCAATATAATGAACGATATTTCTACATTGTAATTGTAATACATTGTGATAAAACGTCGTGGTTTTATTTGGCGAAAGAATAATAAAAAGAGCGCGTGAAACGCAGTGAGTAAAGTTAACATAGTACAGCGCATTTGGTAACTTTTTCCGGGATTATCTCTGGAAAACATCTCTAACGAACTAGCGGGTCAGAATTAACCCCAAAAACTGGTTTTTGCTGGACACATAAAGAGGAGAATCATTTACAACCTCTTATCTGTGAGATGTGTCCACCGAAGATATATTACACTCGGTTAAATTTAAGCACTGCGACTACCGTTTTTGGAAATTTACGATCTTCGCTTTAATAATGCTGGATAGAGACTCGCAACTTTGTATTTAAACGTAAAACGCTTCCAACTTTGATATTTTGTTTCATTCCAAACGAATGTGACTTTTAAAATATATTCATGAACGTTTTTCACTCCTCCTGACGTCAGAAAGATGTCATTTCACGATTTGCAATCTTTCTTTTTCTTATTTTACTATTTTCGACACAACGAATATAGTTGTATTAAAATATTAGTATTAGTTTTTATTAAATTGCTAGTCTGACCCCAGTAGTGCAGTGGACACAGAACCTAAAGATCCCGGGTTCGAATCTCGAATAAGGTATGGATGCTGCGTGTTTTTTCATCATCTCATGTTTATTAACGCAAAGAGAACAAATAAATTATTACAAAATACAGTGTGTAACAAACGTTAAATAGGAAATAAATCAATTCGTAATTATTTATAAAATGTGTCGACCAGTGGCACTAAAAATGTATACTTAAAAAATTAAATGAAAAATAAGTAATAATTTTCCGAATTTTAGAAAAAAAAATGATTGAGAATTCGCACATCGAAATGTATATACCATCAAAAAAATTTAACCTTTTTACTTCCTTGTACGAAGTAAAGGAAGTATTGTAATCGCGAAAAATTTCGGTTTTCAGATTTCAACGGAAATATCCATTTTGACCATCCCTAAATCCATTTTGACTAATTTCGTCGTGACGTCTGTACGTACGTACCTACGTACGTGCGTATGTATCTCGCATAACTCAAAAACGGTAAGCCGTAGAAAGTTGAAATTTTGTATTTAGGACTGCTATAACATCTAGTTGTGCACCTCCCTTTTTGGTCATTACATAATTTCTAGAAATGGTACTTTATTTGAAGCCTAAAATAGATTTTAATGAAAAACTATTTTAAAATATAATCTAACACATCAAATTTGGTATATAAGACTTTTATGTCAATTGGAATAACATAGTAGATTTTGGTTAAAACAGGCTAACCGGAAGTGACATATTACCTGAAGTTGTTAACAATTTTTCTTCAATAAAATGGTTTCAATTTGGTTTTAGAAATAAATGCTTCAAATAAAATTTTTAGAGAATTTAATTCTGTGTCTAGCACATCAAGTATTATTAAATTAGCCCTTTGTATAAGCAAGATATGTATATTTAAAACTTATATACTTTTTGGTTTTTGTAATGAAGCTTGCTATGGATTAGGACAAAAAATAACAAAAAATAAAAAATAGATGCTAATGTCAAATTACGTCAAATACGTGGAATTTTATGCTTGGGTCTATACTTCATATTGGTCTTGTGTACAAGGAAGTCGTGTGGTGTCCACATCAGATTTTTTATTTATGTATATGTAGGTGATAGACAAACTGTTTTCCTATTGACTGTTACTATGAATGACGTACTGCATGTAATTTGACATCACATAAATGGAGTGTTGTTTTTTAAGACTATTTCTGCTGCAAATCTTTTTATTTAATTATTTACGAAAATATCAACATATTATTATTTTTCTTTTATTACTAAAATACGTAAATAGTAAACAAAATACCTGACTGTCTAATCAATTTCAATACATATTCTTGTTTATTATAATATTTTGCAATAATTTATTATATTTTTTATTATTTAAATTGAAATTTTTAAAATTGGCGGTTGAAACTTTTTGAATTTAAAATGGCAGCTAACCATGACTTCCGGCTGTCCGAAACTCGTCCATTTGTTCACAAGAAATAGTGTGAGTATTAACATTTCCACAAGAATTTGTAGTTAAATGGGTAAATTAATAGGTATTTCTTTTATTATTTGAGTGTTAATGTTCTTCATACTGTACGTTAAGTAATTATTTATATTTTTGTGTTCCAAATCAACAATCAGGTAAAATATAACAATATAAGAAAGCACGAGCAGACATTATGACCCCAAACCCCAACCACCTTCAAAAAAATCAGCTGTATTGTTTGCTCGTGTCCTTTATTCATTTGTCAGTCTATTTCTCAGTATTGAAATAATCAGTTTCAACATAAAAATTATTGTTTATTATAATATTAAATAAAATAATATTGTGATTTATATCATTTGAAATGTATCTATTGGCTATGTAACATTTTAAATTTAACATCGAAGCTGGTCATGATTCAGTTGCCCGTTAAAACAAAACTAGATTCATTTGTTGCTGAGAACAAGAAGCCTTTACGTTTGTCAAATGTGAGTATTAACAGTTTCACAAGAAAATGAAGTTAAAAAGAGTAAATCTTTAATTATTTGTTTGTTAATGTTGTACGTAATCTACATGGTAAATAATTTTGTGGGTTATCAACAATTCAGGTAAAATATGTATGCATGTGAGTGTAAGTTGTAAGTCAATGTCTCATGAGCTCATGACATAACTGACAAATAGTTATTTTGAACATATTGTATGTTTAATCATCGTTGATTTAATCATATTAATATTAATTTGTTATTGCTTTCATTTTAAAAATATGCATCAACACAAAATCCAAGTGATTGTTTTTATAACATTTAGTATATAATGGAATGTTCGATATTAATTATATGAATCATATTTTTTAAAAGTCTGATGAACGGAAATTGTTAAACTTGGGAATTTTCATTATCATTTCTCATTGAAAATTTCTAGTCAGTGTGTTGGTAACACTGCGAATAAATTTAACGAGTGTTGATTCTGTATCATCATCTGTCAACTTCCTCAATAATTATCAGCAGTAAAACAAATAATTTTTTAATTATTGAAATGTGTACTATTATCTACGACCTCGTATTATTGTAAATGGTAACTACCTATGGGACACTATAACAATATAAAGGTAAATATTATTTGTAGTAATAAAAATGGTTTGTACTTTATATATTTATTGTGAATAACTGAATATTATTGTAAGATAATATAATTATATTTGGTTATCTAAGTATTTTCTTTCTAATGTGATAATTATGTGTTACTTAACCTTACATTTGCAGAAATTGGTCAAATTTTATGTAAACAAACTCGAAAGACCAATTATTGCACTTGTTGATTAGAATCGTTCAAAATTAATTATTTTATATAATCTTTATTTGATTTTAGCTAAAACATGACTTCATAAAAATGGGCGTGATATCCAGTCATTGAAGAACAATCCACTGTCAAAATGTCGCGCCCTATGAGTCAAGCCGAGCACAAGCTCGCCGAAAAACTAATAATCCTCAATGACCGAGGACATGGTATGCTCACACGAATATACAACATTAAAAAAGCGTGTGGCGATGCCAAATCAAAACCTGGATTCTTATCGGATAAATTATTAGAATCCACAATAAAAAACATCGTACGACGATTTCCAAATATCGACACAAAAAACCTACAAAACATCTCTAATATTCGTCAGGAAATCATAAAAAGTTTGTCGCTGTACTACTACACATTTGTAGATTTGTTAGATTTTAAAGATAATGTTTGTGAATTACTTACGAGTATGGATGCCTGGCAAGTTCATCTCGATATCACATTAAACTACGAACTTACTAAATTTTATTTAGATTTGGTCGTTACATATGTAGCTCTTATGATTCTTCTATCAAGAGTTGAAGATCGCAAAGCAGTTTTGGGTTTATTTAACGCTGCGTATGAATTAGTCCACGAGAGAAAAGACGATAGTTTTCCGCGATTAGGGCAAATGATCATAGAATATGATATGCCAGTAAAAAAATTATCAGAAGAATTTTTGCCGCATGCTAAATTATTACATTCAGCGCTTATGTCATTACAATATGTGTATCCGATGAGAAATTTATCTGCCGATAATTGGAGAGCAGAACAAAAATTGAGCCTTGTAGGCAATCCCGGTCAATTATTAAAACCATTACATTCTGAAAGAACATCTTGCGAATATTTGTCTCTCGACACAATGGAACGATGGGTAATTTTTGGGTTCA
This sequence comes from Harpalus rubripes, assembly GCA_963082715.1. NCBI lineage: Eukaryota > Metazoa > Arthropoda > Insecta > Coleoptera > Carabidae > Harpalus > Harpalus rubripes. The sequence continues at coordinate 18,204,839 of OY720449.1, forward strand.
TGCTTTGTCACCAAGCTTTAAATCAAGAACAAGCTCATCGAATGTGGATCAGTTCTTTGGAATCATTATGGGTGATTCCGTTATTTCGCGACGAAGTCATATACATCCACGCATATATACAAACATTTTTTGATGGTTTAAAAGGTTATGGTAAACGCGTTTCTGAAGTGAAAGACTGTTACAGTCAAGCGGTACAAAAAGCCGGGTATAAACATAGGGAAAGACGAAAATTCTTGCGAACCGCTTTAAAAGAATTAGGATTAATTCTCACTGATCAACCAGGATTATTGGGGCCAAAAGCTTTACTTGTATTTATTGGTTTATGTTACGCTCGCGATGAAGTATTATGGTTACTCCGTCACAATGATAACCCTCCTCAACAAAAGGGAAAAGGAAAATCTGCCGAAGATTTAGTCGACAGACAATTGCCAGAATTATTATTTCACATGGAAGAACTGCGAACACTTGTACGAAAATATAGTCAAGTAATGCAACGATATTACGTTCAATATTTATCTGGTTTTGATGCAATAGCCCTAAATCACATGATTCAAAATTTACAAATATGTCCCGAAGAAGAAAGTATTATTCTGTCGTCTTTGTGCAATACAATCGCTAATTTATCCGTCAAACAAGTCGAAGATAATGAAATGTTTGATTTTCGCGCTTTTCGTTTAGATTGGACTCGATTACAAGCATATACTTCCGTCGCGAAATCCGCCATGTGCTTGGTAGAAAATCGCGAAATTGCTACCTTTTTAGACGTTATTTTATTTCACACGAGAATGGTTGATAATCTAGATGAAATTACTGTTGAAGTTTCTGATCTTTCCATATTTTGTTTCTACAGTAAAATCTTCGAAGAACAGTTTCATATGTGTTTAGAATTTCCAGCACAAAATAGGTATATTGTTGCGTTTCCCTTAATCTGCGGTCATTTTCAAAGTTGTACCCATGATCTTTGCCCTGAAGAAAGACATCATATTCGAGAAAGAAGTTTATCAGTTGTGAATATGTTCTTAGAAGAAATGGCTAAAGAAGCTAAAAATATCATAACTGCAATTTGTGACGAGCAATGCAAAATGAGCGATAAATTACTGCCGAAATACTGCGCGAATTTAATTGCTCAAGTTGTCAATCGAAAGAAAAAAGATAAAAATAAGAAAACTAATATTGAAATTGAAAAACCAGGAAAGGAAAGTTATAGAAAAACTCGGGAAAATTTAACGACAATGGATAAACTTCATATGGCATTAACTGAATTGTGTTTTGCAATTAATTATTGCCCGACAATAAATGTTTGGGAATACACATTCGCGCCTAGAGAATATCTCCATGTTCATTTAGAAAATCGCTTTGCCAGAGCTTTAGTTGGCATGGTAATGTACAATCCAGACACTAGCGAAATTGCTAAACCGTCTGAGCTTTTAGTAAGCGTCAGAGCTTACATGAATGTCTTACAAACTGTAGAAAACTATGTCCATATTGACATCACTCGAGTTTTTAACAATGCTTTGTTGCAACAAACTCAACAAGTTGACAGTCACGGCGAAAAAACAATTGCCGCGTTGTATACCCAGTGGTATTCAGATGTCTTATTACGAAGAGTAAGCGCTGGAAATATTTGTTTTTCGATGAATCAGCGAGCTTTTGTAAGCTTAACTGCTGAAGGAACCATTCCATTTAACGCAGAAGAATTTTCGGATATTAACGAATTGAGAGCTTTGGCAGAATTAATAGGACCTTACGGAATGAAACATTTAAATGAAACTTTAATGTGGCATATTGCTAGTCAAGTTACTGAACTTAAAAAACTGGCAGAACAAAATAAAGAGGTGTTGATATCTTTACGAACAAATTTTGATAAACCAGAAGTAATGAAAGAGCAATTCAAAAGATTACAAAGTGTTGATAATGTTTTGCAACGCATGACAATAGTTGGAGTTATTTTAAGTTTCCGAAATTTGGCTCAAGGTGCTCTAACAGACGTTTTGGAGCAAAGAATTCCATTTTTACTGAGTAGTATTTTGGATTTCCGCCATCATTTACCAAGCGGCGATCCTATGAAAATAGTCAGCGAAATGACTTCCGCTGCTGGTTTACAATGCAAAATTGATCCAACATTAACTAATGCTCTAAAAATGCAAAAACCTGAAGTTGATGTTGAAGACCACCTTTTGGTTTGTCTACTGATGGTATTTGTTGCTGTTTCAATACCAAAACTAGCCAGAAATGAAAATTCTTTCTATAGAGCATCTCTTGAAGGACATTCTAATAATAGTCATTGTATGGCATTAGCAATAAATAATATTTTTGGAGCCCTATTTACAATTTGTGGGCAAGGAGATATTGAAGATCGCATGAAAGAATTTTTAGCCCTTGCGTCTTCAAGCCTGTTGAGGCTTGGGCAAGAAGCAGACAAAGAAGTTATCAAAAACCGGGAAAGTGTTTATCTTCTTCTAGATCAAATTGTCCAAGAATCGCCATTTCTAACAATGGATCTTCTGGAATCTTGCTTCCCATATGCGCTAATAAGAAATGCTTATCACGCAGTATATAAACACGAACAGGCTATGTCATAATTACGTTTGTTTCCTTTTATCATATAAAAGACTTTTTGCAATTCCATAGTTTTTACACAAATGTATTTATATACACAATATTAATATTGTATTTAGAGTGAACCTGTTATTAGCATACGAGGATAAATAGTATTTGTTAGAGGGTAAGATTTTATACTTTTAGTAAGTATTAATTTAAATAGATGAATATAAATGTACTTGTAACTGAAATGTATGTATGAATTATACAAATCAATAAATACTATATACACATAGTACTAACTAAAATATCAGTTGAACCTAAATTTATTTGCGGGGTGTATTATATTCCTACTAAATTTTACATCCAGACTGTCAAAAATTAAACGAAACATGAAACTACTTTTAGCTATTTTAAAAATGTAGGTACAAAAATAACTATGCGTAGCCTACTACGATTTAATAATATTGTAATTGTGTGTACTACTGCTCTAGATCTATTATTAGTAAGGTGTAGACAGAAAAATGTAATATGCAGCTCGGCGAAAAATACATATTATAGCCTCGCTTTTCTTTACGTCGGCTTCGCCTCGGTGAGAAAACTTAAGCTCTGCTATAATATGCAATTTTTTATCCTAGGTACATAAATAACTATTATACCTTTCTAAACCAAAAATAATTTTATTTATTAGAGCATAATGAAATTTCCGAGAAAATTTCATATTTAAATAAGAAATTATACAGGGTATTTTACAACTTCGGGTACAAACTTCAAGGACATATTGAGTACAAAGAGCTTAATCAACATAGGTCTGATCTTCAACTGTTTCCGAGAAAGGGAACAAGAACCGAAAAAAAAACTGACATTGTGATCGAACAAAATTTTGTCTACCCAGAATAGACTATAAAAATAAATATAAAACATTTTTCGCTATTAGACAGTTACAGAATTGACGTCACACATAGGAGATGGGCAGTATAGAACATCTCGATACAAACAAATCCCCTCCCGTTATCTTTTCCATGTCATTTTGGGTTGTTTGTACCACCGTAACCATAGCAACCATTACTTCTAAGCAGTGCCGCTAGTTGTGCTATGTGCAAATTACACTTGTGTAATGGCTATTTCTAATAACTAAGGGTGGGTTGTACCAAGCTGCTTGCACTCTTCTATATCAAAAATATCGTTGTACAAAAGTTGAACATTCGATCAAGTCATTAAACGCCCGAACTTCCCCGCTCACTATTTGAACTAAGAACAACAGTTCAGCTGAACTTGAAGTACAACGAACGCTAAGTTATTCGAAAAATATTAGTCAATGTCAAAGGTACACAAAAAGTATCATTTAGGTGGTAACTCTTTTAGTTTTCGAGATAGAAGTAAAAATTAATTTTTCACTGCTTTATCTTTCGGAAATTATTGAAGATCGGACCTATGTTAATTATGCTTTTTTACTCATTTTGGTCAGAACTACATGCCCTTAATTTTTAAACCCGTTCGAAACAGCCTGAGGAAAACAGTTCCAAATTTAATGTCATTACTTAACCAAAAGTAGTACTTAACTTATCCTTGAATGGCGGTCGCTTGTCGATTATGTGTTGAGCAGATCAATTTTTTTTTTAGTCGTGAACTAAAAATGAATTGTGTGAAATTATTATGAAGTAATGTATTTTTATTTTCTATTTTATATTATAATTGATTATAATATATACCTGTATAAATATATTTTATAATCACATAGTTATCTTTAAAGAAAAGAATTGAATAAAATATTATGGCATGTTACATGTAAAGTTGAGAAAAAAGCGCACATCGCACAACAGCAATTGGTCATCGAGAGGAAATACCTACAGACCTCTTGTCCATTCTAGATATTAACAACTGTACAAAATATGCCAAACTTTATTTATTTTAAACAAGTAAAATGAAAACATCTAAAGTTTGACTATTGTCTACAAAATCTCTGTTACCTTCTTACTTGTTTAATTATTACGAAGACATAGTAACAATGCTAGAAAAAACAGAAAGGTTAACAATATATAAAAATATCTTAGATTAAGACATTCTAAGAGATCAAAATGTTCAAGTTTGTAGGTAGTATTTCCTTTACTCAGGAACGTCTATCATACAGAATTAATACAAAACCAACTATTTGGTATATGTACATTCTTATTATACATGTTTTATAACCTCCCAAGTAAATGGCATTATTGTACAACATATAGTGTTGCAACATGCATCATTTTAACACGGTACCTGAAGTTGGGATACTCATACCATAAACATAATACACTACCAATCAAAAATATCGATACATCTGCCACCTGCTTATTTGTAAAAATCAATTACTGGTAGCGTGATTATGGGCGATTAACGAGCAGTTCACTAGCACTGTTTTACAATCTTTTATGTTATTTTGGAGGAAAACTACAAATAAATTATAGAAAAATTAATTATACGTAGCTTTATTCTTCTATTTTTCTCCAAAATAATCCATATACGATTAACAGAGATAAAACAGTGCTACCAGCCAATGTATTTAAAATATTTCTCTCATATGTTTCTTAATAAACACGAACAAAACAGTAAAACTAAACATTTTAACTTATTTTTGCCATTATTTACTTTTGTTCCGTTAATTTTTCAAATAATATTAGTAATATTTTATAGTTAGTTTTATGTCGTTTTCTGCTCTCCTGCTCATTTTACGGCAAAAACTACTGTAGAGTGCAAAGATGTCCAGAACTAAAAGTTGCATACAGAACTGTTTTTACATTTACTAAGTTTTTGATTTCTTTAAAATTTAAAATTTCCAAATCTCATCATTTGTAGCAATAACTATGGGCTTTTTCCTTTCCTTCTGGTTTTCATAATTTGTTAACGTCGGTATAATTTATAAATTAAATACATTATGCAAATAAAGCCCGTATTTTTCTAAACATATTTCCATCATAATAATTCCTATAATAAAGACACGTTCCTCATTTGAAAAAACATTCACTATTTACTAATTAATAAAAAATATTGAAAAATATATTTTTGTCTAACCGGAGGCGAAATAAGCATTTCGCAGCCGCAAAATTATATTTCGCGACCGTTGTCATGGTAGCGGCCGCGAAATTAGGTAAACAATCACTTTGAGAATTATATAGTTTTGTTTATCAAATGTCAACTCCATGGCCACCTTGAAAGCTAACTTTCTATTTACAATTAAAATATTTAAAATTAATAAAATTTGTAATTACATTTTTTTACGGTTTCACAAAATAGCTATTTGCGCTCGAAACACATACAAGATTTTTTTCTACAGTCGCCAGAATGGGGTCCTTCATAACAAAAATTTATTTGTTTCAAGTACTGAACTAGTGCAGTGAAAAAGTGGATGTCCATTGGGAGCGCTCATGCCAAACTTTTATATTTAATTTTAATTTATCGTTTTTTTCTATTCTTCTTGAGCTATTGCTTCAATCTAATCTAAGCATTTTATACTTTAGTTTTATTTTCACAGCAATGCAGCATTTTGTTTGGTAATGTAATATACCAACAGAGCAGTTATATGTCAGATTGACAGGTGAAGGTGGTAAATGTGGAACTACAGTGCCATTAGTTCCTGACTAAACGTTTCCATTGAGAATGTAGACAAGTGACATTTCTCAATAAAATTGTATAGTTATAAATTTGGACAGAGAGCATATTATCTACTTTGTCGCGCATGAGCGGCAAAGTGACATTTTGCGTTGACAAAAGAGATCGCAAACGGCTACTTTTTATATAGACGCGAAATCCTTTAGCACACCAAAAGAAAAATTGTCGCCTAGGCAAGACAATGTCGAAGAATGGTTTCGCGGCCGTGATATACAAATAATTATTAATACTGTAGAGAAATAAAAAATGTAAAAACAATTTTGTATAGGTACAACTTTTAATTCTGAGCAACTTTGCGCTCTCCAGTTTTTGCCGTAAATGTTCACTCCCAACCACCACCAGTAGATATATTTGTAATTACTCAAAATAATAAGTAAAATATTTGCTGATGATTGTTCCACAACTTCGAGTACAAATAGTACAAAATAGTACTAACCAAAATGAGAAAAAAATCAATCTTCAAAAAGAGGCCATTTTGTGTTAGAATCAAAGAAAAACTGATAAAGATAATGTCTATGCCAGTAAATAGAATATAAAAATACAATAAAATTTTATATGAAACATTTTTCTCAACTTCTAATTGGTAAGGAGTTATGTGAAAATTAAATATTTAATTTTAATTTAGCAAAAACATTTGATTCTTTGTCAAAAACACATCTCCTTTTCGAGATAGCACAGGTAGAGGTGGGCGCGGGCCGTGATTTTGTCGGGTCACGATGGGTCACGACGTGACCCGCGTGATCGTGAGTATAATTTAAATTTTGCGTCGTGATTGGACGTGAGCGTGAGGCACTAAAAAATTATCGTGCGTGATCAGGCGTGATTGATATTTAATCGGGCGTGAGTTCAAGTTTTCTTCTATTTTTTATTTAAAAAATTGTCAATTTCCATCTTTTACTTTACATTCTTTTTATCATTATTATGTGTTATTGTTGTACCCAAAATTGTATACACAGTTGCTACGATTTCACTAAAGATATACAAAACTTTAAGCCCATTTGACGCGATCATAATTTTGTTAACAAATTTGTTACCAAATTTATAACGATATTTGTGAAGGAATAAAACAACCTGTTTGTACATAAACATTCGTTTCCAATGAAACCAATTTGTTAACAAATTTGATAACTTACGACTGTGTTAAGCAGGCTTAAATGTACATAGAAACAATTACGTGACACGAACGTGACCCGCAGGGCGTGATCGGGCGTGAGTGCCAAAATAAAATCGTGAGCGTGAGTGATCGTGAATCAAACATAAAAAGTCGTGCGTGATTGGTCGTGATTACATTTTTAGTTCCGTGAGCGTGCGTGATCGTGAACAAAAAGTTACTCACGCGCCCACCTCTAAGCACAGGTAAACCCCTTAAAAACTCATTTTTCATTGCCTTATATCTCGGAAACTATTGAAGATCGGGCACATGTTGATTAAGCTATTTTACTCATTTTGGTCAGTACTATTATGCCCTCAAAGTTTGTACCCAAAATTATGAAACATCCCCTGTACTTGAAAGAGGTATAGTTTTCAGAAAAAAAAAAGGTTAATAATTCAATTATTAGCTGTACATATATTTTTGGGTGGTCAGTAATTCACACACACATATGTCGGTAGATATGTTTATGGCATGGTATCGTATTATAAAAGTCAAATAATGATTAAACAATACGTTTTTGTTTGTCAGCATTACAGGAAAATACGATGTAAAATATAAAATTTGTTCTTTTTATAGACACATCTGGAAATACTAAATACGATAAATATCACATGATGCTGTTGTTCAAATTGAGTAAAATATAATAGCTTATGAAAAATATTTTTTGAAATTATTGCCATTATATTTTATTTATGAAAGTACACACATTTATTCAGGAAAATAATATTTATACGTAAATGCATTATGCAACAGAATATATTTTGATTTATATTTTGTTCAATAGACATATTTTTTGGTGGACCAGTATAGTCAAACGAAATATCTGGATCTCAGTCAGTTTTCAATTCAATTTGTTATTTGTGTTATATCTGATATGTATTTTATTTTGTATTTTACAGAATTACGGAAAATTGGTGTAATTTTGTGGTCACCAAAAAATATTCATCAAAATAATAAATTATTATAATAAATAAATCATACATAAATTTGTTCAATATGTCATAGTCAAGAATTAAAATCATTAAGCAACATATTTTAAAACGCTAGTAATATAAAAAGGAATGAAATAAATATTAAAATTGAGATTTATTAAGCCCAGTTAAACACTAAAACAATAAATATATTATCAGCATTTATTAATCTCAGAATATATATTAACTGTTCTAGTACCAGGCAACATTTTAATTTTGTCTTTGGCTGTTTAATTCTATTTGATTTTGATTCTAGATCATACCAATCTGAGTCTTTGTCTACCTGTTGTAATATAGAAACACAGAATACTAGAATTACTTAAAAAAGTTACTGTTTGGAACACATAGAAAATCATTTAACACTGTTGAATTCATTATATATACATGAGTATGTAAAATATACTAAACTTACAGCAATGTTCCCCGAACTGTCATTTTCATTTATTCACAAATAGCACTCACCATAAAGTGTATGATTAATCACAGAGCACATTAAAAAACTCACTGATACTGAACTACGGGACGCTACGTAACGCAATTATATTCGATAGCAGACTTGTTCGTGCGCAGGTTTACGCATAAAATGTCTCATGTATGAATGAAATAATATTCAATATAATCGATTTTTCTTAAATTTTCTGTTTAAAAATGCTACAGAAAAGAATGACAAATTTTTTGACAATAAAATTAAATGAATTATTTAAAAAAAGTGTTTAATTATATTTTTTGTCTTTTGTACAATTTAAAATAAAAATTTATACATTTAATTATTGAAGTAGTATCTGGAAGTCGATTATAAAGCTGGCTTTACACCGGACAAAATTTTAAATAATAACTTTTGTTATCAACATTTGTTGAAAGTATTTGTTAATAGCATTTTTTTAAATCATCACAAATATTACTACAAAGTAATTTTTGTTGGCAACAATGGTCTACTAGTTTTTCTGCAAATATGTAATTAACATATTTGTTATTTACATTTGGTTAAACAAATTTTAGAAGATTATTAGTTATTAACATTTTGTGTTAAAACCAATGTTTGCTTTGTTTGCTATTTAATCCGAAGACAGCTTATTTCTTTTGGAAACTATATCAATTAATGACATCAGACTTGTTTCCTTAATTAACTTATAAGTATAGGGCAAACACGTGACTCGAGCGACCTTGAAATACTTTATAATAATATATGAAGGTACTGTTTCGCGGGTACTATCAACTGTTCACGGTCGGCGTAATTCGAGTAACTAATAACAAGGATTTACTGTTCTGTCAGGGTGTTTTCTTTTTTCTGCATCACCCGTGAATTATATTCCAAATGATGAATTTCTCTTTGTTCTTTCTATATGTGAAACGTTGTTCTTTTCACATACATCTCAGCTCATTTCATTTTAACTCATTATTGCCCTAACCAAAAATATTCCAAAAAGAATACAGCTATATTTACAAACATAGGGCAAACACGTGACTCGAGCGAGCTAAATATGCTTAAAAAATCGCGCCCGATGTAGGTACTGTTTTGCTGGAGTTGTCAACCGTTTGCGATCGGCATTAGTAACCAATAGAATATGATAAAATAGATTCTGATTTTGATATTTAGAAAATTTTATTGGTAATAATTTCGTTGTTGCTAGTTTGATTTGAAAAGTATTAAAGTTCTGTTTCGTTATATCCGATTTTTAACCCTTAAGCATCAATAAGGAGGATGAATTAATACGAAAAATATTAACATTACAAGTAATATGCACGAAAATATAACCACCACAAAGCCTTTTTTATACCAACCTAAAAAAGAAATCCCTAAAATCTGATGTCATTAATGGAGACAGGTTCAAGTTCGAAAAATGAATTCGAATCGCGTTCCTGATCAAGTTATTAGCGGAAATTTTTTCATCATTTTTAAAGTATGCGCAAGTACAAACCTCCTATAGAATACAATTCCGTTGCGTAGCCCCGTTTGAATCGAATGTATAACTTAGTTAGCGGCTTGGTTGGTGAAGAGTCTTTGCCTGGGCGCCGGAACAGGCGCGTTGGCGGGCGGCGGCGCCGACGGCTGTTGCGGGTGCTGGTTGACGTCGAGAAGCAGCGTGGGCAGCGGCGTGAGCGGCCCCCCGGGGTACTCCGGCGGAGGCGACACGCGCGGTTCACACTGTCAGACCTTCGGCCGTCGCATCTCGTACGCGTTCCGCTGCTCGCCGTACGCACCTGCATACAGTTCTCCATGGTTTGGTCGACTGTAGTTCATGGGAGGTGCGGACGCTGGAGGGTTTTGAACAAGTTATACAAAACGTGTTCAAAAGTAAGGAACACAAAGCTTTCACACTATTAACAATCTAGATCTTTGCTACCAAAATATTTCACCGAATGAGGAAGTTCAGCGATTCTGTATTTATTTTATTGGGAAATACCCACTTAAAAAGAATTATATTTTAACTCTGTTTTGTTCAAATATTCCCGCGTTGATGACGTCAAAAACTTTGCCAGAATTCCTTAATAAAATTATGAACATAGAACGGAAATCGTGGAGTCATTCCACATTTTTCAATTTTGATGTGAAACATCTAATGGACAGTGATAGTAACAGTGACAGTGAAAATATAAAAAAAAAATCACAAATAAATTCACTGCACCCTGTAAAAAAAATTTCAGGATGACTTCAATAAAAATAAATTTCAATGCTTCACATCTGCCATATGTACCGCGAAGGCTCAGTTTTTTTTTTCTTTATTTTCTTAAAGTGTACCTACTTAAAACTATTTATATATAGTATTACATAATAAGTATCGAAAGTGAGAAATATCGTGTGTGTGAAATTTGACGAACGAGGTACAACAGAATGAGACAACACACGAGAAATACAATATTACTTTTGAGCGAGTTAGGAACACTATTTTTTAGACGACCACAAAAAATAACACATCTTTCCAAAAAAATTATTTCAAATTACAATTCGCGATGATTGCCAGGCGCTCGCTATCTAGCGGTCAAATTTCGAACCGTATCCTGGGGTATTGTTTACATTGTATGGCATATAGCAGTATACGGTAAGCAGGGGATATAATTTGGTGCAGCTCTGGCTTGTTTCTGCAGTTCTAAATTTAAAAATGCAGCTCTAAATTCAAATTTTGCAGTTGCTTTCACTTTTCTATAAATTACTTATTATTCAAATGTGCACATGAAACAAGAAGTACAAAATATATTTTTAATTATTAGAACGAGCGTTTCCCGCAATACATCTGGATATTGTAGTTGTCTTGTAGTCCATAGTTTCTGACTTTGTCACCTATTCTTTTGTAAGTAAGTAAATGTGGTGAAATATTTTTGATTTTTATCTTTATAAAGGCCAGTGGCGTATATAGGCCCGAGAGAACCGGGCTCACCCCGAAATATTTTTCCATTATTAAATTATTTTATATTATTACTAATACGAGTATAATAATTTTGTTACACTCAAATATATATTTTTTTAAACGCGGAGCTAACTTCCTTTTCCAAAGACGGGCGCATTTGGCTCCGCAACGTATGTTTACGTACTGCATTAGGTACCAGACCTTTTTACACTTCTCTTAAGACGGCTGATTATATTTCAGTAAACTTTATGTTACGGTATATTACTACGTTATTTTCTATATACAGAGTGAACACTGGAAAACGCGACATACGCGTTTAACAAGGGAAAACAGTTGTTTAAAGTTTAAACATTATTTACTGTTTTATACACATTAAATGTAGAGAATATAATTCTGAATTTTTAGGTATCAAAATTTTTAATTTGCATTTTTGTTGTCCCAGAAATATTAATTTAAAGACGTGGAAAAAATAGATATGCATATGCTGAATTTCAAAAAATGAACGTTATGCAATATGTCAAACCAAGTACAAACATACATAATTCCAAGCCTTTCTACCCTCTCTGGTGTAAGGCTGGATATGGATTGGCTATTCGTTTGGTTTCCGTTTCCATATATTTCTCCATTGTTTTCTGTCCTTTCTTAACTATTTTGCCTCCTTCCATTTGTTGTTTCTCTTGTCCATTGTTTTTTCATCTCATCTCTTCATATTTTCCTTGGTCTCCCTCTTCGGGTTTTCTTTGTTATCTTTGCATCAGAAACTTTTCTTGTAGTTCTTTCTTCTTACATCCGTAGAACATGTCAAAAAAATATTTAACAGTTTATGGACGCTTATTTCTTGAAATAACGCATACTAAATCTGTTTTACCACATCTTTAGTTAAGTACTGGGCATCAAGAGATTAAATTTAAAAAGTTTAATCTAAAAATTCAGAATTTCTTTAAACCTTTATGAATAAAGCTTTACATAATTTTTACGAGACAGATAATAATTGACAAAAACTGTTTTCCTATATCACGATTTCTAGTGTTCACCCTATACATCTGTAATATAAGATTTTTTTACAACCTGGGCCCCCTCCGAAATAAAAATCTATATGCGCCACTGAAAAAGATATTAAACCCAGCAACTGCTCATTTTAAGAAAAAAATTAAGAACCCCCCCCCCATATTCTTGAACAAAAAAGTGCAGCTCTAAATTTTACAAATTATATCCCCTGACGGTATGTTACTGTTTTAAAACAATATTATAAGTAAAACTAGTAACATTGAAACATAAGTGAGATAAATAAAGCTATATTTTGATTTACAATAAGTAAAAAGTGTGATTTAACCTAGTATACTTCAGTAATTAATGTAATACATAATGTTGTTGTTTCAGGAAATATGAAGCAAGGACTTCTAGAGTATTTTAAATATTTAGGTACTGTAGAAAACTCTAGATGTGTAACGCAAGGAGAAGGTGTGTTTGATACTGGTCACATCATTTTGTGCAGAAGAATGGCTAGTGATACCTATGCAGATATTCTAAATATATTATATATTCGTACTTAAATATTTAAAATAATCACACTTTCTACTTATAGTAAATCAAAATATAATATAATTTATCTCACTTATATTTGAATGTCACTATTTTTACTTATAATATTGTTTCAAATGTAATATATAATATAAAAACAGTAACTTACCGTATACAGCCATACATCATACAATGTAAACAATACCCCAGGTTAGAGTTTCAATATTGGCCGTGTGTAGCGCTAACATCTACGATGGCATCGCGAATACGTACTGCTTTTTTCAAACCACTTTCAAAAAATCAAACAAAGCAAAGCTGCCATTTGGTCTCATCATTGCGATGTAACTATATCGTATTATTGTCCATTCAAATCCGAGAGTTGCCTTTAAAAAAAAATGCATGTAGCTGGTCGGATTGAACGACCACCAATAAACAGGCATGATTCTATTATTCCCCTCTCCCCCTAGACCCCCCCCCCCCGGCACCCAATCATGTGAGAACCAATCACAACGCACCAAGCAGTTGAGCACGTGCTAATCACGCGCTGATCATTGTGGTATGTACTGTACGATATTTTCAACTTTCATTATGCTATTGTTGCGATATCTATTATTTTCTGCAGTGGTTATCCAAAAATACATATTTTGTCTCATACTTCGCAATAGTTTCAGGACATTATCTTTTCCTACTGAATGAAATTTTTTTATTGTAAATTGCAAGTTCGGTCTCACTTTTAAAATTGTAGAATAACAATAACCTTGAATGCTCCTAGGCTCCGCTAAAATTTCATAAGTGTGCGTGACTGTCGTTGTATGTGTGTATGATGAAACTACAGAATTAGACCTGCGAATGTGTATAAAGGCAATTATAAATGAAAAATATAATCAGTTAAATAAGTTCGCCGTCGCTTGATAGCAAACGCATTGTGTTAGTGATTTTCAAAGACAATAATTTTGTTCACAGTAAGTATATTTTAATAAAAAATAAATTAATTACATTTTAATATTTATTGTATAAAAAAGGTGCTAAACTTCCCCATTCGTATTTGCATCATGCAAAAGCTTCGCTGGAATAGAACAAAAGGAAACAAAGGTAACGCAAGAGAAAAGAATTAACAATTCAACGGAATATATTCTCTGGTACCTTTAGGAGCATAGTGTTGTCCCCGTCCTTCGCCGTACCCTCTTGCTGGTCCTCTACTCGCTGAAGACCTACTACCTTCACCTCTACTTCTTCCGCCGTTCGTTGGCACGGCTGAATGACCTCCACCGTGAGGGTGACGCTGAAAGTGCAACACAATATAGAATTATCGTCTACTTCAAAATGAAAAACATTCGCCTAAGAAGAGGAGCTTTTACTGTAGATCTAAGCGTAATAATAATGAAATAATTAATATACGAGCCTAGGTTCATAATAGTTCGGCCGGTCTGCATTTTCAATAAATAAATTATAAAACCTACACAAATGATGAGAGATTTCAACAAATTTCTATCAACTAGTTTAAAATATACATTTTAAAATTACAAAATCTGAATATGTTAAGTATTCCGCCATTTAAAACATCCAAGCCGTTACTATACAGAAGGCCTGCACACGACTAGTGTGACGTCACATTAGTGGTCCAACTGAACGCACAGCTTATATGGGGTATGCCGAGGCCACACGAGAATACAGGCCTGAATGCTTATCCCTGTTCAATGCGCCACATCAAACTACGAGGCCAGCGCGCTAGTCTAGCCCTATAAAAACAGTCGACCTACAGCAATCAGCGCGAGTGAACGCACGGCACGTCAAATTTCGATTGTTTTTCGTTGAAGGAAATTGCAAAAATGCTGTGTGCCAATGTGTAGGAGCAATTACGGTAACACGGCTAAATTGATATACCTGACATTAGAGAAATTAGAAGATAGCCAAGTTTTCCTAATATAAGGTGAATATATATCATGCAGAATATCAAATTTAGTCATGAAGCTTTTTTAGGAATATCCAGCAACATTTTATTAAATAATTATACAAAAAACTGTAAAGAATAAATTTGTAATAAAAAGCAGTTTAACAAAAAAAAAATAGCGAGCACCTAAAAGTAATGATTATTTTAAATATATAATATGCGTGCTTATGTATGTCATTCATTTTTAGTTTAATTTTCATCATTTTCATATTATGAACAACTTTAATTTTATTAGGCTATTAGGCATTGAATCTAAAAGCCCTGGACATTCTTCTGTTAGAGTATTGTCCCATATGTCTTGCAAAGTAGGTTTTATAATATATACTGGATTTTTACGAGAAATGCCAGATATTTGGCCCACAGTTTTTGTAAAGAATTTCCCGTCCGTGGTAGAATACCACACGTGTCCTCCGGTTAACACTAAATGAACAGCAAGATACCTGCAATGGAATAAAAAATAAATAATAATATTCTTACCATTCGCCTAAGCGTATTCATCGGTCGTCGCAAAGTCTCACTAATTCGTCTCGCTGGCGGTTTCTTTGGATTAGAGGAAGGCGTATGCACAGCGCAGCACTTAATAAATAGACCCATGAAGATGATGAACCCGATACCCATCAGTAGCACAGCCCACCAGAACTCTGTAATCCACTGGGCTACTGTTATTAAAGTCTGTTTGTTCAACAGAAGATTCATCAAGCGGACGAGTGGACCCTCTGCGTCGACCGCTCGACATTTTAAGAACACATCGCAGTAACCCTAAAAAGAATATAATAATTGTGGAATGGGTTACATGAACCCAAAATGCAAAAATGCGATAATCATTCTACTCCACATATTTGTACGCAAGATTTTTACATGAATCATTCAGACACAGATGTATTTTTGGCTACTATATAGTTACAAGCGTACAAGAGGCGAACCCACGTTCGTATAAGCTGTCTATATTATCAGGAAGATATGCTAACTAAAAAAACAAGTAATTTTAAGTTTTAAATCAAAGGATCATAAATAATGAGTTAAGTGTCGCAAAGAGATTTTAGATCCCTTACCGCATACATTAATGTTTTAATACAGTTTTTTATTAACGTTTCTTCTGCTAAAAGCAGAATTATTTTCATATGTTTACTCATCTCGTACAAAAGTCAAATTTGAACTAACGAAAATAAAATATATATGCATTTAGAAAATAAACTAACGAAACCTCGCCAGGTATCCCCAGGTGGATAGTGTACTATGATTGTATACATGCATTCTCACATTGAATACTTGTATAAATTATACGAAGTACTAACGCCCTTGCCCTCCTAGGATATCTAATTTAAATGCTACATAATCATTTTTCAAAGCACTCAACGGTTTTTCTAAAAGAACATTAAATTTTATTTAATTAATATTTCGAGAAATATGAATGATTATATAAGTAAGTTGCCTTTATAGGATGCCTTTTTAATTTCTGAACAACTTATATTGTTGCCCTTTTTGCGCTAAAATGAATAGGTAAAGAGAGCAGTATTAAAAAATAACATTGAACTCGATATGCGCCACTTTTTATTTCTACACCCGGTATATGTAGAAAGGATAACCGCTATACAAATTGGATAAGCGCTATATAAAATGGAAAAATATAGTGAGCTCTACATGAATATACTGAACTGGAAACTGCCATAAAACCTTGTCACCAAGTTCTATGTCTACCTCTCTCTCTCTCTCTCTCTCTCTCTCTCCCTCTCTCTCTCTCACCCTCTCTCTCTCACCCTCTCTCTCTCTCTTTCTCTCTCTAACCAAAGACCAGCAGTACAGTCAAATTCTCGTTGGGATAAGCGAAAGAGAACCACTATTAGAATTAGAGAAGTAGACACAATGTGCCAAAATTTGACGTTTCTCAGCGCAAACCTGGTCCTATGTAAAGCATTGTAGTTTTATGATAATTTCTACTCCAGTCTAGAGCTTACTGGACAAATGAAATAAACATATCATCATTTTGGTGCTAAAGCACAACTTCCATTTAGTACCTATACAATTATACAAGAAAATTGAACTTTAAAAATGTGTTTTTCCGTTAATAATCTTTAAAATGCTACATTTTGCCATTAATATAATGTATAAAAATGGACAAAATAAACCCTAAACGCAGAGAATAAAAAAACTGCAACTATCATTTTTGTTTCTTAGTATTTGCCCAACATTTACTAAATCAAAGCAGGTACAAGCACTCCATTATATTGAATAACACATACCTGGAAATTGTCACACGGAGACCCGGGCCGTAAAGAAATACCTCCGGGCGGTAACCCCACCATGTGAGCAAATTCACTCGTACTCCTACACGTCCCCGGATCCGTGCCATTCTGGCACGCAAGTTCACACAATTTCCTCTTGTCTATATTTGGAATGATATTCGATGTGAGGAAGCATTCTTGAAGGTTCCACTCCAAACATATAGACCCAGAACACTCTCCATTAATACATAATTGCGTGCCATTGTTGCACCGTGTTTTGTTTGGCATTGGTTGCGGCACCGGACATTCCGGTGAGCGTCCATTACACGTGGAAGACAAACTACAATCGGATTCAGACTTGCAAACCATTTTCTTCCATTCAGGAACGAACTTGCAAGTTTCGCTACTGCAGCATGGCCCTTGACTTGGGCTGCATTGGGTGTTCGCTCGTCTACTACACCCTTTGGCGGATTTATTTGCCGTGAGATCTTCTTTATCGACGATTCTCGGATAGCAACAATGGTCGCTACATTCGTTTTTGTCATAGCCACAATCGCATTCTTCGCCAGCTTCCACGATTTTATTGCCGCAGAATGCACCCGCCGAAGCTGAGAAGCAATTTCTTTTTTTGTTTTCTTCGATGGCGTCTAGAACGCTGGAAATGTTTCTAACACTACAAGTAGAAAATTTACTATTGTTTGGCCGGTCTCCGCTCGTTGCAGACGCGAACATGATGAAATTGCCAAGCAGGCCGCCTGGCCGACAATCAGCGGGATAATCGTGCTGTAATACAAATTTTACGTCAACGGAGAAGTGATTTAATAATAATATTCACTAGGTGTATTAAATTACTAATAAAATTTGGACTGAACACAAGGATATTGTTACGATCTTTTGTTAATTTTATATCGATTCCATCATGTTGACAGTAGCTATTACGATGAACGAACAAACATTACCGAAAGTCGTTGCACAACGCAGCATGATCCAATTTTTGTGTAAAGAAAATGTTTCAGAGACTAATCTACGAACGTCTTAAATGACTACATTTATTTAAGAGAAGGATTTTGTTTCAGTATTTTGATTTTTTATCGATACCATTATCTCGTCAATATCCATTACGATGAACGAACAAACAGTAGAGTGCGTACACGTTAAGAAAGTCATTTGGTTCAGCTAACAACGCGGCCAGGGTAAAGTTCAGCGGCGTGCACAATATTCTAGAAATCATTATCTTTAATTAAAATATAGATTTTTATTGAATCACCATTAAATACAATTGACCAGAAAAGTAAGGTTAGAATTTGCTTTTGGCGCGAGTTCATAGTTTGAATTCCCTAGTATAGGTTTCTTATGGAAGTGTGATTTTACTGCTAAAAAAAGATATTTTGTAAAAGAAATTAAGCAGCTCTTGTTAAGGACTTGATAGTTTGTTTATTCAGTAATAGATTGCAACTGTTTAAAATCCTTGAAAAGGTAGAGTATGAAAATTATTAGAAAATAAAATGTTACGTATAAGTTAAAATTCCGTATGTCGTGGATAGACCTTCACCCGCCTATAAATACGTCAAGTGCAACACAAGCTATGCTGCGATTGGCTGCGTACCGAAGTTGTAGGACCAATCGAGATATACGTTCATTGAATTTTGTAGTGTTGTATTTTTATTTAAATAATTATAAACTGTGCACAGTTCTTGTGAATATTATTGTACGAATCTGGAGATAAAGGATCATTCTAGATGGTACATATAATGTTTTGCATAAGATATTTACTTTTATGAGATTTCTCGGCCTTTAAAGTTGAGGTAAACTTTCCTTGGTAAGAAATACACGGCGATCAAAATTATGTTCTCAGCGTTATGAACTGAGTTTGAATTTGGCGCCTAAATTTGACCGTTACACTTTTCTGGTCTATGGACCTTTTACATTTTTATTGCACCCTGACGTCATTTTTCAATGCGCCACGTAGTGAAATTCTTACGAATTAGAGATGAGGAGATACCATGTTGTCAAGTAAAATGATTAAAAGAATAAGCAATTATTTTCGATAAAAATTATTTAAACATCACAAAAACTTAAATAACTTTGTCCTTAACTATAAAGAAATAATTAATAATGAAAAAAATATATTTAAAAGAAAAAACAACAATTTTATTCTTGTTTATTACTTTCCTAATATCAACCTGGCAACTACGCAATTATCTGTCACTTTATGTGGTGTTTATTTCGCATCTTGTGGAACAAAAAACCACTTTTTCTAATTCCATCTCCTCTTCCTCTTGTTTTAAAATATTCATCACAAATGCTTTGTGCGAATTTATTCAAGAAAGTTAAGTTTTTGCAAGAGTTTTTACTTTCCGCCATTTGTAATTTTATTTGAAATGTAACTGGCCTCCTCAAATCACAAACAATCTACTGCGCACTACATATATGTCATTTTTGTCTATCTCTCTCTTTTGATGTAAAAGGTCCATTACAATCATAAGTGTGAGTCACTTTCATTCCCTTGCCGCGCACTTGACGATTGACGTTGGCTTGTTATAATCGTTCACGTACTCTACGTAAAGTTGTACAATTATTATCTAATTTTGGACTAATGAAAATGTAAAACCAACCGAGATCTTACATAGACTACGCGAGCAGTTCGGTAATCAGACGTTATCAAATATACTTACAATAAGGCTTTTGCTAGTGGATGTAATAACATGTAAAATTTGTCCAAACCAGTGAAACGCCAAACAAAATTGAAGAAATTCCCGACCTTATTGTACATTATCGGCGAATAATAAAACATGAAATCAGTGTTGAAAACAAACAAATTTTAAAAAATTGACGTAGTTACAATGGACAACCATGCTTACTTTTCCGACTTGTTTTCGTGCGATTACCATTTGTTCAGACCTCTCAAAGAGGAGTTGAAAGGGCAACGATTTGAAAACGAAGATGTAGAAGTATTTTGTGCATTATGTCACTTTTTATAGGGATCAAAAAGCTGGCAATCTGTAGCTTATGTGCTCAGATGTTCACAGAAACTACACAGAAAAAATTCAAACCGAATCATAATACGCAAAATCGTCATCATAGATCTTATAAATAAGAAAATATAATTATATCAACACGCCTTATTAGAATCCGTGATAAAAGTGATGGGCTGTGGCGCAGAGAGCAAAACTCGTATCGTGATGCTATAGACTATTCTAAAAACATTCTTGTGGTCAGCAATCAGTTGTTAGAACAACTGACAGCTGATCAAAAGAATGTTTTTAGAATAGTCTGTAACATCGCGATACGAGTTTTGCTTTCTGCGCCACAGCCCATTACGTTTGGCACGGACTCTTCTTATTGATGATAATTGATTAATGATGATAAATCTGGGCGAGGGAGCATATCAGGCGCACCTTACGGGCTGCCAAAGATTGTGGAGAAATCATCACCCGGATCACATTTCTAAATAATTTTCGACTCCGTCCGAATTCGAACCTACGCTATCAAACCACAGCCTATAGGCCTGTGTCCACGATCCTAAAAATCGATCCGAGTTCTCGGATATAGTCCGCAATTCGATAACTCGGATCGTGGACACTACCAACTAGGACGAAAAAATCGAATAGAAAACTAGAATAGAAAAATGCGTTCTGTCCCATTTTTTCGTACAAGTTGCTACTTTCATTTACATGTTACCAACTTAAAATCTTGACGTTTGGTGCTTGATAAGCTTGAAAATTATAAGATTATAAAATATTACCTAATTCTACTCATTTTTGATAAGTTATTATAAATAATTACTCATAAATAAATTCATATATTCGCAGTAAAAAAATAATTTACTACTGCCGAGATAATTTCTTGGTTATGTTTTATAAATTTTTAGTATTGGTAGAAATGGTTGAAACTAACTTCAAAAATTCGACCAACCTGACATCTGTAGTCATACAAGTTCAATATTTATGATCAAAAAATGTGATCGAGAACTTGGAACTATTTCTAGCTTCGTGGACACAGGCATTTATAGAAATAAATAAATAATACTTACAGGAGAGCCAAAATTGTGCCCGATTTCATGCGCCAAAGTCAGTTGAGAAACTTTGGGAGGGACCCTACTATTATAATTAACAAAAGTGATGATTCCTGTATTTAGCGATCTTTTCGTAGATTGGTACATTCCTCCAATAGTTTCTGTATACGTCTTGTACTTCTCACAAATTCCTCCAGAAGCGCCTGAAGCTGAGGCCACCCACGCAAGCCCCAAAGTTCCGCCTGTGAAGTCTCTGTACGTGAACACATAGGCGAGACAAAAGTCTTCATGATTGCCGAGGGAGTGAATGTTTAAAAAGTTACTGACGTCGATGTTTTCCATGCAAAATTGATTTATTTCGCAAGAGTATGGGTACTTGCAGTGACAAGATGAATCATCGTCAATCTAAAATAAATAAACATAAAGAGACAATGGAAATGTATTTGAATTCCACGTACTCACTTTAATTCTTTGTACTTCGAACTTGATATTGCGGTGTTCTGATCTTCCATCAAATTTGGTGTCTCTGTAGATATAATTTACGGCAGTGACATGATGAGCTATAAGCGATAATATTTCTTCTCTCGTCTTTTCGTTTACTTCACTTTCTTTAGTAGGATCTTTATGCTAAAATATTAACAATTATAAAAATTAATGGTCGCTCTAACTGAACCGACACAATTTTTTTTAGAATAATTGTGGCAATATCAAAACATACAAATATATGCGGCATTAGTTGCTATTTTGTCACATCAGAACTTTGAAAATAGTTATTAAGTTTTCTATGCATTTGCTATTCTTAAACTTTGTTTCAAAATGAGCTAGCTAGAGTAATAAATTAGTTCGTCAAACATATTCCAGTGGCGCGTCAATAATTACTTGCTATGGAATATTCGAAAAGACTGAATCCGATAGAGATCTTTCTTGAGATCGGCTGAAATAAATATAAATTTTGATCAAGAAATTATATTTACAGATAATGCAGGCGGTTCTGAAAAAGGGTGATAAACTTCATGTAGAACGATTCTTTGATTACTTTCGAGTCGGTAATCCTAATGCAAAAAAATAGTGATGCACGCGCGACGAGACGAGAAATATAAAATATCGATCTCGTCTCGTTTTCGGATCTGTAATCTTGATCTCGCTCTCGTTCTCACACATTTGGGCCTCGTCTCGGGCTTGAGCGAGAGTCTCGCTGTAAAAATACGCACTGTGTATTTACGTTACAGTTTAACTACAAGAGGCAATAAGTTCGCACCGTCGCCCGTGCATTTTCTGTCGTAGACTTTAACTAACGAGAAGAAACACAAAATTCTGGTCACCAAATTATTTCAGTACGATAATACGAACATATGTTTATTCAGTTACGGTTACCAGAAAATGTGACGTTACTAAATACACAATTTAATTTGCCTCTAAAACAACTAATTTATTACAAAATTATGATTTCTAAATTATTTCAATACGAACATCTGTTAAGGGCATTCCTGTTATCAGTAAAACTAATTAAAATTATATATTAAAAATCTTTTTTGAAACTAAAAGTAAACCTTATTAATAAATTTATGCCACCATTTCAATATGATTCAAAAATCCGCTACGCTGGGAATACACCGGAAACCAATCACTCCGCTTCGTTCGCTGTTGATTCCCATCGACGCTTAACATAAGATCATGAAGGAGGGGCTGAAATGAAATGTTAAAGAAAACTATTTTTTCTGGCTTCTCGCCTCGAATTTTAAACTGCAATCTCGTAAAAAACAACGAGACGAGATGCGAGAGTACTCACGCCTCGTCGTGCATTACTACAAAAAATTCAAATTACCTTAAAAAAATTGCTTTAGAAGAGTTAAAAATTGAAAGTATTGATAAATTAAACGTTTAGATACGTACATAAAATTTTACACAATTCTTCTTGAATGTAAAAAGCAATGATATTCCATAAAAGATTTGCAAAAAACCGCTTAGTTCTAGTTGTACATTTACAAGTTTGATGACTTCGTGTGGCTTTACGAAGGACTGCACATTTTTTGGATTGCGATTATCGACTCAAAATTAATGAAATAATCGTTCTACCTGAAGCTTACCACCCATTTCCAGAACATCCTGAATAAATTGTGATAAGGCGAGGGTAAGAGTAATAACAGATAAATAAACTTTTGTAAATTTTAGTTTCAATAATCATATTTTAACTCAGTTTATCTATTTGTTATAAATGTCAAAATTCAGTTTAGAAATTCTTATCGTATTATGATAGTCACGACATTTATTTGTTGATCATTAAGTCTAGAAATTATTATGTATACGTGCGTGACTTTGAATGCCCTAGCCTATGCACCCTGTACCCCTAAGATAATCCTGTCCTGAAGATAGCGCTATATTTTAGGGAGTCTAGATTAGTTCGTCGCGTCGTGCAGACGTTTGTTGTTGACGGAACATGTAGTGTTTTGGTTTTGGGTGTTGGTTCATTGCCAGCCCACTGTGTAACAATGTAATTTGTTTAATCTGTAGATTAATTGTTAATAAGGTTTAGTTTAATCAATAGTTAATAATAAGTTATAATAATCATGTAAATAAAATCTTTAGTCGGTAAATCACAAGAAATGTCCATGTCATAATGTAAGTGTATCCAGTGTAAATTAAAAGTGAAGTGTATGTGTGTTCTTCCTGTCCACCAGTTCATCAAGAATAAAATGTGTCATCGTTAGGAATCATCAGTATTAGTAGTCATCGTCATCTTCCGCACCCCCCTCGTGTTACAAAATACATAAATAAATCCCTTTCAAAACTTCTCCCTGCGGTTATGCAAGTCTTCAAAATGGATTATCCAAAGGGTTATTGAGGTCTTTCTATTGTTTTATGTACCTAATATTAGAGAAGTATATTTTGTTCCAGGTACAAAGCGGACGGCATGCTATGAGCACTCTAATATCAAATGTTTCTATTTACCTAAACCCTGACAAAAATCCAATACTATCCTTGCAAATTTTGATTTATTACTCCAACTAATTTCGAAACAAAGTATGCACAAAGAAAAATATTCGACACTTCCTGCCATATCTTTTGAGGAGTACGCATATTTGCTAGCAACTTTTTTTCGGTATGAATCAAACAAAATTATAACAAAAACTTCAGGCGCAAACCCCTTCAAAATATTATTCACATCGCTATTACATCTATCAAACTAAATATAGATGCTATTTTTATCTCTCCTTATATAAAGAATATTGTTTCAAAGTCTACCCTTATAAATTATGCCAAAAAATGTAAACATGACTAATGACAGACGAGCTTTGGCTGTTCCTCCAAACGTATATCCCTAACCTATACAGAAAGGTAACATAATAAATGACAGTATTTCTCTCACCTCAGGGAATCCCTCTCGGATGTGTTTCCATATAAGTGGATCAGTCTGTATATACAAGGAACATGTGTTTTTGTCCTCTCGAATTCTTGTGGCCCGCTTCCCTCTTTTATGGGGTATTTCATTCTCATTTGCTTCTTTGCTGTACTTATCGTAGGGTTGCTCATGGTGGAACGTAGGAGGAGGAGTTGTAGGGGGGTTAGTCTTTGATTCTTCCTTTGGTTTCTGCAGTTTGGCTTGCTTGGACTTTAAGACGGGTATTGGCGGGAGGTTGGTTTCTACCGCAGAGTTCTGGATACTGTCCATCCATTGGCTGATGTCGTCAGTGATGCCACAGCCTCCCGCATGGCCTGGAAGACAATAATAATATCAATGGTTTAGTAAAATAAAGAAAATTTAGCTACACTCTGTTTTAAATGTAGTGATCCTCACGTCATCCGTTTCTGGACTAAGAATCTATCTTTGTCACTCACTTTGAGAGTAACAAATTCAGGCATTTTGTGATTCTGCTGCGATTAACGGTTTTTACATCAATAAAAATTCGGTTTTGGTTATCGGTATCGGTTTTTTTTTTTTTTGAAAATATTATATCGGTTTTCGTTTCGGTTAAATAAACAAATAAATTTCGTTTTCGTTACAATTTCGATTCTTTTCGGTTTCGGTTTAAATGAAAAATTAGCTTAGTTTTTCAATCAATCAATCAATCAATAGCTTTATTGTATATAAGTTGTACAACTTGTTACAATATTGATGTTGGCAACTTTTAATAAAATACCAATAAATATTGTTCAAAGTACATGTTATTTAACCATATTCAAAACAACTTTACTACATTTATTACATTTTTATTTATACCTATATTTACCCTCCGGCATATGTGTTTCCCTAATTAGCTTAGTTTTTATTTTTTGCAACATTAAATTAAATACATTTCGTACCTACTTCATAACGTAATAAAATTTCAATTCCTCGTTTGACTAATAACTAGTACTAGTAGATATATTTGGCTTGTTCAGAATTCGAAAAGAATCGGTAAGTAATTTAAAGTTAGATAAGTACTTTCATTTTAAGGTGTGTTCTAAAAATAAAAATTGCGATTCAAAATGTAACTATAAGTGTTAAAGTTTCACATTAAAGTTCTAAAGTTTATTTTATTATAATTGTAAAAAATATATGAAAAATTGAGTAAAATGCCTTCATTTTTTTTAAATAAGAAACTGCTTTTTTATGAATTCGAAGGCATGCAAAGTATTTCTACGAAAAAGAGGCGGGTTAATAAAAAAAACCTATTTTTAAATTTACGGTTTTGTACCGATATTATTTCGGGTACAGAATGAATTTATTTTTCGTATCTGTTTTAGGTTTCCATATTTGAAGAAATAAAATATAGGTTTCGGTTTTCAGTAACGGTTTCATAAAAAATCAAATATCGGTGCAATTTCTGGTTATGGTTTCGTTACGGTTCGGGTCCTTGGTCGCGCATATATCCAAGTAGAGTAACCGGGCTTTTGTTAGTAACGTTAATCAGAGACATGCAGTTATTAGTAACCTTAAGCATTTACCTTAATATTAGCATTATACTTTTCCTTAAACTTTACATTATGCTGTCCGGTACATGTACTTCTTAGGGTAAACCAATAAAAGCTGTCCGGTAATCAATTTTTTTTGAAAAAGCGACATTTTTTTATCTTTTTCAATGAGACTTATTTTTAGTCAATGCTATCTCTGCACATAATAAGTAAAATGGCGTTTGCAACTACCAGCTATAGGCTGTCAAACGAAACAAAAAATATTGCAGGCACTTAGACGTTTAAGCTTGAATAAAAGCTTTTGTAACTTCTTTCGAGAAGTTTTTTAAAGTTGCCAAAAACTTTTTCTCACATTTTACGTCTAAATTTTGAATAAACAAACGCCATGGATCTCATATGACACATAACCATTGTTCCCGCCATTTGTTGGCTTGGCTTACTATGTGCAGATCCCATTGCACATATTTTATATCGCTTTTAATTGAACAGGTCTATTGTCCTTAATTAGGAAGGCGAGTTTAAAACATATCTAAATGAAATCTTTACCTCAAAAGACTGCATTCATTATGTTTATACATACATACACACATACATATATGAGAAAATGAGTTGTTTCTTGGCTGGAAATTTCTCATTTCATACTTATAGGAATTCAACATTGGTGACTACAGGCTAGTTTCAAAAAAAGCTAACTATTCAATCATACACATCTTTATTCTTTATGACCGACAAGAAAAGAAAGCCTAGTAACACTGAAAAAAGAAAAACGAAATTGTTATTTTTAACTCGAACAACGTGGCGTCGCCCGCGACCAACGAAAATTTAAATTCCTCTTTGTACTTACCCTAATATATGCCAAGGTCAAAGTTTCTCAGTACCTTCTGTACTGTCAGTGATAATTGTTTAGATGAGTTCAGATCGCTACGCAATTATTCTATCCTAAAAATATTGAACTATCGAACACTTTAATAAATATGTGTGTGCTGAATAACGCCTCACCATTCGCATAAAATGTAAATAAAGAATTCTTTTCTACAATAAATAGAATTTAAAGTAATTATTGATAACATATGCTATGATAAATTCTTTTTTATTTGGTTAATTTTAGAAATATATTATGTTATTAGGAGTAGAAACCGGTCTTTTTGTGTTGAACCCGGCTATTGCAGGGTAAAACACAAAAAGGGCGTTGTACTCCGAATGACATAATATACTATGTTTTCTTCAAGTGTTCTAAATAATTTATTTGGCATTTTTTTAGTTATAGAGTTTGCAATTTCAGCCAAAGCTGCTTATGTATAATACAAAACACAAACGATACAACTGTCAAATAACAATTATCAAAGTGATCTGTGTTGCTGTGGCGACTGCCGCCCCCAGGGGTGAACTAAACAACTAACATTTTTTTACTAGTACAATAAACAACATTTTTGTACTAGTAAGACAATGAATATCTTCTATAATGTGTATACAGTAGCACAATATGAATATTATAATATTGAAGAAAAAATATTTTTTTGTATTCATTGACATTTTCGTCAGTGGTCATGTTTCAATTTTGTTTTACGAGTTAATTGATGTTAATATTTGTATTTTTTTGTAATAATTTTTACTTATAAATAAAACTATCATAAATGAAAAACAAAGTTTTTATTTTCCTGGAGATAAGTCTGATAACGAGCTTTAAAGTGGTGTCGCGTACGTTATTGGTTATTGTATGGTACGACTAGCGAATGAAAGTTGACGTTTAGATTATTTAATAGATGTGGTTTCTTTTGAAAATATTTTCCTATATTTGATTTGAAAGGAAACTGACCCTTATGTATTCCGTTACAGTAGATTAGAATTATATTCAATACCAGGAGGCATATAAAATGACCTTAGCAACAGGATTCAGGGATGTATTTAAAAAATTTAATACCGCAAATTCTAGTTCGTTCGTCTCAGGTGTAAGCAACCCTCGAGTCGGAATTACTTTTAGAGGAAATTAAAAATAATCCTATTTCATAGAATTTTCAAACTAAATAGTTTAAAGATCAAAATATTTTGTTATAATCAACATAAACGAAAAATGTTTAAAATATTATAAACGCATCCCTGTTTTGATCTTCAGTTACCCTAGTCGGCCATCTATTTTCAGCCAGACATAGTAATGTATTTCTGTGCTTTCCTAGTCCAGTAGGTCCAGTATTTAAATGGGTTCATTCAAAAATTTCATACCTGAATATATCCTATAATTCTATTCTTCTCTAAGGTTTCAAAAGAAACCACATCTATAAAATAATTTAAATGTCAACTTTCATTCGCTAGTCTTACCACAATATAAATTTCATGTTCTGGTTCAAGGGTTAAAAGTGTTCGTTTAATTCTATTCCAGAACTAGTTAGAGAAAAGGATTTTCTACACTTGGGAGATTCAATTAGTCCTCTGCACCTTGAGGGCCGCCCGAATAGCTATGCGAGTTCAGAGACAAGACGCCCCGTTAAAATCAGAGTAGCGAAAGCGAAGCGAATAGGCAGAATGGAATAAGTGACAATGCAGACTTATAATCTGTAGTTATGAACTGGAATGGTAGATTGCAGGCATTTGCTAAACTTTAATATCCTTTGTCTTCCCTGTAGTCTAAGTCTAACAAAGGAAAAGATAATCGGGCTGTAAAATAAACTTAGTTGCTAACACAATCATCAGATGGCACTTAGGATCTACAATAAAATTTAATCCACGGTGTTCAAAACAATAAGAACACGAATTAACCCACAATCAGTGCCCAGAGACAACCGGTAGACGATCTTCTAGCTGTATGTAAAATATGGAACAGGAAAGATTCCTTGTTCTGGAGAAATGGTTTTAAATTGATTCATGGGCGCCCGCAGACTTTTTTTACAAGGTGGGTCGAAATTTTTGTTGTAAGAAAAAAATGCGCCGCAGGCGAATTTTTAATAATTTTCAAGGTCAAACGTGTTTTAATGCAAAGTAAGATAATATAGAGTTCTTTACAATGAAGCAAATTTAACAAATTCTTAAAAAATTAAAATCAATATTTTATGACGAAAATGCGTATGTACGCTCTAAAAGCGTAGAATTGCCCCTTCTACTAGGCTTTATGATGCGAGATGTGAGCATAAGCAATAACTACAGAAACCGACAATCTGAAAATACAATGTTGCATTAAATTAAAATATTATATTACTGAGTAACAATATAATTATTCTATTGAACTGCTCAAAATAAAATGTATAATAATTAAATGTTAATTAAATCGCGCTCCTCAGAAAATACGGCAACCCTAATCATACGTAGGTACTTTTAATATAAATAAATATGCAATGTCTATTCATTATTTACTTTTCTATTTCTTTATTTCTATATAACAGTAAAATCGATAATTGTGAAAGTTTTGAGAAGAACGTGATCATAAAATGATTAGAATAAACTACGGCATATTAAAGAAAATACAATACCGAAGATAATGTAATATAATAACAGTACATAACATAATTTACTCATTCTGACACTTCAGCTATTTAGTACTAATAGTAGTAATAGATAATATGTAATAAAAAATATTACCAATAATTATTAAAAAGTACAATGATATATTGAAATGAAAAAATAAAATTATAATTTTATTTTTAAAAATGGATACAGTCCATAAATGAAAGGGGGGTCAGTCGACCCTTTCGACCCCCCCCCTGTGGGCGCCTATGAATTGATTATAAACTAGGTCATCTGTTACGTAGTGTTATTAAAAGAGTTGTTTAAAATTTCGAGTCATGTTAAAAATAAAGTCCGGTAACTCGACATAACGCACGGTAGAGAAATTTTAAGTTCATCTATTTTGCAGTTGCAAAGTGGGACAAATTACTATGTAAAACCAGTCTTTTATTTGTCGCGCCAAAATGCGCGCGGTTTACCGGCTTATGCTCATTATTTTGACGCTTCAGGCTCGTGCATATTTCTCTCAGTCTCCTTGTCATGTTCCACTGGACTATTTTAGTTTAGATTCGCTGTGTTCATTTATTTTTCACGACATTCGTTTTCTACTACCAGTGCAAAAGATCTTGTTAGACAGAATTCGCTTTACAAGCTTTACGCCAACAACGAAATCAAAGCTTTGACTCATTTCTGATTTGCGGAATTTTCTTATCTATTATTTATCGCACCCGCGATGATTTCATTCAAACGACAGCAACAGAGTTGTTTGCTTTTTAAATCTTGGGAATTACTCATTTAACTTATGTTTAAATTGCTGGGAAAACGTTACAAAAAACGTAAATGTTTTCACTTTTCTGGTTCAGGGCGTTGAATAATGATGTCATTAGAGTACACGAGTTTACATTTTATTGTTATTTTGTAATAATATTATGCCGTACTTTCATTTTTAAACCAGCGCTCTTTTCATGTTATAAAATAATCATGACGCGAAATATTTCGTCTTACGAAACTTTATTACTTGATGAAAATGTTATAAATGGCAGGCGTCAAAAAAGGAAGTCGGTCAAAATTAATTTTGTTTATTTCTGACACAGCTCGTTAATAGCTTAACTGCTTTATTTAAAATTGCTTAAAGCTGTATCCTTAAGGGGATCGTCTAGTCCTTAGTCTACTCTTTTCCAAATGATCGAAAAGAGGCTCTAAATTATTGATAATTATGCAAAATCTGTTACGAATACGTAACTTATTTTTGTCATGTTATTAATTTTTTTAATAATATGTCTATAAGTTTTTATTTATACTTTAGCGTTGAAAATACACAAAACACGTCTCAGCTTTTTACTAATTATGGTTGTATTTGTCATTTATTTGCAATAAAATGTAAACCCGAGCTCTTAGAAAACATGAAATTAGGTACGTAATGTTTTAAAATATTAAAATGTTTAATCTTTATTCGAATAATTAACTTCAAAAAATCAACAATTTTAGAGCTTTGCCACAGACATAAGAACAATAATATTGCTAAAATAAAACGTTACAGACATAATATCAAGTTTTTTTTAATAAATATGTTAAAAATGAGTAACAAATTCCTAACAGATTTCGCATAATTGGTAGAACTGTAGAACCTCTTTTCGTTTATTTGGAAGAGCCTAGACGATCCCCTTAAGCATTTACCTTAGCATTAATAATTCCAGTATAGATAATAAATGCGTGCTATGGTATATGTACCTATCTGTACTTTTTAACCTTAACCCATATATTATGTACCTATTAGAGTCCGTGCGTTTAGAGAAAAAAACCGGCGCACAGACCAAAATCATCCGGGCGGGTCCAACTTGTGAAAGTAGGGATGGTATGATATTGTGACAGGTAGCAGCTGTTTGTAGCGTATAAATTACACTGTTAGGCCCGGGCCACACTATGCGTTTTGGCGGGACCGGTTGACCGGGAAGACAACAACTTATTGTTTTAAATGAATGCGTCCACACTGATGCGGTTGCGGTCCGGTTGCCGGCTACTACCGCAGCATGTTGCGGTTTGACCGGACGGTCAATTTGCCGCATGACAACTACAACACATTGGGAATAATGAGAGCGTTCACAAGGGTCTGGTTTTGTTTTTTAATAGACAACGTATACTATTTGGGCTCTGCACTGATCAGATATTGGTTCGATTATGTCCGAATCGGGTTGTCAATGCTGCCGTCCTGTTTAGCGGGATATATGTGGACGCTATATGATCCATCCCGTTTAACCGGATGCGGTTTTACCGGTCCCGCTAAAACGCATAGTGTGGCCCGGGCCTAACAAATATAAATATGGACAAAGATATTTAATCAAATGTCTTTTGTGCGAGTAATAATGATATGTATACTTATTTATGAATATTACGTATCGTAAATAACATTTAAATATTAGTCAGTTAAATGTTTATTAATAGTCAACATCTGTAAGTTGGGTAGTACAACTTCTACTGCGCCGATTTGTTTTTTCTCTAACCGCACGGACTCTAACTAATATATTGCTTATCCTCTGCTTTTCTTGAAGCCAGCACTGTGAAATGAAAATATCATTACTGCATATGTCTCTCACATAAACACCCAAACTGGAATTATGCGCATGCTCGTAAACCTTGACACTATTGGCTAACGACGACATCATGATCACTTTTATCATTTAGATTGCGAATCACAGCCCGAAGGAACACGGCTGATATGACTTAATTATTGACGACTAGTGGAAGAAATTTTTAATTTAAATTTGAGAAATTAAGTATTTATCTTGTGTATAAATTCTTGAATATAACTATAAGTAATAATAAATAACAATGAAATATTCTAGTAATAAATTTGTATTAAATAATTTGCTTTGTTGTACTGTAATAATTATTAACGTCATAAGGCAGATATGTAGCAAATAACAGATGAGGTTGAATGTTGTAAAATCGAGGCGATAGCCGAGATTTTATAATCAACCATGTCTGTTATTTGTAAATCAGCCGTGTGACGTTCAGTTTCTTCATAATAATATAAAATATCTTCTTAAAATTCTATTATGTATGGCATGTTGACAGGTGACAGCTCTTCATGACAATTTCATGACGCTGCGATTATTTTTGGAACACATGATTTTTAATAATTGTAC
Source organism: Harpalus rubripes (assembly GCA_963082715.1). NCBI lineage: Eukaryota > Metazoa > Arthropoda > Insecta > Coleoptera > Carabidae > Harpalus > Harpalus rubripes. The sequence goes on from OY720449.1 coordinate 18,237,679, forward strand.
TGTTATAAAAAAATAACGGCCGTGGCTGTTTTGATGCATATATCGGTTGAGCATACAGTACTGTTAAAGCACATTTAACAGTATGGTATTATGAAAAAATAATAGGAATACAATCTGGTTAGGATCAATTTATTTAGGTGACTGTGTGATATGATTTTATCACACGCTGCGATAACTGAGCGAACCATCCTAAAAATTTGTATTTAAAAATTTGACAGTTACAGATAATTTTCTGAATTTACACGGATTAAGAAGGTTGGACCCTGATTTATCAGATTTTAACATAATTTTTGATGAATTCTGATAGCAATGATGTTAAATAATCTGTTTTAATATGTATATACAGTTATGTCAATTCAACAAATTGTGGTCGTCGGAAAAGTATCGTCACTAGTTATATACTATTTACGCACGGTTGTAGGAAAAAGAATTATTATAATTAAATGTTTAATAATTAATTATAACATTTACGCACTAGGTCTGTGATTAATAAAGCATGAATTCGATTATTAATCTTTTGTAAATTTAGTGTAATAAATGCAGAAATTGCAGTGCACATTATACTAATGCAAATGTTCATTATGAAAATCGTAATTAATATAATAATAATTGTGAAAAACGGCGATATTACTGTTTGCAAACATTTCGCAATTAATAATTTTTGAAAATGAAATCGCCGACCATGCATTAATTAAAATTATTCACGTGTGATACTACAATAACTGTTTAATCCTTGATTAAATTGAATAATAGCACTTCAATACGATATCGCCTTTCGGCAATATTATTGTTTAATCACTATGTGATGCATTGTGGGTCATAAAATAAAAATTTGTCAATTAGTATAGCTCACTCGCTCAGTGCAAAAACAGACTAATTATTATTCTATTGATTGCATTGTTATATACATATACATTATTAAAAGTTTACAAATATTTTTAAATTAATTTTTATAATAACAAAATCTCTGAAAGGCTTATTGAATTTCATTAGGTTTAAAAATAAGCTCTTTAAAATTAATTGGTAAATATTTATTATCGGAAAACAATATATTATATAAAGTTTTAATTACATATCTTGTACAAATTTAATTATTCAATGAACTATAAATAAATACTCTACACTTAAATGCAAATAATAATATACAGGGTGTGTTACAACTTATGCACCAAACATTAACGGTTAATAGTTCTTGCGATTTTATCAAATTCAAAATTTATATATTTTTAATAAAGAAAATACATGAATTAATCAAGAATATACAGAATGTTCGTTTTAAATAGTACACTATTTCTAACTCGAGAACTAATAAGAGCTACGAGGTCGATTAAATTAGCAAACAATTACGAGCGTAAAATTAATTTTTTTCAACCGCTGTTTTTCAAACTATGAGGACCAACTTTATTTTAAATGGGATCATATATTTTTTATTTGTTTATTAGATATAGAATTTTATTCTGAATTCAGTGATACAATATTTTAATACTCTCACATAACGATTTTTTTGAGAAATATGCATATAACGTTTTATGTTAATATGATTAAAATGTGACTAAAATTAGAGTGCCATGAATTGAACAAATGAATACATCTTATTTTTCTTACATAGAATTAGAATGCCATAAAAAATCTGATATGGCCAGCACATTACCTTCCGTCAGTTCTATGTATTTTGTACAATTTCCACACAGAAAGTTTCTTGCAAAACATTCCACATTTCCAGTACATTACCTTAAGTCAGATCTACGTATTTTGTACAAATTCCATACAGAAAGTTTCTATATTTCCAGTAAAATTACAACACAAAAATACTATGTCAATTATGCTGTTCCATTTAAGCCATTCAGTAGATGGCACTGCCAACAGCGCAAATCTGAAGTAGCCGAAATTACATTGGATAAACTTGTCTCTTCTCTCCAATTTCAGCCAATCAGAGATGTCAAAACTATTCCCTATGCTCCGCAATACTGAATGGCTTAAATGGAACAAGGTATACACTTAACATTGACATCTGTCAATCAGAATTTTCTTAATATAGTAGATGTTTCCATGGTTATAGCACAGCTGGCTGCTTTATGAAATTTAATTTATTTATAATTTTTTAACTCTATTCATTGAATATAAAGTATAAAACGTAATCAAATCGTATAGAGAATAAAATATTCTTTAATATTTATAATAACATTAAATATGAAGATCATCTCAGACACAAGTCACTTGTTTCTGAGATGAACTGTGTTGTTTACATTTTTCTATAAAAAATAATTTCGACAATATGCTTTTGTAATTCAACATTGTTAAACAAATTTTCAACTCAGTAAGTTTACATTTCCCTGAAGAAGGCATATTTGGTGCCGAAACGTCGGCTATGTAATAAAACATTTTTCAAACGTTTTCATCAGACTGTTTTTCTCCAAGTTTTCCCAGTATTACTTTGATCCAGTCGAGGAATACATTCTTTTTTCTGTATCACTAGATTCCTATAACTTCTTACGGACAAATAAATATTTGTTTATTGTTTATTTCTAACTAAAAATTAATAGCCGTATGCATAAATTTGTTAGTGGTCACTAAGATCATTTTAAAAATAATTTAAAATGTCACTAAGCAAAACCTTATGTATAGTGACATTTAGTAGGATTTAAATTGTTAGTTGGCAACTAAGTGTTAGTAACCAACTGACGCATGTTTAAGACACTTTTAAGGGAAACCTCTAAACAACGGTTATAGTAGTTATAAAAGAAGTAGTTGTAGTGGTGTTAAGGCATGCCGAAGAGATGCATCAATTAAAAATAAATTATGGGAAACAATACCAAGAAGCAAGAATTGCAGCTTTAAGGGAAAAACGGGAAGAGTTGTAGTGTCAATATTTTTTTAGTTTAAATTTATTTAATATTTATTAATAAGTTTGTACATGTAAATGAATAATTTATTCACATTTTTGTTCACATTTTGTTTGTCTTTAGCTTTGTTCTACATATAACTATAAGTAATTTGTTAACACTTTAGTTTTTTGCATTATATTTATTTTTAATTAAAATATTTTTCAATATATTGCCGTTCTGCATGTGACCGGATTCAATAAGGGTGTTAATAGGTATCTTGAATATAGGATTGGTAACTATTATCTGCCACTTATTTCACCATTATCAAATTTTAGTAAACCTTACGACAAGGGTACAATTCGTCATTGATTCCAATAAATTCTTATATTGCTTCTATTTCTTCCACCTCCTCATGTATATTCAACAAGCCCTCTTCCATTTTACTTTGTTTAGTTCTATATATAAAATGCCTGACTATTCAAATTAAAATGTAACAATCCGTTTATAAACATACTCCCTGATATATGTGATGACAGCACTTGATAACTGTATATTCACTTATAACCATTATTTTTTAATTTATATAACCTAATATAACTGGTCTAATTAACTAAAAACTAAAATCAAATAACAAGAACGCTATAATAATATACGAAGTGATATTCTACCTCAAAACATATAGAACTGACAGCTGTCAGCTTAATAAACAACCAAATTTTACAATGCTGCCAAGTTAAATATAATGCAAGTTGGCTATTTAGTAGTGACCAGTAAAAGTACAACTATGCATACCATCCCGCTAATAGCATTTTATATGATGGTACTGGCCACTACGTAAAATGCTGCTAAAACCATTTTAAGCTTGTACTTATGCATACGGCTGTAAATATTTTAATTTGTTATTAAACAATATGTAATATAAGTTACATTGTGTATTAATTTTTAATACACAAATCTCTTTGCTTGTCCATATCGTACTTAATATAAAATTATATTGTCTGGAGATATTGTATTAGTCTCAGCAGATTTTTATTAATAAAATTGAATAAAATATCGTTAAATCAAACAAAAGTTCTATTTTTAAAATGTTTGCTGTTTCAAATCGACGTAAATTTGTATTAAATGTCTCGAAAATATTTTTAAATAATTTGTAAGCGAGGAAACGTGATTCAACGGGAATTTTTGAATATAAAATTTAAAGATTGCTAGAAATATTGTATACGATACTTATCTAAAATAAAATGGAATTGCAACACGAAACATTATTTGTTTATACTGTTTTTTATTGATTTCCAGTTAAGACATTTTAACATTTCCACACCAAAAACAAATACTCCTTATTTCGACTTCAAAGCTTAGATTCTATACAAAAATTAACAGGTCCATTACTAAATTTTTCCAAATCCTGTATAAGTATAATTACCAGATTTCATTTTAAAATCCAAAACATCGCTAGGAAAAAATGCCTGGAGCAACCCTGCTAAACTGAAGGCATAATAATAAAAGAGTAACGAAAAATAAACGTATTTTTAACGTCCATTATTGTTTTCAAATGAATTCCATTCTATGTACTTGCGATGCCTAAGGCTAGCGCTTTTCTGTTTAGATAGCAACGTTTTCCTGCATTTTGCGAAAGAGTTATGAATCATTTTATAAGGAATAATAATATTCGTTAAAGTATTTGAATTGAAGGAAATTTACATTTTTACAGATCATTTATCCGCTAAAAAGTTAAATATTGAGGTCACTACGTTTGTATCTACACCTATTTTTTGTCTAAATATATGCAGGTAAATACCCAAAAAATAGACAGTCCTCTTATAGTCTATCACATAAGTGTACTAAGTTTCTGAAAAATACCTAAAATCTGAGAAAATCGCATTAGATGGTATTCCCGACTGAAATTAACCGGTAGCCACCAAGCGGCAAACTTGCGAACCCTCCGAATTGGTAATGGCAGCCAATCACACCGCAGGAAAATTATCAAAATTACCAACTAAGTCGGCCATCTTAAATAAACGCAGAGCCTCTATAGGACATATACTTTTAATTTTTTTTCCGTAGAAACAAATGTTGACGTCGCCAAGCTATCTAGTATCTCCACCCATTTTTCGGTTATGGGTATTATTAGGAAAAAATTTGGTCTAATTTTTGGGGGCGAATATCTCGGGAAAGCAAAACAAAAAATAATAAAACGAAGATTAAATTTTAAATACCGAGATACAATAGAAATCACTAATCCAAAAATGAGGAATAGCTTAGAACTTTTTTGTAAATCGTTAATTTTTATTAATCTAAATAAATACCTACATATTTACTTATGCTGGAAACTGTATTGATTTCCTTTGCTATTGTTCTATTTACTTTTTTACTTTTAACACGTTACTATTATTAATTTGAAATGATTAGTTATTTGACAGTGACATTTATCTATCAGTTACATAAATTTGAATAACTGCGTAACCAAGGAGTTTTGTTTGTTTAAAGCGTAGGCTCCGGGATTTAAATTATAGATAATTTTATAAATTTATGCATAAAATATGTAGAAAAAGTATTAATGTAAATCTGTACAAAAATTAGCAATATTTAATTTTTATAATATCATTAATCTCAAAAAAATAACATTTAAAGGTATTTTTCGAAGAAAAACTATGTTGAGTTTCAAGTAAGGTGCCATTTCCGGTTATCCGGTTTACACCAAAATCTAATGGGCTCTGCATATTAGAATGATAGTATTTGAGGTAGAGCGGAAGATCCACACATACATACAGACATCATCGTTAAAATGTTAAAATTGGATTCTAGGGACCTTAAAACGTGCTCATTTACCAAAATCTCGATATGCGATTTTTAGCACGATCCCGATACCTCCCTTACCAAGGGTAGCGGAAGGTAAAAATTGACTCTGTCGCGTAATAAAACTAGAAATATCGTAATTTTGACAAAGCGGTATACCGCTCACTATTTGCTTTATAATATTATATGCCAACGGTCCACTATTTGCACTGCTCGGTTCATACACTGAATGCTTTCTCTATATGTGTTCCTGCTCTGTATAGTAAAAATAATCTTACTTTTTCTTTATCATAAATGCTAATTTCTTTTTTTTTAACATTTTCTTATTAGAATGAAAACTGTTTTTCTAAACATGATTTCAAACAAAAATATCGTGTATATTAAAGGAATAGTAAGATTATTTTAGTAGACAGATAGATAAAACATTCAGTGTATAAACAGAGCGGCGCAAATAATGGCCGGTTGGTAAATAGTAAGCGATGTGCCGCTTTGTCATAATTAGGATATTGCTAGTTTTATTGCTGGATTCGACACAGTATATCGAGGTACGGTTTCAAAATTTGGTACTTACGCGTCGAGGAGAATCTCAAAATATTTAAATTTTGTATTTGTTTTTTTTATATATGGCCTATTTTGAGCCAAAATTTCAAAACAGGTGCAGCTACTTTTTAAGAAAATATTGAATGAGAAATATAGAAGACGGCCTTAGGCAATTATTAAAAACTTATATGTGCTTCATTGACAGCTTTCTTAATTTCTGCGGTTTCTCCTTGCTATCGCATATTAACACAAACTTCACTCGTCCAGTGGTCTGTGTCCAGACAAACTTTAAATCCTAATTACAATAACGATTTGCGGCGTATACAAGCCAGGAAATCGGATTTGGCGTTTGGTAAATCGCAAATGGATAGGATTTGCAATAACAGTGAGTGGAGCTTCTGAACGGTGTTTCTGTTCGTTCATATGCGCTTTAACGAACTTCCTATGCTGCAATTCGGGATTGTGCCACGATGACAAAAATTGCGAAACATGCACCCTGGCAAATATAAATCGACCTATCATATATTATACAGGATTAACATAAAATAGCAGCTATTAGATCTCAGCAAAAACGACCTCAGAACTATGACTTATATCCTTACTAGTCATTGTCCTCTGAAGTGGACCCGTTTAGTGGTGACGTAGGCCAGATTTCCAAACAAGAAAATGGCTGCCGCCTTGTTAACGGTAGCTATGTTATTTAAAATTGACCGCGAAACTAGTAGTGAGAGATTTCAGTTTCAGGGCACAGATGAAAAAAATATAATTGTTATTAGTACTTGTTACGTCTTGTAAGTAGTACAGTGTATATTTTAAGGTTGTATTTTAAATTGGTTGACCATGGTGATCTATTTCGCAGCTAACTTCAATTATTATAGTGAACGTTGATTTTGTAAGTTTTATTTAACTTTCCAAAAGATTCAAATCTGAAGTATACTTGAATAAACTTAGTCAGGTTAGTATTTATTTATAATAGAACAAAACTTTATAACGTGTTTCTGAGTCATTTCAATTAGGCAATCCAACATGACGTCATAAGTGGAGGGCAAGTGTGATTTTAACCTCACTTTTGAATATTTGTAAAAATTATTTATGTATATATCTTATTAACATGATAGAAATCGAAGAATTTTGATACAAATTATTCATAAAATTAAACCATACTTTTTTCCATGGCTCCATCATTGAGTAAAATATGTATGCAATTTATATCTGACAGCTGCCCTCCACTACATTCATCTATTATGGATTGGTCTATACCAAACAAACTTATAGGTTATGAGCGCAAACGTCAAATTCTGGTTTAGCATAGCGATCGCCTTAGCAACGAAGACGCCATTTTCTTGTTTGAAAACCTTCGTGACGTCTCACTCAACGGGTCCATACTATCTATATGTAAGATTGGTATAGCTGAAAACAGTATCTGTTAACTCTGCGAAGAAGATGAAGAAACTCCGAACTCATTATTTATATGTTTATTTATTATTAATCACTCAACAGGAACAAATCCCAATGGACCTTTCCAATTTAAAGAGATAGAAGATATGCGCAATGGGGATCTGCGCATAGTAAGAACAACTGAGATCTATGACGTTTGATTCTAAAAAAATTAGACGTAAAATGTAAGATAACTTTAAAAAATCTTATCGAGATAAGTTACAAAAGCTTTTATTGAAGGTAAAATGTCTAACGATGCAAATTTTCACTGAGAATACAGGTATTTTAATGACTGCAATATTTTTGACGTTTCGTTTGACAGCCCAACTGGCAGTTGTTCGCGCCATTTTCTTACTATTTGTAGCGATAGAAAGAGATAGCCCTTAAATTGGAAAGGTCCATTACAGAGGATTATTTACAAAAACAAGAATAAATACAGTGTAATTGCAAGAATTTCTTTTTGTCTAATTGGACATCGAAGTCCCTATATTGTATTTGGTTTAAGATTGCAGTGGTACGAAGATAGCAGCAGTTTGATCTTGTTTTCTAATAGGATAATACCTCAATAGTATCCAATCAAACAACAAGATCAAACTGCTTCTATTTTCACACCACTGCAATCTTAAACCAGATACACACAGTCAGTGCCGTAACTAGGGCGTGGCAAAGGTGGCGCACGCCACGGGCGCAAAATTCGTAGGGGCGTAAAATATTAATCATTTATATGGTTTTAGATCAAATATTTGTAAAATCTATTTTTTAAATTTAACAAATAATAATCTATAGGTAGGCCAGTCGGCAAGGTGTTTATTGTAAAAATAATTGATGACAAGCTGGCGTGAATTTTATTCTCTTTATTGGGACCTCCGAAAAGACATACTAATTTTGCACCAGAATAACAACTTACGATAGAAATTTAAATTACTCAAAAAAATTAACAATATTAGGTTTAGCTCTTTCCTACAAATTCATCCACAACTCTGATCCGGTTAAAGATACGAAAACGAGATTTAAAATTTTGAATTCAGCATGAAATCTCCTTCATTACATGTATTATACCTTGTTCCATTTTAGCTATTCAGTATTATAGAGAATAGGGAATAGTTTTGACCTCTCTGATTGGCTGAAATTGAAGATAAGAACTTGGCCTCCCCTCCTTCCAAATACTAAAGCAGATCGCACGGCAAGCTCTACAGCATAAAGTACTTGCTTCAAACAAGTATATATTATTTTCAATTAGTTTTTGTAAAAACGATTTAGTAAATACTATTTATTGTTCCTGTTCTTTTTTGTTTTCAAAAATTTAAAACTATTTTTATTACTATTTTAATAACATTATTAATTGTCACAGTTTTATAAACTAAACATTTATAAATATAAACAATGTATGTACTCGATTCTGTAACACAGTGGTTAATATTAAACCACTGATTAAATTTTCTAACCAATCAGGCATGTTGATATATTACTAAAAAACGAATTTTTCGTTGTCAAATCAATATCTATTGGATAAAATTTTTAATATATCATGAATTATTGTAGAATTGTACAAATACCAACAACCAAGAAGAACTGAACTGATATATTTTAAGAAAAAAGTTAAGTAAATAAATGCGATTATACTAATTACTTTTCAACTAATATTTTCATTATTAGTTCTTTTGAATTATATAAATATAAAAAATATAAACTTACAAGCGTAAATTAGCAAAATAAAAGTATTGGAATAATTATAATGTAATGATATAATATACGTGAAGATGAGAATTCCTCGGCCTCGGTTGAGTAATGGGGAGAACTCAGTAGGGCTGAGCTACACACTGGCAGGTTGGCATGCTAATAGTCTTTCGCTCTTCAACAGATTTGCTAATATGAAAGAACGCCGGATTGATTTAATTACAAATGCATACTAAGTTTTTCTTTTCATACATTTACAATAGGTATAGGTAATTATTATTATTATTATTATTATTATTATTATTATTATTATTATTATTATTATTATTATTAATAATAATACATTACCCAACAGGCTAACGCCCAATTCTAGGGTAAGAGAAAAATGTATTTAGAAGTTAGTAATAACTTTCTTTATATTACTAATAGCATCATGAAATATATCAATTTTGTCCTCGATTATGTTGTAAGAATTAATCATATGATGAATGGGGGATTTAGATAATATATTCGATCTGGCAGTTTTTAAATAAAAAATGTTTTTATATCTGGATGCCTGTCTATTAACTTGAAAAAAGATTCTATTCATAATGAATGTACAATCCAAAGCATTATCAATTATTTTACGTAAGGTTATTACCTACAGCGGAAATATGACGCCTTTGTTCGAGTGAAGTTAAGTTAAATGTCCCCAGTAATGCAGACTGGGAGACACCTCTGGGTGGATAGTAGCCTTCAAGAATATAGGTCGCAAATTTTAAAAATTTTCTTTGTATACGCTCTAATGCTTCAGTCTGATTGCGATAAAGCGGATTCCATATCAAGGAGCCATATTCTAAGTGGGGACGAACTAAGGACACAAATAGAGAACGTAAGGCGTATGAACTGTTAAACATCTCAGAATTACGAATTATAAAGCCGAGGCACTTGAGTGCAGTCGAGATTTTGACCTCAACATGTTTTGAAAAAGACAATTTCGGATCAAAAATAATTCCCAAATCAAGTGAGGTATCCGGCCTACTTAAAGTACAATTGTTCAAGGAATATTCAAAACTTATTGGATTCAACTTTCTTGAGAAAGTCATACAGTGGCACTTAGTAATATTTAAGAGTAGTTTATTATCTCTACACCAATTAAAGATGGAATCCAAGTTTTTTTTGGAGATTTAAGCAATCGTTGATTGAGGATATGTTACATAATAGTTTCAGATCGTCCGCATATAGTAAGTGCTCAATGTCGATAATAGTTGTTATATCGTTTATAAATATATTAAAAAATAAGGGCCCCAAAATTGACCCTTGGGGAACGCCAGATTTCTGAAGAAAATACTCAGACTGAAATCCATGTATGTTAACGAACTGGTACCGATTTCGGAAATATGAAGTGAGTAGTTGTAAAAGTGAGTCAGACAAGCCAAAGAGTTTGAGTTTTTGTAGAAGAAGAGCATGGTCTAGCTTATCAAAGGCTTTAGAAAAATCAGTGTACACGACGTCCACTTGTCCTTGGTTATCCAATGCTTCGCATATAAACTGTGTTTTACACATAAGATTCGTGGTCGTGGACCTGCCTCTCATGAAACCATGCTGATTGATTGATATTGAGCCACATATGTGGTTATAAATTTTATCGTGTAATATAGATTCAAAGATCTTACTGAAATTAGATAAAATTGCAATGGGTCTATAATTGGTAATGTCATTCTTATCTCCCTTTTTAAAAATAGGTTTCACTCGAGACAATTTCCACCGCTCCGGATACGTACTAGTTTTTAATATGATGTTAAATAATACATAATAGTGTGTTGATTATTTAACCCTCCCGTGACCGTGCGGGGTAACTCAGTTACCCCAAGATGAAATTTTTTGCGATAACTTTTTTAATAAATTTTTATCAAAAAAATCCTTCTAGCTATGCCTCTGTGAATCTTTTTCTTACATTATTGTAACGGGTATGTCCAATTTTAATTTTAAAATGTATAAGTTTACTTAATTTTTATGCGCTGGGGTAACTGAGTTACCCCACACGGCCTGTCTTGTTTGTAAAATTATATTCACAGAACATGTTGAAACTTTCATAAATCTGAACTTGAGTGTCTCAATGTTGCACTTGTGTCATTTCGTCCACAAAATTCGGTGTGTGCGGTTGTTTTTATGCGATTTACACAATGGCTCGCAAATATTTGACGGACGATGAGTTACGTCTGTTGCTGGAAAAAAGTGATAGTGAAAATGAATATGAAATTAGTGAAGATGAGGAGAGTGGCGTAGAGGATAATATAGAAGAAGAAATTCATACTCCTGATGAACATGAAACTGAAGACGTAGACGACAACCAAATTGGAGAGTTTTCTAATACTGTTACAGTTTATAAGTCTAAATCTGGATTTGAATGGAAATCGACGCCGCCTGCAAATACAAGACGCTTAGCACATAATATTGTAAAGGCAAATGTCGGTTTACAAAATTCTAGGTATGTAGGTTTTGTCAAATTACGAGTAAGAAATTTTTATAACTTAAATGTTTGCGGTGACTTCTCTAAATACAGATTTTAGTTTGCAGATTACTTCGATTTTGGATTCTTTCAAGCTTTTTTTACGGATGACATGCTCACAGACATATGTGTTCATACAAATAGACAGGGCGACAAGGTCACTTCGAAATGGAACATAGAGCATCCAGCACAAGAAAAGCAATGGAAAAATGTTACACTAGAAGAAATTCAAGCTTTTATTGGTGTACTAATAGCCGGAGGAAGAAATCGTGGAAGAAAACTGCACATAACTGAAATGTGGACAGAAAATAGTTTATTCAAACAGCCCTATTTTACTGCTGTTTTGTCGAGGAATAGATTCAAAGAAATCTATAGACATATCCGGTTTGACGATCCGGCCACAAGAAATGATAGAATCCAAATAAGCGGCGACAAATTAGAGGCAATACGCCAAACTTATGATAGTTTTGTCACAAATTGCAAAGCAAATTTTTCTCCAAACACCAACGTCACAATTGATGAACGCTTAGCTACATTTCGCGGAAAATGTCCCTTTAGGGTATATATAAAAAGCAAACCTGGGCGATACGGAATAAAAATTTGGGTTTGTGCCGACTCTGAAACAGCATATATACTAAATTCACAGGTTTACCTGGGAATGATAAATAATCAAAGAGAAGTAAACCAGGGACAAAGAGTAGTTTTAGATATGGTAAAACCGTATTTTGGTTTATGGAGAGGTGTTACAACTGATAATTTTTTTACGTCCATCCCTCTGGCTCAAGAACTTTTCAAACATAAATTAACTATTACAGGAACATTACGATCGAACAAACGTGAAATTCCCGCCGAATTTTTGCCACATGTTTCTCGCGCAGAGTTTTCCAGCTTATTTGGATTTTGTGAACAACTAACACTTGTTTCATATGTGCCTAAAAAACGACAAGCCGTTCTTTTGCTGTCTACACAATTCCACGGCGTGGAAACAACAGGCGACTTACGAAACAAACCGGAAATAATTATTCATTATAATAAGACAAAAGGTGCTGTAGATACTGGAGACCATATGACTAAGGAGTATAGTTGTGCTCGAGCAACAAAACGTTGGCCTCTTCGAATTTTCATGGAAATAATTGATATGGCCGCTCTAAACGCGTTTATAATATTTACGCAAAAATATCCTGATTTATCTGAGGATAGGAGTTATCGCCGTAAATTTCTTTGTACTCTGTCACAAGAAATTGCATTACCAAATGTGCTACAAAGAAAATTAAACATTAAAAACTTCCACAAAAATGTGAAAATGGCAATTGACATGTTCCTGGAAGAAAGCAACCATCAAGTGGAACAAGATCCGGCAAATGCTCCTCGACCATCTACAAGTTTGAGATGTGAACTTTGTCCCAGAAAACAGGACCGGAAGTCCAGAATTTCCTGTGACACATGTGGCAAAAAGGTTTGCAATCTTCACAGAAAAGAAACAAAAACATATTTATGCTCTGAATGTGAAGAGATGGCCATTTAAAATTTTTTTATTCTTATTTTGTTTTATTGATGCATTCCAATTATTTTATAAGTTATATTTGTGTTTATTAAAGTAAAATATCTTTAAAAACTTATTTTTGTATTTATTTTAACCTACAAAACCGTTACAGTTAATGAAATGAAGATAAATCTTTAGAATGTTAAAAATCTGTCCGGGGTAACTAAGTTACCCCGCTTGGGCTCCGGCGTAATTTTCAATAGCACGGTCACGGGAGGGTTAAGTAGCGTTAAAAAATATTTGTACTTGAACCGAAAAAGATTTTTTTTAATATATGGCCTCATCTCACTCTAAGTTCACGCACCGCCACTGGAACAGAATCATGTCTACCTATAATTCCAAATTTGATACGTTAGATCTTTTTCATCTCCCGCTATCACTATTCAAAAATGCTGCCAGATCAATTATTAATACATAACTTCATATAGTTTACAATTCTTTTAATTATATCTCTGTACAATGTCAATATTTTGTATTTCATAATGTACTCACAATGTATTCGTTTTAGTAAGAAGTGAAAACCTTTAATTGGTTTTCATTGACTGTTGGTTTTCCAAATAAATAAATAATAAGTGCTGATCTGCGGTATTATAATACCCCAAAATATGAAATATTTAGTGACCATAATCGAATTAAAATTGTTGTGTCCATTTTTTCGCAGCTGATAAAATGGATTTATTAACATATTGCTCGGTGTAATTTTACGAATTTGCATTAAATTATCATTTAGAAATATGATTTAATCATTTTCCAATACCATAGTCGTTTAAATCGTATTATTTTTTGGGGGCAACATTGTGTACAACACGGCTATTTATGCTTTATGGATCGTAAATATAACCATGTGATAGCAACTGAAAATTCATTAATTTTTCTGCTACTTTGTGTAACAGTCTCACGGTGCACAGAGATAAAACTATTTTAATGGACTTACAATAAAAAATTTATGTCATAAATCTTGAACGTAAATCCGGTTTTACATTTAGAACGTCTTCAGACATCATTTCCTAGAGATTTAAAGTATAGGGGACGTAAGACCAAAAGCTTCGTGCTGCCTGAATAAATATAAAAATTAACTTTTACAATTTTTAACCGCGAAAAGTCACGAAAACAGTAAAGTTGATATTACATCAACTCTGGGTGATAGCAACCGACAACTTTTTAGTAGTTGTTAGTTGATAGGAAATTGATGTGTCAATTCCCGAAATTGAATGATGAGGAAAAATTCCCAGGTAATTTCAAATATTTCGTAGCACCACAATATTTGTTGACGGAGTAAGAGTAGGTAATAAGCAGGCATAAGTCACAAACATACAAAGCAAAGTAACAGGCGCCAAGGTATAATATTATCTAAAATAAAATTTCAAAAAAAGTAATCCGGGAAAAATGTCAAGATATTTTTTCCTGCATATCGTAGTTGCAGGAAATTCCGGGAAATTTTCCGGGAAAAAACAAAATTCCACGCGGGAATTTTTTAGTAGCACATCACTTATAGGAAACAAACAACCGAATCAACCAAAGTTAAACAACAGTCAACATCAGTTGCAAGTTGCCCTCAACTCGGTGTTGCAGTTGTGTTGGTTGATGCGTTGATGGCAATGGCAACCGAAACCTCGGTTGTGTCAACTAAAGTTGACTAATGTAATTTATAGGGCTATTCTATAAACATTGTTATGGCATAACGTATCGTTAAAACGTTATATCGTTATAATAATAACGAAACTCGTTTAATAGGCTTATTCTGTAAACGTTCATTAAGCTACTACGCATTGTTATCAATTGCTATAGAGGTATTCCGTAAACAATAATTTAATTCTACATAACGAAAAAAAAAAAAATAACGGTAACGTTATTTTTTAACGACTGAATAAATCAATCGTTACGTAAAGGTAATAGTAAAATAATTTAATAAGTTTATCTTCTTATCGCCTAGCGCAAGCGTCACAATTTGTCTACCATGCAGATAGTAGCTCCAGCGCAGCTCACAACAAGAAGAAGAAGGAGTCTGACAACTGACAGGCTGACATCTGATTTATTTAATCTAGAAATATTGTAAGTGATATTGAATTATTTTACATATTTTATTTAAAATTATAAGGTTCTTATTTTTACCTCTCGCTAAGAGAGGTATTGAATTCATGCTAAAAATCGCATCTCCAGATTTTAGTGAATAAGCACGTTTTAAGGTCCCTAGAATCCGATTATAACATTTTTACGATGATGTCCGTATGTGTGTGTGGATGTTGGATCCACGATTTCTCAAATACTATAAGACTTAAGACATTTTTAACTACGGATTCCTCAATCTAACAATAATAGGAAGAGTTGATTAAGTTTTGGTAACAAATGGACAACCGAAAGTTGTAGTTACAAGAAAAAAATCATCTAAATATTATTTATCGAAAATTTATGTAAATACTTATATTAAAGAACGTTAAATTCTTTATTCGATAGATATAAATTCATTATTATATCTTCTATAGATTTAGAGATAAAGAAATGCATATAAAATAATTTGATGTAAAAATTCTCATATCAAACTACTTCAAGGAAAGAAATTCAAATGTTTGTAATTGACACATAAATGTCACTGTCAAAAATATTTGTGAGCCACTGTCAAAAATATTTGTACATCATTATGAAGATTATGAAAATAAAAAAAAAGTCAACAATGCAAAAGAATATACGTAAAAAAGAATATAAAAGGAATTTGCGAAAAAATGATGAATATAAAGAAAAAGAAAAGGAAAGTAGAAAAACAAAATTTCAGGATATTGAATATAAAGAAAATGTATATATTGTACATAATTTATATTAAAATATCCAATAGATTTTGCAAATATACGTGAGAATTGTTTTGCAGTGAGACATGAATATATGTATTTGTACTTAGAAATATTTTTCGTTTTATCCGTACAACCAGGTAAAATATCTGGCGAGAGGTTATGTGCTGGCCACATCAGATTTTTTAAAATGTGTTACAGAATACGGACACGAAGATAGCGATTATCGTTAAGTAGACATAACGAATTTCATAATAACGATTTCGTTATTATAACGATTCGTTAAGCGAATATTTTACAGAATAGGCCTATTAGTAGTTGCAAGTGGATAGGATACCAGTAACCGTATCAGCCAAAGTTAAAAAACAGTCAACTGTAGTTGCAAGTCGCCCCCAACTGGGGGTTGCAGTTGCTTAGTTAAGAAATGTAATATAGAAGATTCCTGTATTTCAATTCGTATTGCAACTGCAATATTTATTATGTGTTTCACTTCTTTGTATATAATTTGGTTGAAGAACCTAAGTTGCTTTAACGTTGCGTGGTTCCATCAACCAAAGTTGCCTAATATAATACCGGCTTAATTAACGTTTTGTAATTTGTTCCAACAAAAATATGAAACTTCGGATATATGTTCGTAAAAATCCGGATTTCTGGTGACCCCATATCAAAGCGTTATCGCGCATCCTCAACCCAATACATTGGAAAATATAGCGTTAAAAGTAAATGCAGCAATTTTCAGCTCTAAACAAAGCAAATTGCAGAAGCAATCAATTAGTTTCCATTGTATGGCAAAGTTTCTTTCAGTTTTAATTTAGTTTGAAAGTACAGAACATTTCCTTTACATTTGCATGAAGATGGATTTACTCATAATCCTTCTTCCTTCTCGAACCTACGCGAGCCCTTCCGATTTGGAATCGTGGCCAGCAGGAAACGGAAGAGAATCGCGAAACACAACGCACGCTCGATTGGACATTAATAAATAAACCTTAGTCAAGCCGAGCGATTGTTTTTCAATAGTCGGACGCATTCACCAGACAAATTGCCAAAGGGCAAGCTCTTGTCAGGAATAAAAATTATATGAACAGCTCGCTGAGCAGCAAAATGGCAAAAACTTGATAATGAACAATAACGAAGTCATTTGGAAATGTCTACTACACTTCTAAACCTCATTCATCATAAATTTGACAGCTAAACACTTCACCCAGTTTTGGGAGAGTGGATTACGAAATTCTAAGAAAGAAACCGTAGGTAGATTTTGCAGTTCTGATAACATTTCTTTATTTGCAATGATCAAAACTGTGTGGTATGACATAACAAAGTATCGCACAAGGAAAAAAATTTGAATGGGCGATACTGTGTTTTCAGGAAAGTATATGGGACCTACTTATTACTACAATTATTAACATAGCATAAGCTTTTATTACAATTGTCCTAGATGTGAGGACCCGTGTAAGCGGTTTTGAGAGGGCTAACTCAGAGAGGCAGTAGAGTAGGGTGGGTTTTAAATATATTAACTCGGAATGGGCGCCAGGTAAATGTAAAATACGCGCTCTCAAATAACGTGATTTACCACACGGTACGGTAAGGACAAGGCGGGAGATTACGGGATTATATGCGACGCATAGAAACGCAAAATGTAACATTAACAAACATTTAATGATAGGACGCAGTACATATAACATTTAAATTCAAATGCCAAGTCGCGGCGTAAATCAAACGAAGGTTGTGAATACTGAATCGTGCTCATGCGAGGCAATGGTGTAAACAAAAAGTCACTGTAGAATTACAAAATGGCGCGGGTAAGCGAAGGACGATCGTCTATGCTGTTCCGCGGAAGTAAACAAAAAAGTAGGGTTAAACCAACTTAGAGCTATTCGCAGAAGCTTGATACAGCTGTGAAAAGTGAAAATGTATGATAAAATGGTACGCACGCGGAAGTGGCTTTACAACGACAACATACACTGATATTCCGTTAAATCCGTAAGTACAAATGTCAACACAAACAATTACGATCATAGAATGCGCAATGTAAATTACTCTTAAATTGTAGATCTTAAGTACATCATGCACATTGGAAATATAATAATACACACGCAGAGAGGCTGTGGTGTCAACAAGCATGTGAAACAGAGATATTATAAAATTCTTAGCTGGTCGCTGACTCCTGGAGAACGTCACGGAAGGGTGAGGACCTCTTGGTGAACAGACAGCAACTGCTGACAGGTATAACACTCCTAGATGTTGTAGAACTCGACGGAGGTGACGTGGATGCACCAGCTCCCCGTTACGTGCTTCCAACGTGAAAATATGGCGAAGACGTACAATCACTGATATGGTAGACAGACGTAGAGTAACCATACAGCGGCAACGTCGTGATGATGTCGAAATATATGTACGTGACGTGAAGGTATGGTTGCAACGTACAAATATGGCCGTACGTAGAAATAATCGTAAAATAACGATAAATACGTAGAATAAAAATCGCTACGTAACGTATAATATACTATGTGTGAACACAAAATAAAAAGCCTGAAATAGAACGAGAGAATTAGTCTTCGAGACAACGCAAAGAGGTAAGTGGGTGCAAAGCACATTGTGAAATCTCACCTGAGCTGGTGTGCGGCTTTTAAAGTGACTTTTCAGTTGCAGGATTGTCTTATGAGATCCCGAATAAATCGGAGGAATAACACTATTCCAAAACGGTAGCCGATGTACAAAATATCCCCTCACAAGGGCAAAATACGACGAAATACGATACTCTTAACGAGATACGAAACTGTACATCTGACTCCAATCACTGCTAGACTAAGAAGAACGACTTTAAAACCAGATTTTCGAAACTGTGCCGAAGAACTAGTCAGGACATTTTCAAAAGCGTCGACTGAGTTCATTCACCTGACCTTGAGGAAGAGTGTGTTAGTAGGCCAAGGTTTCTCAACACGGGGGTGTAGTCAGGGTTGCCTGAGGAGTGGCGCTAGGAAAAATCGTAGTGTAACACTTTAACAACATTCATAATTAATATAGAGTTACTGGCCCATTTTCTTTTATACGACGAACTTTAGTTCTCACTTGTCTCATGAGTCTTTGGCAAGTTTCAAGGTTTACTTTTAGGGTTGCCAGACCCCAGACCACCTATATTTAATAGGAATCTCCTATATTTTGTTGAAATCTCCTATATCCTATAAACAAGATAAATTCTCCTGTATTTTCAATAATTCAATAAGCAGAGCAAGATCAGAAATACTAGCAAATTTTTAAATGAATTGCAAAGATTTTTATGATTATGTTAAAAGAGAAAATATTTATTGAACAAAGCTCAAAACCACGAAAAGTAAGCAATTAGTTGTATTTTCTTTGTTAGTGTTATAAATAAATAAATATGTCATCACGGCTTGTTACTCATTGCTGATAGTGCCAATCTGCTTTGTATTCCGCGACTCTTCAACACCAATGCTGTTACTGTCCTCGTATACTCTAGCTTCCCAATACTCGTCAACACTACCGAGTACTCACATCCACAGCTATCCCAGTATACCAGTAATTTCCAGACTCACCGTTACTGTCCTCGTATGCTAAAGCTTCCCAATAATCCTCAAAACTACCGAGTATTCATTTCCACAGCTATACCAATATACCAGTAACTTCCCGACTCGCTGTTACTGTCCTCATATACTATAGCTTCCCATTACTCGTCAACACTACCGAGTATTCACTTTCACAGCTATCCTAGTATACCAATAACTTCCCGAGTACACCACTCGACACTAAACTGCATACGCTTACCACGATACTGCTTGCTATTCTACTAAACTCACTAACTTCCACAATTAACAGAACTCCACAACCTCTGTACACTCAACCCCCGATCACATAACAAATATTATGTCAACAGGAACCCAACTGAACTGTCGGATTTCACTAATGGAACTGGAACTGTCTGTCCGTCTTCACAACTGGATCTAGCTCGTCAACTCAACTTAGCTGACTATGTAACTATGTATATATGTAACTAACTAACTCTCGGGCATAGCTGCATCCCTTTTATATAGCTGCCATTACTTTCTAGAGAGCTCTAGAATATTCGACCCCATAAGAACATCCAATATAAAAGGTACAGGTGACCGGAAGTAATTAAACACGTCGCGACTCGTTTGTTTAAGTCGCCAGGCTGCTTGCGCGATTACGTCATCACCATACTTAGACGCTTGCTCAGTGCAGCGTCGGTGCTCTCACGTTACATTACAATACTTTAATAAAAAGTTTCAAATTAAAATGTGTCCTATATATTCACCAAAATTCCTATATTTTTTCTACAATTTGTTCTCCTATATAAATATTTTTAAAATCTAGCAACCCTAGTTTACTTTGCGTAATTTTTCGCCTTAATTGTTCTTAATTTTGGGCCTTCTACTCACTGTCGTACACCTTTCTTGTATGTAATATCCAAAAAAAAGTTTCAGTAGGTCTCGCCTGAGATACGTTGGAAGGATTCTTTTCGCGGGATACAAATGGTATGTTTTTGTCTCCAATTACTGAGTTATTGTGCGGGCACAGTGAACAGTGGCCTGAAAAAAAGTTTCAGTAGGTCTCGCCTGGGGTACGTTGGAAGGATTCTTTTCGCGGGATACAAATGGTATGTTTTTGTCTCCAATTACTGAGTTATTGTGCGGGTACAGTGGACAGTGCTAAGGCAGACCAAAACTTAATCTCGTCCTTTATATGATGTAAATTGGTGAAATCAGGTAAGTTCGGCAAGTAATTTTGTATATAAACATTGCAACAAATGCCTGACACCTGACACGTCCAATGTACACCTGCTTTTGAAATTGCGCAATACACCGCAATATTATCTGAAAACTTTACCTTTAGGCGAAAAAGGGGACAACTAGCTTTATATTAAAAAATGAATGCTAAAGCTTAAGCTAATTATTGTAGTAGATAGTAGATAATAAGCAGGTTCAATATATGTATATTCCTTAAATCACAGTATCGCTCATTCATATTTTTCCGAAAACTTATATGACATGCATGTTAACTTGAAAAATCTGAATGCTTTAATGCTCTCGGTTACCGAAGTTATGTAAGTAGGTTATTGTTAAAAAACAATAAATAAGTTTATGTTTTGCCGATAAGAAAGTGAAAATAAAATTATAATAGGTTTAGTTTTTGCATAACAATTTTATTTCCCAGTTATCAAAGTTGTATATAAAAAAAACTGGTGACTTAATTTTGAATCAAAGATCTATAATACTAAAAGGTCAAGCCCCCCAAAATTCATCACGACGATCGGGAAATTTTTAGACAAAGCTACAACTGAAACGGTTTCAGCGATTTGGATGGAATTTGCTTTAAATAGTAGAGAATAAATCAACTTAGGGCCTTTGATATGTCTCTTATTTTTACTGTGCATAGTTTTTGTGGAAAAAATTATTAACTGGTCAAAATTCTTACATTAAAACAATAGATCAAAGTTCTCTGTACTGATGTCAAATGTACAAAATCAGAGAATACAGGCTAATTATTTGAATTGAGTATGCGTGAAAATTTTTAAGAAGACAGTCTAAAAAGTTATGTGTCATTTTGAATCCATTTTAAATACATTAAATTTATTGTATTTGATTATTTTAAATAAAAATTATTTATTTTTGTACCTCTCTGCTTATTATTATTATTTATTATTATTATTTATTATTATTATTATTATTATTATTATTATTATTATTATTATTATCATCAGATATAATTTTTTATGTTCTTTTATTATTATTATTATTTTAATAAATATTTACCTATATCTGACTTCATTCATTTCATATTAATTACGTATTTTATAACAAAATTACATTGTTTTAACAATAAAATTAATTTATTATTATTTTTTATCTCTATTTAGTATATTACATAGTTTTAAACAATATTATACAATTTTGTATGAATAAAATTTAAACTGTTCCACACATTTTGGAATATATCGCCAATATGACTTATTATACATCAAAACGGACTGCTTTTTACCTATCTATGACTTGAAACGATTATCATATTTTTTAAATCACGCATTTGTGACTTAAAAAGCCGTTTTACATCTATAATACTAAAAGGTCAAGCCCCCCAAAATTCATCACGACGATCGGGAAATTTTTAGACAAAGCTACAACTGAAACGGTTTCAGCGATTTGGATGGAATTTGCTTTAAATAGTAGAGAATAAATCAACTTAGGGCCTTTGATATGTCTCTTATTTTTACTGTGCATAGTTTTTGTGGAAAAAATTATTAACTGGTCAAAATTCTTACATTAAAACAATAGATCAAAGTTCTCTGTACTGATGTCAAATGTACAAAATCAGAGAATACAGGCTAATTATTTGAATTGAGTATGCGTGAAAATTTTTAAGAAGACAGTCTAAAAAGTTATGTGTCATTTTGAATCCATTTTAAATACATTAAATTTATTGTATTTGATTATTTTAAATAAAAATTATTTATTTTTGTACCTCTCTGCTTATTATTATTATTTATTATTATTATTTATTATTATTATTATTATTATTATTATTATTATTATTATTATTATTATTATTATTATTATTATTATTATTATTATTATTATTATTATTATTATTATTATTATTATTATTATTATTATTATTATTATTATCATCAGATATAATTTTTTATGTTCTTTTATTATTATTATTATTTTAATAAATATTTACCTATATCTGACTTCATTCATTTCATATTAATTACGTATTTTATAACAAAATTACATTGTTTTAACAATAAAATTAATTTATTATTATTTTTTATCTCTATTTAGTATATTACATAGTTTTAGACAATATTATACAATTTTGTATGAATAAAATTTAAACTGTTCCACACATTTTGGAATATATCGCCAATATGACTTATTATACATCAAAACGGACTGCTTTTTACCTATCTATGACTTGAAACGATTATCATATTTTTTAAATCACGCATTTGTGACTTAAAAAGCCGTTTTACATCTATAATACTAAAAGGTTAGAGTCATATATAGTTGTTTGAATTAATCAAGACGATCACCGAAACTTTAGACAAGGCTACAGCTTAAACGGTGCGACCGATTTTCGTAAAATTTGTACCAAGTTGTAGGAAATGATTGGCTTCAATGCCCTTCTAATGAGTCAAATTCCTGTAGGATGCATAGTTTTTGTGTAAAAAAATTATTAAAGGTTGAAAATTAGTATAGAAACAATAGGTCACAGTAACGATCACAGTTTTCCTTGAAAATTTTAAGAAGATAAACGCGGTCATGTCATTTGGCATGTCAATGTCAATGATGACAAACTATCGGTTTTTATCCTTTTTAAAGCAATAAAAATGCTTAAATAATATATAAAATTGAAGAAAAGAGGTAGGTATAGGTAATGATTTTAAGCCATATTTATTATTAATTTATATATTTTATTTTGTAAATAGAATTTTAGAAAATGTCTACGGGAACACGACGAAAAGGATGAAATGAAATTAAAAAGATAAATACTGCCATCTGTTACATTTGATATGTTAATGACCAAAAAACTATGCATGTCGTATCGGTTGTCCTTTTCAATGCTAAAATTATTTAAATAATATGTTAAATTAAAGAAAAGAATGTAAGAATTAAACAAGGTATGTATATGTAAATAAGTACTGTAATCGTGGAAGGAAAAGTGCAAAAATATGGATATACCTTTGGAAGATCAAACAATTTACACCTTATGTTTGCAGATGATCAAATACTTATTGTACAAGACTACTACGATAGTGAATACACGACACAAAAATTATAGAAGAATACCGTAGCTGGGGTCTAGAAGTAAACATGAATCAAACAAAACATGTGTGCTTAAATGGAACCCAACGAGATTTCATGATAAACACAGGACAAAAGATTAACCACTACAGAATATAAATACTTGGGATAAAAATTAATAACACCATTATAAAAGAGCAGAGTTACCTACAACAGCGAAGTGTGACCCTTAAAGAAAAAGGCTTGAGGAATGCTTCTAGCTAGGGAAATGGATTATTGGAGGGCAGTAGGAAAGTCAAGAAGAGAAAAGATACGAAACGAAAGAATAAGAGATATCATGGACATTCAAGTTTCTATAACCGATGATATAAAAACAAATCAAATAAGATGGTACGGTGATGTACAGCGAATATGTAATAAGAGGCTTCCAAAACAAATACTACAGTGGACACCTACCGGCAAAAATTAAAGAGGGAGACCTAGAAGAAGTTGGGTAGCAGGAGTTCAAGAAGGAATAAGAGAGAGAGGATTACTTGAAGACCTGTGGTAAGATAGAGAGCAGTGGAGAAATGGCATCGGAAGACATCGTAGAATATTATAAACCGAATGTATATATAGGTATATGTAATGAATTTAAGCCATGTTTATTGTTAATTTATATATTTTATTTTGTAAGTAGAGTTAAGAAAATGTCAGGCTGAGAAAGACATAATGAACATCACAATCGACAAAGA
The DNA here is from genome assembly GCA_963082715.1 of Harpalus rubripes. Lineage (NCBI taxonomy): Eukaryota > Metazoa > Arthropoda > Insecta > Coleoptera > Carabidae > Harpalus > Harpalus rubripes. Next base: position 18,262,289 of record OY720449.1, read on the forward strand.
GTAAATGTACAATATCTAATACGTATTTAGAGGAAAAAATAAAAATTAAATTTTTGGCAGATGGAAGTTTTCTTTTCATTTCGAAATACAAATATATGGTATGAATTTGTCAATGTAATTGTTTTGTAATTAATTCCAATCTTTTTTAGTATTATAAAAATAATGTAGAAAGAAATTTGGAGATATTAAAAAATCAAATAGGATAATCATATTATTAAAGGTTTTGAACACGACAATTCTAAATCATAAAACGGTACAGTATTTATTGTTTATTTGCAATTCATTTTCTTACTTTACGTTTAAAATTATTTTAGTTTAAAAAAACGCATCCAAGTTAATTGTTTCATCGAGTCCAACCAAAAATTTATTACTCAAAAATTTCTGACAGGTTGATTGGCTATTGTTTTCTGCATAAAGTTAATTCGTTCGAGAGAAAGGAGAACTTGCGTATCTGATAAGACTGTTAGCGTTACCTTGGTTTTAAATTGTGCGTAGGCGGGGATTTACCTGTAGACTATCGGCAGGGTCCTAGGGAAAACTCGTCGAAGCAGGGACAGAAATACTTTAAAAGACTGAGTTTGGATTTAAAGTGTGCGTAGACGAATTGGATGTATGTATAGTCTATCATAAAACACTATCGGCGGAGCCCTAGGGAAAACTCGGCTTCGCCGAGTTTTCGCTAGTCCTAATACTAAACGATCAGATTCACTCACTATAGTTATATATTTTAATCAAGACGATCGCCAAACTTTAGCCAAGGCTACAGCTTAAACGGTGTGACCGATTTTCGTGAAATTTGTATCAAATTGTAGGAAATGATTGGCTTCAGGGCCCTTCTAATGGGACGAATTTCTGTAGGATGCATAGTTTTCGAGTAAAAAATTATTAAAGATTGAAAATTGGGACAGAAACAATATTTTTCACAGTAACGATCACAGTTTTCCTTGAAAATTTAAGACGAAGAACGCCATGTTTGTCATGTCATTTTGAACCTTTATATGGAAATATTTATGAAATGGAGACAATTTGAAAGAAGTTTAATTCATAATTATAAATTTTGAGAATGGGCAATTATATCCGCACAGGTAAAAAAGGCCTAAACCATTTTAATTAAAAATTATAAAATTTGACGGTTCATATGTATTTGGACAGTGTTACCAAATGTGTCATAAGTAACTAGGTAAAAAACAAATATTTCTAACTAAACAATATTTTTCACAGTAACGATCACAGTTTTCCTTGAAAATTTAAGACGATAAACGCTGTTATGTCAATGTCAATGATGACAAATTATCAGTTTTCTTCCTTTTAAATGCAATAAAATGTTTAAATAATATGTAATAATTAAAGAAAAGATGATGAATTTAACAAGGTAGGTATATGTAATGATTTTAAGCCATGTTTATTATTATGTTACATATTTTATTTTGTAAATAGAATTTTGGAAAATGTATAAGGAAACACGTCGAAAAGGATCAGAAAGGTAGGAATAATATCACAATCGATGTACAAAATTAAAAAGATAAACATTGTCATGTCATATTTGATATGTTAATGACAAATTATGCATGTCGTATCAATACTAAAAACATAGTCGGGAAGTAAACATGCAAAACAGAATATACGTGTTTAAATGGAACCCAAAAAGATTTGGTGCTAAACACAGGACAAAGGATTAAACACTACAGAATAAAAAAATAAAAATAAGGAATCAAGGCACCATAAAGGAACTCTGTACACAATGAAGAAAGGCTATACCTATTTTACCTATTTTAAGACGTATGTTTATTGTTAATTTATATATTTTATTTTGTAAATAGATTTAACAATGTCAGGCTGAGAAAGACATAATAAACATCACAGTCTCCAAAGAACACATGTACAATATCTAATACGTATTTAGAGGCAAGAATAAAAATTAAATCCTACAGGAAAATCATAAAATCTGGAACAAGACAATTCCATAATTTTAGATAGTATGTTTTAATCTGTTCTTTTTTTGTAATTCATTTTCTTATTACGTTTAAAATTTTTTCAGATTATACATAATTCGATATCTATCTTAAAACGGTACAGAATTTAATCTGTATTTTATTTCCTTATATTACGTTAAAATTATCTATATTAAAATTCTTTTATTCCCAATTATTGTATCGTACTAATAAAAAATCTTTTAAATTACATAATCATACAGCATGTGCCAGAAAAGTCATCTTATGATTTTTGCATTCTATCTCCTTATTAACAATCCAAACTTTATTGATATATTTTCAAATTCGTTGTAAAAGTTCAGATCTAATGTAATGTAAGTACTTACTTACTTTTCTGCAGTTTGTAAACTGTTTACTCTAGAATTAAAATATCACATCTTTTAGTTTTGTTTGATTTATTTTTATCTTTAAATTTAGTATTGTGTACTCATATACATGTTACTAATACAGGCTGCGCATTTTAAAAGTTCCCGCCTGAAAATTCATGTTTAGGCAATCCATGATACATTTCATAAGTGAGTTGGTTTTTAAAATTTTGTTTTGCTCTTATACCTACTGTGATTATTCGATTTAAAGTACTAATATTAATCAAGTGGCTTATGAAATGTATTTGGTTTTGCTTCTTCTTAAAATTTTAGGCGGGAACATATAAAATGGGCACCCTGTATTATGTTTATATTTATCCTGTAATTGGGACATTTTGTCCTGTTTGCTCGCATAAAATGCACATTTTATTATATGTTTTAATCAGGTCCTACCACGGTGTAGTATCTATAGGTGAGAGCACGAGATGCGTTGACATAACTAGCTGGTACAAAAGACGCTAACGCGACCCGTTACCATTTGACAGGCGTTTGGCAGTTGATGTGCCGCAGTGTGCCGGTTGCGGTTAAAATAAGTTCGCGTTTAAATAGAAAATGTTGTGCTATAGGATGCACAACAGGGTATGGATCAAATAAAGATATATAGACCCGAATTTTCACCTCTTGAAGTAACGTTACTTCAGAAGTAGCGCTATTTCGATTTTTTATTTATTTTATTTTATGAATAGATAAGAATATGTTTCATATTTTTGTAAATGAAACTTATGACATTTGAAATAAATGTGCTTTTTACAATTTAATTTATTTTTATATCTCTAATTTTAATGTTAAAGTTGACATTTAACAGTTGAAGTAGCGATTTTTCGAAAGTAGCGCTACTTTAAGATGTAAAAATACGGGCCATAGTCTTTTTAAGGTGCCAAAATGTGCGATTTTGTAGCAGCCAGCCATGGTATAACCATAGAAACAGGTACTACGATTAAGAAAATTCTGATTGAAAGATGTCAGTGTCAAGTACATGACATAATGTTTATTTTATAATTTGACTGAAAATATAGAAGCTTTCTGTATGGAATTTGTCCAAAATACATACATAGAACTGACAAAAGATAAAACGTAATGTATTGAAAATATAAAATATTGTGCGTTATATAGGAATAATTTACTATTTTAAATATTTGTAAAAACCGGGTCGCAAAAAACCTGACATCTAGCAGCATACTGTATGAACTAACCCGGTTATTTAGCCATTCTTTGTAATACATTATACATCGTGCACTCAGCTATAGATACTACATTTCCGAAATATTACCTACTGACAATTTTATAAAAAAAAAAACAATAGCCAATCGAGCTGTCGTATTTTTGACAATTCTCTATGACAGTCCCTGAGAAAACATTTATAGATACTACATTTCCGAAATATTACCTACTGACAATTTTATAAAAAAAAACAATAGCCAATCGAGCTGTCGTATTTTTGACAATTCTCTATGACAGTCCCTGAGAAAACATTTATTGTTTTTCGTATAAATTTGTCAGAAATACAGGGTGTTTCAATTTACTATGTAAGGCATCGGAGTATAAATTCTAGACACCAACATGAAAAAAAATCCAATAAACATTGGTGCTAGAACGCTTCATAACAGAGATACCGAGGATTTATCTTAAATGAAGCGTAACACTGAAATAGAAAATAGTTGGCTGATGGCATTTGTTTAATTCATTTAAAATTTAAATGAGATTTAATTAATTAAAAATTCTACTCATTTCCATCCGATAATTATTTAATTATTACACCTGTTAATTAATATTTTGATAATATTTCTAATACAAAAAAGTATTGCCAAGCTCTCTGTATTTAATAAAAATGTAATATTTTAATAATTTACCGTAGTATTTTTAAATAATACTGATTTATTTATTGAATGTAATGGCTTTCATTTTGAACACTTGCTCTGGGATTCTTTTTATAAATAATTATTTATGACACAATACAAAATAAATAAAACTAACCTATTTCCTGTTTTTTTTTTTAATAAAATCCTGGGTATCTCTGTTAGTCAGCGTTATAGCACCAATGTTTATTGGGATTTTTCCCCCTTTTGGTATCAGAATTCATACTCCTACGCCTTGCACTCTTATATGAAACACCTGTATATCCTGTTTAGTATTAAATGAAAAGTTTTCTGCATGGCTAAACAATAGAACTTTCAAAATTTTGACTTCAACTTGACCGGCTTTTGTTTTTCACATAAAGTTGTCAGAACCATGTCGTGATTAGGATCAAGTGAATTTTTTTCTGCAGGGCTATAACATAGAAGTGTCAACAAATAGACATCTCGGTCGGCTTTTGTTTCTGTATAAAGGTGCTAGAAATATGTCGTGTTTGGTATCAAATGAGAGGTCTGATTACGAACTTTTAGACACAAGTGTGGAAATTTATGACAGGTTGATTGGCTTTTGTTTTATGCATAAAGTTAATTCGTTTCATAGAAGGGGGAACTGGGGTATCTGACAAGACTGTTGGCGTTACCACTTTGGTTTTAAATTGTGCGTAGACAGATTGGATGTACGTATAAACTATTATAAAACACTATCGGCGGAGCCCTAGGGTAAACTCGGCGAAGCCGAGCTTAGGCTAGTCCTTAATACTAAACGATTAGATTCACTATCTATATATATTTTCTTTAATCACGACGATCGCCCAACTTTAGACAAGGCTACAGCTTAAACGGTGCGACCGATTTTCATGAAATTTGTGTCAAATTGTAGGAAATGATTGGCTTCAGGGCCCTTCTAATGGGACGAATTTCTGTAGGATGCATAGTTTTCGAGTAAAAAATTATTAAACGTAAAACTAAACAATGGATCGTAGAATACATGTAAAAATTTAGAAGATAAAAATGCTGTCATGTGTAAAATTTGGCATGATGTCAATGTCAATAATGACAAATTATGAATGTCGTATGGGTTGTCGACCATTTCAATGCTAAATATAAATAAATATATTGTGTAAAATTGAAGAAAAGAATATGAATTAAACGAGGTAGGTATACGTAATGAATTTAAGCAATATTTATTGTTAATTTAGATTTTATTTTGTAAATAGATTTTATGAAATGTCAGAAGTTACCAAAAACTACGAAAACGTTGATAAAGACTAGAAGAGTTTCACAATCGAACGAAGAATACATGTATAAAATTAAAAAGATAAATACGGTCTTTTGTCACATTTGTAATGTTAATGACAAATTTAAACTACAGAAAATAATCGGTTTAAAATTGAAGAAAATAATGTAGGAATTAACCGACGTAAGGTACGCTATGAATGTAAGATATGTTTATTCTTATTTTATAAATTATTTTGTAAATAGATTGTTGTAAATGTTCGAGGTTATTAAACGACGAAATGGACGAGAAATGTAGGAAAAGCATCAACGACAAGAAAGACTGGGAGGACAAAGTGTACAGTGTACAGAAAGAATGTCAAGGATTGTTTTCTGTGCCGGTCAGTGTATTAATCTAAGATATGTTTATATTTTATTTTGTAAATAGATTTTACAAAACTGACAAAAAGAAACTGGTAGTATTTGGGCTGGCTGTCCAGCATACTTTATTCGCACAGATTTACCCGTACGTTCTAAACCTAAACCGTACACAAATAACGGAGTGTGTGGGGCTCATGTCATATGGTATGTCAATGTCAACGCTTACATATTATCGGTTTTCATCCTTTTAAATGCAAAAAAAATGCTTAAATAATATGTAAAATTGAAGAAAAGATTATGCATTAGACGAGGTAGGTATATAAAATGATTTAAAGCCATGCTTTATATTAATGTATTATATATTTTATTTTGTATATAGAATTTTGGAAAATGAATAAGGTAACACGACGAAAAAGATAACAAGGGCAGGAATCGGTCGAAGAGTACACATACAAAATTAAAAATATACATTGTCATTTGTCATATTTGATATGTTAATGACAAAAAATTATGAATGTCGTACCGGTTGTTCTTTTCAATACTAAAAATATTTAACTATGTAAAATTGAAAAAAAGAATATAGGTAGGTATATATAAAAAGCACTGTAAACGTGGAAGAAGAATTGCAAAAATATGGGTATACCCTTGGAAGTTCAAACAATTTACACTTTATGCTTTACAGATGATGAAATACTTATTGCACAAGTCTACAACGATAGTGAATACATGATACGAAAATTTATAGAAGATAACCGTAGCTGAGGTCTAGAAATAAACATACATACAGCGAATGCGCAATGAGAGGCTTCCTAAACAAATATTACAGTGGACACCTACCGGCAAAAATAAAAGAGACCTAGAAGAAGTTGGGTAGCAGGAGTCCAAGAAGGAATAAGAGAGAGAGGGAATTAAATGAAGATATATGGCAAGATAGAGAGCAGTGGAGAAATGGCATCGGAAGACATCGTAGAACGAAGTATATGTAATGATTTTAAGTCATGTATATTGTTAATTTATATATTTTATTTTGTAAATAGATTTAACAAAATGTCAGGTTGAGAATGACATACGCGTTAGTTAGTTGTTCTTCATCGAATCCAGCCAGAGATATGTTATTCATTGGATAAACCAAAAATCCTACAGGAAAATCATGCCTTAATGTTTGGAACAAGACAATTCAATAATTTTAGATGGTATGTTTTAATCTGTTCTTTTCTGCAATTCATTTTCTTACATTACGTTTAAAATTATTTCAGATTAAACATAATTCAATAAATAAATAAATAATTATATCATCACGGCATATTACCCATTGCTGGGTGTGCCAATCTGCTTCGTACGCAGATATCGGTAATGATGATGACATATTTGTACCGTGCGTGCGTTTACCAGGCGTCACCTCATGGGCACTCATTGCTAGCGTGGAGAGTGCACCATAATTCAATATCTATCTTAAAACGGTACAGATTTTAATCTGCATTTCATTTTCTTATATTACGTTTAGAATTATCTATTTTAAAATTCTTTTATTGCCAATTAATAAAAAATCTTTAAAATTACATAGGGCCATAAAACGTTGTTAGCTGATCATATGCACAATGTAACCGTGGATACGTATCAAAAATACAATGGAAAAGAGAATAGGTAACTATATCCGCACAGGTAAAAAAGGCCTAAACCATTTTAATTAAAAATTATAAAATTTGACGGTTCATATGTACTTGGACAGTGTTACCAAATATGTCATAAGTAACTAGGTAAAAAACAAATATTTCTAACTAGACTAACGTGAAGTTCGTATACAAGTATGTATTTTCGACTCCGCAGAATGTGAAAAAAATGACCGAAGACGACACGCCGGTAGCCGACAAAAAAATTTCAAATTTGCGGTGAAAGTAATGTTTAAATATGTTAATAAAAATTAGTATAAGAGATAAATACTGTATCTGGAACATATTTTTGAAATCAGAAATGAAATATTTTAACCGTATCCGAGATAATTTACTATAAATCACACATTTTATGACTATTTCTTAATTATTATATTATCTGCTGTAAATAATAAAAGTTATTAAAATATAGTAAACAATGTATGTAGATTTTAGTTTTTAAGTTAATACAGCTGTAAATTTAACCATGAGTAAGTTCAATAAAATATTTTAAATCAACAAGGTGCCAGGTAACCTAAGTCTAGACACGAAAAACGCGGGACAATGTATTAGACTTACTTGCAAAGATTACCTATATAACAAAGGTAAGTGAACACTGATTATCTTACTGAATAGCAATATAATATTTAAATAATTCATGAGGTTAACAACAATTAAAATGTTTCCTTTAAAAAGTTGTAGTTTAAAAATAATGTATTTTACATATTTATCATGTTAAATGTATTGATTACAACAATGTTTTCTAACAAAATAATAACAACACAGCATTTATACAAAACATGTGTTAACTACAGCAATAACTTAGTTCATTCATATTTCAACTCATACATCACCATTTCTGTGTTAATTTGAAGATATTTGAAACAGTTAAGAGCCCCCAAAAATGTATATACTCTTGATTAGTGTCGGCTAAAAATGTAAGATTAAAAATGATTCAATCTCAAGATTTCTGTTGCAAATAGTGTTTATTCTTGCAAAAATGTATTTTAGAGGGTTGTTTTGTACATTTCCGGTATAAAAGTGGTTAAATATCTGATTAAAAACACCTCACGCCTGGGTTTAATAATATGGGTTGAATTATGTATATATTCAAAATTAGGTAGCTGTAATTTTATTTTTACCCCTCGCTAAGAGAGGTATTGGATTCATGCTAAAAATCGCATATCCAGATTTTAGTGAATAAGCACGTTTTAAGGTCCCTAGAATCCGATTATAACATTTTTACGATGATGTCCATATGTGTGTGTGGATGTTGGATCCACGATTTCGCAAATACTATAAGACTTAAGACATTTTTAACTACGGATTCCTCAATCTAACAATAATGGGAAGAGTCGATTAAGTTTTGGTAACAATTGGACAACCGGAAGTAGTAGTTACAAGAAAAAAATCATCTAAATATTATTTATCGAAAATTTATGTAAATACTTTTATTAAAGAACGTTAAATTCTTTATTCGATAAATATAAATTCATTATTATATCTTCTATAGATTTAGAGATAAAGAAATGCATATAAAATAATTTGATGTAAAAAAATCTCAGATCAAACTACTTCAAGACAAGAAATACAAATGTTTGTAATTGACACATAAATGTCACTGTCAAAAAGATTTGTATGCCATTGTCAAAAATATTTGTACATCATTATGAAGATTATGAAAAGAATATACGTAAAAAAGAATACAAAAGGAATTTTCGAAAAAATGACGAATATAAAGAAAAAGAAAAGGAAAGTAGAAAAAGAAAATTTTAGGATATTGAATATAAAGAAAATGTATGAATTGTACATAATTTGTATTAAAATATCACACAGATTTTGCAAATATATGTGAGAATTATTTTGTAGTGCGTCATGAATATATGTATTTATATTTAAAAATATTTTTCGTTTTATGCGTACAACCAGGTAAAATATCTGGCGAGAGGTTATGTGCTGGCCACATTACATTTTTTTAATTTTCTTTTCCTCATTTTGACATTATGAATTTTTAAAAACAGAGTTATCATTGGAAATCAAAGATCTGTATTGACTAAGAAAAATATCAACTGTTACTTTGACAGGGATGGTTAAAAAAATTCATAATTCAAAACGAGGAAAGATATCCCAAATCTTGTTTAGACGAATACACAGGAGAATGATTGAGGTATATTTGAGACAATTTTTTTATGGATTTGATAAAGGGTGCAAATTTGGAAACGGAATAAATATTAATGAAATAAAAATTATATACAATTTTTTTACCGCTTAGCCAAATTTACACCGTTTGTTTAAAAAGTACTATTTTTTGGTATAAAAATCATCTGGGGTCTGATTTTGTACCTTTGAAATCTACTGTAGATTGAAATTTATTAGATTTCTATTAATAAACAAACAAGAAAATACAGTGAACTTTGCGAGCGACATTCGAAATCTGACATATATTGCCAAAATAGCAAGCCAACGGAATCACTTGTTTCAACCATATATTTGATTCTCTGTACTCAACAATATCTATACAAAACCATTCAGTTTACCAAAACCATATCCTTCAATTTCTCAACTCTATTAACCACAGCATAACTAATATTTACAAAAATATTCTTTCCAAAATACCGCCCATAGTCCTTTGGAATACCCAACATAAATGTAGATCTTAGTTAATACAAGAAAAGAAAAATCACTTTAGAACAATCCAAAAAGACCATAAGGACAACCAATTTATATATCCAGACTCATCAAAAATAAATAACAAAGTGGGTACAGCATTCGTAACTCAGGACCTAATTCCATCAAAGTGACATTAGTCAATTAATTTTTATACTGTCAATAAAAATTGTAAATTTTAAATAAAACTACAGGAGATATTGTAGCCAAATTTTCCATAAGTAACTATGTAAAAAACAAGTATTCCTTACTGCATTAGTGTGAAATTAGCCCATTAATTCCGTACTGCCTTTAAAAATACAGTAAATTTTAAATATAACTAATTCAAAAACAAATATTCCTTATCTTAAATGATGAGAGTAGGAAATTATTTCTCACAAGTAAAAAAGGCCTATAACAATAAAAAACTATAAATTTTGACGGTTCATATGAAATTGGAAAGTGTTTCCAAATATGCCATAAGTAACTAGGTAAAAAACAAATATTCCAAACTAGACTAATGTGAAGTCCGTTCACAAGTGTTGCCAAAGATACCATGAGTAACCAATTAAAAAATAAATATTCCTAACTACATCAATGTGATGTTAGTTCATTAATTTTCATACTGTCAATAAAAAAGTAATAAATTTTAAATAAAACTAGAGGAGAAATTGTTGCCATATTTGCCATAAGTAACTAAGTAAAAAACAAATATTTCTAATTGCATCAATGTGACGTTAGTCAATTAATTTTTATACTGTCCATACTGTATAAATAAAATCGTATAATTATTAGGTATCTACATATTTTAGAGATATTGAACAATAATTTAGAAAATTTTCCATCCCGCATAATGTGAAAAAAAATTACCGAAGATGAAGAGCCGGTGGTCGACAAAGAAATTTCAAATTTGCGGTGAAAGTAATGTTTAAATATTTTGTGTACCACACTATCGTCGTTAATAAAAATTAGTGTAGGAGATAAATATTGTATCTGAAATACATTTTTGAAGTTGAAAATGAGATATTTTAACCGTGTCCGAGGTAAATTACAATACAATGTACTTTACATATTTATCATGTAAAATGTCTTGATTACAACAATGCTTTATAACAATATAATCATATCACAGCATTTATACAAAACATGTGTTGATTGCAACAATAATATAGGAGCTCATTCATATTTCAACCTCATACATCACCATTTCTGTATTAATTTGAAGATATTTCAAGCAGTTCAGGAGTTATGAGCCCTCAAACATGCATGTACTCTTAATTAAATAGTTTCGGCTAAAAATGTGAGATTAAAAATTATTCAATCTCAAGATTTTTGTTGCAAATAGTATTTATTCTTGGAAAAATGTATTTTAGAGAGTTGGTTTGTACATTTCCGGTATAAAAGTGGTTAAATATCAGATTAAAAATACCTCACGCCTCGGTTTAAAAGTATGGCTTAATTTATGTATATATTCAAAATTTGGTAGCTGCAACTTTTATTAATTTTACTTTCCCCATTTTGACATTATGAATTTTTAAAAACAGAGTTATCATTGAAAATAAAAGATCTGTATTGACTAAGAAAAATATCAACTGTTACTTTGACAGGGGTGGTTGAAAAAATTCATAATTCAAAACGAGGAAAGATATCCCAAATCTTGTTTAGACGAATACACAGGAGAATGATTGAGGTATATTTGAGACAATTTTTTTATGGATTTGATAAAGGGTGCAAATTTGGAAACGGAATAAATATTAATGAAATAAAAACTATATACATTTTTTTTACCGCTTAGCCAAATTTACACCGTTTGTTCAAAAAGTACTATATTTTGTTATAAAAGTCATCTGGGCTCTGATTTTGTACCTTTGAAATCTACTGTAGATTGGAATCTATTAAATTTCTATTAATAAACAAACAAGAAAATACAGTGAACTTTGCGAGCGACGTTCGAAATCTGACATATATTACCAAAATAGCAAACGAACCGAATCACCTATGTTTCACCCATATCTTTGATCTTCGGTACTCCACAAAATCTATACAAAACCATTCAGTTTACCAAAACCATATCCTTCAAATTCTCAACTTTATTAACCTCAGCATACCTAATATTTACAAAAATATTCTTTCCAAAATACCGCCAATAGTCCTTTGGAATACTCAACATAAATTTCAATCTCAGTCAATACAAGAAAAGTTTGATGTGGCCAGCACATTACCTTCCGTCAGTTCTGAATATTTTGTACAAATTGCATACAGATAGTTTCTTGCAAATGACTTTATTTTCACTACATGACCTTCTGTTCTATGTATTTTGTATAAATTCCATAGTCATTGATACGGACATCTGTGAATCAGAATTTTCTTAATATAGTACCTAGCTGTTTCCATGGTTATATCATATTTGGCTGCTTTATGAATTTAATTACTTTATAATATTTAACTCTATACCCAATGAATATCTTGCATAAAATGCAATCAAATCGTATAGAGAATAAAATATTCTCTAATGCTTACAATAATATTAAATGTGAAAAATGATATTTAACAGCATTTTTTCAAAAAGTTTGGTTAAGCATGTTGCGTGGGCAGGTTGTGTGGACAGTTTGAGTGAACAAGTTGCGTAGGCAATTTGGGTGGATATGTTGCGGGGGAAGTTTGGGTAAGCCTGTTCCGTGGGCAGTTTAGGTAGATATGTTGCGTCGGTAGTTAGGGTGACCATGTTGCGTGGGCAGTTTGGATGGGCATGTTGCGTGGACAGTTTGGGTGGGCATGTTACGTGGGCAGTTTGGGTGAACATGTTGCGTGGGCAATTGGTTGGGTATGTTGCGTGGGCATGTTGCGTGGACAATTTGGGTGGTCATGTTGCGTAGGCAGTTTGGGTGGCCATGTTGCGTGGACAGTTCCGGTGGGCATGTTGCGTAAACAGTTCCGGTGGGCATATTGCGTGGGCAGTTTGGGTGGGCATGTTGCGTGGGCAGTTGGGGTGGGCATGTTGCGTGGGCAGTTTGGGTGGGCATATTGCGTGGACAGTTCCGGTGCTCATGTTGCGTGGCCGATTTGGATAGGCATGTTGCGTGGACACTGTGAAAGTCTGTTGGCGTTACCACTTTGGGTTTAAAATGTGCCTAGAAGGGTTAGATCTACGTATAGACTATTATAAAACACCATCGGCGGAGCCCTAGGGGAAGCTCGGCGTAGCCGAGTTTTCGCTAGTTGTAAATACTAAATAAAGCTACTGTCATTTTGTCGTTTACATCCATAAAATATTATCACGGGAATTTGAAAATTGATTATGAATTCATGGTCAGTTACATCCTTGGTTACACCTTTTGATGTTTTAATCAGATTTTATGGTATATTTAGGACCAAAGAAAAAAAATCTGCTGCCTATAAAGCATCATAAATTAATCAAATTTTTACAAAATTCATTTGCGTAAATAGTAATTCATGTCCATAGGCGCCGAATGCATTGGTGCTCTGGATGCACAAGCACTCATACCAAATTACCAAATTACTCAATTATTGGTCTTTTTTATTCAAAATTACTATTTAAACGTAATTTCTGAGTTATCAAGTTAAAAATGAGAAAAAGAATCAAATACCAATAATTGTTATTTTTAAACCTTACAATGACCATGTGCATTATTTGTTACGAATTTGCAATAAACCCCTATTTCGTCGCAGCTTTTGTGCTTGTGCCTATGTCTATCTATTACCGCGCGTTGCGCCACGTCAGCGAAACTCAGTTTGTTATTAAAATCAATGACGTTTGGACATAGCGATTTAGTTGCACCATTGAGAAGTAATAATATAGAGTCACAGTCACTCAATTTCCTTTAACCACCAAGTAAGAAGCGAGGAACAAAACAAACTAAAATTGCCGAAATGTGCAAAAAGAGTTGGCAATCGTCACTCTCGCAATTATTCAAAATATGAAGGCAAAGCAAAACTTTAAAGCGCGGGTCAAGTTAGCGCTGTTGCTGGAAAGTGTAAAAAGTAAGATGGGAGTTGGTAGACTGTAGACGAGTTGTTAGGCGTTTTGGAGTTCGGGGATTCCCAGAATTTGTTTATTTCCAGGGTTGCGATTGGCGAAACTGAAATTGTATTAACATTATAAATCAAATCGTACTAAAATCACTTGAATTGTATTAAAAAGTCCTTTAAATTGTTTGTGGCGCTTGGTCACTTGGCCTTAGGCGGTTTTCTTCTAACCCCCATCCCACAGCATTATTGCATAATTATTTTTTTATAATTATCTACGCCCTTGGGTAGAGCACCCATACATATTTTCAAAAACCGGCGCCTATGTTCAAGTCCCTGAAGCTGGCACAACCATTCCGGCACAATCACACGAAATCAATCACAAAATTTACTCTTTAATGACTAAAGAAAAATCAAATTTATTACGGTTGTTTTTTACTTCCTTGTACGAAGTAAAGGAAGTAGTAATAATTTGTTGAAAGGCCTTTAGGTTCGAATTTCTTTATTTATATATACATTAAAATATTTGGACGTTTCGGGCAAACATCCGCCCATCATCAGCTACATGAAAAATTTTATATTGGCGAAACTTCCGAGCCGAATAAAAAAAGGCTTTATCAACATCAATATCATTGTAATACTATGAATCCCGACCACAGTGCCTTATGCAAACACCATTTTCCGACGGGTCACAAATTTAAGTTTAAAGAGTTTAAAACTCTTGATAAAGTTCATAATAAAGATACACGGCTTTTGTATGAAACATGCTATATTAACATCAACAAAAATAAATGTATTAACAATCAAACAGATTTCAAACAAAATGTTTTACACTTAAACAACATATTTAACAGTTTTTGAATTTTACCGCCATTTTATTTATTTAGTTATTTTGCGTTCGATCCAGTCTGTGGTTGCTCATATTGTTTTCCACTAATATGTTTTGTGATATTTCATTTCCTTTGCTGTTGTGCTACCGCACAGTTGCTAGTATGAGTAACCATGCCCATTTATTTAGAATATTTTTATTAATTAGCGTTCCGCTTACAATTGTAATTTATTACCATGTATAATTAACAACTTAATGTCAAACATCTAATGCCATTTAAACAGTTTGGTAAGTTTTTTATTTGCTTCTACTTATTGTAACATTGTTTGTAAGTCATATAAAATTTTTCATGTAGCTGATGATGGGCGGATGTTTGCCCGAAACGTCCAAATATTTTAATGTATATATATAAATAAAGAAATTGGAACCTAAAGGCCTTTCAACAAATTTTTAAATCTACATATTGGTTCCCGTCCAACAACGTAAGTAAAGGAAGTATTGTAGTCGCGAAAAATTTCGGTTTTGAGATTTCAACGGAAATATCCATTTTGACCATCCCTGAATCCATTCTGACTAATTTCGTCGTGACGTCTGTACGTACGTACGTATCTCGCATAACTCAAAAACGGTAAGCCGTAGATAGTTGAAATTTTGTATTTAGGACTTCTATAACATCTAGTTGTGCACCTCCCTTTTTGGTCATTACATAATTTCCAGAAATGGTACTTTATTTGAAGCCTATAATAGATTTTAATGAAGAACTATATTAAAATATAATCCAAAACTTTTCAAATTTGGTAAATAAGACTTTTATATTAATTGGAATAACATAGCAGATTTTGGTTAAAACAGGCTAACCGGAAGTGATATATTACCTGAACTTGTTAACAGTTTTTCTTGAATAAAATGGTTTCATTTTGATTTTAGAAATAAATGCTTCTAATATGAGTTTTAGAGAATTAAATTCTGCGTCTAACACATCAAGTATTATTAAATTAGCCCTTTGTATAAGCGAGATATGTAAATTTAAAACATATACTTTTTGGTTTTTGTAATGAAGCTTGCTATGGATTAGGACAAAAAAATAACAAAAAAATAATAATAAAAAAATAGATGTTAATGTCAAACTACGCCAAATACGTGCAATTTTATAATTGGTTCTATACTTCACCTTCATATTGGTATTGCGTACAAGGAAGTCGTGTGGTGTCCACATCAGATTTTTTATAAAATACATAGGGTTGTGCCAATAGTAATAAAATATTTATTAGGGTTACAGGGTCCAACAGAACTAATTTTTGCCCAACATTAAATTCCAGTCCCTCCTTTATCCCAGTTAAATCCAAGGTTAATGTAAATCTTGCCGTCCTTGAAAAAATTACGGATGTTATATTAAGCATCGATGAGAGCCAACATGGAGCGAAGCAGAGTAATTGGTTTCCGGCGGATCGCCAGTAAGTAATTAGTTAGTAATTAATGAATACGTACTAAATTTTCTGCTTGATTTCATGTGATTGTGCCGGAATGGGTGTGCCAGCTTCACATACTTTAGTAATTTACATATTCCACATAGTACAAATTCTTTCCCTGAAATATAAACGTTACTATTGCCTCTTTTATCAAAATAATTTAGATGTCTGGTACAACGAAACATAATAGTAAATTCTGTAAACAAAAAACATTATTGCTTTTCAATAAAGTATAATTTGCAAAAATCAGTGAATAAATATAAAAGTGACGTTGTTCGTACAGCACAAATTGTTTCTCGATAGAAAAATCGATAGCATCAGATCGTAACACTACACCGAGCACATATTGTCAATTTAGCTGCATGCGATTGAATTTTACGTTTTCATTCTGTGAGCAAATGTGCTCCCGAAAATACTCATAATACTGTTTGTTTTAAAGTCGTTTCTTACAGACAGTAGAGACCAGTGAACTCATAACATACTGAAAGAAGGCGTTCTTAAATAAATGTACAACTCTAAAATTTACGAAGCTGCAAATAACGCAGGAATAAATTTAATTGTTATTAAAACAATTGCGTGACTATATAGAGACCGCAGCTAGTTTATGATGAGTACCGGAGCATGAGTGAGTACTAGCAATGAAAAAACAGATAAGCTCACTAAAACGGACCCTGGAAAGGAGAAAGAAATTCATGTCACTCTTAGCGACAAATGACAAAGAGCATAACTCTCAGCAAAAAGGACCTTACAATTATGACAGGTATCTTTATTGGTCATTGTCATCTGAAAATGTAATGTGATAAAGCGAGGGTAAGAGTAATAACAGATATGTTAAAGAACGTGTTTTATAAGACATGCTTTTTTCACACGCGTCAAAATTTAGAAAACGAGCGTTAGCGAGTTTTCTAATCGACAAGTGCGAAAGAAAGTCTTATAAAATGAGTTCTTTATACTATTTTTTATATTTTGCGCCTTCTACAATAACATTTACTTACTCATTTTGTCATTATATTTGTAACCATTTGTACATTTTTATGTAAATAATCTTCCCTAAATAAAAAAAATAATAATAATTTCGACATTATATTATTAAAATGAATTGTCAATTAACTAAAAATAAATTAGGTCAAAATGGGTTAAAGAAACGTCATCTAGTACCAACCGTCTAAAACAAAAAATTGCGTATCGTAATGACTTCATTATGAACGCAAAATATAAAAATAATTTTTTATAAACTTTTCTAAATTTTAGTTTCAATAATCATATTTTAACTCTGTTTATCTATTTAAGATATAAATGTCAAAATTCAGTTTAGAAATTCTTTTCGTATTATGATGTCACGACATTTATTTGTTGATCATTAGGTTTAGAAATTATTGTATATACGTGCGTGCCCTAGCCTATGCACCCCGTACCCCTAAGTTTATCCTGTTCTGAAGATAGCGCTTTTTTTTAGAGAATCTAGATTAGTTCGTCGACTCATGCAGACGTTCTGTTGTCGGAACATGTAGTGTTGTTTTAGTTTTGGGGCGCGTGCTAAACGCCCGCTTGCTGGGTTACGGAATGTAACATGTTAGGCTACGTTTAATTAATAATAATGTATTTGTCCATATCCGTAGTGTTCATCCAGTGTAAAGTGTAAGTGTATGTGTGTTCTTCCTTGTCACCAAGTCGTAGACGCCAAACATCCGAGGCGTCCACCAGTCAGAGTGTCATCGCTGGAGTAAACAGTAAGCAGCAGAATAAAGTGTGTCTTCGTTGGAGTAAGCAGTATTAGTATCATCATCTAGGAGAGCCCCCTCGTGTTAAAGTAAGAATTGGTATAAATGTAAACAGAATGTCGTTTCCACTAAGAGGAAAAAGAAACTTCGAAACACATTGTATGTGAATGTCCAGTCATGGCCGTAAGAAGAGTGTACCTTGACCATCTAGGTAAAAGGTACCTCACGGCAAATGACTCCTTGAGGATGTAACACGAGGGAGGGAGGGATGCGGATCTCCTTAGAGGATGATGATACTAATACTGGTGATTCCAAACTGATGATGATACTACTGGTGGACGCCTCTGATGGTTGGCGTCCAACACTTCGTGCCGAAGGAAGAACACACATAAACTTGAACTTTACACTTTAGGAACACTAAGGACATGGACACAATTTGGTGATTTAATAACTAATAACTTTATTTACATTTAAACTAATACAACTATAACTACGCCATTACTAATAAGTTACATTCCGTAACCCAGCGGGCGGGCGTCGCCCCAAAACTAAAAGACACTACATGTTCAAAAACAAAACACGTCTTCCCGACGCCACGTACTAATCTCGACTCTCCCATGTTTATCCCATGACTATCTACACTCGACTATCTTAAAACAAAACACTATCTTCTGGACAGGATTATCTTAGGGGTACGGGGTGCATAGGCTAGGGCATTCCAAATTCACGCACGTATACATAATAATTTCCAGACTTAATTATCAACAAATAAATGTCGTGACTATCATAATACGAAAAGAATTTCTAAACTGAATTTTGACATTTATAACTTAAACAGATAAACAGAGTTAAAATATGATTATCGAAACTATAATTTAGAAGAGTTTATAAAAAGTTATTTATCTGTTATTGCGCTTACTCTCGTCTTATTACAAGGAATAACTAGCTTCATGAGAACTCTGGAACTGCTTTCAGAAAATTAAGATAGGGCCATGTTACAATAGATCTTACAGGTCGAAATAATAATAATGGCCGTAAACTAAAAGCGGGCATAAAGTAGTTTTTGGCATAAAAAATTGATATTTTACGGTTGCCAAAGGATACGTAAAAGAAATACATTTTATTGAGCATATATTTTGTGCTACTAATATTTTAGTTCAACAAGCAACAGGTTTATGACAAAAAAAATCTTAAAAGGTAGATATGGGAAACAAAATATAGGAACCATGTGCAACCGATAGAGCAAAGTCGGTCAGACACTACTCAACAAGTCGCCGGAAGGTACTGACTGCATTTAATTGATGCTAGAACACAACATGTCAGGCACTTATGATTAATTATATTGAAACAAAAACTTATAAATAGAAACAAACGAATAGCTTGAATGCTCATTGCAATTATAAATTCAATGGTTTTACCACCATTCCGTCTCGTCATGAGAGACAGAGTCAACGGCCCAACTGTGAGAGCGAAAAAGATAGACAAATCGATAGTCATAGACGTCGCAAAGCTGGACACCGGAGTCTGCATGTAGCAATGAACCCTCGGAGCTTCACCTCGGCTCGGAAGAAGAAGACAGACGCTGAGCCCAAACCAAGTCGCGCAAAATATAATAACGAGTTGTGCAAACTTTCTACTGATATCGTGAATAAATTTCCATATATTTTCCTAAGGGATGCGAATACAATGCCGTATTATAGTAATATTCAACGTAAAAGCGAAAATACAAATAAGCAAAATATTTTGTTGAGAGAAGCAAAGTTCACAGTCAAGGGACAACTACTAATAACTTTTGCGACTAATACCTATTTCATTATGTAATGTGTGGAAAATTAATTGGCATTAATGGGCATGACTCATTCATTAAAGAAACTTTTACTTCTGTAAGTTACATCAATAAGAAAATGAAAATTTTATTTTCCTCTCTGTTGTCAAGCACGTCAAACATGCGTGAATTAATAAATAATAATAACGGGTTTGTTCGTTTCGCTACTCTGCGTCTACGGTTTACTGCTGTTCCCATACACTTTGTATGGATGTGGCAGTAAACCGTAGACGCAAAGTAGCGAAACAAACAGACCTATTAATAATAATTAATAATAATAATAATAATAATTAATGATAATAATTATATATATATATATATATATATATATATATATATATATATATATATATATATATATATATATATATATACAGGGTGATTTTTTTCAAGGTGTACATAAGAGATTAATATGGGAAATCAGAATTTCAGCATCCGAAAATACTTAATACATGGAATAGGGGATTCCGCCGTTTTTTTATATGTGAAAATCCGGTGAAAAATTCCTATTAATAAGCGAGTTATGGTCTCCCGAAGTTTGAAAATATAGATGTGAAGTCACGAATATAAGTTTTTATATAAAACTGTTTTCTTCATGGATCTAAAATGTTCTTGAAATGTATACTATTTTTAAATTGTATTTATTAAAAACAAATTAATATTATAACACTGTACAAGTCTACATGCTTTAAAATTGCAAGTGTTTCAAAATTATTAAGTTTAATGCAAGAAATTTATATTCAAATAAAAATGAGAATTGCAGTACTGGACTGGTAGCCACATGTCCGCTACTTGAATTTGTCTACTTCCTTTGGTAGTAGACTTCACCCCCTAAATCGGTTTTCGTTATATATTTGTAGGTGGTCTGCGAGTTGCCAATCAAAATAATATATATGGAATTCATATGAGTGACGAGCTGCTAAAACAAAAACCCCCTTATTTGCGAACTATTTCAATTATATCATTTTATTTCTTTATTAATATTCATTATTAAACATATACTTCCACTATTTTTTTACTAATTTCTCTTAATTTCATTCATTTTCCTATTAATAGCAATAGCCATGCGAAATTTGAACGAAAAGACAAAGAAATGCTTGACATTTTATCTGTCAGAATAGGCTAATTGACATTATCAAGAGACATTAACTTATTCTGACAGATAAAATGAAGAAATAACTAGCGAGAAATATTTCGCTAAGATATCTAGCGAAATGGTAGGAAACTGCACGCGTCATCTTTGGTATTATTCTGTTGTTTATGCAGGTACGTTTTAATTTCGAGGTTAAGTACTCGTTGTACAAAAAAGAGTAACAAACTGTCAAAATTCAAGGAAGTACATCCTCTAACAGTTCATGTGATAATATTAGATTCATTTAAAAATGAAATCTTAGAGTTTTCATTACTAGACAGTTAGAACTGTCAGTTAATAGTCATATGATATATTCAATAAAATAAATACCGTTCAGTAAGTATCTAGTGCTAACAAACATCGCGGCTGAACGCAAGCATTGTTATGTATGGTTTTTAAATAATTACGAGATTTACGGGCTATCTTGGCTTGAAAAAACTAGAAAACCAAGCCAAGTCAAGCTTTAGTTTCATCAAGTCCAAGCCAAGCCTAAATTTTAATGGCTTGGGTTTCAAGACAAGCCAAGCTTTCGACCGTCAAATAGCTTGATGCCAAACAATCTTTATAAGAATTCAAATCAACATGACAAGCCAGGATGAAAAAGACAAAAGACACCGCCAATTCTCGAAATGAAAGTTGATCCCATGATAGACATACATGGTCTCTAATGCCCGTGGAATTTGTAAACGTCCTAGGCCTTTTCACACATTTAAAACTGTCAATCTGGACTTCATTAAGAACATTTACAGATTTCCAAACACCCTCCTGGCCATGTACTTCCCACATGTTGTCAACCTGCCCTTGTTACCCCTAAAACTGTAATATAATGGAAGCAACGTAACTTTTCATTACTTGGGTATAAGCGTTTACAAAGCTTGAAAAAGCTAAAAATAAATCCAAACTTTCATCCAAGATTTCATGAAACCCAAGCCTTGCTAAGCTTTTTTATTTCAAACCAAATTATTTGGCTTAGGTCCGCTCCTACTACCTCTAGTTCTAGTTATATGACAGTTAGTGCTAACCAACAGTTATGTTGCAAAATTATTCTTACCACCTTTGGTTAGAGGTATATAACTGGGAGTTAAGACTATTGTTTGCATCGCTTCTAATCTTCAGTTTAAATCTAAACTAATGGTTAATAAATTATTACTTTAATTAGAGGTTGTAGGAGCAGGCCGTAATGAATTATTATAAATTAAGTATACAGTCATACTGTTTTGCAACGTACCGAAGTAAGGAATCGACTGCTCTATATTTTTGGTTATCACTTCTGCGTGGTTAGAATTTATAAAGTTTCGATTATGAATCGAGAATACTAATTACTAAAACTAGGGTATATCTGGGACTTCAAGGTACAACAAATAAGAGAAGAATGTTACCGCAGATGTATCAGAAATTCGAAACAAAAAATCTATTAAATTTTGAGAAACTATTGAAATAAAATTTATATATCATTACATTAAAGTGTTTCGTTAAGCATCACACGCCTCCTTTAGAAATAATTTTTATTTTATTTGTGGCGAGACAGCTCTAGTGTCTGAAGTCCTCAACCATGTTCAAGTACTCTTTTCATAACTGTTTCGTCGAAGTACACGACGCCCCTAATCAAAAAATTGGTAAAGCAATCAAGACACATATACTCAGCGTCATCATTATTGGGTTCTCTACTAAATGTGAAATCTGTTATAATTACTGAGTTTACATGCAGTTTTCAAACGTTTTCAAAACGTTTTTAGTTTTTACAACGCCATGTATACAGTGTCAAACGGTTTTGAGTTATCTCACACCAAAACTAAAATTCACGGGTTTGACTTGGAAACTAGTTTCAAAACTACTCATGTAAACACTTAAAATTCAGTTTCGAGATTGCGCATGCGTATATAGCATGACGTTTCTGTCGCCTGTGTTACTTGATGTTACTAACCTACAAATAAACTGAAAGTTGTGTAGTTTTAGTGCGTAGTGGTACAAAGTAGAAAAAATAATTGAAAAAATGGCAAAACGAAGAATTTGGAGTGAAGAGGATTTGTCACTTACACCACACCAAATGCGTATGCGCCGAAACTGTTTTCACATCAATATGTAAATCTGTTATCAAAATTACATGTAAACAGATTCGCGTAATTTTGACTGAAAACTGATACCATTTTCAAAACTGCATGTAAACATAGTAATTGGAAAAGAAGCCTTGTCAAAGTTAACATTAGTAGATTAGGACGAAGTTACTTAAGTAAGTTAATGTGAAAATTAATAATCCTTAACAGCAAATACTTAATTTAGTTGCCATGTGTCATGTGATCATTTTTGTAATGGTAGAAGTGCCAAACATGTTTTAAAACGTATGGTCGGAAGCGTTCGGATGTCATCGCCTACAAAATTGAAATTGAATGAAAGTTTTATTGTCACTTGCTTCTTAAATTTCCAATATTTGACTCCCAAATCTCAATTAAAATACTCTGCACATCCATAGTCCATCTGAACCTCTTTATTGACATTTACTACGTTTACACGTTTGAGAAAAATTTACTTTGACTTGACTTTCAAAAGGCGACTTATGAAAAGTCAATTTAATGGTGCGTTTACACATAAGGTCAAATCTACTTCACTTTACGTTTGTTACTTGTCCTTCACTCAACTTTGACTTTGACAGCAAAGTAAAGTTTGATTATAATACGTGTGATGTAAGTTACCTATTTAACTATTATCATATAATGATAATTAAGAATAAATTATTTATAGAAAAAATGAATAGTAAACTACAGTTACTAAATTTAAGCGCGATATTTTTAAATAATATAACTATGTAGCAACATTATTGGATGTGAAGTAGATTAAAAAATAATCGCATAAAATATTTTAAAATTCGAGAATATTTTAAATTCAGATATAAAACACAAAATTGTGTAATTAAATATTATGAGTCAAGTCTATTTTATTTTGGACTTGACTTTAGGAAGAAAAGTAATAGGCGAGAGTGTTTACACAACGGCAAAAGTCAAAGTCAAGTCAAAGTACTTTTTTGCTATACGTGTAAACATAGTCATTAGCAAATATTTTTGACGAAGGAGGCTTTTGACTTTGACTGTCACAACATAAACACATGGAAACTGACAACATACATTGCAATGTGCGCATGCGCATGAAGTTTAACGTCCGTATTTTTCTAATAATCATTAGGTTTGTTCGTTTCACTACCTTGCGTCCATGGTTTACTGCCGCGCCCACATACTTTGTATGGAGGCGGCAGTAAACCGTAGACGCAAAGTATTATTATTTATTATATATTAACTTCAATTACGAATTTAGCTAATGGTCATATAAGTACCGTGTGTCTCGAATATATAAGAGGTAAAAGATTGTATTATATTTTAAACTTTAATATCGTTTCGATTATTCAAAGCCCATCTCACATCTTAAAAACTTTCGCATCCCCTGCCTCCATACATCTCGAATTTCTGGATAAAACGTCCAGAGAGACCTTTCCGCATAGCCTTCTGAATTCCAAATCGTTTCCTTACTATCCTATATGGAAAGGGTTGCGAAATTGTCCGTGAGGTGTTACCTACCTTGTCTCTGATGCTGATAGGGATCTTCGACGTGGTTCTCGTTATAGATCACAGAGTGGAAGCTTTGGTTTTGCTGGTGCGGGAAATAGTGGCGGGCCTTCTCTACGTAGAAAGATCCCGTCGGCGACACGATCTTGCCCTCGAAGACTCCGTCGATCAGTGAGCCGAAAACCGAGCTGCCCGGTTCACCTGGAATTAAAGAGGTTTTGGTTTTATTGGTGCTGCAAATAAGGATTACGAGTGATCTTTTTTCTGAAATACTAAAAATTTGTTGTTTTTTTAAATTATACTCCTGAATACACCACAGTTCGCAGTGTTTTAAGGACTCAAAAAAGGAGGGAGTAAGACACATGTCTACTAAAAATTCTGATTCAATCAGTCAATTCTCATTTTCTAATTCTGATATTTAGCAAATGAGAACTATAGTATTCTTCACGTAAGAATGACATTGCGCTATAATTAGTACACAGCAACGAACTTGACGACGTCCGATAGGTATTTCAAAATTGACTATTACATAACTTTTAAATTGTAAATTAGATAATAATGAGTTAAATAAATTTTGATTAAATAAAAATTATTCTGAATAATTTGCTTTCAAAATAGTTGTTGAGTATAGAAAAAATATGTACGTCACACGGCCGGTATCTGCATTTACGGACTCCGCTCAACCAGTGATGAATAGTATGACTAGCGAATGAAAGTTGACGTTTAAATTATTTAATAGA